>JARHVA010000406.1:4187500-4827500 GCA_037957365.1 Torreya grandis
AAAGCACTGGGGGGATAGATTGTTTACCTAATAATACTTACACCTAATATATTTGTTGTGGGTTTATAAACACTCCTATGTTCATGTTTAGTGTAATGGATGAGTTGTGTATTTGTGTTGTGTTGAACAATTTCTTGATTGGGACTTGATATGAAAACTACTCAATTCCTTCATTTCATAAGTAACAAACTTTGAATTGAAATGGCATTAGTATGCATAGTCATGGTGGTTGAGCTTGGTAATCCTAGAATCAAAGTAGTGTATCTATGCTTTTACATAGTATCTATTTAATTGCATAATAAAGGGAGGAATATGACTAAGTTCCTGCACAACAATACCTGTGGGAACCGGTCTCTAGCTGCGCACTTCAGGGGAGAGTGCAAGACCATAGTTTTGCGTGAAAGAGCCAACGCATTAGCTCGTTGGGCTAGACTTCAGTGCTGAAGCTATATTAACATTAAAAACCCAACACGAACATAGAATTTGGGAACAACACAAGAAAAAATATATATCCATGTGGTGAATTGTGCACTAGAATATACAAGCCAATTATGGATTAGATAGTATTAAAGCAGGTTTTCCTCATGTCTTGAAAAAGTTTGCTAAAACATTTCAGCTTTGTGTGATTTTTCTTTCATATTTAATAGATGACAAGGAAGTGCAGGCTTTTGGTTTCATAGTCCAGCGATAGGAAAGGCATTGAAGGTAGAAATGCTTCAAGAGTTTGAAGAAGTAAATAAAAAAATTCAAGAGGAGAATAAAGAGTTGAGAAAGATGGTCCAGCACTTGAGATAGAGAATCAAGGGTCACAAGTTAGATTGAGAAGTGATGGTGATTTCCCCATGGGTAGCATGACAGAGTTATAAAAAGAGTTGCATGTAAAGGAAAAGATTTTGGAAAAGTTACAAGAATACAGTGAAGGAGTGAAGAGGAGAGAAGAGTCTACCATGCAAAGGAAACCAATCTCTATCAAAGATGCACAAACCATGACTAAAATGTGCATGGAAAGCACTCCACTGTATGCTCTTTTTTTCCAATCAAATATTGAATGAGTCCTTTGGTAGTTTTGAGAAGCATATGAAAGGAATTGTCTCTAAGTTGTTTTTTATGATAGGTTATGATGAAAATGGTCTTTGCAAGAATGGCCAAGGAATCACAAATCCCATAGAGGTTGAGAAAAGGCCTCAATATGTAGGTTTGAGGTACTTTGGTGGCAAGCAAGAAGTTGGAGAGGGCTCCAAAATAGCTGAAATAAGGCTACTTTGCAAAGACAAGGATCCCAATCCAATACCTCGACAAAATCAGCCTAAAAAAGGTTATGCCATCATTCTTTTTTGTAAACTCTAAACATTAGTTGAATTCTTCAATGATTGGACAAACTTGACTCCTGGGTGGAATCCTCAACTAGGTATGAGGGGTTTTGTCCTCCTATCTACAAATTCAAGGGTTTTTGTCCTTGGATGTAGCGCTGAAGTTGCAAGCTTTTCCTCTAGAAAAAGGGAGTTGGTTTTTGTTCGGGTGTGTAAATAATGATTTCATTTTTCACCCAATTTTTTTATTATTCGCTTTTCCATTCCAAACCTAAAAGAAATTAATATTTCTTTTAATTAAATATTCACTTTTTTTCAACTTATGAATATTAATTTTTTTGGCCATGTATCTAATATTTACTTTTGGTCCCATTCAATAATAATAAATTGTCATTTTTCAAAGTTATAACTTAAAGTACATTTTTGGAAAACTTAATATATTATTATCAGATTATTTCCCTTTTAAAACCCCCCCTTTAGCCTATGAGAAATAAAGATAGGCTACGGGTCCTCTGATTTCATTAAATCGAGAAAAGGTACATTACATACATTAGTGTACCAATCAATAAGCACTCCTCGAAATGCGATTAGAAAGCACCACAAGCAATGACACCTATTTGTTTGCCCTTGGCAATACAAAATGTGATGTGTGTATTGAAATGTTGCATCAAACCTTCAAATCCATCACTAGTAAACTTTGGAAACTTTTTATTTTATGAATATGAATTTAATGGAGTTGATGGGGTGCCCATGGTTGTGGGCACTAGATGCTTCTGACATGTCTCTTCAAATACGATTCTCTTCCTTATGAAGGTTTGTACTGTAGATGTTCCTCTACTCTCTTAGCATTGTTGGACATTTCCCTATACTCAACCCTTCCTTCGGTAGTGATATGGACACTATTTTTCTCACTGTCAAATTCCCTTTTTGTGCTACTCACTCCAACTTGTTGCTTGGGCTGCCTTGGTATTTTTTGTTTTCTCTTCAATGAGAAGATCTTCAATTCCATTTATATGTCTTGTACATAGCTCTTTCTTCCTTCGTGAAGAAGTCATTATTGAACATAAGCTTGGAATAAATACTTGGCTCAAAAGGAGGGGGCTTAGTCGAATCCTCACTAGATTTTGTGTACTCTTCACTTGATTCTTCTGCAGCACCTTCAACTCAACCTAGTCGACAAGGGCCGCACTTGCTTCTTCTGAAGGGGTAGTTTTGTGGCAATCTCTACCTAGTTCTTACTCATGAGTGGTGCAGGGGCCAGCAGTTATGGTTGAAATATTTCTTGGTTTTGACTCTGGCTCTAGCTCTAACTTCTACTTACGCTTCGGCCTTGTCTTCCACTTTTGATTTGTACTTCTCTTGATGGATTTTCAGAATTGACTGCTTGGTGCAGACTTTTCTTTCTTGTTGCAAATTGAGTACGCTATTTGATTTCTCAATCCACTCCCTCACTGCATTTTCTTCTCTCACTTTAGTTTAGGGTCAATAACATTAATTATTTTTCGTACTGTGTCAGTCATCTTCTTGTTGATGACCCTTCTCTTCGTACCATTGTAAGATCTTGTTGTTGTAATTCATAATTACACAGTGACGTTCAGCATGGAAGTGTTATAAAATAATGTAGTGCCTCGTCATCAACAATTATTGTCGATCAACATTTTATTCTACTAAATTTTAGCCTGACCTAACTTTGCAAAGGCAATGACACCAAAATGTTATACAAATTGCACTACCAAAGGAACATCAATTACAAAATAGTAAATATATATCAATTTTTAGCATAGATGAACATGAGAGTAATAAAAACTCCATATCATATAGGTAGTGCTTAGTACAAGTTGTTTGGTTTTAGGATGACTTGTTACACAACCTAATTACCTTGACAATTAGCATTCTATTTGTATAACAAGAGACCTAACGGTTGTTGGTTAAAGGATAACGGTCAACAATCAAACTCTAAAGAGCCATTTACAACACTATCTAAACCTGAAAATATCATCATTAACGAATTCAGCTACCAAAACATGTAATTAATAACACGTTGATACAATATTAACATGACAGTCTACACTCATTAGGCCAAGCTTTAGAGTCATGACCCAAATTCAAATATTTTTTGTCGCCTATCAAGTGCCACAAAATTCTCAACAATCATGTAGCCAAGGTGTGGCATGGCCCCCAATGGTGTCCCAACTGCTAGAGAGCTCTAAAGAGATAATAAATAATATATTCCTATACTGCCTGTTGGAATAAGAGATTTGATTGTATCTAGCTATCTCAATCAACATCATGCAGTACCCTACCTCTTTAATAGGTGTAAAACTATTTAAATGACTTCCACTTCACTATAATGTCCCCAAATGGGATGATTTCACACAAAAGGGGTTTTCCCCTAAATCCACAAATTTTGAAATTTTGAAATAAAAATCAGCAAACCCTGATTTGCAATAAATGCTTCAAAAATCAAACCCTTAGAAACTTTAGGCACCACAATGCAAAGGATGTGAAGACAATTTTCAGCCACTATTTTATCTTAATGCTTGCCAAAATAATCAATAAATTAAATATATGAAAGACGTACCTTTTTGCCAATTTATTGATGATCAAATGTAACTGTATGATAGTTGCAAAAATATGTTTTTTCCTCTCAAACCGGATGTTTTTCTTTGCTATTTTCTGCTTCAAACCCTCCCCAAAATTATGTGACGTGCCCAAAAATTAAGAAAAATTCCAGTGAACCCCTAAGGCATAAAAAATGGCTAAAAAAGATCTTCCAAGCCAATCGCCCAAGTCACCAAGGTGTAGGAAAAATAGAAGAAAATTAATGAAGCATGTTCCCACCTTCCACAAGTGAAAATGATCAAGAAACCTATCAAAAATAATTATATAATAATATGAAAATTATTATTTAATATTTTATTAATTTAGGGCTTCAAATTTTGCATAAATCTTCTCCAAAACTCCACACTAATATGCAAAAAATTAACAAATAATTCTAGAATATTAATTTGCACAAATAGACCCTAAAAGGGGCCTCCAAACCCTCAATCAAGCTTTCAAAACAGTTCGCTCCACTTGCAAAATTAATGCAAATAATAATAAAAAATAATATGCATCAAAAGAACCTCAATTAGCCCACCAAAACCTCACAATAGCTCTTTAATGCAAATTGCCCCATTCTAGGGCAAGTAACAAGATCTTCTTTAGCAAAGATGGCATCAAAAGACACCTTTTATAGAATAATCAACACCAAAACAATGAACACCTATGGGGCATGCATCTCAATGGCTTCTTCAAGCATGAAGAAACAATTATTAAATTCAATATATCTTCAATTGTGATCTTCACCTTGTATTTGTATTTTCTAAAGGGAGGCGAACCACCTTGGGAAGGTAAAATACCTCATAAGCCTCATTTGCCTTTTTTAGATATCTTTTTCTTTCCTTGTTTTAGCTTCCAAGCCGACATTCTCTTTTTCGAATATAATATTAATTAGTTGTCTTAATAAAATAGCAATTAAAATTACTTTAAGGCAAATAAATTAATAATTAATTCATTTAAATACGTTAGTGTAGAAACCACTTTTATCAAATATTTTATTAATTAAATAATAATTGTCTTATAAAAACAAATGATAAAAATCACTATTTTCGCAATTAATAATTAACTAATAAAATATAATCCCCAAAAGGATTCCTTTAGTCTATGGAAAAAAAGACTAAAAGTCTTCAATACCTGATTATACTTAATGTGAAAATGGGGACATCATAGTCCTCCCTTCCTACAATTACTTGCCCTCAAACAATCCAAAACAAAGCTTCTTTGATAGAGCATCTGCAACCACATTATTTTTACCTTTCACATACTCAATATCAAAATCGTAAGCTTGTACCTTGCTTACCCATTTTTATTGCCTATCATTCAACTCCTTTTGATTGAGGAAGAACCTCAAGCTATTGTGATCCGATTATACAATGAATTTGCTACAAATCAAATATTGTTTAAACTTACTCAAAGCATACATAATTACCAACATCTCCTTGTCATAAATTGAATAAGTTTTTTCTGAGTCCTTGAGTTTCCTACTCTCAAAAGCAATAGGATGTTTATTCTGTATTAGGAAAGCTCCTACCCCTTCACCTGAAACATCACACTCAACCATAAAAGGAGTAGAAAAATCTAGAATAGCAAGAATTGGGCAAGAACACATTACCTCCTTGAGATTTTCAAATGTTAGTTGGGTTGTTTTGGACCATTTGAGAGCCCCTTTCTTAGTCAAATCAGTCAAGGGGCAACAAGTTGTGAGAAACCTCTCACAAATTTCTTGTAATAGCTACAAAGACCACAAAATCCTCTCAACTGTGTAAGTGTAGAGGGAATAGGCCAATCCATGATAGCTGCAATTTTCTATTGGTCCACTTGCACACCTTGTGCATTGATGATGTCCTAAATACAAAATCTCTGTTAATCCAAACTCACACTTGGATTTTTTTGCAAGACTGTTGCTCCAATGTGCCCAAGACCAAATCCAAGTGCCTCAAGTGCTCCTCCAAGGTTTTGCTATACACAAGAATGCCATCAAAGAAAACTAGCACAAACTTCCTTAGGTATTTGCCAAACATATTGTTCATACATGACTAAAAAGTAATTGGGGCATTAATCAATCCAAAAGGCAAAACTAAAAACTCAAAATGCTCAAAATGACATCTAAAAGCAGTTTTATGAAAATCCTCCTCTTACCTTGATTTGGTGATAATCAGATCTTAAATCAATTTTGGAAAAGTAAGTGGCACCATGTAACTCATCCATTAATTCATTAATTCTAAGTATTGGATACCTATTCTTGATGGTCTTCTTATTGAATAACCTATAATCAATGCACATCCTCATAGTACCGTCCTTTTTCTTCACTAGAACAATTGAAGAAGCAAAAGGACTTGAGCTATGCCTTATGTGTCCCATATCAAGTAATTCTTTGATGGTTTTTTCAATTTCTTTCTTGAAAGCTCTTCGATGGTGATAAGGAGTGACAATAACCAGTTTGACACCCATTTCTAACTCAATATTATGCTCAAATCCTCTATCTGGTGGCAAACCATAAGGTAAATCATCAAAGATATATACATGTTTGTCTAAAATAGCTTGTAACTTACCATGAGGGGGTTGCTGTTTTCGTTTTTCTGAATTTACTGTGATAAGGCAGCTTTCTGCCCAAGCAATTTGACCTCTTCTAAAATCCCTTTTGATCCTCTTTATAGACACTTCTTGTGGAGCACCATTTGCTAGACCCTTGAGGACAACTTCCTTGCCCTCTTACAGAATTTCAGCTCCATAGTTTAATAATTTTGAATGAATTCACTTAAGAAATGCAACCATTGAACACCCAAAACAATATCAATATCTCCAATGTCAACAACATAAAAATCATCAATTACCTTGTGTTTTCCAAGAGTGGGTGGGAGTTGTGGCAACTTTTTGGAACAAGAGATGGTGAATCCATCTGCCATAGTCACATTGAAACCCTTGCAATCTGTGGCTTCTAATGCCATCTTCTTAACCAAGCCCCCATCAATGAAGTTATGTGTGTTCCACTTTCAACCAAAGTAATCACTCTTTAACCCTTCAATGTGCCTTTTACCTTGAAAGCATGATACTTGGGAGCTCTTGAAAGAGAAGGAAGTGTGCTACCCAAGTCTTGTGTGTCCTCATGCACATGCTCATCAACAACATTATCATTTTTTTCATTATTGGTATCAACAATATCAAAATCTGAATCATCATCAATTACCTCAATGTAGTAGACATGTCCTTTGTTCATGCAATGATGGCCTTTGGTCCATGGATTGTTGCAAGTGAAACATAAGCCTTGCCTTCTTAATTCATCTCTATCATCCTTCATATTGTTGTTATAGGGCAATAATCTATGAGGTGACACATATGGTGTATAAGGCTTCTTTTGTTGCTCATTGAGTGGTGCCCTAGGCTGCCCACCTTGTGCTCTTTGCTGCCCACTAAAATCAGACCTTGGTTGCCCTGTATTTGCCCCTTTGAGTAGCAAATATGTGGCTACCCTTGGCTGCCCTTCATAACCCTTGTATGTTGAACATTCTAAATCCAAAGCCTTAGCAATAGCATCTTGTAAAGAAAGAGGGTTAAAAGCCTTAACCAAACCCTTCAAAGACTCAATCAAACCCTCAACAAACAAAACAATCAACCTTTTTTCACTAATATTGGGTACCATAATTGAAACCTTTTGAAAATCAACAACATATCGAGTACTATAAAGAAAGGGATACAAGTGGCTTTAAAAATTGGATGGCAAAAGATTCAACTTGAGGCAGATTCTAAGGTCATTATCGGTCTTCTTTCCAATAAGGAGAATGGTACAAGCAGTAATTGGCGGATTGCTAGAGAAATGGATAACATCAACATGTTGAAGGAAAGGTTTCAGGAAGTGCAATTCATTCACACTCCTAGAGAGTCAAATAAAGTGGTAGATGGGTTGACTAATTAGGCTTTGGACAAGCATAACATTCTTTGTTATGGCATGCCCTCTCCATGGTGGTCAACCAAGATACAAAAAGATATGAAAAATATCATTTCTTTAGACTTATGCTTATGAGTGCTAATATGTTTCCTTTCTTGTATAGTGACCAGGCTTGGAGCAACAGTTTCCAAGCCTGGCATAGCAGCATATGTATCTTTTGATTTCCTTTTAATATAATGATCTTTAAAAAAAAAACATACCTTTTAACATCATGATCTTGCTTGAGTTGAGCCAACTCAAGAAAATGTACTTCCATATTTTTTCTATCAAACCTCTCCATGATCCTCTTGCCAAACTCCTCCATGGTAGTAATAGATATGTGGCCTTGTGTGATTAAGCCATGAAACCACCACTCATAAGCAATACCTTCCAAGTGTAGGGTGACAAATTTTAAATCCTCATCTTCAAAGATGGGGTTAAGTGATAAATATGTCTCTAATTTTTGCAACCATGATCTCACAGGAAGTTTATCATTACCATCAAAAATAGGAAGAGAAATCTTACTCAACCTTTGTTGCAAATCTCTACGGAATTGCATATTAGGAACCTTTGGCTTAGATCCTTCATCTCACAATAATTCCGTAAAGACAATAGAGCTTGTGTGACAAAGCTTAGGGTTGCATACTTTTTTTGACGAATCTCCAAAATATCATCCCTTGGAATCCTCATCTCTACTATTGGTTCTTTCTGTAGGAAAGTGGCCTTGAAGAATTTATGAGAGGTGTTAATAGAAACCCTCTTATTATCACTCGAATTTTCTTCTCCATTGAAGGGGCGGTCTTTGCTGGGAGTTATAGTATCCTTCAACATGGCTAAAATTTGTATACCCCAAGTATGCTGAAAATCTTTTTGGCTTTCTTTGATCAAGCTTTGCAAAAGCTTAATCTACTCTCAAGAAAACTCATTAGGCTCTTGATCCCCCATAGTCTTTTTTCATTTTCTGATAATACAATATCTCTTTACCTGTTTGCATCCAACAACCAACTCATAGGTAGACAAGACCGGTGCTCTGATACCACTATAATGTCCTCAAATGGAACGATTTCACACAAAAGGGGTTTTCCCCTAAATCCACAAATTCTAAAATTCTAAAATAAAAATCAGCAAACCCTAGTTTGTAATAAATGCTTCCAAACCCTTATCAATCCCCTAAAAACCTTAGGCACCATAGTGCAAGGGATGTGAAGACAATTTTCAGCCAGTATTTTATCCAAAATTTATCTAATTGCTTGCCAAAATAATCAGTAAATTAAATATATGAAAGAAGTAACTTTTTGCCAATTTATTGATGATCAAATGCAACTTTATGATGGCTGCAAAAATATGATTTTTCCTCTCAAACTAGCTATTGTTCCTTGCTATTTTCTCCTGCAAACCCTCGCCAAAATTACGTCACATGTGCCCAAAAATCAAGAAAAATTCCAGCGAACCCCTAGGGCATAAAAAATGGCCAAAAAAGATCCTCCAAGCCAATCGCCCAATTTGCCAAGGTGTATAAAAAATAGAAAAAAATTAATGGAGCAAGATCCCACCTTTCACAAATGAAAATGATCAAGAAACTTGTCAAAAGTAATTAAATAATAATATGAAAATTATTATTTAATATTCTATTAATTTAAGGCTTCAAATCTTCTCCAAAACCCCATGTCGATATATAGAAAATTAGCAAATAATTCCAGAATATTAATTTGCACAAATAGCCCCTAAAAGGGGCCTTCAAACCCTCAATCAACAATCCCCACCTCTCTCCCCTACCCTCTATTATATATGATATGTCTATGGCATATGGGATATGGATTAGGACTGGACAAGGATGATCCCAATGATCAGTTTGGGGATGATCCCACCAAGCCATCAGGTTCACCTGCCACATACCATATATAGATAGAAATCTATCTATGGGGGGGCCACCTCCGTTCACTCCTCTATCTCTATGGGGCCCAACCCCCCCTCTATATCTCATTTACATTTAAAGGATAAGAAATGGGATTAATGCCTATATATAGAGCCATTTAAACTAATTCAACTTCACTTCACTTTATATGGTTGGGGGTTGCCAAAAATATGATAGACAGTTGGGGTTGGCCCTCGCCCCCTCTCAACATTGTCTCACCTATCCCCATAGAGAGATAGGGGTTGCCCCTATCCTATATATAGAGAGGGGAGAGGGGATATCAATCTTGCCCCTGAATACTTCACTACTTAGGAATATGAAGGAAGAGAATTCATAATAATCCATGATTTCTTATAATAAGAAGGGCTTCCAAAACAGTTCGCTCCACTTGCAAAATTAGTGCAAATAATAATCAGAAATAATATGCATCAAAAGAATTTCAATTAGCCCACCAAAACCTCACAATAGCTACTCAATGCAAATCGCTCCACTTTAGGGCAAGTAACAAGATCCTTTAGCAAAGGTGGTGTCAAAGGACACCTTTTGTAGAATGATCAACACCAAAACAACAAACACCTATTGGGCGTGCATCCCAATAACTTCTTCAAGCATGAAGAAACAATTATCAAATTCAACATATCTTCAATTGTGAATTTCACCTTGTATTTGTACCTTCCAAAGTGGGGGCAAACCATCTTGGGGAGGTAAAATACCTCGTAAGCCCCATTTGCCTTTTTTAGAATATCTTTTCCTTTCCTTGCTTTAGCTCCCAAGCCGACATTCTCTTTTTTGAATATAATATTAATTAGTTGCCTTAATAAAATAGTAATTAAAATTATTGTAAGGCAAATAAATTAATAATTAATTCTTTTAAATACTTTAGTGGTAAAAATCACTTTTATCAAATATTCTATTGATTAAATAATAATTATCTTATAAGGACAAATGATAAAAATCACTATTTTGGCAATTAATAATTAACTAATAAAATATAATCCTCAAAAGGATTCATTTAGTCTATAGGGAAGTAGACTAAAGGTCTTCAATACCTGCTTATACTTGATGTGAAAATGGGGACATCACATTCACACTAAGTCAAAGTAGGTCTAACGACTGCATTCCTTAGTCCCTAGCTTTATTTGTTGGTCTTCATGCCTAGAAAGAAACAATTGACTTTTCATGGGCCTTGTCCATCCCTTCCCTCTAGTAATTCAGAAAATATTTGCTTGCCTCAGAATGGTGTCCTTAGTTCATTTCAACAAGTATCCCCTTCGACTTCAAATATATGGGATATGGCTATTATTTTCAACTGGGTCATACCTTTTCACACTATATTTCCCAAGATTGTCATCCTTCCTCTCTACCACTAGTGTCCCCCACCATCCCCTTTCCAAAAACTAAGCATTGATGCAACAAGCCTAGGCAACTTGGGGCAGCTGGAACTGGGGGAGTAATAAAAGATTCACCATTGGAAATAACATGTAAATTTTTTGAGACATGGACAATGCTTAGGGGATTTTTTCTAGCTGATGAATTGCTCATACATCACTTTGTAATTGAAGGGGATTCCATGTTAATCCTCCATCTAGTTCAGAGTCATTATGGGTTTCCACACACTGTAGCTGCAACTTTTATATAAAGATGTCTTAATGTCTTGGCGTGCTTAAAATTTCTTGCTTTCGTCCATTACAGATTAAGATTTCTATTTCACTTGAGAGGGAAATGGTTTATTGGTTTATTTATTGTGCTCTTTATTTTAGGTCTCTGTTAATTAATCTTGATAGCCTTATTATCCTGGAGTGTAGTGCTATTAAAGTGCTCAGGCTGCATAAAATGTACCATAAAGTTTATTTTCACAAGAAGAGGTCCCCTTTAATATTCTCGATGACATTTATATTGATTGTCGCTTCCTGATCTTCCTGAGTGGATCTTGGTTTATTTTAACTAATGTGGTACCTTGCATTGTCATGCTCACTAGTAGTGATTTACATGCAATATCAACAATGATGAATAATTGTGCCACTACCTTTTTCCAAAGTGCAATTATTAGCAAAAATCTCGTGTATCCCTGAAAAAATTAACCATCCTAAGTTTTGATTTAAGCAAATCTAAGAAGTCTAACTGAAAAAATCTTTTTGAAATGTGTAGCTGACATAGCAGTCGTACTCTCTAAGTATTTGTTAACACCTTTAAAAGTTCAAAACCATTTTCAAGCATACCTATCATAGCAGTTGTACTCCTGAAGTGTTTGTGAATAGTTTCTGTAAAGCAGTGCACCATGTGCAAAAAACTAACGCATTAACCAGTTTTTTTTGGTGCAGTTGGTTTTTATGAAGCCGCATTCTTGATAAGTTTATTGAAGTGTTATCTTACTGGTCATGACCAGCTGTTGTAAAAATAAATTTTGCTAATCTTTATTCTTTCATGAGAGAATATAATATTTAAGCACCTTTTCTTCTTGCACATCCCAAATCCAGTTGCAATTCCCAGAGAGTTCCAAGCCTAATACGTAAATTGTAGAGATACTCCTGTAGGTGATTTCAGATGCAACTCCTCAATCATGGATCCTGGGAAGCTGGGAAATAGAAATGATGATAGGAACTTTTCAGCTACCCAAGATGGAGATCGTGAGGTTGAACAACACCTCAAAAAGGATGAAGAAAATGGAAGAGAACCCAGATTCCAGAGTGGTGTACTTCGTACAATCTGCATCGATTTTTTGGATCGCACAAATGTTGCACAATTTGCATATGGTCTAGCAGCTTTAGGCCGTCAGTTGCATGCTATGGGTTTGTCAAATGTACCCAAAGTGGAAACAGATAGTAGCACTGCTGCTGCTCTTATGGATATGTACCGGAGTATGGGCGATGCTCTTGCAATTCAATATGGTGGTTCTGCAGCACATAATACTGCATGTTTGATTGCATGAAATGCAACTTACCAAATTTTATAGAAGACTATGATTCAAGCTGCTGTTCCAGCCATGTTTTGCATGGCTACTTGCATCTTTCAATCCTGAAAAGGTTTTTAAATTTGTCCGCTGTGTTAGTTGACTTTAACTGAGTTTATTATCAGAAGTGAAATTTTGGGGTTTACTAGTTTCGTCTACTTACTTTTCAGGTTTTCACAGAGGCAAGGAAGGTGGAAAGCTACTTGTTGACAATTCTTCCACAAGTTAGATTGTCTCTCACCATTCGGAAAATGCACGTCTCTAGCCAAGGAAGAAAGAATACATTGTTTTTCTTTGTTAAGGGCCTTTGCCGAAAAAGGATGAATTCCTTCGGACTTTTGTCCGAAGCAATGGTGTTCATCAAAGAAGGCTAAGCCAAGGAAATAACAAATCAACAAAGAGCCTAAGACGAAGGAATTCCTTCGGAGCATCCAAAAGTCCGCACAAAAGGCAAGGAAAAGCCAAGAATTAATTCGGAAGGGTCACTTTCAACAATCCTGAAGGGCACCTACCCTTCGAGAAGGCGAGATAACAGATTCAAAACCTTTGTAAAAAGGCCGGGTGCCCTACAATTCTTCCAAAAAAGGGACAGACACGAGCAACTAGCCCTTGCGGAGGGCACTTGGTCGGCAACAGGACCACGGTCAATTTTTCGAAGGGCACATTTCAAAGGACAAGGCCCCTTCAATAAAATCCGAAGGCTTCAGAAAAGTTGAAAGGCAAAGCCAGGGAATGACTTTCTTCGGACTTTTGTTCGAAGGAATTCCTTCGGACAAAAAGTCCGAAGAAATTCGGAAGATTAGAAAGTCTGCAGAAAAACAAGTGAAACAAAGGCAAAGCAGAAGGAAACCTTCGGACTTTTTGTCCGAAGGAATTCCTTCGGACAAAAGCCCGAAGAAATTCAGAGAAAGGGCTGCGCAAAAAAGCCCGAGAAAATAAACCCGAAGAAGAATTTTGAAGGGCAAAGGGAGTGATCGAGAATATTCTTGCAGACATTTTGTCCGCGGGAAAATGACTAAGAGAAAAACCTGACTAACACAAAAGCCCGAGCAAAGGGAAAAGAGAAGGAAGATATCCTTCAGGAAAAAGTCCAAAGGAATACTTCGGAGGATAAAGCCGAAGGAAAGAAAGCCGCAAGAAATATATGCAGAGAAGAGGTTTCGAAGGAAATAAGAAAACTTTTGGTGACGTCCCGCAAGCTATCAAATTCTGACCACGGGAAGTAACTATTGAAACAGGGGTAAAGAAGAATTCCGAAAGCAAAGCCCAATGGAGAAAATATAGACCAAATATAGATTAATACATCCGAATATAGAACCTCGCCAGAAATAGACAGGAACAGGCAGACTAGAATAGGGTAAAATACATGCAAACGGGAGCTATTTTCGAACACCGATCAAAGCTTCAGTTGACTGGTTATTAAAGTCCTGCTCATCTCCAAATCATCTCACACATTTGAGGGTCCAACTCAGCTTCAATCGGAGTTCTGAATTCGAATGACGAGTTGATTGTTCCAGATTTAGAGTTGATTAATTGTTAAATGTCATATCCACTAGGAGCCTTCCATGCGAGGGAGAATGATCTCTTCGACCAACTCGGCTTGCCAAACAGTCAACTTAGTTGATCCCTTTGTCCAACTCAGCTTATCAAACGGACAACTCAACCTTTCCAATGTTCCAATTCGGCATGAAACAGCGCACATAGAGTTCTAAAATTAACATTGGCGTGGATTTCCATGCAAATAGAGGTGGGCGGTTCAAAACAAAGACAAGTTCACTTCATTAAGCGCAAGAAGCTTCATGCAAAGACAAAAAGGAAATATATTTAATTGAAAGGCCAAGTCAGCCTTGAGTTAACCAAAGTTAATCCTTCTCTTCAAATTTTCAATGCCAATCTTTGGCCTCTTGTAATTTTCTATATAATGGCTTTCAGCTTTGATTAAAAAGGATCCAATCTCTCTCTTGGTTAGACTAGACTCTGCCATTGGTGAGTTGTATAACCTCTTCGATCAATAGAAAGACTGTACTTTCAGATTTCAAGTGCTGACATAGTGTATATTTCATTCAGCAATTTGCATAAGTGGTAGATTTCTCTCCCTTTCCAAATTCTGGTTCATACCTAATTGCTAGATTATCCTTATGCAGGTCATGTTAAAGTGTTCTTTATGTCTTTTGCTGAAGCTGTAAGTGGATGTTAGGTGGCTGCAAAGTGTCTTGTATCGGAACTCTCTCCATCGTTTTCCCTCAGGGTTTGGTCATTGGATCGAACCTCTTCATGAAATATTTATGCATAAGTGATTGATTGAAATCATAGGTCTTCCTTTTCCCTTGTTCGTTCAGTGTTCAAGGTTCCAAATTGAGTGGATCAAAATTCTGGTGTATCACCCCCTTTCGGTAGGATTACCCCTTTAAGTTTTCCTTCTCCCTTTTCCACGGTAGTCCGCGGCATAGAGTAGAGATCCTCATTGATACATCATACAGGAACCAGCCTTCTCTAGAGGTTCTTCTCACCGTTGAGGCACCCACCCTTGTGAGAAGATCCCATTGTTTCAGTCGGATAGAGGACTGGCCATTTCGTGCACGTCTTCGATTCAGGGCACAGCTCCAAGTTGACAACAGTTTTTGGCACGCCCGGTGGGACCACGAAAAGAGTTCTTTACAGAAAATCTTTGCAACAAAGGAAGATATTCATTTACAACCAACGGAAGAGTTCATAGCATCATTCAGACAATCTGTTCATGCCAAAAGTTACCACAAGATCAGCAAGCAAAGGTATTCCTTTTGAATTTTTAACTTATAAAAGAGCAAGATCTAGGAGGGCAAGTCCATATCCTCAAAGGGAATATTTACCTCCCCCTCATCTTATTGTTCTAGACACTAAAATCCTCACCATGCAAATGGCCAATAGGAATCAAGTATTTGCTCCATTCAATGGAGGGAGCCCACTAAATCTAGCATAGTTTGATGATATATCTGTATCTGCCCTCAAAAGTATTCCATTCTTCTCAAGAGAAAATCAAACAACCTCTATTGAGCATATCCAAAATGTGGCTAATCTTTGTTCAGTTCATAATGTAATTAAGGATAATGTTGCTATCAGATTACTAGCTGCTTCTTTCAAAGGAAAAGCATTACAGTGGTATAGAACCCTCCCACTTAGATCTATCTCTACTTGGGACGAATTGGGTGTTGCCTTGGTCAAACAATTTGAGGACAAATCAGACCACTTATCTTTAGTTGAGCAATTAACTGTCATACAGAGAGCTCCTCATGAGTTCATGTCTGATTTTAATCTCAGATTCCAAAAGACATGGCATAGGATACCGGTTCTAATTAGGCCATCACCTGAATATGCATTTTTATATTTTTTGGAAGCTCTTAATTCTGATATTAGTGTGATGATACAGTCAATGGGTGGCACTACTTTGCCAGAGGCCTATGAAGTTGCAATAAGGGCAGAAAATAGTCTGATTCAAGCAGGGAAGCTTGCTTCAAGACCTCCAATGCCCATATTTTTGGAGATAAGTTCAGTACCAGCCCTTCAAGTTCCTCAAGTTCCATCTTTGGCTCCAATTCCAGCACTTCAACGTTCTATTGCAGCCTCTACTAGCCAATCTAGTGAGATAGGAGAGCTGAAAAGTTTGTTACAATCTTTTGGAAATAAAATAGTACAGCTTAAAAGGCAGCAATTTTAGTCAAATGGGCTTTATCAACAGCAAAATCAGAATAACTATCAGCCCTTCAAAGATCAAAGATCTCCTTATCAAGGTTTCAGAGAAAATAGACCACCCTATCAAGCACAAGGGGCCATAACTCCAGCTAAGCCATATATTGCTCTTGATCCAAATGTTCCTTCCACTTCAAAAGCTATTGTTCCAACTCCAACTCAGAACAACTTGGTGCAGAATTCAGGTTGGCAGCCCTCAAATTTTAATGATGTTCAAAATCAGAGCTTGGTAACACCAAACAACACCATGCCACAGATGACACAAGAGGAGTTATCTTTTCAAGAGAGTCAATATCAAGATATAGGTTTGACATCACAAGGAGCGATCCAAGGGCAGTCGGATGCTATTAATGTAAATTGGCAGGTAGATGATCATATTGTTTTTGCTCAAGATGTTAAAACTAATGCTTCAAATGATCAAGTTGCAGCGCTAACCTATTAGAGAAATAAAAGAAGAGCTGTTGAAGAAACTCAAGCAGTGGCAAATACGTTAAATGCTCCTAGTATTATCCCCCAAGGTACGAAAGAACAGTTTGTTGCCCCCATAGTCCAAAAAAGACAGAATGTAGAGGTTGGTAAAGTGCAGCAAATACCTCTAATTCGTGAACAACAAGTATGACAAAAGGTGCAATCAAAGGTTAGTCCATCTCAGTTCAGTATTGTAGATCAGATGAAAAAGTCTAACAATAGCATTAGCATGTGGGATACTCTTTCGATTTCAGGCCAAAAGAATAAACTCGTTCAAGAACTTTCAGCTCTTGAATTATCTCCAAAATCAGTTGATAAAGGTGTTGTCTTGACAAATTTGGATTAGCCAAATAAGCAACAGGTACAGCAAGGAGATAAGATATCTAAGGTTGACAAAACGGAGGTAAAAATAAAGAAAACTCCTTTTTTTTATCTTTCTTTGATAGTGGGTGATACTTTAATCCACAATTGTATGGTGGATAATGGAGCCAGTTGTACGGTGATGCCCAAACAGATTGCAGACAAGCTCGGCCTTGTTTATGAGCCAAACACTAAAGGGGTACTGTAGTTGGATGGTTCACCTGCAAAAATGGTAGGGATTATCAAAGATTTGAAATTAACATTACATGCTTGTCCTAACGTAACTATTCAGCAGGACGTATTAGTGGATCTACCTCCTTATTTTGCCATGTGCCTTTCAAGAGATTTCACCTCAAAGATTGGGGGATATCTATCAGCTGATTGGACTTGTTCAGAACCAGATATGGCACAAAGGTAACAATTCATTCAGAACATAACCTATTGCACGTTTTCACATGGAACCTTATACGCCAAGTGTGGTCAATAAAAATTGTATCATTTCAAATGAAATAGGACAAACTAGTGATATAGAAAGGGACTCACCTTTGGATGGAGTTCCAGATTTGTTTCTTGATGAGTGGGCTTCCACCTTGCATGAGCATGATCCCTACAAGCTGATTGAAAAAGGTCTTGGTGTGTATTGTTTTCATGAGAACAATGCGTCAATCCCAACCTTGGTCAAAGAAGGTGAATCTAATGAAGGCTTGTGGCAATTATACTTTGATGGATCAAGAAATAAGCATGGGACAGGTGCTAGAATGATGTTAGTTTCTCCTACGAAACAAAATAATTTCTCCTCTATTAAATTTCAGTTTGGCTGTTCAAACAATGTTGTTGAATATGAAGCACTAGTTCACGGTTTGCAATGGGCTACGAAGATGAAAGTAAATTGTTTACAAGTTTTTGGAGATAGTGAACTTGTAGTTCATCAAGTAAGAAGCTTGAATGTATGCAAGAATATGTTGCTTAAATCTTATAGACACAGAGTATGGGATCTACTTGAAGATTTTCAGGCTTTTAATATTTAGGCAATACCAAGAGATAGGAATAAACATGCTGATAGCTTGGCCGTTGTTGGGGCACAATTTGATATCCCAGCTGATGTAAAAAGTGACATTTCTCAGTCACATATAAAGATAATTGTAAGGCCTTATGTCCCAAATAACCAAGAAAATTGGCAGGTGTTTGAAAGTGACAATCAAATTGTGAGATTTTTGCAGGAAGAGGCTGAGTTTTCTTCAAAAAATCAGTCAAAATGCTTACAGCAGTATGGTGATCAGATCGTACAGCGGAAAACTAACAAGCTACCCAAGGGATTGGTCAACCTTGAAAATATTTTCAGCGAGGATGATGAATGAAGGAAAGAGAAACCAGCTTTGTCAACAAAGGAAGAGCACTATGTCAATGTAGAGATTGCAGCTAGTAAGATTTTGAAATTGGGCAAGGTATGCACTTCTCCACAAAAGAAAACTTTCATTGAATTATGCACAAATTTTGCTGATATATTTGCATGGCAATATAGTGATCTCAAAGTTTTTAATCCAAGTTTGGCTCAACACACTATTGAGTTAGAAGATGAAACTAAACCAATACAACAAAGACAAAGGCCGATCAATCCAAAGCTTGAGCCTTTGATGAAAGCTGAGCTTCACAAGCTCATAGAATCAGCTATCATATTTCCAATCAAGCACTCAACTTGGGTGGCGAACCTCGTTCCAGTACGAAAAAAGAATCGTGAAATTCGTTTGTGTGTTGATTTTTGTGATTTAAATAGAGCCTCGCTCAAAGACCACTACCTATTGCCATCAATAGAACAAATTTTACAGCTTGTTTCAAGATCAGAGAGGTTTTCCTTATTGGATGAGTATAGTGGCTACAATCAGATTCTGGTCAAATAAGAGGACCAATTCAAGACAGCTTTCACAACTAAGTGGGAAACATTTGCATACAGAAAGATGCCATTCGGTCTGTCAAATGCTGGAGCAACCTTTCAGAGAGCCATGGATATGGCCTTTCAAGGCCTTCTTAAAAAATTTGTGCTTGTCTATTTGGATGATATAATAGTATTTTCAAAAGATGCAGAAGATCACATGGTTCACCTCCAGCATGTTTTTGAAAGGTGTAGGCAATTTGAGATATCTCTAAATCCTAAAAAATGTGTATTTTCAGTTCATGAAGGTAAGCTTCTTGGACATGTCGTTTCAAAGCATGGTTTAAACATAGATTCTGAAAGGATTCAATCCATTCTTGCACTCTCCTTACCTAAGAGAAAAAAGGCCTTGCAAAGTTTCTTTGGAAAGATCAATTTTATAAGGAAATACATTTCAGATTTTGCTACTATTGCTAAACCACTTACAGCCATGTTAAAGAAAAATCAAAACTTCAGCTGATCCAAAGAAGGAATAACTGGGTTTGAAGATGTTAAGAGAGCCATGGAAGTGCTCCTACGCTTTTAAACCCAAATTTTATGAAATACTTCATTCTATATATGTATGCTAATGTAGACACCATTTCAAGCATTCTTATGCAGCAGAACCATGAAGATTTGGAGCAACAAATAGCCTTCTTCAGCCAAGGCTTGTAGGAGTATGAGACAAGGTACTCTTTTGTTGAAAAGCACGTTCTTTTAGTTATAAGATCTTTGAATAAATTTAGGTACTTGTTGTCTAATAATAAAATACATCTAATGGTTGCTCATCCAAGCATCAAAAAATTTCTTTTGAACAAAGACATAAATGAGAAAAGCGCTGGTTGGATAATTGTTGACGTAGTGGATTGCACCCTGGGCAGGAGGCCGAGCTCTTGCCTTCCACACGCAACATTGAAAACTCCCCTCTCGCCTGTGGGACTAGCGAAGCTTGGGGGGATAGTCTCTAGATAAGGGCTAGCTCCCTCTGATGTATCTTTTAGGCCCTGGATTCCCTACTGCTAACGAATAAATGAAAAAGGGGGGGTGAAAAGAGAGAGAGATGCTGAAACAGAACTTAAACCTAAACTGAAAAAAGGTGATACACCAAAAAAGATGACCCACTCAGCCCAATCATACACTTTTCACCAAGAAGAAGCTCCCATACACTTCATCTAATGTGGAAAACTCTTCTGTATCAGTGAGTCAGGGGTCCGTAGAGATATAGGGAGGAAGGAACTATCAAAGGTGTTCTGAGACACACTTTGGCAGCGTATTCACATGCGCCTATGTTCTTGCAGTAGACACTTCTGCAGACCTGCAAAAGAAGAGACTTCACAATGCACTAGACATGTTGGAATCGTTCTGTGAAAAGCATAAAGAAAATGACTTAACACAAAAGGAAAACATAGACATATGCATGAGTGCAAGCTTGAATGGAGGTAAAAATTGCTAAGTCTTGATTCAAGGTAAAATTTTGGCAGAATTCTGCTTTACAAACCCAGAGATTTTTGGGCAGAGTTTTGCCTTAAGGCTGAGAGATGGATCCTCTCAAAATGAGAAGTTTACAATATATAGAGGGAGGAGAAGAAGTAAAGGCACCTCTTTGAAAAAGACTTTGGCGCTCTTTGACAAGTTGGCCCATGTGCGTTGAGAGCATCGGGGAGAGGAAGTCACTGTTGCTGATGTCATTCCTCTAGAAGAGGCCTGTTGGAACCATGTTGTGTAATCGCTGGTCTTGACTTTGGCGTTCAAACATTAATGTGAACACATGGGCCACACCTCTTTTTTTGCAAACGAGACTGCTCCTTTTAAGATATCATGCGGTTTGTCCCCTTATAAATGCAAAATGGAGAAAACAGGCTAGACCGCTTACTATTTGCATCATTCGATGATCACCTGGCAATAACTCGCCTTCCCTTTGCCAGCTGGGCCATCTTGTCCATTTTTGCACTTTGTCTTCTTCTTGGTTTTGTCTCTTTCTGGCTCCTTCGGCCCTCAGGGCTATCTTTTGGCAAATCGCTACGTTCCTTGGGCTCTTGTTGCTTGCCTTGGCCACTTTCTGCCAATTTCAAATAAGTGACACGTGGCACGTTTCGTTATGAAATGGGCAGGACACGTGGCAGCATCCACTTGACTCATAGAAGCTTTAGGCACCCTTTGAAGGTCCTGCGGAAGAGGACATGTGGTGGCCTCCACTCTTTTTTAGAGAAAACATGTCAAAGCCTTCTGCAGTTGCCACTTGGCAACTTCCACGCTCTGGCTTTTCCTGGTGTAAAATTGACGTTCGCGGGCCTGTCACTATTTGAAAACCAACGGCTAGTTCACCGTGCTTGATTTTGACGTCTTCGGGCCCGTCACCCCTTGTAATTCCTTCGGCTTCTTGTTTTGAACCTTCCCGAAGGGAAGGTGACCCTTTGGCTTATGGAGAAGTGCCCTTCGTTCGGCAGTCGAGAGTCCCCCGCAAGGGCACTTGCCCTTTGGGGTCCTTCGGCGGCCTTTTCTCTTTGGTATTTTTCATGGACATTTCTCTACGGACAATTTTCCCGCAGACTTTTTTCGCGGATTTTTTCCTGCGGACAAAAAGTTCGCAAGGATTGTTTCGAGCACCCTTTACCCTTCGGAAATTTCATCGGCTTTTCCTCCCGCGACCTTCCTCCAAATTTCTTCGGACTTTTTGTCCGAAGGAACTCCTTTGGACAAAAAGTCCGAAGGATTTCTTCCTTTGCTTCTTCGACTGCCTTTAAGAAGTGCCCTTCGGGAAAGTTGGAAATGACCCTTCCGAAGGGTGTTGTCACCTAGCAAGTGCCCTCCGCAAGGGCACTTGTCCTTCGGGAGGCTCTCTTGAACTTTTTGATTGAACCTCTCCTTTGAACCAACCGTTGAACTGACACTTTGAACCAAGCCGAACGAACCAAGTAGTTGAACCGACACTGTGAACCAAGTGATTGAACCATCTGATTGAAACAAAGCGTTGAACCAACTGAATTGAACTAAGCCTTCGAACCAAGTCGATGAACCATTTGATTGAACTTTGTCTATGAACTAAAGCATTGAACCAAAGCGTTGAACCGGTTCAATGGTTCAATGGTTCAAAGATGCTAACTCATGGAAAGATCATGTCGTTGAACCCCGACGTTGAACCACTTTTCCAACCTTAAGGAAAAGTGTCTTGAACCATTTCAGCTTTCTTTCCTTGTGAATTTCTTTGGACAAGAGTCTGAAGAAGCTTTGTAAAACCTTGCACTCTTTGAATTGGTTCTTCAACTGTCAAAAGACATGCCTATAGAGTTCGTAGTTTTTCGAAAGTCGAGTCCGTAGAAATCCATGCCTGCAAAGTTCGTAGAAATGGACCTGTAGAGTCTGTAGAAAACCTGTAGAGTCCGTAGAAAACTTGCAGAGTCCATTAAAAACCTACAGAGTCCGTAGAAACTAGACTTGTGCAAAGAATCAAAAAATGTACTGGCTCAAAACAGCAAGGGAGAAAGGGGGAGACCGATTTTGGCCTGCAGGACCAAAAATGGTCAACAAATTGGTGACTCTCAGGGGAAGCATGCCTGCTATGCTTAGAGACTAGTTGCCTTGAAGTCCATTGGGCACGGAGTCAAAAAGTAGCTTAAAAGAAAGGTTAGAGGCAGCTTTGAGAGATCCTAGAATCAAAATATGAGCTTTTACCCCACACACAAGGGAAAAACACACACAAGGCTAAAAAAGCTACCAACATGTGCAAACTGCACTTAGGGGAAACAGGAAAAGAAACTAAAAGAAAACTCCTATATACAACTAACCAGGTATAGTTGCTTCCCTCGTGGATCAAAGGAAAAACTTCTTAAGTCCCCTCCCTGGCAAGGAAACTTATGGTGCCAGACAAGTGGCTGAATGAAATGGAGAGTTGGTGACCTGCTCCTCTTGCTTGTCACTTGGATTGGCTTGCATCTAAGTGGATCAGATTCAAACATGCTTCCAACATATACATACTCTTCTTGTTCTTGGAAGCTTGTTGAATGCTAGACCTTCATGCTGGTGCATTTCACCAAGAAATCTGCGGCTGTTGGCTCATCACCATAAGCCCTTTGTAGTGCATGGTCCCTTTGCAATGCATCATGAATTGGCTCGTCTCCTTCTGCCTCATTGAAGACTCTGTCAAACTCATCCTATGCTCCCTCGTGGCCTTATTGAAGAAGGGTGACAGTTGTGATGTTTGAAATAGAATCACAAACTGATTTCTCATCCCACAGAACATCATCTTCTTGTTCAAGGCTCTCTTCTTCAAAACTGTCCTCAAGATGGACAAGCCTCTCCTTTTCCTGCTCAAGAATCAGGGTCTCTAGATGTTCAAAGGCATCCTCCTGATCCTCCTCCTTCTCAGGGTCCATGATATAATCATCCTCCTCATCGAATCAACAAGGAAGTTCATCAAACAAAGGAGAGAGCTCACCATGCTTACGTTCTTCATCATATTGTTGGAACATCTGCATGTATGTATGCCCTGTATCTTCTCCATTGCTGATGATGTCTTCAAAAGAAGCCTCCATGATGATTTCATCTTCTTTAACATCCATGATAGCCTTCTGGGAAACTGCAAATTGGATCTTCTGCTCCTCACTCACCTCCTGCAGAACAGGTTCCTCCTTGAGAAGGGGTGAAGTGAAAAAACCGTGTGGAAGAGGAGGCAGTCCTTGAGCTAGAATCGAATGATTCTCCTCCTTCCACTTGGCCAGCACTTCATCTATATCAGGTGTGGCCTGATAGCTCTCTTGGAGGGGTGCAGATGGGGTGTGTTCAGACATGGAATGTGTCGTTGGGTTTGAACCGTCCATCACACATTGGCTGAGGCATCTCTCTTTGGATTCCAACTCTGTAATTCTTCTGGATATATCCTCTTGGAAGAGCCTTTCCTGGAGGTCATAGGAATCATCAGGAGGGGTAGGAACAGTTTTGTCCTTTTCAAGGTTTTGAGCAAAACCTTTCTTTTCCTCTTTCCTACCCCATGATTCCACTACTTCCCTCCAAGTTAGGAACGTGCCATTAGGATCAGTGACTTGAGGGAGTTGAGGAAGACTAGGAAAGATCTGCTGATGCATAGGAAGAGCTGTTTCAAATGAAAGCACATTTTGGTGTGTATAATCCATTGCTTAGGACCATGTACCTTGTATTTCTTCATATGTTTTGATCAAGCTCAGAATATTCATGAAATCACCCCAAACAACTCTCCTAGTTACCTTTCAATAATGAGAGAAGTAACACTGGAGTTTGAGGTGGTTTCATGACAGCTTGAGTTTGATCAAAACCATATAAAAATGTGATTTATTGATGGCACCAGGACTGCTTAACTCGCTGATTCAACTCAGAGTCGCCATTGGTGTTGATGAAAAGAAGCCTCCAAAGGCTGGTTGGTTGAAGAACACACCAAAAATTCTTCAACTCTTTGGACACAAGTTGTCCTAGTTGGTCCCACCAGGTGTGCCAAAAATTGTTGACACAGTGGATTGCACCCTGGGCAGGAGGCCGAGCTCTTGCCTTCCACACGTAACTATGGAAACTCCCCTCTCGTCTGTGGGACCAACAAAGCTTGGGGGGAAAGTCTCTAGATAAGGGCTAGCTCCCTCTGATGTATCTTTTAGGCCCTGGATTCCCTACTGCTAACAAATAAATGAAAAGGGGGGGTGAAAAGAGAGAGGGATGCTAAAACAAAACTTAAACCTAAACTGAAAAAATGTGATACACCAAAAAAGATGACCCACTCAGCCCGATCATACACTTTTCACCAAAGAAGAAGCTCCCATACACTTCATCTGATGTGGGAAACTCTTCTGTATCAGTGAGTCAGGGGTCCATAGAGATACAGGGAGGAAGGAACTATCAAAGGTGTTCTGAGACACACTTTGAAAGCCTATTCACATGCGCCTATATTCTTGCAGTAGACACTTATGGCAGACCTGTAGAAGAAGATACTTCACAATGCACTAGACATGTTGGAATCGTTCTGTGAAAAGCATAAAGAAAATGACTTAACACAAAAATAAAACATAGACATATGCATGAGTGCAAGCTCGAATGAAGGTAAAAATTGCTAAGTCTTGATTCAAGGTAAAATTCTGGCAGAGTTTTGCCTTAAGGCTGAGAGATGGATCCTCTCAAAATGAGAAGTTTACAATATATAGAGGGAGGAGAAGAAGTAAAGGCGCTGCTTTGAAAAAGACTTTGGCGCTCTTTGACAAGTTGGCCCATATGCATTGAGAGCATCGAGGAGAGGAAGTCACTGTTGCTGATGTCATTCTTTTAGAAGAGGCATGCTGAAACCATGTTGTGTAATCATCGGTCTTGACTTTGGCGTTCAAACATTAATGTGAATACATGGGCCACAACTCTTTTTTTGTAAACGAGACTGCTCCTTTAAGATATCATGTGGTTTGTCCCCTTATAAATGCAAAATAGAGAAAATAGGCCGTGTCGCTTACTGTTTGTGCCGTTTGATGACCACCTGGCAATAACTCGCCTTCCCTTTGCCACCTGGGCCGTCTTGTCCATTTTTGCACTTTGTCTTCTTCCTGGTTTTGTCTCTTTCTAGCTCCTTCAGCCCTCGGGGCTATCTTTTAGCGGATCGCTGCATTTCTTGGGATCTTCCTGCTTGCCTTAGCCACTTTCTGCCGATTTCAAATAAGTGACATGTGGCACGTTCCGTTGTGAAATGGGCAGGACACGTGGCAGCATCCGCTTGACTCATAGAAGCTTTAGGCACCCTTTGAAGGTCTTGCAAAAGAGGACACGTGGCAACCTCCGCTCTTTTTTAGAGAAAACATGTCAAAGCCTTCCACAATTGCCACTTGGCACCTTTCGCACTCTGGGTTTTGCTGGTGTAAAATTGACATTCACGGACCCGTCACTATTTGAAAACCAATGGCTAGTTCGTCGTGCTTGATTTTGACGTCTTCGGGCCCGTCACCCCTTGTAATTCCTTCGGCTTCTTGTTTTGAACCTTCCCGAAGGGAAGGTGACCCTTCGGCTAATGGAGAAGTGCCCTTCGTTCGGCAGCCGAGAGTCCCCCGCAAGGGCACTTGCCCTTCGGGGTCCTTCGGCGGCCTTTTCTCTTTGGTATTTTTCGCGGACAATTTTCCCCTGGACTTTTTCCGCAGAGAAAAAGTCCACAAGAATTGTTTCGAGCACCCTTTGCCCTTCGAAATTTCCGTCGGCTTTTCCTCCCGCGGCATTCCTCCAAATTTCTTCAGACTTTTTGTCTGAAGGAATTTCTTCGGACAAAAAGTCCGAAGAAATTATTCTAGCCTTTGCCTTAGTCTTTTTTTGCGGGATTTTTGTTTGTGGCCCTTCCAAATTCCTTCGGACTTTTTGTCTGAAGGATTTCTTCCTTTGCTTCTTTGACTGCCTTTGAGAAGTGCCCTTCGGGAAAGTTAGAAATGACCCTTTCGAAGGGTGTTGTCGCCGACCAAGTGCCCTCCGCAAGGGCACTTGTCCTTCGGGAGGCTCTCTTGAACCTTTTTGATTGAACCTCTCCTTTGAACCAACCATTGAACCGACACTTTGAACCAAGCCAAACGAACCAAGTAGTTGAACCGACACTGTGAACTAAGTGATTGAACCATCTAATTGAAATAAAGCATTGAACCAACTAAATTGAACCAAGCCTTTGAACCAAGTCAATGAACCATTTGATTGAACTTTGCCGATGAACTAAAGCATTGAACCAAAGCGTTGAACCGATTCAATGGTTCAACGGTTCAAAGATGCTAACTCATGGAAAGATCATGTCGTTGAACCCCGACATTGAACCACTTTTCCAACCTTAAGGAAAAGTGTCTTGAACCATTTCAGCTCTCTTTTCTTGTGAATTTCTTCGGACAAGAGTCTGAAGAAGCTTTGTAAAACCTTGCACTCTTTGAACTGGTTCTTTAGTTGCCGAAAGACATGCCTGCAGAGTCCGTAGTTTTCCACCTGCTGAGTCCGTAGAAATCCATACCTGCAGAGTCCGTAGAAAACTTGCAGAGTCCGTAGAAACTAGACGTGTGCAAAGAATCAAAAAATGTACTGGGTCAGAATAGCAGGAGAAAAAGGGGAAGACTGATTTTGGCCTGCAGGACCAAAAATGGTCAACAATAACTAAAGTGATGGAATACGACATAGAAATTAAGATCACAAAGTTGGTTAGAGGCAAAGGACTTTGTGAGCATCTAACTCAGGACTTACAAGAAACTAACGAAGCCATTTTAGTGTCAAATGATGAAGAAATTGCTGCTGTTCACACCTCATCTTCCAGCTGGTTTCGTGATCTAGTAAGCTATCTGCAGGAAGGTTGTTATCCTTCTCACCTAAGTGCTTCAAAAAGAAGGTATTTCAAATTGCAATCAATTCCATTCTTGCTCATTGACGACGTTTTGTTCAAAAAAGATATCAATGGAATGTTACTAAGGTGTGTGGAGCCAAGTCATACTCAAAGATTACTTGAAGAATTCCATGACGGACTTGGTGGAGGGCATTTTTCTGCCAGGACTACAACACTTAAAATCATGAAAGGTGGGTACTATTGGCCTACTATATTTAGTTATTGCTATACATGGGTTAGGAAATGCAAACAATGCGCTATGTTTGTAGGGAAAGTTAAACTTGCAGCCCTGCCCCTTCAGCTAATTAGAATAGATCAGCCATTTGTCCAGTGGGGATTGGACTTCATTGGTCTCATTAACCCTCCTAGTTCAGGGCATAAGTGGATTCTAACAGCTACGAATTACTTCACACGTTGGACGGAAGCAATTGCATTGAAGGAAGCAAACGAAACTAGCGTTCTTGATTTCTATGAAGGATTGATCACTAGATTTGGAGTTCCCTCAACCATTATTTCTGACAATGCAATGGCTTTTGTGGGATCTAGGATTATCGAATGGGCTGTCCAACATGGATTTTATCTCAGCACTTCATCAAATTATTATCCACAAGGAAATGGCCTTGCTGAGTCTACAAACAAGAACCTCTTGAAAATCATACGAAGGACTATTGAAGACAATCAGAGATCATGGTATCTCAAGTTGAAGTCAACACTATGGGCTAACAGGATCACTTACAAGAGGTCAATATCCAACTCTCCCCACAAGCTAGTCTATGGTGAGGAAGCAAAGTTACATATTTCTCTCGAGTTTCCAGCTTTAGAACTAATGCATCAACTTGAGTGGTTAGAGAACGAGCCTATGGAGATCAGGTATGCAGAGCTTATGGAGCTGGAAGAGTCAATAAATCAAGCCATGCTAGCCATGGAAAGTCACCAGGCACAGGTAAAAAAAACATTTGACAAAGGTGCTTCCTCACGAAGCTTCAATGAAGTAGATTTGGTCCTCAAGTGGGATGAGGATCGGGCCAAACAAGGAAGGCACACAAAGTTTGCTTCCCTTTGGAGTGGTCCATATACGATTTCTAGCTGCAAATATCACAATGCCTTCCAACTTGCTAAGATGGACGGCCAAGAGCTTCCAATCCCAGTCAATGGGATACATTTGAAACATTGCTATTAAAGAGCAAAATTCTATGTACATATTTAGTTATTTTTTTGCTTTCCTCCAAGTGTTGTTCAAGCATAGTAGTTTGCTTCAGTTTTTGTTTCAATAAGTGCTTATTGCACATTTGCTTCTTAGTTAGTTTTTACTACTTTCGTGTGTTTCCCTTCTTATTTTGAGGAGGTTACTACAGCCATGATCAGAGCAGTTCTTTAATCAGAAATCAGGCTCACCATTAGGGAAGTCAAATAAGCATCTATACATATCTGAGTTCTCAAGCATAGCAGGCATGTTGAGCTAGCTGAGTCGCCAGAAATGTTGACAATTCTTCCACAAGTCAGATTGTCTCTCACCATTCAGAAAATGCACATCTCTAGCCAAGGAAGAAAGAACACATTGTTTTTCTTTGTTAAGGGCCTTTGCCGAAAAAGGATGAATTCCTTCGGACTTTTGTCCGAAGGAATGGTGTTCATCAAAGAAGGCTAAGCCAAGGAAATAACAAATCAACAAAGAGCCTAAGACGAAGGAATTCCTTCAGAGAATCCAAAAGTCCGCACAAAAGGCAAGGAAAATCCAAGGATTAATTCGGAAGGGTCACTTTCAACAATCCCGAAGGGCACCTACCCTTCAAGAAGGTGAGAGAACAAATTCAGAACCTTAGCAAAAAGGTCGGGTGCCCTAAAATTCTTTCAAAAAAGGGACAGACACAAGCAACTAATCCTTACGGAGGGCACTTGGTCAGTGACAAGACCATGGTCACTTTTTTGAAGGGCACATTTCGAAGGACAAGGCCCCTTCAATAAAATCTGAAGGCTTCGGAAAAGTTGAAAGGCAAAGGCAGGGAATGACTTTCTTCGGACTTTTGTCCGAAGGAATTCCTTCGGACAAAAAGTCTGAAGAAATTAGGAAGATTAGAAAGTCCGCTGAAAAACAAGTGAAACAAAGGCAAAGCAGAAGGAAACCTTCGGACTTTTTGTCCGAAGAAATTCGGAGAAAGGGCCACGCAAAAAAGCCCGAGAAAATAAACCCAAAGAAGAATTTTGAAGGTCAAGGGGAGTGATCGAGATAATTCTTGTGGACATTTTGTCCGCAAGAAAATGACTAAGAGAAAAACCCGACTAACACAAAAGCTCGAGCAAAGGGAAAAGAGAAGGAAGATATCCTTCGGGAAAAAGTCCGAAGGAATACTTCAGAGGATAAAGTCGAAGGAAAGAAAGCCACAGGAAATATATGTAGAGAAGAGGTTCCAAAAGAAATAAGAAAACTTTTGGTGACGTCCCGCAAGCCATCAAATTCTAACCATGGGAAGTAACCGTTGAAACCGGGGTAAAGAAGAATTCTGAAAGCAAAGCCCAATGGAGAAAATATAGACCGAATATAGATTAATACATCTGAATATAGAACCTCGCCAGAAATAGATAGGAATAGGCAGACCAGAACAGGGTAAAATACATGCAAGCGAGAGTTATTTTCGAACACCAGTCAAAGCTTCAATTGATTGGTTATTAATTTTCTGCTCGTCTCCAGATCATCTCACACATCTGAGGGTCCAACTCAGCTTCAACCGGAGTTCTGAATTCGAATGATGAGTTGACTATTCCAGATTTAGAGTAGACTAATTGTTAAATGCCGTATCCACTAGGAGCCTTCCATGCGAGGGAGAATGATCTCTTCGACCAACTCGGCTTGCCAAACAGTCAACTCAATCGATCCCTTCGTCCAACTCAGCTTATCAAACAACCAACTTAGCCTTTCCAACGTTCCAATTCGGCATCAAACAACGCACATAGAGTTCTAAAATTAACATTGGCATGGATTTCCATGCAAATAGAGGTGGGCGGTTCAGAACAAAGACAAGTTCACTTCCTTAAGCGCAAGAAGCTTCATGCAAAGACAAAAAGGAAATATATTTAATTGAAAGGCCAAGTCAGCCTTGAGTTAACCAAAGTTAATCATTCTCTTCAAATTTTCAATGCCAATCTTTGGCCTCTTGTAATTTTCTATATAATGGCTTTCAGCCTTGATTAAAAGGATCCAATCTCTCTCTTGGTAAGACCAGACTCTGCCATTGGTGAGTTGTGTAACCTCTTCGATCAATAGAAGGACTGTACTTTCAGATTTCAAGTGCTGGCATAGTGTATATTTTATTCAGCAACTTGCATAAGTGGTATATTTCTCTCCCTTCCCAAATTCTGGTTCATACCTAGTTACTAGATTATCCTTATGCAGGTCATGTTAAAGTGTTCTTTATGTCTTTTGCTGAAGCTGTAAGTGGATGTTAGGTGGCTGCAAAGTGTCTTGTATCAGACCTCTCTCCATTTTCCCTCAGGGTTTGGTCATTGGATCGAACCTCTTCATGAAATATTTATGCATAAGTGATTGATTGAAATCATAGGTCTTCCTTTTCCCTTGTTCGTTCAGTGTTCAAAGTTCCAAATTGAGTGGATCAAAATTCTGGTGTATCACCCCCTTTAGGTAGGATTTCCCCTTTAAGTTTTCCTTCTCCCTTATCCACGGTAGTCAGCAGCATAGAGTAGAGATCCTCATTGATACATCATACAAGAACCAGCCTTCTCTGGAGGTTCTTCTCACCGTTGAGGCACCCACCCTCGTGAGAAGATCCCATTGTTTCAGCCAGATAGAGGACTGGCCATTTCATGCACGTCTTCGATTCAGGGCGCAGCTCCAGGTTGACAACACTACTACACAATCTCGCAAGTTTTTAAAATCAATCAAACACTATTACAGCAATGCTTACACTGATGGTGAAAAGCAGGATGCCATAAATTTGTAAGATTTTGGAATTTTAAGTTTTGTCGTCTAAAAGCAATCAGTTCTTTGTAACTGGATTTGGGAAGATGCATTTTTTGCCAATAATTTCTTCATTTGTGGGTTTCATATATGCACTACAATTTTGCACTAGCACACATTGTATTTCCTCCACAACTATCAAATTGTAATATTATTGAATCAATGGTATCTCATGGATATACACATTTCCAATTTCCACGATTGTTTATTCATGCAAAATGATGTGAACATAGTTTTACTCACTAGGCATATCTAACATTCTAAACCATAGTTGGTGCTGTTGTGTTAAAAAATAGATTCCTAGGTTACTTTCAGCCACAAGAAGGGAAGCCAGCATGGTGGGAACTAGATTTGGACTAATATTTTCATGTTGGAGGAAATGGAGATGAAGCATTTGCTGATATGTAATTGTTTATGTTAGGCATTTAGACCCCTATTCTTTTTGTGAAGACAAATGTCATGACTTTTTTAATTAGTGTAGTCACACAAATAGTATAATAAATATATATCTCCATTATCTAAAAGCTCGCACTTGACCTTGTTTCAGATCTTGACAATTTAGCATAACGAATTTTTTGGACTACATACCAAAATTTTGCCTAAGTGTGAGAGGGTGGGCATTCAAGCAAGACTTCAAGTTTTACATAGCAGAAGACTTTGGGTTTTTTGGAAGGAGAAGTCTTTGGGTTTTACAAGAGACAACTTATTTCACTTTATGAGTAATCAGCAGTTGAAACCCCTCAGCAGAAGTAATACGAGTTGGAAAACCCAAATTACTCTTGACAATGCAAATCAGGTTTTGAGAAGTGCTTTGCTTATGAAAGTTTTATCAGCATAAGTAACCCGGGTTGGAAAACCCGAATTACTCTTGACAGTGCAAATCGGGTTTTGAGAAGTGCTTTGCTTATGAAAGTTTTATTAGTAGAAGTAATCGGGGTTGGAAAACCCAAATTACTCTTGACAGTGCAAATCGGGTCTTGAGAAGTGGTTTGCTTATGAAAGTTTTATCAATAGAAGTAATTTGGGTTTAGAAAACCGAATTACTCAAGGTAGTGCATTTTGGGTTTCCCAGGGTGAATGACTTATCTCTTTTTATAAGTAACAAGCAATGAAGAATCCGAAGTAGGTGCCAATGAAGAGTCCGAAGGATTCCTACAGAATAATTGTCAAACACAAAGAATGACACTGACATTTTTTCCGCAAGATAAAAGTCCAAATGAAAGAATAAACCAAGGGTCAACGGAATTCCAAAGGAAATGGACCAAACAAAGCCCACAGGAGCTCAAAGCGAAAAAACCCGAGGGAATAAGGAAGAAAAAGAAAAATTTGGAAGGAAAGATATCCTTCAGACTTTTTGTCTAAAGGATTCCTTCGGGAAAAATGCAAACAAATCAATGAAAAGGGGCAGAAAATATTAAAGCCAAGGAGATAATAAAAGTCCGCAAGAAAACCAAAGGTAAATCCAGGGGGCAAGACATAAGAGCCAAAGAGAATAAAATCGAAAAAACTGGCAAGAGAGGAATCCGAAGGAATATAAGACCAAGGAGATAGCCAAAAAACCCAAAGATAATATATACAGGCAAAGCAGAATATTCGAAGAAAATTCGAGACCAAAAGAAATCTGTAATATTCGAAACAATTAGGCTAAGGGAATAGCCAAGAAATTTGAAGAAATATAGACCAAATATAGAGAAAATAATCCAAAAATAGAATCCTGCCAAAAATAGACACGAACAACAGACCAAAATAAGAGAAAATACATGCGAACAAGAGCTATTTTTGGCAGATTTCTAAGTTTCAATTGACCCATTGTTTGACTAGTCAAAGTCACGCTTCTCCAAACATTATAGCAGTCTGAGTAGAGCTCATCTATTGACTCTTAACGTGGATTTCCATGCAAAGAGAGGTGGGTGTTTTAACAAGCCCAGACGTCCACTTTCAAACGCCAAAGAGCTAGTCTCTAGTTTTAAACATGGCTCAGCCGATCATGCATAAGCAAAGTCAAATGTTTGAGCCCACTGTCCAATTTTCAATGCAAGGAATTTTCATGCAAGACAAAATAGACTTTTGTAAACGCTGAGTTGGTTTGAATTTACTCCCTCTCTATTTTCAAACGCCAATCTCTTGGTTTTTTGTAATTTTTTATATTAATGGTTTTTCAGCCTTGTAAAAAGGATCCCTCTCTTGGTAAGACCAGACTCTGCCATTGGTGAGTTGTGTAACCTCTTTAATCAATAGGACTATATTTTCAAATTTCAAGTGTTGGCATAGTGTACATTCATTCAGCAATTTGCATACATGGTAGATTTCTCTCCCTTCCCAAATTCTGATTCGTACCTAGTTGCTAGCTAATCATGTTATGCAGGTCATGTTCAGTGTTTTATAGGTCTTTTGTTGAAGCTATAAGTGGATGTTAGGTGGCTGCATAGTGTCTTGTATCAGACCTCTCTCCATCGTTTTCCCTCACGTTTTGTCATTGGATCGAATCTTCTCATGAAATACTTATGCATGGTGATCAATTGAAATCAAAGGTCTTCATTTTCCATTGTTTGTTCAGTGTTCAAGGTTTCAAGTAGGGTGGATCAACATTCTGGTGTATCACTGTCATTAGGTAGGATTTTCCCTTCAAGTTTCCTTCTCCCTTTTCCATGGTAGTCCGCAACGCAGAGTAGAGATCCTCATTGATACATCTTACAGGAACCAGCCTTCTCTAGAGGTTCTTCTCACCATTGAGGCACCCACCCTCGTGAGAAGATCTCATTGTTTCAACCGGAGAGAGGATTAGCCATTTCAGCACATCTTCGATTCAGGGTGCAACTCTAGATTGACAACAGTAGTCACACAAACAGTATAATAAATATATTTTTGCATTATCTAAAAGTCCGCATTTGACCTTGTTTCAGATTTTGACAATTTAGCATAACGAATTTTGTCTGAAGCAAACTTTAAATTATTATATATACCATCATTTTTATGCAAGTTGCCAACAAACAACTTAGCATCCTAGCAGCGATTAAATATTCTTGATGCAGAGAAGATCATTCACAGATAAAGTTGACTTCATTTCATAAGCTAATGAAAGCTACTTGCAGTTCAATAAAGAACATCTGCATTTGTAATGACCCTGATTCCAAGCTTGACCTTCCTATAGGAAACACTGGAACAGCACCAGATGCAGCGTAATAATTTGAATCCATCATGTTGAATTTAAAACTTCTTAATAGTAGTACCCTCCACCATCTAGTGGTTCCCTTCTTCTCTTTTCTTGTAGCTTCATTTTGAGTTTGACAATACTCATCATTCAAGATATGGTATTGCTCATTTGCTAACATTCTAGCATGGTTTGATGTATGCCCACGAGCGTTGCTCTTTCTGGGTTCACCTACAGGCTATATTGTCATAGTGACCTGAGGATTCCTAAATTTTAAGATGGTGGGTGCCCAGATGAAACCCATGAACATTGCTCTTTATGGCCCAGTAACACATTTAACTTTTTTCCTTTAATCCAATGGGTATGACAATGTTTTTGTCTTTCATTTGATTAAGATGACTAGTATTTGGTCCTCTAAGAAAAACTTATTTTGAGAATTCAGAATGACCTATTGGAAAACCACTCACCACTTAAAAAGACATCTATTGTCAAATTATACTTTTAGTTTAAGCCAGCGTTCCACGGGGATGCACCCCCCCAAAAAACAATCCCCACGTTTTTGAGATGGGGACGTCAGGGGGACATCCCCCAGCCGCCCCTCCACCTCCACCACGAACCGTCGCCGTCCTTGGAACATTTCCCTGTAAGAGGGGACGTCTCCGGGGCGTCCCTTCAAGAAGGGGATGTCTTGGGGACTCTGGGACAGCCAGGGGACGCCTAGAGATCCCTACCCCCTAGGAAACTTGCAGGTGTCCCCCACGCTGGTGGACATCAAAAAAACATTTTTGTTTTAAATTTAAAAAATATTTTGGTTTGTGAGACCTCTACCCTAACCTAGGTTTCTAGTTCTTCTGTTGCTAACAGGAACTGGTCTACTTATAGCTTCATCCACTCCATTAAAAGGAACAAGCTTACCTCTACGAGGGCAGAGAAGCTTGTGGCTATACATAGTGCCTTGTGTCTCATTGACCGAAATACACGTACAAAGAGAGTCCAACAGTCAAATGGGATGTAGAGCCAGAGGAGCCAACACAGATTGATGATGATGCTACATAGACAGGGCTAGTTGGTATTGGTTTGGAGGAGCTTGAGCGTGTGGAGTCCAACAGTCCTAGCAATGAGGAGTTTGATAAGAACTTTGGGGATGATTAGCCATTGACTCATTGAGTCATTAGTATTTAGTATTTCACTATTTTGTTTTTGAATATTGTTGATACTTGATTGTAATCATGATTCATCATTATGAAATTTTGAAAATTCTGAATTCGATATTTTGATTTTGATTTTCAATGTTCATTGGTTCAATGGTTCAAACTTGAAACTTCATTGTTAAAAAGATAAAACTTAAATCAAAATGTTAAATTGTTGATGTTTAGTGCAATATACTTATTCCTTATACAGTTTTTTATAACTAATTTTTCAAGTACAATATGTATTTGCACATCTCCCCTGCCGCCCCCAAACTTAGGCCCCTCATCCTGGAAACCCGTCCCCCCATCAAGAAACTCTATGGAACTATGGTTTAAGCAGAGGCTGAAATGGAGTATAAGACAAGACCTAGTGTTAAACAACAAAGCCAAAGGGCTCACTGTAATATCTTTCAGCTAGATATCCCAAAGACATTCCTAGTCTCCAAACTTTCCCTTGAAATGATTTCAGCAACTCATGGGACACGAACGGATCACCAGTGACATTCCTTTGACCGGCCCAACTTCCCAACCTGCTTTTAGGTTGGACACCAATAAATATCCATTCCTCATTTTTACGGCACAATCGATGGGCCAAGGTAGATGCTTAGATTTAAATTCTGGAGTCATAGTTCAAGATGCAGTCACATCTCACATAACCACAAAACGTCATGATAGTAGAGGTCCATATGAACGATCAATCCTTCACTTGGTGGTAGTCTCACATCCAAATTTTAGAGGTGACATAGCAACCAAAAATTGATACTTGGATAGATTTCAAGGTGACTATTTGGGTGTGATTTTACCCCCTCAGTTTCAATGAAGAGCTCTTGGCACAATGGTTCCATCTTCGTTTGACATTTGGTCAATCAATCCAACAATACATAGAGCAGTCAATCTCCTCTCTAACAAGCTAGAGGTGCAAGACATTGATCAAGTCATTTCAATCAAATTCACGTATGGGTTGTTTTCTCATCTTTGGCAGGGTTTGGAGCTCGGTACCATCACTTCCTTAGGGCAGGGTTTCCAATGTGCTTCAAAAGTGGAAGCTAAGAAAAAAAGGCAAAACCCTCCAGGTCGTTGGGCTATACCTCGATCCCTAGTTATTAAAAAAAAAAGGCAAAACCAAAGCTGAGCCGATTTTTTTGTTTTCATAGAAAGAGCTACTCTTCATCTTTTTCCCCTACGAGCTCCTCTCATGTTACCCACTCATCATCCTATAATGGGTATTATTACCGAATGGATCCATTAAGGGTTCATCTCCTTTTATCTGGCAATGGAAAGTATCATGCCTACCACAAGAACATGAGACTTTCAACTGATGAATGTTGTGTCCTTAAATCAAAGAAGGTGAAGACTCTTCTTGGTAACCAAACATCACAATATGAAGATTCAAAGATTCATATAACTCATCCCAATACTTATAATCTTCGGCTCATTCTCATGGTCAATGACTATCCTATCACCTATAGAGAGTCTTTGACAATGGTAGCTAGAAGAACTTGATTTCACAAAAGCTGGTAGATGATCTTCATTTTCTAGCTACAACACATCCACACCCATACCTCTTGGAGGGGGTCAAGAAGACGAACATTCCACACTTGTCTCAAAAATGCTTCTTCACTTTTGCCATTGGTCCATTCTAGGCTATAGTTGGTTGCAATGACAGTTCCTTGTATTGTAGTAGTCTGATACTTGGAGCACCTTATTAGTAAGGTCACAAGGTCATCTTTGATGGCTTCCACAAGACCTAACAACTACACAAGAAAGATTTAGTGTATAGACTCACTTCTTCCACTAGCCTTTGCTCTCCTATAAGCCCACAATTAAACATGTCAATCTTCATAGGTTTCTTACTATTTGTATCATTTGGGCTGCCAAGGCAAATAGTGTTGACAAACTTCCTCCTAAAGGAATCAAATCTCTTGTTCATACATATTTTGATGTTTTTTATGAGCTTAAATAACTTCCTTTTTTCAGGTGGATTCAACATTCTATCGAGTTTGTGACAGGTTTTCAATTTCCCATCAACCGCCTTACTGCATTATATGCAATGAGAGCGCTAAGATAGAGCAACAAATCAAGTAGATGCTTGAAGAGGGAAAGATCCAACCCAACACTTCTCCTTGTGGATCTCTTTCTCTTGTTGTACCTAAGAAGGAACATAATGAATGGTGGTTAGTAACCAATTATTGTGCTCTCAACAAAATCACTGAGAAGAACCACTACCCACTTCCTAGAATTGGTGATCTTTTGGATTAGGTTCAAGGTGTCGAGTACTTCACTAAGCTTAATTTGATTTTTGGATATCACCAAGTCCGCATGTAGCCTTGTGATGTTTGGAAGATGGCTTTTTAGACCTAATTTGGACACACTAGTTGCTTGGTCATGCCTTTTGGCTTCACCAATGCCCTTGCCACATTCATGCGGATCATCAATGATTTTTTCATCCCCATCTTGGCAAATTTGTTGTCATGTATCTTGATGGCATCTTGGTCTGCAAGTCTTTGGATGGCCACCTGGTTGATTTTGCATACAATGGTCAAGCCTTAGTTAAGTAATTAGGTTCCCTTGTTAACAAGCATGGAGTACATGTGGATCCAAATAAAAGGTCCTTTGGGAGTGGCTCTCTCTAGCTAGCATTTCGATTATGAAAAGCTTTTATGAGGGATGGACTTTTATAGAAAGTTCATTTGTAAGCACTCGCATGTTGCCCATCCTCTTCATCAAACTCACTAGCCGAAAGGATCTTAATTGGAGCCTGCAGGCTATTCAACCATTTTTCTACTGGGCAAAGGCTCTTTGCTCTGCTCCATTGCTTGCTTTCCTCAACTTGCAACAACCATTTTAGCTTGAGACTAATGCTTCCCAATATGCCATAGGCGCTATACTTAAGCAGGGAGGACATCCATTAGCAGATTATTCGGAATCTGTCACAAGCCATGCTCAATTGTAGTACTTATAATAGGATATCTATGCCTTGGTACATGTGCTCAAGTAGTGACACTATTATCTTCTGGGTAAGGAGGTGATTGTACATGTTGATCACCAACCACTTTATTTCTTGAACTCTTGGTACAAGATGCAAGAAAATCGGCATTTAAAGTGGGCATCTTACATTCATCAATTTCATTTGGTGATAAAATATAATAGGCTGTTGCCAACAATGTGGTGTATCTTCTTATCCGTCCTTCTCAGGTACTTACCATTTTGGATACTCAATGCACAGCATATAATGAGTGGAAATCTTTCTACCCCATGGATACTTAGTTTGGCTTGATTGTTCAAGCTTTACAACATCCAACAGCTGTGAACCAAAACGCCTACCCTTGACTATAGTTTTCAGGAGGGGTGGTTGTATAAGTTCACTCAATATTGTATTCTCATAAGCCCTTCTCGCCAAATTTTGCTAAAGAAAGCTCACTCATCCTCCTATGGTAGACATTTTGGCATATAAAAAACCTTGAAGCACCTTCAATGGTACTTTAATTGGCTTTCCATGTGGACGCAAGTTGAGGATTACATCTATTGATGCTCTCTTTGTAGTTAGTCTAAGCCTTCCTATTGAAAGCTTGGATTATGTCAACCATTACTAGTACCTTCTTGACCATGGGAATCTATTTTCATGGACTCCACTAATGGTATTCCCAAAACTCAACAACATGATTATATATTTGTGGTTGTCTGCCGGTTCTACAAAATATCTATCTTTATGCCGTGCTCCAATACCCATTGATACTCCACAAGTTTTGAACTTGTTCTTCAAGCATGTTTGGAACAATTTTGGGCTGCCACTCATTACCATTTCAGATCACTACAAATGGTTTTGAGTCACTTACGGCAATCATTTTGGAAAGTTTTGAGTTGTCAATTGCGCTCCTCTAATCACACTTTAGTTCCTTCTCTTTGCATTTCTCCAGTCATTCAACATAGCTACAACTGAGCTACTCATGTTTCCATAGGGCATTCCCCTTTCGAAGTTCCTTATGGATTCCAACCTTTGACACCTTATGTAATTCCGATTGCTCTTACAGCTCCAGATACGTCCCACCAGCAAAATGAGTAAGACAAAGCTTCTACCTTTCTGCAAAATTTGGCCAAATTACACACTAAAATTCATGACATTCGTAATTAAATCAAGCCAAATTTAAGGCATTTCATGATCAACACCGAGTTTCTCATTCTTTTCAAGTGGGTGATTGTGTTTGGCATCACTTGGATAAACAAAAGTTTCACAACAAACATCACAAGATGAAGCCCATCAGTTACAGACCTTACACCATTCTTCAAGCAATCAGACCTAATGCCTTTTGACTAGATCTTCCATCTCAGCTTTGCATCAATGATATTTTCACTGTGAGCAAGCACAAGTTGTATGAGCCATCCCACTTGGAGGAGGAGATTTATATCACTCATCCTAAGGCAACCATTCCCGATTTTCAACAAACATTGGACGAAGATACTTTTCTTGATGTTCGGACCCACACCACTCACAAGGGGAAAACCATTACATACCTTGTTGCCCAGAAAGAAATTCAGAAATAGACATATTATTAGTCCATATTAATTGGTATTAGAGCTTAATAATCAAGCCTTCCCTTATCTGAAATTTTCTGCATTTTTTAAAATTTCAGATTACCCAGCCTTTGACATACTCTTTGTATATATCCGGCACACAACCTAATGATTAGGTCTTCCCGTATATTCAAATTTCTGTCTATTCAAATTTATAATTATCCAGCCTTTATACCATATCTTTGATTATAGATCTATTATGTCAGATATCTTACTTGAAATTTCTGATTTGTAATTCGACATTTACTCGGCTGCACGTTGGTTTTTTTTTTCACTGTGTTTCCTCATTCTGGGTATTGGCCCTGACCTCTCTAATACACATTATGTATTTGGCACCCAGACCTCTTGCTGTCCAAGTCCTTGATTCAATTTCTGCTGTCAACTTTCTGATACAATCTCTATTGCAAATTTCTTCTTTCAACATTCTGTTTTCAATATCTGTAGTCAATTTTCTGTTTCCTAATGCTGATTGCTTTTCTGAAAGTTACTCTTTGATTTCAGATTACTGATTTTCAGCAGTATTTGTCCTCTCACTACAACCAAGATGGACATCGTGACATTTTATCATATTTCAGATTACTGATAGAGGGCTTCTTGATTGCAGATGTCGAATCCTCAGATCGGCATTCATCAGCTGCACATTGGGTTTCTGATTGTTTTTCCTCGTTCTGATCTAGTTTTGTTGGATCTGGTTTGTTGCTTGACTTGATGAGGTCCTCCTGAACTAATCTTCTTGCCCATGGCTTTGTTCTTGTAGCAAGAGCAACCTGTTAGTTCACATATCTTTGGTTTCAAGCTTCATTCCTAGCAGATCTAGCCCCTCATTTGGTATGGATGGTTTAAAAAGTCCTCCAAGTTCAACCCAAGACCTTGACTTGGTGTAGTTTCTCACCCAGGTGCTCCACGACCAGTAGCAACAACAAGAGGCATTGCAACAACAAATGACGAGCATGTTCCAGTTATTGATCAAAACTCCTGCCGAACCATACACCATCTTATTAATAGGTTTTACCTAGGACCTTCGATTCATCTACACAGCGAAGCTTGTTGCCTTTTTCTACTGTCATCAAGGGAATGGATAATTCTCCTTCACTTCCATCTTTGTAAGACTCGTCATCCTATCCACGAGGCACTATGCGTTCGTCAGATAGTTAGCCACTCGACCCACAATGTAGATATCGTTTTGAAGACTACAACTCCACTCTAGGTGGTTCCTCTTATAAGCAAGTCTTTCGACCACCACCTCCCCACCATGCTATGTTTTGAATATGATGTTAATGTCGACACTTGATTGTTGATGTTAGAATTAGATTTATTAGTGTTTTATTAGTTTAGGAAGGTTATTCAATTCAGCTATGTCTTAGATTAGTTGTTTTGTCAAATTTAGACACTTTTCAAGAACTTGAAAAATAGTTAGAAGTGTTAGTGAGAGTGCACTTCATTGAATGGGTATTTAATCGAGTTTAAAGTTTTATATATTTATCCTCAAGAGGTGGGGTGCTTTTTTAGAGATGAGTTAATTATAATTAAAGTTATTTTGGTCAAATTCTTATCTTATAGGGATTTGAGGCATCTAGCTTGTCTAGTGTGCATGTTTTGCATACTGATTAAGAAAGATTTCTTGTATGTTGATCAAATCTTATTAATAATTCAAACTTGTTATCTTGAGTCTACTTTTAGTTATCTTAGTATATTTTTAGCTAATTTAGTTGTTAAATAAGGTCTTCATTTAACCTTAACTCATCATACAAGTATTTTGTAATTGGCTAGTTTTAGCCTTTCTTGTTAATAAATAATGGTGTGTGGCACTATAGTTATTCTTGGTAAATATTTTTGCATATTGTTATCTCTAATTTTTTATTGCAAATATTCACAAAAGAAAACCAACAAGCTCTAGTATTCTAATTTGAAGTTATTTAATGCATATTTTGGCATCAGTCACACCTATATCACTACTAGATTAACAACTAATAATTATAAGGTAGATTGGATGATATATAGTTTCATTTTCATATTAAATTAGGGTTGATATGCACTCCCTCTAAACATTCTAGGCCTTCATTTGATATTAGAGCTAGGGTTAAGAATGGTTCAAAAGGGGTGTTAAAGCTATTATCAGGTGAATCATGACTTCTATGAATTCTATTTCTATGAATATTCTCATTTTCAAAGATAACAACTTGGAATATTGGAGAGATTAGTTGAAGAGAATACTTATTTGAAAGGAATTTTGAGAGAATATTTTCCATGGATACACTTCATCTGTAGAGTGAAATACTTTGTCTCAAGATCAAAAGAGAACAAAAACGGAACAAGAAAATGATGATACACAAGCTTTCTTTTATCTTCAGAGCACCATAGACCCAAACATCTATCCAAGAATTATTGGATGCAAAAATACTCATAGGACATGGAATACCTTGTAAATTTCATATCAAGGATATATTAAGGTAAGAGAACAAAAAAATAAACTCTTAAAATGAATTTTGAAAATTTGAAAATCTCCGATAATGAAGGAGTTGGAGGAGATATTGCATAAGAACAAATGACTTAGTGCATAAAATGAGGGTTTATGGAGAAACCATATAAGATAGAGTTGTAGTAAGGAAAATTTTGAGATCTTTGACTAAAAAATGGTTGTATATTGTGATCACTCTTGAGGAGTGTAAAGACATGAAAAAGTGTTGATGAGACCATGGGTTCTCTCTTGTTCTATGAGGATAAGATGAGACTATATGTAGGATATTTAGAACATGATTTATATAACATGCATTTGAAACCAAATTTAAAGCTCAAAGAAAAAAATCAAAATCAAAATCAAAGAAGTTTAATAAACTCAAATTCAAAGCAATAAGATGAGACTATATGTAGATCTAAAACATGATTTATAATATGCAATTGAAACCAAGGCAAGAATTTCAAAACTTAAAGAAAAATAAAAATCAGAATCAAGGGAGTTCAATAAACTCAAATTCAAAGGGGAAAGATCAAACTAACATCATAAATAAAAGCAAGAGATATCTTACTTTGTCGTTATTGCATTCATAATCAATCGATCATTTAAGAGAAAAACCAATAATAATAAGACCAAGTGGTTTCAAATGAAAAGTTAAAGTTATGAATTTCAACTGCAAATTTCAACAACAATTCAATTATTGGTCAATTGATTTAAAATATTCAAAAGTAAGGAAACGGTGTTGGTTTTAAATCTACTTAAACAAAATACAATCAACTTAAAATAAGTCAAATCAAAATAGTGGTGAAAAATAGATCACATCACGATCATTGTGTGACTTTGTAAATCACCCAAGGTGGAAAGGATTAAGAGTCTCGATTACCTTCTAGAGGTAAGATAAATACCATCTCTTGGTCATGGGAGGGCATAAGCACCTTCCACCATGTCAATAACATGTAGGAGGGTATTGGGCAACTAGCATCCATCTTGCCACTACCACTACACACCAATAAACACAATCCATTACCTCCTAAAGGTAAGAGGAATATCATCTCTTAGCCATGGGAAGGCATAAACACTGACAACCATGCCAATAACATGTAGGATGGCATTGGGAAACTAGCAGTTATCTTGCCACTACCACTACACACCAATAAATATAATCCACTACCTCCTAGAGGTAAAAATAATATTGTAACATCATCCATCGAATCGTGGAACCATAATATATCAACTATTACAAATGAATGAGAATAATGAATGAGCAACTCCCGTACATGGCACCCTAGTGCCACAAAATTACCACTAGAACTATATTGGCTCACATGTCTAACTATCATGTAACTCAATTGCCATCAATCCTATCAATATGGAACACTGAAAGTATATTGTATAAGTAGTATAATGTGAAAACTATTTGTATGTTTGAGTGTTGTTCACTGACAAATATCATTTGTTAAAAATATCCAACCTAATAAAGGATAACTCCATGCAATCATCTTCAAGAACAAAATTGTGCATTAGCTACATTACTCATCAAGCCATACTCTAAATGACGTGATCTTCACCATCCCCAACTAGGGTGTACTAAGAATAAAAATTGGGTACTACAAACACTGAGATAGGGATTAACCCATTACCATGTGATATAGAGTCCATAACGCATTGGTGCCACATGTACAATCAGGGGAACCATGTCCAACATGTAAAATCAAGAGGGTTGCCTCCAATGATTGGCAACCTTAAAAGTTCAGATAGCACCAACAATGCTAAAATATGCTCTAAGCCACTAGCATAAACATAACAAAGAATATATATACTCATATAATGACAAGTTCATCATTGAGGAGATTCATTCCCTCAAATAATCGTTACTAAATCTTTGAAGCATACTAATCACGCTTCCAAGCTATTACTATCATAGGGAAAAAACTCAACAGTGTGTCACATTTGTAAAATCCAAACTCTTTCTAAGAGGGGTTTAGCACCTTATTATCAATGAACTCATACTAAGAAGGATCTAACAATCAACTAAAGATGCCCTAAAAGTGTAAAGGTACATTATACATTTGTAGCAACAAGGAAAACCCAAACATATACCTCTCAAGGTTTATTATCAACCAAATCACATCCGACCCACTACTAGACTAATACAAGGTGGTCTCTAAATAGATATTTTTGGAATTGGGGTCATAACCTTCTAGGGGTTGTTGACCACACTCTTTGGATATGAACATCCAAACTAGATTCAAATGCCTCGTAATGAGAAAACATGCTCAAGAGGTAAATGTAACACACTAACATGGTCATCACTATAATAAGTCGATGACCGTGCTTACATGGTGCCAAATCAAGATAATCTCTCCACTGTGTGGTTAAACCAAGCATATTTCACTACAAAAAGGAGATAAGACCATTCTCCACTAGGCAACAAAAACACATAGTGACTCACAAGAGGTTCCCTATCACGACTATCCACATGATATCACTAATCTATTACTCTAGTCGAAGACCAAACTCACACACTCGCATGCAAGCATATAAATATAATTGGAAACCCATGTACAACACCATAGGTTCTCAATCCCAAATGTGGACCAACTATATTTGAAATTCTCTAAGCTCCACATATACAAGGTTTTGACTGAGGGGAAAACTATGCCTAATCTCCTCCTAGAACTACTCATATAGTAAGAGTCGACAACAAAGGGATAAGGGAAAGGATTCCCTATAACATCTTGATCCCTTCCACTCTCATCACTCAAGATGAAAGACACATCAAGTAACTCTCTAACACACTCCACCTGAGTGGTAAGTCATCATTTACTTTAAATGGGGTTATTGAACCTAAAAGGGCCCATCTAAACCCTAAACATGCAAGACACTCTATTGTTTAGTTGAGATCAATCTCCATGATCTTATGAACCAAGATCAACCTAACAAATAACTTATCTTATAAGTCCTCTAAGGCAAGATGTGTTTAACAATGGTCATGTGAAAGTTCCATTAACCTAGTACACAAGATCTCGCTCATGAGCTGATAGTCACTTAGCCCTCGCGGCTATCTGACTTCCTAGCACCTGGTTGGAACCTTGTTCCAAGCCCTTTATCAAACCTCATATGCTCAACTAGATGGGTGGATGTTCAACAAGTCTTAACATGTGTCTCTCAGGTGCAAAGACCAAAACAATAAACCAAGCCTCTATAATTTGGTCAAAGAGTCCATAATCCAAGGCAACTCTTCATGTGTAGTGTCCTTATCTTCTCAATGAGGTGTAACACCAACCAAATAAAAACATCATTTCATTGTGGAAGAAACGGTACAAAATAATGATTCCCAGAGCTCTTGGTGTAGAAACCATGCTCTGATACCAAAATGTTGTACTCAAATTTTTTTCATGACTCTAAACACACATCAAAAATATATATATATTTTTAAACAAACACATAGATGCACGCATTGATCACACATGTCTTGATAAAATGACTGCAAGTTTAAATAGCTTTGTAGGAATAATGCACACAAAATGGTGTCCTAAAAAATGAAACTACAACCATCTATCTCAGTATAATAGTCACATACTAAACTATGAGCAACTATCTAGGTGAGGCCGCACCGGCCACATCGAAAAAGAGGATTTCAAGGCTATATTAGGTTCCATAAGAAATCCCTAGATTTTACTCTAGTTAAAAAACTATATCAATCAATGTCAGTGAGGGAACAAGGATCTAACAATGGTCGATAGCTAAGAAGGCAAGCCATTCTCACACGACTAACAACTAATGCATGATTGCATTGATATAGGATGTGATTTGTTGCAATTCATTGAGTCATACTGATCAATATCATTTGGTGCCAACTAAATAAGCATTAACCATGTTGAAGTAATCAAGCAATCACTGTGTCTTGAAACCACCTCCTTAGACCTCCCAAGAAGCAGGATAATATCCTTTAACCACCATGTATGGTGGGTGGGAAGGATGGTATTATGAACCTACCCATACAAGTTCCCATCTCGACCAATAGTTATATTCCAAGTTATTTATTCTCCCTCATACCCACACAAGGCATCTGTTATGCACATATGTAACACATGAAACCAACACAAACAATCATTGAAAAAACTTAAAAGCAACTAATCATGTAAGAACAAAACCAATAAGAATGAGACCCAATGGTGTCATATGAAAAAGATAAAACTAGAAATTTAAAAAGTAAATTTCAACAACAATTCCTTGATCAATCAATTGAGTTAAAACATTCAAAGGCAAGAAAAAATGGTGTTGGTTTTAAATCAACTTAAAATAAAATGTTTAATCAAATTAAAATAAGTCCAACAAAACATTGGAGAAATATGTAGCACATCACAAACATTGTGTGACTTTGTAATTCACCCAAGGGGTGAAAGAATAAAAGTCTTGATTACATCCCAAAGGAAACATAAAATCATCTCGATTATCTCCTATAGGTAAGAGGCATCTTGTTTACCTCTTAGAGGTAAGAGGAATATCATCTCGATTACCTCCTAGAGGTAAGAGGAAACAACTTGATTACCTCCCAGAGGTAAGAGTCAAACTGTAAATTACCTCCTAGAGGTATGAAAACACAATCCATTACCTCTTAGAGGTAAATCAATAATTGTACATCATCATTTGTAATAGCGCCATAATACATAGTTCATTATTACAACATCACTCACGAAAAATAACCAATGCCAATATAAAACACTGAAGGTATATGGTAAAAGGTAGTTTAATGTGAAATTTGTTTGTATGTCTATGTGTTGCTTAAGTACCAATATGACTTTAAAATAATAATGTCAATTGTCATTTGGTGTAATTATCCAAATATATCAAGATAACTCCATGCAATACTTTTCAAGAACATAATTGTGCATCAACTTCACTACTCGTCAAGCCATACTCTAAGTGACTCAAACTTCACCATTCTTAATCAGGGTGCGGTACAAAGAAGAGAACATGGTATTGTTAACCCTAGCATAGGGATTAACCCATTACCATGTGCTAACGAGTGCAAGATTCATTGGCACCATATGAATAAACTAAGAAAACCATTTCTAAGACATAGAAGGAAAAAGGGCCACCTCCAACAGTTGACAACTGCAAAAGCTCAGATGACACCAACAATGCTCAACATATGCTCTAACCCATTAGCTTATACACAAACAAATAAGGATATCCTCTTTATAAGAGTAAACTCTACAATGAGGAGGTACACTTAAGTTAACCATTATCAAACTCTGAATCATACCAATCATGTTTCAATGATATTGCTAACATAGTCAATCCACTCAAGCTGCCCCAAAAGTGGAAAGATACATTATATCCTTCATAGCAACGATGTGAACAAAAACATACTCCTCTTAAAGGTTCATAATAACCAACTTATATTTGAACCACAATTGGTATAACACGGAGCGATCTTCGAACAAATGCATCAAGACTCAGGTCCTAGCCTAAATGGGTTGTTGATCACAATCATTGGATAACAATGTCCAAGCAAGATCTAAATGGCTCGATAAAGGCAATCAAGTACAAAGGATAAAATTAACACTCTAACAAGGTCATCACTATAATTAAAACATGATTGCACCCACTTGGTGCCAGGGTGCCTCAAAGGCCTACATGTTCATCTCTAACCCAAACCAAAATCCAACTCCATATGATAGTATCTCCAATGTGTTAATAAGCAAATCATATCTCACCACCCAAAAGGATATCATAACATTTACCACCACGATACAAAAACATGGTTACCCACATGAGGTTCCCTATCAAGGCTAACCACATGATATCACTAATACATCACTCTAGCTGAGGACCAACCTCGCACACTCACATGCAAGTGAATAAATATAATTGGAAACCCATGTACAACACCATAGGTTCTCAATCCCAAACGTGGACCAACCATATCCAAAAATCTCTAAGCTCCACATATACAAGGTTTCGGCCAAGGGGAAAATTATGCTTGATCTCAACTTGGAACTACTCGCATGATAAGAGTTGGAAACAAAGGGATAAGTGAATGGTTTCCCTAAAGCATCCCAATCCCTTCCACTCTCATCACTCAAGGTGAACGACGCATCAAGTAACTCTCTAGCAAACTCCACTTGAGTGGTAAGTCATTGTTTGCTTGAAATGGGGTCAATGAACCTAGAAAGGCCCATCTAGACCCTAGACATGCAAGACACTCTATTGTCTAGCTGAGATCAATTTACATGATCTTATGAATCAAGATCAACCTATCAAATAATTTATATTAGAAGTCCTCCAAGGAAATATGTGTGTGACAATGGTCATGGGGAAGTCCCATCAACCTAGCACACAAAAGCTCACTCATGAGCTAGCAGTCACTTGGTCCTCGTGGCCATCTGACTTCTTATCACCTAGTGGGAACCTTGTTCCAAGCCTTTTATCAAACCTCATCTGCTCAACTACATGGGTGGATGTTCAACAAATCTTATCATGGGTCTCTCATGTGCAGAGACCAAACAAGAAGCCAAACATATGTTACTTTGCCAAAGAGTCCCAAGTCCAAAGAAATTATTTTGGTATATTGTCCTTACCTCCTCAACAAGGTGTAGCATCCAACACACACACACATCGATTCATTGCAAAAGAAGCGATATTGAGCAATCATCCCCAGAGTTCCTAATGTAGAAAATGTGCTTTGATACCAATTTTTGTCTACCACCAAAATCTCCATTATGCTTCCATTTACTACACCTATTTCTCCCTTGGCATTAATTAATGCTGCTTCAAAAGTTAAGAGTTATATTATTTAAGGTAATAATTAATGCTACTTCAAAATTTAAGAGTTATATTATTTAATTTAATTTTACTTCTTAAAACATTACATGAAAATAATAGTTGAGCATTCCAAGCCACCTTGGATAGGTGACAGGGAAACATCAAATTTTCATTTTGGAGAATACTTATTCTCCATTATAATTCCAACATGAATTTTTATTAAAAATAAAACAAGTACGATGAGTAAAACAACGTAAAGGAATTGATCTCATATTTCTAGCACAAGCATAATCTGGCAAGATGAGTAAAATTCACAATAACATTACCCTCACAAACAAAGATTAACATGATTAATTATTTAAATTTTCAATGCTCTTCGTTAGCAATAATGACTTACCAAATATTTTATCCTAAAACACCAATATCAATGTTGATATAGCTCTTTAATATGTTAATAAAAAATGCTTCAAGACACAAATGTCAAAACGGTGATCAAAGAATCTTTCGCTGCCCAAATAGTTCAATTCAATCTATAACTCAATGCAATAGTCCCTTGGTTTAAACCGCACTATCATCATGATTACCCAAAGACAATAGTCCCATTGTGGAACACTCACTAACACGTCGAGTTGGTAAAATGAAAAACTATAGGCTAAGAATGATTTTCAATAATGCAAGTGGAACACAAGGACCTGAAGATCATACAATGCCTCCTGTGCTTGAACACATTGAGATCGATAAGGAGATGATGTCTCATTGTAAAGGGTATTACATTCTCCCCCTCTTAAAATCTAGCATTATCTTCGATGTGTCATAAAAACTATCTGGTGGACTCCACCACATTTCACATTTGTTCCAATCGACACTAGGTGAACAAAACTAGTATCTCAAATATACAGATTGCCAACTCACCATACGGTCACAAAATTGAAACCACATAATGTTGTTATCAAAACCTCTGTAATGTAAGTGCACAAATAACTATCTGTGGGGAGATCATACAAACAACTCAGTGTCATGCCAAGGCATACATACATTGTGACAAATAGGTGCCAACCATGATGAACATACAAGTCTAATACCAATAAGCTAATTAGTGTTGAATCATGCTGCCAAACTGAGTTATACCAATAATAATATCTTAGTACCGCGGTGATGATCTTGTTATTAATTCTAGTTTTAGTAGGATAGACAACATCCTGGTAGAGATAAACTTTGCATGAGGGGATGAATATTTTACAGTTCTGTAATTTACAGTTTAATAAAATGATAATTTTCCTTATTGCAAATTTATTAAATGCTTGTTTAGCGTGAAGCCATGAAGGGCTAGTAGAGTTATAGTATTTTTTACGCATATCAATTATTCCCAAATTATGCTTTATGATGAAGTATCATAAATTTATGAAATTTTACAATAGACGACATAATTTTACGTGTTGCATTTAATTTGTTAATAATTTTTGAAGTTTTTGGCCTAAAAAGTCAAATTTCTGCTTTCTATTTACACTAAAATTCTCCTAATTTATTAGCACATGAAATGATGTATTAGAGGTCCCTAGATATTTTTATCATATTATTGGATAAATTTATGACCCAACTTCATTGGTTTTGTAACATCCCCACTAGGATCCACTTAGAATAATGTGATTTAAAAAAAAAATTAATCAACGCATTATTCTATTAAATTACACCACAAAAATCTAATTAGTGATCCAACTAAAATACTTTAAGTACGATAACTGTAAAACAAGCATGTGACATCTATATGTCACTGATCACTATCAACATATGAAATACATTATAATCGAATATGGAAAGTAATTATAAATATCTAGCCACGATTGGTACAATGATACAACCACTACTATCAAATTACAGATAAGTAATAATTGCATCTCATCAAGGATAATGTCTCAATAATAATAAATACAATACAATGTACAAGATACATGGCTCCACAGAGTATGAGTTCCCTGAACTCTAGTATCTATGGCAATCTCAAGTGTCGTCTTCAAAAAAGTACTATTATGGGGAGGGAGAGCATTATCTAGGCACTTTTCCACACCATGGACCATCAATCTCTTGTGCAATCCCCCATCAAGGGATGGCCCTCCCTTCATGAATGAGTAGATAGTGACGATGTGGGAATGCAAAGAGACAAACTAGTACCTGTGTGTTATGATTTTTATAAACATGCAGTGTATCATAAAGAAATCCATTCTAACATGATATCGCATAAACATTTAAATTATACATATGAAATGACAATGTATAACTAACATTACTTTAGCCAAAGTTTTCAATAGTTATTGATCTCTATGATTAATCAATTTCATACACACCACTTAATCAGATTATCTGCATCTGGCATTGGTGATACTAGTAAGCTAGTGAAGTCTATCTCACTGCTTACTCAGTACCCGTAATGCAATATTTGGTTAATATAAATATAATCAACAGATTCATACAGATTACTTCCTACCAAAAGTCATAAAACATGTTAAACACAGGTATAATAAAAAAACATACATTATGAATGAATCACCACTATATTATTTACCACATAATAATAAGCAACAAATACAATTTACACCAATTGGGTATAATCTATGCTCAGACTGTATACTACTAATTTATGTAAGTAGATTCAAATACAGTACATTCTATGACAAACACCAATATCACAGTCCAGTCCTTTATGTACACACTACTCAGTTACAACCAACCAGTCATGATAAAGAAAGTCATATTTTTCTATTCTTCATGAATCTATAACTTAGTCTTTACCAATCAAAAGAACTATAATTTATAGGCACACATCATGATGCACTAATATATGCTATATATGTATAAGCCATTGTACATATTAATATACTCACAATATGTATCACACATGAGTTTTCAATATTGTGTATATATATCAATAGTCAGTCATAATCTTTTCAAGAATCAGATAACTTATAACCGAGTTATACCTCATATGAACATAATTCAAATAATTTATTATGTTTTTAAGAGACTGTATTCATATGGTTATAGTTCCTGTCCCTTGGACTCTTATGACTTATGTTAACAATTCATTAGCTATAAATATAGGCATATGACCCAATACACCCATATATGCTATATATTTATATGAATACTAAAATCTATATGTAGATATATTTTCTATATATACACCCTTGTACATATTAACTGTATTCGTACTATGTATCACATACAAGCACCCAACAATATATAAATACTATAAACATCAATAATCATCTAAAATTCTAGACAATGACTTCATATGTTTTCAACATTCGTTATAGCTTTCTCGTTCACAAGATACATTGACAATCTTTTATAAGATAAGGGATTCAATAATGTAATACTTCATCATAGTTTTTATCCCTAACTAAATAAATTTTCACCCTGATGTATTCAAGACGTATATAACTTTGTATTCTTAATATGGATAGATTATATTCAGTTATAATGCCATATAAATATTTTACTTTAATACCACATTATGAAGATCATTTTAATACACTAAAGTAATAGTATAATGATGCTTTAATCCTGAATCCTCATAGCATAATAATAGTGATACGTGTAACATAATGCAGTCTATGAAAAAGGTATAGTTCACATATTTAGACTAAATATATAGTGCACAATATATTTAGTAATAGTTGATACAAATACAAATGCTAAGTTCATCATGATTAACCAGAATCATTTATAGGCTAATGTGGGACTCACCCAAAATAATGCATTTATAGACTATTAGCTTGGGATTAAATATCAGATAGATCTACTTGAAATTTCTCATAATAATCATGATAGTCTCTATCGTGTTTGTTAATTCATGACAGATCTAATATTAGATAATTTCAATAATCAATTTCAAGCTATCGTATTATACCTAGACTATATTATTTAATCAATAAGTTGTCTATATTCAATAGTCTATCAGGGACATATAATAGATCTGCCAGAATTTTAATCATATCTAGCATATCCCCAAACTATAATCTTCTAACAGAGTACTCCACATATCGCTCAATATATAAATCAAATTAGATTATTAAGCAAACTTAAAACTAGATCGCTCCACTATATAAATCATTTATATCGCTCCACTAAAATCTGGTACGCCACATGTATATATGGCTTAGTATATATGTACATAGATCGCCCTCTTGCAAATCACTAGGCATAGATATTCTTGTGTTTTATATTGAATAATACCCAAATTGCACTCACTTTAAATGGTGTGACTTATTTAGGTAGTTGTAGGTATATTCTTGTTTTGTATAAGTATTATTTACTTCAGGTCACTATGCAGAAAGAAGATACCTTAGGTATTAGGACAACTCAAAACATACTTTACTTTAGGTCACTATGCAGAAAGAAGATACCTTTGGTACTAGGATAACTCAAAACATTATTTACTGAGGTGTTCTTCTCAAGATACCAACTTTAGAGGCAAGTTTGCTAAACACCACTGGTGACTCCATGTATGAATCTACTGGTAAAGTAGCTCAAGTATTTGTATTGAAGTGTTTTTTTGCTATACATACTTCTCACAAGTCATGGATTACCTTGATGTCGAATTTGTCCTAACACAAGTGGGTGAAACTTACCCTACTTTGAATATCACTCCTAATTGTGAACAAGTCCTTGTTCAACCTTGTCATGAGCCCTATGTTGCCTATAATCAGTCCTCCCCATCTTGTACTCCACATAGTCCCCCTGATCTATCTCCAAATAATACTATTACTAATTTCAAAAAGTTCTTCTTGGCTACCAAGACTATATGTTAGACCTTGACACTAGATATGGAGATGGCCAAGTCATTCTTAGTGTTTGTATTAGGAGTGTAAGAAATGATTTGGAACAACTCCAAAGGGAGTGGATACCTATAGAGAGGGCTAATTGGCCAAATATTACTTATGAAATGCTTGATGTTTGTGGCCTAATTTTCCATCTAGAGGAGAGATTGAGAGCTCATGAACCAACTCCATCTTGGCAGCCTCAAAGTGTCCCAAATTCTTTGTCCATTCCCTAAAACTTCTCCTCTTGGAAACCCATTCAAGAAATTAGCCAAGGGAAGGAGGATATCATGGTGGAGCAGGTTGGTACATTTGAAAGACATAGTGAGAAAGAGGTTTTATCTTTTGAAGTTCATCTTGAAAGGGAGCTTGAATTGGCCAATCAAGTTTTGAGACAATCCATCATGGCAATTGAAGGTGAACTCTCAAATCCCACTTCCCCAAGTTGCTATCAAAATTCAAACCCCAAAGAGATTTCAAGTTTCCTAAATATATCATTCACTCCTTCACTATCACCTCAACACCATGAAGACACCTTTGAACTCACCTTCCCAAGATGGAAAGAGGTGTTGGCAACTAGAGAAGAGAGGAACAAATCATGCTTAGGTGGAGAAGTTGTTAGAGGAGAGGGACCTAAAATCATTCATCTCCCTCCCAAATCTCCTCAAGAAGCCATTGAACTCATTTCCCCCTCTCCTCTAATTGATCAAGGTTGCCCCTCTAACAATGAAAATTGTGTTGCTTCTTGGGAATCCCCTTTGGCCATACTCCCTATTTTTAAAGGGCCTAATATTGATATCACTAAGAGGGAGGATGGGATTGAAATCTCAGATTGGATTGAAGATGAAGAAGGGATAAATGTTGGTGAGGAGAGGTTAGGTTTTGAAAATGAAGAAGAAGATCCTCCTTGTGTTGGAAAAGATGCCTTGAAAGAAGTTCTCTTGGATTCCAAAGAACAAGAAGAAATAGTCTCTTTTGTTTCTCCTTTGCATGATGCAGACCAGTCAAAGGATGATGATCTATGGTAGATATTTGAGAGCATATGCAATGAAGTTGGAGCTCTCAAAGAACCTACAAATCCTTTGGAGCCAACTAGCCATGACAAACAAGAAGACGTATCTCAAAAGGAGGATATGTGGCAGACTTATGTACAAATGTTCAAGGACTATGAGGAAGCTGAGAGGGCTAAGCTCCTAGACAACCAAGTCCAAGATGATGGAGAGCAAATGTGCATTGAGGAGCAACATCATGAAGAGAGCCTAGATCATAAGGAGGTAATCTATGATGATCTTGGGCCTTTTGAAGATATTTTGAGGTTTGATTCTATAGCCACTCATGAAGCTGCCAAGAAGAATGTGAGCAAGTAACACTTCCACATGGTCATGATACAATGCCCTTTGAAGAGTTTGAAGACATTGCGATCATTGAGAAGGATGATGGGATCCTTCAAAGAGAGATTGACTTCCAACAAGCTATTCCATGCATGGACACACAATTTTTTCATGACAAGATGAAGGGACAATAGTTTGAAGCATGCTTCAAGGTTCAAGAGGACCTTACCTACTATGAGAATGTATGAGAGATGACTCCATTGGATGATGTATAAATACAAAGAGCAAAGAGAAGGCAAGAGTCATCTAACACCCCATCCAAGAAGAAGCATACTTGGCATCCTCACTCATTTAATGAGGAAGGAGATCTAAGGTACTTCCATTTTGATCTAGGAAGGGAGGTATGATCAAGATGAATGTACAGTTTTGTTTATTTTTAGTTGTGTCTTATTTTCCCTAAGTGCTTAGTAACACAAGTGTGTCCTTGTTGGGTTATTTGTGTGTTGTTCTTTCCCTTTGCATGTTTTTAGGTAATATTTATTGTTTTGTTGTTATTTTCAAGGTTTGGTCCTGATGTTTCCAAGTGTAGATTGACTCCCTTTCCCAATGGATAGGATAAGGCTACTAGTCCTTAACATAAGCAAGCATGTTACCCCTAGGAGTTGCCAAATTGTTGACAAAATTTGACTTATAGTCAAATGGGATCAAATCCTACCATTTTAAATTTTTAATAAGGTTCTCATGTGTCCTATAGGGTGTCATGTTAGTCTATTATCTCACTTATCCTTCCTGTAGTCCTTATTGAAGCTCATCTTCCTTGAAATGACCTAGTCAACTAAAGTCAAACATGGTCAAAATTGGTCAAAGGATAATTTTATGTCAAATTTCCTTAATGTGGTATTTAAAATGTTTCAATGTGTTTTCAAGTCATAAATTGGTCGTTTGTTATGTCTCATGTGCAAAATAGGGTCTTTTGGCCACTTTCTAGCCTATTAATTGACTTGTACGGATTTATAAGAGGGAAAATGTCACCAAGGTGAGTTTAAATGTGGAATAGGTCATAATCATGTCATGGACAGTCAGATGTCAGCTTGGAGTCAGTTAAAATCAGAAAATGGGAGTTTCTCCTTATTTTTAGGCCCTTTTGGGCACTTATACGGTCTCCATGATCTAATATTTAGCTCAAAATCATGGTTGAAATGTATATTAACCTCCTCACACCTATATCCACATTTTTTTTCAAGTATAATGTAAAAAAAAGTTCATTTGCAATTCCTTTTCCTCCACTTTCTCTTGGCAAGCAAAGAAAGGTCAACTTCAAGCACTTGGCATGGGTCGTACAAGTGGAGTTGGGAGGCGTGCTTCTAGGGGTGAATTGTACTCTGACTGCAATTCATTTTCATAAAAATATATTTCAATTTTGCGGCTCCTCTTTTATGAACAAAGGCTAACACTGCAGGCAGCTTTTTATGCATGTTCAACCATGAGGGGGCCTCCTTTTGAGCTAGTTTCAGAAACTTTGGATTTGTTTTGATAAGTAAAGTGTTTTTCATGTGTCTCTCAGGGATTTTATATAGGTTTTCCATCATTATTTTGGTTTTGATATGCTCAAATGCTTAGGAAAGTCTTTTCTAAGTTTTTTCTTGCTCTAAACCATGTTTTCTGCCTTTTACTCAAAAGATGCACCTGCATGTGCCTTGAATGGAGGTTTCCAACATTAATGTCAGGAATTTAATGTGTCTCATGTGTTTTTAAGTGCAATTTCATTTTTATGAATCAAGAAGGAACCTTGAAGCCTAAACTATGCACCTTGTCCACCTTTTCCTTCACTACCTATTACAGTTGTATGCACACCTACAGGAGGGCTTAGACAGGGAGCTAAGATGCTGTAAGGAGTGCCAAATCATGTGACGAGACCTATCTAGAAACCTTTCATATTTAAAATGCCATGATAAACTTGTGTGAAGTGATAGAATGGCAAATACATCATGAACAACCTTCCTAGAAGTGAAGATTGAGTTTAGTGTCCCAGTCCCTAAAATGGCCAAATATAGGCCTAGGAGGCTTTTTGAGATATCATGAAACATGTTTATATGATCCCTAAGGTGTATACATGGAATGATCATGTTGTCTCTACCATAGACAATGGCCTTGCAAAATTTGAAGGAAGATGGATAAGTGGAAGATGATGTTTGAAGAATCCAAAGATGCCATGAAAAAAACTGAATACACTCAGAGACATCTACAGGTTCGAGATCACCAATTGGCCTTTCTCCATCAAACTTGAATATTAGTCCTTTATCCATATATTAGTGGTTCTAAAAGGTTTCAATGGTCACTCAACAACCAAGAAGGACAAAGGAAGATGACTCTTGATGTGATAACCCCCCACATACTCCCCTCTATCCATACACAGGCCTGGGAGAGGCCATCTATAGGTAGAGTTTCAAACAGTGAGCTAAAGGTTAAGTTTTGATTTTTATTCTCTATTTTTTAAGGAGAATAGAATATTTGGTGACCCCAAGAACCTCATGATAAACTAGATCATCTTCAGACAAGTTCAAACATCATAAAATACACCTACAATCATCATAAATGCATAAAACATAGCCAAGACAAGGAATGTCCTCCTTGAGGACCTAAGCATAAAGTAACGCTAGTTTTAAGGATTCTAAAGTGGAATAAAATCAAAGGTGGTTTCTATAACCTAAGCAACATTAAGAGGAGTTCCAAAAACATCAAACAAAGCTTAGACCTTGACCTACATGAAGTCTCAATCCTTAATGAGCAGAGCCTAATCTTGGGAATGAAAGTTGCATTGGTGTAAGAGGTTGAGCCTAGAATTGGAAAATGATGGAGGATTAATTTTACAAGATTTAAAACATTCAATGGGATGTTTATATTATGGTTTAAAGCCTAAGCCATGCCAAATGCACCTATAGCATGGGTCTCTAACTGAGAAACATAGTCAGACACCTAAAGGAGAGCTCATCTTGCAGGTTTAGGTTGTATGGTGGAAGGATTATAGTGAGATAGGGTAATGAATGGTTGGAATTCATTCACACCATGATTTTTTCACAATAGGGGCACCCTAAAGGGTCATTCTCACCAAGGAAGGAAGCAAGGACATGCAAGAAACACTGTCATCATAACACCCCTGCACACAGTCCTGCACTCCAAAGTCTGTCTTGGAAATGGTGTTAGATGGAGGTCTAAAACTTGGATTTGAAGGTTTATTTTTGGTATAGAACACCCTTGGGAGTTTTTGAATCACCTCCAATTATTATTTTTGAATAAGAGGAAGGTTAACATACCCTTGTTTTGTCTCAGAGTAGGGGTAACTTTTCTATGCCTAAGGAGACAGTTTGAAGAAGAAATGGGTTAAATCATGGACCAAAGGTCAAGTGAGATTAAATGGAGGTTTTCATAGCTTGTACACATCTAATGGATCATGATAAATCATTGTAGAAAGTTTGGAACTAAATAGGTTACCCTACACAAGGAGGTTTTCATTCATACCTAGTAGGCAAGGAATAGGCCTAATTCCAAATAGGAGGTCACTTTCAGTTTGGGCCTTAGGAAAACATTATAATGACTTGGGTCACCTTCATGGAGGTCAAAATGAAGTGTTGAAACCATTTTTAGGCCAAGGAATCCATTTGAGAGCCATTTTGAGTCCAAGGTACAAGCAGACCTAGTTGGCAAGGTATAAGCATGTTTCCAAAGTAGGGGTCAACTTCATTTCTATCTTCAAGGGAGCCATTATAATGATGTAATAATGTTTATATGGCATATTAATAGGTGTTCCAACCTTTGGTTTGCATTAAATCCACTAGGAAGCCATCATTTGGCTTAGAATGTGCTCAAACCCTGCTAATTGTGCAAAATTGACTCAAATGGTCACCTTCAAGTGCTTGGAACTTTCATATACCTTTGCATGGGACCTAGAAATATTTGGGGATGATGGATAGGGTCCTTAAGAAGACACAAGTGACATTTGGAGAGTTTTCCAATGTATTTTCTTTATGAACAACGTTAATACTAGAAACCACTCAAAACCCTTGCAAACCCTCCTCACCAACCCAATTGGGAAGATCTTGCAATTTGAGCATCCAAATGCTAGGGAAAGGCCATGAAAACACTTGGATGATGTAGATGACTCTCCATATATTCTTCACATGTGATTTATGTGCACAAAATTATACGAAATAGGGCAAAATAGGACTTGTTTTGACCATTTTTTGTGTTGTGAAGGCAAGGTGAACTTCCAAAAGACCAAATAAATTTTGGAGGGAGGATTAGGAATTTTTATAAGTCCTCATGGTTACTTTATCAAGTGTCTAAGCTTATAAGTGTGCCTACCATCTCTCTCTTTTTAACCAGTACAGTGAGCTAGCTAGGGAAGACTTAGAGAAAATGGTGAATCTTCATTTGGAAAGCCTTTTAAGGATTGTTTCTTGTAACTTATGCCATGGAAACTTAAGACACATGTCATTCCTCTCCTTTTATGGATCATATTTTAGGTTTAAATATATTTTAGGTGGCAAGTGTTAGAGGTGAAGTGAAAAGGGCTATTTTGAGACTGCCAAGGATGATTATCCATGGCTAGATGATCATGAGTGGTTTAGGACCTCACCAATGCATATTTGAACCTGGTAGTAACCCCTCCTAATCAAAACAATCATGAGACTTGGTCAGTTTCATTTATAAGGTAGTTTTGGAAGGCCAATCATGAGGGGCATTTTTATGTGCATGGAAAGGATTTTCTTAACCATTTTGCAGGTCTTAAATGATTTCAAATGACACTTGTATCTCCTTTTGTTGTATGGCTCACCCCATCCCTCTCTCACATGCAATGGTAACTGATCTTCAGATTGTTGACACATGTCCAAGTGACTCTTGGACTCCCCTTCTCTATCTCTTCCCATTTCTTTTATAAATTGAGCCTTCTTGGCTATTGTAAAAGGATCTCTCTGCTTGGGTATGGTGAAGCCCTACCAAATTTTTCCTTGAATCAATAAAGGTAAGTATTTTACCTCTTTCAAATATTTCACTAAGTGTACACAATGGAAGTTAGTCTTATGCAAGTGTAAGTTTTGTCTACCTTCACATGTTACTCTCCTTAGTACCTTGTGTGTTTGTAATCTCTTTTGCAGGTCAGCAAGAAGTGCTAAAAGTAGATTGTAGGTGTAGTGAGCATACTACTCAATAGAGTGTCTTAGAATGCCTATTGCTTAGTTCCTCCTAGCCTATGCTATCTCCAAGACCCCATGTTGAAGCATTGATGTGAGAGGGAAATTTGACATTGAGTGAAGTGTATATGCAACTTTTTCTTGATTCCAAGTGCATGCTAAGGGTATGAGTAGATTAAATTTTTGGTGTATCACCTCCATTATTTGGGTTTACTTTCATGTTATCCCTATCCCTTTTCACCCCCAAGTGTTAGTGTTAGGATATGAGCTTTAGTGATTCATCAAAGGGGAGCTAGCCCCTAATCTAGAGATCCACCTCCCAATAGGGATACCCACAACCCTGAGGTGGTTCCATTATCTCACTTGAATGAGGAAAAGTTTGTCCCATCTCCTCATTAGGTGCAAGTTCAAGTGACAACAATACCCATAATAAAATCACACAAAATTAATTCCACCTAGGCATAAATCAAAACTAACACACAACTAGTATGCAAAAACATTTATCGAGATGTAAAAAACATCTAGTAATTCACTGACATTAACCATTCAAACAATGTATATAACATATAATGTCTAATGTGGTGTGTACAGGGTTTTAGTCATCCCTCTATCATCTCCCAACATCTCCATCTACGTCAACCTCTTCAATAGTGCTCTTCCTCCATCATACTCTAAGGAATGAATCTCTCCTACGTCTAACTCATGACAAGCAGGTAGTTAGTCTATAACATCATGACATATATCATAAAATATTGTTTTAATAACAACTCAACATGATCATAATGTAAGAATATACCCTACAACTAATTCAAAGCAATGAAATCGTGTAATCAAAGCAATATTCAACTATCCCATAACAACATATAACTCATAGCTTAGTTAATAATAACCAAGTCAAATTGCCAATTATAAATATCCATAGATAATCAAGTAAATTTACTTAGCGAGGAATCAGGATGTAACAAGGTTAGTAATTTTTTGTTACCCAGTTTGCTAGTTATGATTTTTTGAAAACACATCTTTGTATGGTAGTTTTATAAAAACACAAGTCTTCCAAAAGGGTAGTAGACCATTTTGTAGGACAAGATTAGCCCTAAGCCAGCAGTCACACCGATGACCATGCAAAAATTTGTTAAATCCCTCAAGGCCAACGAAGGGGCTAATGGTTTTGTGTTGGCAATTAGTGTAGTGGTTAAACCGTGACATATAGTTGTTGTCATGTGACCAAAACTTTGACGGTTTAAGGTCTTGTTATGGCTTGGTAGCCAAACAGCTAACCAAGCTGCTAAGGTTCTAATGGCCATGGTGATTATTGAAACTAACCACCCGATCCATGACATCTATATATAAACAATTTAAAACAAAAATAATATTTAAAAGGAACCCTAGCCTTTCCAAAGTTTTCCTGCAACATTAACTCATGAAAATCAGAACTATTACAACCATGGAGACCCAATTCTTTTTACTCGATTATGAGATCTTGGTAACCTGGAGAAAGGGTAACCCCAAAGGGACCCCCTCAATCTTTATTCATATTCTACATGAAACTAGTTTTCAGAATTAGAGATATGTATTTTTCCAAATATGACCCTTTTGATTTAGGGAAGCCTTAGGACTCCTTGTCAATCTTGTGGACTTATTTTATGACTAAGAGTTTGGATATTTTGTGGCTCGGAGCCATGGAACCCAAAGGATACCCCATTTAGAATTTTTTCCTTTTTTGCATGGAAGTGGTTTCAAAACTTGAATCATCACAATTTTCATCTTTTGTTGGTTTTGTCCTAAGGAGCCCTGTTTGGGCCTTAATGGCTACCACAAGCTCCTAGGTGCTCTAGTCAGGTTACTCCAAAATGAGACCCTTATTTTATAGGATTCACCTACAATTTGAGATAAAAATATTAGTTTGAAACTAAACATGTTTGAAAATAATTACTTGCAGTGACCATTAATCGTTGTGGAGGAACTTGAAGCTCCTAGACTTTGTTTGAAAATCGTGGGAGACAGATCTCATAAGAGATTTATATCAAACTGGGTACTTACAAAATCAAAGCACACATATTTCTATTAAGTCATAAAATAAAAATAAAAAATTATTTAGACAAAAGTTTAGAGACTCCATTAATGGCAGTCATCTAGGCTAAAGGAAAAAGAGTAGGGATGACTATGGAAGAGTCATCCTCCAACACCTCCTTCACCCTCCAAAATTTGAGTTTTTCAATTCTATGGCCAACTTGGAGACCTTATAGCCTCTATGAGGATATTTTTTCACTTATTGCTTTGACCAGATTTGATGGTTGAGATTGGTTTGATCCAATAATAGAGATTGGGTGCACCAATCTCAAAGGGCCTAAACAAAATATTTTAGGCACTCATTGAGGTCACGTGCGGTCTAATTGATATTTGTCTTAGAACTTTTCCTAAAATAGATTAAATGTAGAATTAGATTTCATTGATGACTTATGTGCGAACCGAGCCACTTGATTGGTTGGAATCGTTCGGAATCCAAATTTGAACTCCATTGGGAGTTAGGATGTCTTGTTCAATCAATTGGTTTCTCGAATCCACCTTCTTTTAATTGTGAGTTTATTTCATCCTTAGGGTCATGAGACCCACTGGGGTTGTGGGGTCTAAAAGTGTGTAGGGTCCATTAGGTTCATGGGGTGCACTAAGACTATGGGCCCCACTCGGACAACTCAGTGAGTTGTAGTATTGTCAATAGTTGGTAGGCCTATTTTAACAAATTGGACCTACATGGCTGTGTAGAGACCATGCGACCACTTACAAATTATGATTTATGTTATTTAGACGTGCTTGTTGTTTGGATGCATTGTGCATCTTGTGCCATGTTTTTGGGTAGCTAATTAATAATGCATTTATGTAGGATGTGCATTATACATTCTTCTCTGGTTTTATAAAAATGGTTTGTTTTGTGTGTATTTCGTTATGTCAAGTTTATTGGTGTGTAGTGGTAATGGAAAGATGGATGTTATTTCCCCAATGACCTCCTATATGTTATTGGCATGGTGGAAGGTGCTTATGCCCTCCCATGGCCAAGAGATGTTACTTCTCTTACCTTTGGGAGGTAATTGAGACTCTTATTTCATTTCCCCTTGGGTGACTTACAAGTCACATAGCGATCATGATTTGATCTATATTCCACTAGTGTTTTGATTTGATTTATTTTTATTTGATAAGTTGATTTGAAACAAGTACATGTTTTACTTTTGTAGATTTTTAATTAGTTGATTGATGATTGAATTATTGTTGAAATTTGTAGTTGAAATTTATGGCTTTAACTTTCATTTGAGAGCACTTGGTCTTATTATTATAGGTTTTTCTCATAAATGATCGGTTTATTTTGAATTTATTTCACAGTTTATATATGTTGGTTTTGTATGTGTTATGTGTGTGCATAACTATCATTTTATGTAGTTATGGGGAGTAGTAGCTTGGAATAAACTATTGGTTCGAGATGGGACCCTGTATGGCAGGTTCATGGCACCATCCCTCCTTTATGACAAACATGGTGGTTATAGAGCACAAAGATTGCTTGGTTTCTTCAGTTTTTGTATTGATTCATTGAATTGACTTTTTTTAATATTGACTAGTATAGCTTAATGTGGTAATATGACTTAGTTAGGTAGTATGGCTTACTACGACATTTTGGCTTAACATTGTTTAGCATTCTTGGTATTGCAGTATGTGTTTCCATGGTTTGGCACTTTTCTCACATGGTATGTTGCTATAGTTTGGCACCTTTCTTCACATGATATGTTTGCCATGGGATGACACTGAATTGCTTAGTATAATTATATTGAAAATTGGCACTTTGTGTACTTGCATTTTTAGAATTTTTATAGTAGCATTTTGTGCTATAAGTTTTGTGACCATTTAGGGAGTAGCAGTATTTTGTAACAAGTTAAGTAAATAGTTTCATGCTTGTTAAGTTTAAACTTGGTTTATGATGAAATAATATGATAGACTATAACATGTTACTCTTCCTGCTTATGTTGACACTTGTTGTTATGTTATTTTGAATAGAAGGCAGAGCCGACACCTAAATATTGATATTGAAAAAGGCTATTTAAGAGAATTTTAATATACATTTTAGATAACTTGTTCTATTATCAGAAGTTGTAAAGTTTGGAATCCTAGTGATGTCCTTTTATACTAGATGTAATCTCTCTCTTTTCTCTAATTACAAAATAAAACTTCTCCCATTGTACTTGATTGTGAAATAAAAAAACTATCATATTTTGAGTTAAAATATTGTGATTATTATTATTCTAGTATTCTATTACCTCTTCTGATGTTAATCTACATGCTTGCAAATGATAATTAGTAAAATCAATTAGATACTTGTCGTGTTGGTCAACCAATTTTAATATTAGTTAAAATATGTTAATATCTTGGGGTCGATAATGATCATTATGAAAAAGTTATACAATTAACATTAATATATTTAAACCTTTAAGTAATTTAAGAAACCTTTGGATAAATAGCCTAGTGTGGTTATTTGATCTTCGTGGTTTAAATTTTGTTTCGTGGATACCTATTTCATAAGTTATCACAATTGAGAAACTTAACTCCAAGTGAGATTTTGGTAAGAAGTTACACATGATATCCTTAGTCCCTCAACTAGAAATGTGAGGAAATATGTCAACAAAATAAACTTTTTATTTTAAAATTTTGGAACAAATGCATTGATTTGTCACTTGTGAAAATCAATTTGAATTAACTCAGAAACAGAGTCAGATAAACACCTAATTTAGTTTTTTTTAAAACTAAAACTTAGGACCATCTCTCCTATCATACAAGAGTTGAAAACAAAACCCACTATTTTTCTACCTTGATTAGATGTTATTATGTGAATCCATTTTGGGAGACTTTCACAAAACTTTTGAACTTCTGGCTAATTAAAACTTGCAAAGTCACTTTGAAATTGACCTTTTAAATACTGCTAGGTTTGGAATTTTTCAAATATGAAATTGATTACGAATTCAATTATGCTTAAATTATACCTAAAATATTGAAATAGCCAAAAAAAGGTTTTTTGCTATTTTTAGCAACCTAATTTCAAACTCAATATATTCATAAAATTCTAGATAAAATAATTTTTTTCTAGAAAAACTCATCTGGAATATCAGTTTCTTTTGGTATTTTATTTGTCTGGATTTTGTTATGTGGATTCATAAGTGTAACCTATAAAGGAGTAATAGGTTGTAATTGAAAAAAAGTCATTTCTCCTTGTGGAGGTATTTTATCCATCATCATTTTGGAGGTGATTTATTGAGCTATGAACTAGTCATGAGGTGTGCTAATTAAGCTCTTTTGTGCCATAATTTTGGTAGTTTTGCTATGACAAGCTCTTTTGATCTTTATAACTCACTTTCAGAGTGTACAGAGGTTGGAATAAGGTTATGATTAAATTTTTGCTCAGTCTAAAATCTTTTCAGTATATGGTGTTATCATGTTTTGTTGTCATGTGTTATAGAAACACTGATTCAACAAACTATAACAAATCAGATCCTATATTATTGTTGTCATGTATTACTTGTTGGTTGTTTGGGAATGGCTTGCCTTGTTAGTTTCTAACCATTTTTAGAGCCTTTTTCCCTCACTGATGTTGATTGATATTGTTATTTGAATAGAGATAAATCTAGGGATTTCTTCTGGAACCTAGTACAACATTGGATTCCTATTTTCCAGTGTGGCTAGTGTAGCCTCACCTAGATAGTTGGTCATAGTCTAAAATATGACTATTATACCGAGATAGATGGTTGTATTTATATTTCTTCATGACATCGTTGTGTTGTGTGTTATTCCTTTGAAGCTATATAAGCTTGCAGACATTTTATCAAGACATGTGATCATTGCATGCATTTGTGTATTTGTTTTTAAAAACGGTGTGTGTTTTATGCATGTTTAGAGTCATGAAATTTTTTTGGGCATGACATGTTGGTATAAAAGCATGGTTTCTACACTGGGAGCTATGGGGATCATTATTTGGTGCCACTTCTTCTGCAGTGAATCGATGTGCTTACTTGTTGGGTGTTACACCTCATTGAGTAGGTAAGGACTATACACATGAAGAGTTGCCTTAGACTATGGACTCTTCAGCCAAATAATAGATGCTTGGTTTTTTGTTTTGGTCTCTATAATTAAGAGACCCATGTTAAGAATTTTTGAACATCCACCCATCTAGTTGAGCAAATGAGGTTTGATAAAAGGCTTGGAACAAGGTTCCAACCATGTGATAGGAAGTCAGATGGCTGTGAGAGCCAAGTGACTATTAGCTCGTGAGTGAGCTCTTATGTGCTAGGTTGATGGGACTTACCCATTGTCATTGTCACACACATCTTGCCTTTAAGGACTTTTGAGATAAGTTCTTTGATAGGTTGATCTTGGTTCATAAGATAATGGAGATTGATCTCAGCTACACAATAGAGTCTTGCATGTCTAGGGTCAAGATGGGCCTTTCTAGGTTTAGTGACCCCATTTCAAGCAAATGATGACTTTCCACTCAAGTAGAATGTGTTAGAGAGTTAATTGATGTGCCTTTCACCTTAAGTGATGAGAGTGAAAGGGATCAGGATGCTATAGGTAATTTGTTCCCTTATCCCTTTGTTGTCAAATCTTATTGTGTGAGTAGTTCCAGGAGGAGATTAGGTGTAGTTTTTCCATCAGCCTAAACCTTGTATATGTGGAACTTAGAGAGTTTCAGATATGGTTGGTCCATGTTTGGGATTGATAACTTGTGGTGTTGTACATGGGTTTCTGATTATATTTATCTACATTCATGTGAGTGTGTGAGGTTGGTCCTTGGCTAGAGTGATAGATTAGTGATATTACATGGATAGCCTTGATCGGTAACCTCTTGTGCGTCACTATGTGTTTTTTGTCTTCTAGTGGTGAATGGCCTTATCTCTTTTTTGAAGTGAGATATGCTTGGTTTAGCCACACAATGGAGAGATTATCCTGTGGAGTTGGATATTAGTTTTGATTAAGAGAAGTTATTGTGGGTCATTGAGGCATTTTGGTACCAATTAGGTGTAGGCATCAACTTATTATAGTGATGACCATGTTCTTGTGTTATCGTTACCTCTTGAGCATGTTTTTTTGTTATGAGGCATTTGGATCTAGTTTGGATGTTCATATTTAAAGAGTATGGTCAACAACCCATGTAAGGTTATGACCCCAATTTCAGAAATATTTATTTAGGGACCACCTTATGTTATACCGTAGTGGTTCAAAGTTGACTTAGTTGATAAGAAACCTTCAGAGGTATGTGTTTGGTTTTTCCTCGTTATTACGAAGGTATAATATAACTTCCCACTTTTAGGGCATCTTGAGTTGAATGTTAGATCCTTGTTAGTAGGAGATCCTTGATAATAAGGAACTAAACCCCTCTTAGACAGAGTTTGGATTTTAAAATGGTGACACCCTACTGAGTGTTATACCTATGATAATGATAGCTTAGAAGCATGATTAGTATGCTATGAAGATTTGGTAACGGTTTAGTTGATGGAATGTATCTCATCATTGATGAGTATATCGTTATATGAGTGTATCTATTCTTTGTTGCATTTATGCTAGTAGTTTAGAGCATATGTTAGCACTGTTGGTGTTATCTAAACTTTTGTTGTTGTCAACCATTGGATGAAACCATCTTGATTTTACATGTTGGACATGGTTTTCCAAATTGTAAATGTGGTGCCAATACATGTTGGACTCTATAGCATTTAGTAATGGGTTAATCCCTATGTTAGGGTTTGTAGTACCATGTTTTTGTTTTTCTTACCATACCCTGGTTGGGGATGGTGAAGATCAAGTCATTTAGATTATATCTTGATGAGTAGTGCAATTTATTCATAATCATGTTCTTGAAGATGTTTGCATGGAGTCATCCTTGATTAGGTCTGGATATTTGCAGCAAATGATAGTTGTCATTGATCGATGCTTAAACATACAAACAATTTTTGCATTATACTACTTTGTACCATATACTTTCAGTGTTATATATTGGTAGGATTGATGAAAATTGAGTTACATGACATTTAGACATGTGAGTCGATATAGCCGATATAGTTCTGGTGGTACTTTGTGGCACTAGGGTGCCATGTACAAGAGTTGCATGTTTTTTATTCTCCTTCATTTTCATTAGTTGATATATTATGGTGGCACAATTTGATGGATGATGTTACAATATTGCTTTTACCTCTAGGAGGTAGTGGATTATATTTAATGGTGTGTAGTGGCAGTGGCAAGATGGATGCTAGTTCCCCAGTGCCCTCCTACATGTTATTAGCATAGTGGTAGGTGTGTATGCCCTCCTGTGTCCAAGAGATGGTATTCCTTTTACCTTTAGGAGGTAATGGATTATGTTTATTGGTGTGTAGTGGTAGTGGAAATAGGGATGCTAGTTCCTTGATGCCATCCTACATGTTATTGGCATGGTGTAAGGTGTTTATGCCCTCCCATGGCTAAGATATGGTATTTCTCTTAACTGTAGGAGGTAATTGAGACTCTTATTCCTTTTTCCCTTGGGTGACTTACAAAGTCGCATAATGATCATGATTATTTTGTCAGTGTTGTGATTTGATTTATTTTAAGTTGATTTGAAACCAACACCATTTTCTTGCTTTTAAAGATTTTAAATCAATTGACTGATCATTGAATTGTTGTTGATATTTGCAGTTGAAATTTTTAGCTTTAACTTTTCATTTGAGACCACTTGGTCTTATTATTATTGGTTTTTCTCTTAAATGATTGGTTTATTTTGAATTTATTTCATGGTTTGTATATATTAGTTTCATATGTGTTATGTGTGTGCATAATTATCACCTTGTGTAGGTGTAGGGGAGGAGAATTAGCTCAACATATAGTTATTGGGTCAAGATGGGAACATGTATGGTAGGTTCATGACTCTATCATTCCTTTACACAAGACATGGTGGTTATAAAGCACATAGATTCCCTGGTTGCTTAGGCATTTATATTGCTTCATTCAATTGACTTTGTTGATATTGATCAGTATAGTTCAGTGTGGTAGTATGGCTCAATATGACAATTTAACTTAGCATTGTTTAGCATTATTGGTATTGGAGTATGTGTTGCCATGGTTTGGCACTTTTATCACATGGTATGTTGCCATGGTTTGGCACCTTTCTTCACATGGTATGGCAATGAGTTTCTTAGTATGATTATACAACAAAATAGTACTTTGTGTACTTGCATTTTCAACATTTTGATAGCAACATTTTTTATTATCAAATTTGTGACTGTTTGAGGATTAGCAATCTGCATTTGATGTTAACAATTTTTTGACCATTTAAGAAGTTAACAGTGTGTGTATTTAGGATACTAATTGTGTTTCCTAGTGTCAAATTGAATAATTTTGGAATGTGGTGGAGTCCACCATATGAGTTTTATGAAGCATTGAGGATGATGATAGATTTTAAGAGGGGGAGAATGTAATACCCTTTACGTTGAGACAAGTTTCCTTGTCGACCTCGGTGTATTAAATATCATGTGATGCATTATTTGAATTTTGTGTCCTAGTATTTCACCCTCATTAATCATGGTTTTCTATAGTGTTTATTATCACAAATTGAAGTGTTAGTGAGTTTTCTACATTGGTTTATAGTCTTTGGTTAACCAATATAGTAGTGTGGTGTAAATAAAGCCAAGGGACTATTTCATAGAGTCATAGTTTGTCTTGAGTTGTTTGTTTAGCTAGTCGATCTGAGATCACCGCTTCAATAATTGTGTCTCAACAAAAAATTGTTGACACATTTAGATAGTTACATCTACATTGACATTGGTATTTTAGAACATGAAATACCTGGTAAATGTGGACATTTGTTAAAGAAAAATATATAAATTATTTATTAATCCTATTAATTTTGAACGTACTGGAGATGTTTGATGATCCTTCTCACCATACTTAATTTCATATTTAATGAGTATTTGTGTTATGTTAATTTTATACCAATAATTAACCTTTAAAATAAAATTTAGTCGATCCTAGGATTATGACATCCAAAATAAGTCTAGATATAATCTGAATTGAATGATACCTATATTAGAACAAAGATTATGTATTTTTGTGACTCTTAGAAATAGGTGTGCGAATTCCTATAGATAATGATCCAACAAACTTGAGCTCCATGATAAGTAGGCAAAGTAGAACCCATCCACATCAAAAAAATCAATATCCATCCATTCCATCCATTAGTTACATTCTCAATTATCACATCACCCATCACATTCAGAAAGGGAAAACTATATTGGCACCCTTATTCAAAACCTCTCTGACCCCTAAGCCACAACAATCACATCAAAAATATAATCCATCTACAACCAATCAAGGTTTTAAATGATGACAATATAATCTTCTCAATGAACCCTTAGAAGAAATCTTTTGTCAACTAGTCACGATAAACATGATTGTTTATCTATGCACCAATTATTTTGATGAAAATAATCCAAAACTTGAGTGGTATCAAGAAGATGATTATTGTATATATCACAAGATTCAAGGCCATTCTTTTAATCAATGTGTTAGACTTATAATTTATATCCAAGGTTTGATTGATTGTAGAGACATCAAAATAAAACTAGATACATTCACTCGGAGAATCTGCAAACATGGACATGCCAAGATCCCTTTCTTTGTCACAATCAAACTCATCCACTTCCACATCAAGGTTAATATAGTCAACCCATCTTTGACATTTTTGTCGAATCACCCATATTTAACAAGTTAACATTTAATGAGTCACCCTTCAACCATCCTCCCATTTTTGATGAGCCTCACTTTGATGAGCCTCTCTATGACCATCCAACAATCCAATGTTCATCCCTCATGAGACATCCCTCATTTTTGGGAATCCCCTTGTCCCAAAGCCTTCATTGTCAAACATGAAATGAAAAAGGTATTTTTGGACAACACAATCCAATAGGCCTTACATGAGGCCAAATCCCAAGTACCATCACAATCAACATCAGAATCAATATCTGCATCAACATCCACATCACAGTTAAAACCACTATTAACATCAGATTTAAGATCAACATCCCAAGTAGAATACGAATATTGTGGCATCGATTACACCTCCTATAGATCAGTTTGAAGACATCAGTGATCCTTCTACAGTTTTTGAGGAAAATTCCTTCAACATCAAATCAAGTTCTCCCAGTATTCTATATGAGGATTTTGCAACCTTTAATCCTTCCATCAATATTACCCATCTTTTTCACATTAGCTATCCTATCCCTTATCTTGACATCCAATCTCCCCACCTATCAATTATAACTGATAGAATCACACATCATTGGACTTATTTCATAGTGAAATATCAGTTGTAGAAGTTATGGGGATTCAAAACAACATTTAGTCAGAAGAAAAGTTCCCTAGTGAAACCTTATTTGAGGTAGCATTCCAGAACCAGACACAAGAGTCATTCTCCTCATAGGTCATCACCTTGATGGTCTCCTCCATGACATGGTGGTCTGAGTGGATCTTCTAGATCTAGAGGAAATGGTAGGGGATAGGGCTCTCCTCCCCCCAAATTATGATGGTGACAATAAGCACTGGGGTTCTCCTCCCCTAAATCATGATGGTGACAACAGGGGCTGGGGTCCTCCCTCACAAGGTAAAGTTTTATGACTGTCTCTAGCAATCTCTCCTAAAAGGCATCAAGATGATGAATTAGAAGCTCATCAAATTTATGGTTGGGATCTCTTACCTATGGATACGGATCCTCCTGCTCTGGGAGGATGGGGTGATAAGCCTCCAGACCTACGGTCTCCACCGCCTCCCCTGACACCCATGTTTGTTGTGACTGTTTAATTGTCCTCTTTATTACTTTATATTCCTTACTCTTTGTGATTCATTATTAATTTTTTGATGTGATTTTTTTTGTGTGGTCATTTATTGACCACCTTTTAGACATTTCTTGAGTTGTTTTCACCCTTGGTATAGATATGCTTGTGGGGTGACTTTTCCACCCACTTTTTTTGTATGATTAACATTGTACCATATATATATATTAATATATAGATATGATCTTCAATAAAAAAAACCTTGTTTAAGGCACTATGGGACATTCAAGATAAAAATCCTAGAAATCCAAAATAAAAGTTCCCTAGTGAATTTTTTTTTTAGGAACTAGGGAAGAATCAAAATGAAAAATTTGAGTCCCTTAGTGAAAACCTCTTTGAGGTGCTAGTGGACAATCAAAATCAAAATCAACTTAATAAAAAAGAATATGTTGTTGAAAACCTCTTCAAGGCACCGATAAATGAACAAATCAATTCTACATCGCTTGATGAAGACGTCATCGAAGTCAATATCAAAACAACTGATAATCCTAAATTCATTAAGATCGCAACATCTCTCAAGTCTAAAGAGCAAAAAAAATTGGGTCCTCCTGAGATAATTCTCAAAGGTCTTTGATGCCCCAACATCAACAATCATGTCACAATTGAAACATCTAGAATCAATAATGATGTGTGTGACTGTTAATCCTGATTTCCCTTGGTCCCTCAATAATTATACATCCCTTCATGGTCATATCCTTCATCCAAATCATATATCACACCATCACATCATATCCTTCATCTAATGTTTATCTTTCTTTACCCTCCCTAGTGGTGTTATCTTTCATATAAGCTATGAAGACACCTTGTTTGGAGGTTCAGAGGAAGTAAAATAAATAATCAATGAAGATCACAACAATATCAGTGTAATCCACATCAGCAACAAGATTCAAATAGAAAAGCTATCTAGAATAGGTATGGGCTAAAGATCAAAATAGGTTAGCATTATGCATCATGCACTCCTCCAACAAGTTGAGATACTAAAAAAATAAAAATAAAAATAGAGAAATAAATCATCCGATGGTTAAAACCATGCTTAAGACACCTTGGGCAAGTACCATGATGAAAACCAAGTTTCTGTTAAGGTGTGGTCACATTATTAAGTGTGTAATAATGTAATTATTGTTAGTTAAACAATAATACATGAATAAGTGTTTTATTATTGTGTGGTATATTGTTGTTATGAATAATAACAATAAAATATGAAGTTAATTTTATTAGTGTTTGCTAGTTACTCAAATATATTGTAATAACAATATATTCGTATATAGTCAGTTGGTTAATCAAAAGATTGTTTAGTTGAGAGATTGTAGGGATCTCACCATCTCGAATATAAGAAACTCATTTCCTATATATTTGTAATCATTTGAATGATTTAATACAGTGTGTGTGAGAATATTATTGTGTTTAAATCGTTCTTCATTAATTTGTGATGTTTGACTCTCTTATTGTTAAGTAAACTTCGATTTATACCAATATCTGGTATCAGAGCAGGTATGGGCTTCTAGGAATTTGTGAGGGGAAAACTCACGATTTCTTCTACTTGCCTCTGTGAATGAAATACTATTTTTCTTGAGAATGAATTTGTAGCTTTTATTTATAATAATATTTTTTTTAAAAGCTTATTAGTATAGTGTTATTTGTTCACACAAGGTGAGAATCTTCAACTTAAGGCAAATACAAAGTGAAGGAGAGTTTGTTGGGACTATTCTGGTAATCCATAATCTTCTATTGTGCATTATGGAGCTAAATCTCACATCTCTATTGTGCTTCATTCTTCCTATGAAGCTACTTTACAGTCTAAATTCATGCATAGACCTGTGTCATCTCAATGCTAATATACGTTTACCAGACTCAGCTATTTTAAAGATCTAACTTGCATAGCATCCAATTGTGCTTAGCATTGTGTCATCCTGATTGACGTGAGTCTATCATGTAAATTGTTCATGCTGCAATGACCTCCTCATGTTCCTGCCTCTGTTTGATTTTGCATGACATCATTAAATACATTTTCCATTCTCCAACACTCAGATCTATATTTCAAGGCAATCATTTACCTACAGATTTGCATCGAGATACAACTTGTATCAACACCAAATTCTTATCTCTAGAAGTTATTACTCATTCTCACATAGAATGATGATCAAGAGGCTGATGTCTTATCATAGAAATCCTTTGTTGAACATTATCATCCTTTGGCTTGATTTCTACAGACTACATATCTCTTTGAAGTTGTTTTGCCAATGTTGTGATTATACACATCCTCAACTCCAAGAGAATACAAGGATTATGTAATTCTGGAACTATTTACTATTTAGCTGATCTCTAATCAATAATGCCCTTGAATGTTGAGTTTCATGCTCCTAAATCATGCATCTCCATTTTTCATATGCCACTCTTCATGGATCGAATAAGCTTTAGTTTCGTAAGTTTTGGTTTAGATTTTTAATAATGTGTCACAATAGGCATTCATTTTGTTATAGTTTGATTATAGCGAGTGTTTTTATCTAAGCCTTGAGTCTTGGTTTAATATTTAGGCTTTTATGAATTTAGAAATCAAAAAGATATTAAAGTGTAACAAATGCATCATATTTTATGAATTGAGTTTATTAGCAAGTCTTTTTGTAAGATTATTAGAGTCAATATAAATATAGTTAGAGAGTTTTGTATCAAATGTCAATTTTAGGTTTATGAGTCAAAAAGTTGTCATTATCATAATCTATTATTTAGGTCATTGTCATTTAGTCGTATTGTCAAAATAAAAAATGAGTAGAGTCAGGTCAAAAAAATTTAAAGTGTCTATATGTCAAAAAATTCAAATTCATTTAGGCTTAGGTGTCATATAGAGTCATTGTCCAAAAATGTAAAATATAAAAATATTTGCCTCACATACATATTTTTGCTTATACGCGATGTCTGAATTGTGAGGGGGTTCTCAAAATCTTCATATGACATGAGCTTCATCGACACATATGTTGAGTAAGAGACATCATTCACTGAAGGTCAGGGGAAACAGAGGTTAGAGGTTTCATAAGCCTCTCATCGGTCACCAATGACGAGGGCCCAGATGATTTAGTAACTTTTGTGTGATGTGTTTTTCTTTTTTTTTAGTGTGGTGTGTTTTGCACCAAATTGGCTAATGCCAAAAATAGTTCTTCAATGACTATGGAAACTATCTATGTTATTTTTGTTTGAGTGACAACAAACATTAACAGAGGCTGTATAAGATGATAATGAGGATTTATTCTTCATAATAGTTCATTTTTTAGTTGTGTGTTTGATATCAATTTTGTGTAAATAAGAAAATATGTTATGTACCTGTTCACGTTTGTAATAAGTAAATTAAAAATTCCTCTGTAACTTCTTTGAAATGTGATAGTGATGAGAGCTAGTAACTATATTGCACATCATGATGTGGTTTGTGGTAAGCCATTTGTAAAACCATTGTTTTGTGGTTTGTGGTAAGCCAGTTGTAAAACTATTATTTTATGGTTTGTGGTAAGCCACTTGTAAAACCATTATTTTATGGTTTGTGGTAAGCCACTTTTAAAACCATTGTTTATGGTTGTTGGTAATCCACTTGAAAACCATCATATTTTGGGTGTTGGTAAGCTATTTGTAAAACCATCTATAAGGTTTGTGATTTTCTTTTAAAAATTATTGAATAATGAGTATAAATGCAAATATGGGATAATTGTTTTCCCCGTATTCACATTAAGGGGCTGTAGACTAGGGGTTAATAATATTCACAAAGGGGTGGATGTTAAGGTATGTTCACATTATTAAGTGTGTAATAATGTAATTATTGTTAGTTAAACAATAATACATTAATAAGTGTTTTATTATTGTGTGGTATATTATTGTTATGAATAATAATAATATACGAGTTTAATTTTATTAGTGTTTGGTAGTTTCTTGAATATATTGCAATAAAAATATATTTGTATAAATTCAGTTGGTTAGTTGAGAGATTGTAGGGATCTCACCATCCTAAATATAGGAAACTCATTTCTTATATATTTGTAATCATCCAAATGATTTAATACAATGTGTGTGAGAATATTATTGTGTTTAAATCATTCTTCATTATTCTATGATGTTTGACTCTCTTATTGTTATGTAAACTCTGATTTATACCAATAGTTTCTAGTGTCATGTGTAAATAATCCATTGTCTGTAAATAGCTCAACTCTGGGGGGAAGTCCCATTTGCATCCTTGTCCATTCCATTCAAGCCATTTTGGCTCATCCAAATCCTTTTCCTTGTCCATCTTATCATTCCCATCTCTCTTCCTGTCTTGAGATTGATAAGGAAGTGGAAGTAGTTTAAAGCCTTGTTTTGGTAAAAATCTTGGTATATCCTCTGAATGACACTTTTACGACTAGGCACTTTTTTCCCATGTGGTATAGTCCTTATCGATCCATAATTCATTCATGGTTGTCCCTCATCATCCATATCCTCCAACATCATCCCGAAGCAATTCCATTCGTTATCATATCCCATCAAGGTGCTAGAACAGGTTTTACCTTTGTTAGTGACCCTTTGTATATAGTTAACTCAAAAAATCCAAAAACATCATAAGAATCCTAAAATCCTAAATGTCACACAATCTTAAAAATCATAAAGAACCAAAAAAATCATAAACATTCCAAAAATTCTATAAACATCAGATAATCCATCAAAAAATCAAAAAAATTAGATAATTCAAAAAATACAAAAACATCACATAATCTAAAAAATCCAAAAACATTGGATAATCTAAAATCCCTAAACATCAGAAAAAAGCCACAAATATCCAAGAGAGATATAAAGCCAAAAAATTCAAAAACATTTATCTTGTCTCAAATATAATCAAAATCCTTAATCAAATCATTTTAACTACCATTGGGATGTTTCCTTCCCAAATCTGCCATGCTTGAGGCAAGTCAAAATAATCATTCACCAGTAGCTTCCGCCATGTTTGGGGAAATCAAAGATGCAACTCGGCATGGGATATTTCATTTTCATATCCACCTATTTGGGGAAAATCAAAGCATGAAGCTTATTTCAAGATATCTTTCCCAATATTTCCCCTTGCATGTATCCTTGTTTGGGGCACCATCTAGCAACATGTGGATTTTGACTTGCTAAATGACAAGATGGCTTTTGTTTCTTTTATTTTCAAGGTTGTTTGTGTTTGTTTGATTTTCCTATTGTGCCTTGAATTATCCCATATTCACGTGCACAATTTCATCATGGTTTTTCCATATCATTCTGTCTCCTATCATGTGCTTATACTTGAGTCCATTCATCAACATTTGACAACAATGTCATCTTGATTTTCCATATCATGGTGCATTTTTATCTTTTATCTATTGGATCGAGGGTTAGTCCTTATGCACATTGAAATTAGGTCATCATGGTGCATATTATCATGTGGAATATCAAAAATCAAGTTACAAAGTATGTGGATGTGTGCTACAATGATAGTTTATTCCCTTGAAAAACCATCTATTTTAAAATCAAATCATCTCATCCATTTTTTATCTTCATCAATCATCATATATTTATCTTCATCATTCCTCATCATATTCCTCCCATTTTGGGGGAACTACATTGGCCTGAGGTCCATTTAGATTATGTAGGGATTGTTTAGTCACATGTATTTTTTAAGGTTAGCACGATTGCCATTCTTACTCTTTTTCTAACCCCATTTCCATTTTCATCTTTCAACATCCAATTCTTTTAACTAACATTAATTATCATGACCTATGTGTGTGAACATCAGTGCAACATGTCCCATATTTATCCAATTCATTTCAAATCCAATCATGTCATTCTTCAATCATTATTACATTATCCTTCAGTCTCCATCACTCAACCTTGGGACATCCTTGTGTCCTTAGTTTTTTGTGACTTTTTCATTCTTTGAAAAGTTTTTATACCAACCACACATGTTTACACCCTCATCAACATGATAATATCATCTTTAATATGTGTAATAGGTTAAATCCTTGATTTATGCTTGCAAAACAATTAATTATTTAATCAATCAGTCATTCATCCAGTCCAAGCTCACATATTTTACCTTGTTTTGGGAAAGTCAAATTATGTAGCTTATCTTGACATGTATCCTTCCTACATCTACCTTACTTGGGGCAAATCAATCCATCATCATCAACAATCAACATATGTAAGCATTAGCTCGAGTGGCTTAATATCATTCATGGGTTAATCTCATCTAATCATCATCACATCATGCATCCCAACCCCTCTTTCTTCATCACCCACCCATTTATTCCTCCATTTTAGCTTCTTCCTCTCTTTTTCAAGTGCCCATCTACACTTAATCATCCTCTCATGTTCTCTCAAGGGGGCATCATCCATCACATTCTTTCATCATCAACATCTAGCTTTCATCCTCCCACCTTTTTTTGGTTTCTTTTTTCTTTGAAATTTTGTCACTCCAACCATTGTGTTTCATAATGCCCTTTCAAAGAGGGTAAAATGTAGACACCTAAAAATAGAGAATTCATGTCTATTTTAACTATCTTACCAATCCACACTAACATCATCCTAAATTGTATAGTCAAGTCTTCTATCCATCTAACATCTCTAATTTGATTCATTATCCACCCCCCATAATCAAATAATCTCTTGTTACATAATCACATCCATTCTCATAAAATTATCATTCACATCACATTAGTTAATCAACTAATCTCATCAATAATGGAACATTAGGGAATGCACAATTACTATTTTCTATAAATCAATAAATCCTATTTTTTATCTCAAACTTGTGACATCATCATCCTCCTTCACAAGGCAAAGTCAATGCAATAAGGGAAGTGTGAAAGCAAGCTATGGCATGTTATTATACACTCCATCCCTCTTCTTACACATTCTCTTACACACTTCATCCATATTTCTTGCACACTCCACCTCCCACATTTATAGGGAGAAGGACTAATCCTCATCCATTGGTCTTTATCTTAGATCAATGGTCCACATTCATTCAGAAAAGCTATAAATAGAAGGTTTCCCCTCCATTCTTAACAAGTATTTATAACACAATGAAGTGTTGCCATTTTGAAGAGCCACTCTCACATCAAGCGCATTTCGCATCATCGAGTTATTAAGTTAGCAATGAGAAATGTTATTGAAATGACTACATGACATTGATCAAAGCCTTTTGCAAATACATAAGCACCATCACATTTATTTTCCAGTAAGGAGGAGAGAAAAAGGAATGTATATAATCATGTTTGTTTATCTTTAGCATCATTTGTTTTATCTTTTATTTGTCTTTCTCAATTAGAGGACACAAGCTTAGGCTTAATTGTATGATTTTCAATTTGATTTTAATTTCATACTAGTGAAAACTAAATTTTTATAATAATGTGTTACATATGACATGCTCGATGGGACTAACACCCCACATTCCAATTTGAAGTATCACATTCCTCTTTTAAAGAAAAAATTAACTCGAGATTGATCTTAAGTTCATTTCTTTTCCTTCAAAATTTATCAAATTTCCATTCTCAGGTCAACATCATAAATGCTTTGCTAATCGATAAAATCATTCCCAAACAATAGCGATATCATCTTGCATTACAACAGAATCATTTTTTCTTATTTATTTGTTTGTAGAAAATAGTGAAATCATTTTTGGAAATGGCAAGATCGCACTGCTAATTGAAAATATTACTTTCTTTTTGTTTATATATTTTTTATATTTTTAGGGAAATGATGTAATCGTCATCAAAATTAGTGAAACTATATTGCAAAATGGCAAATTTTCTCTCAATTTTCACTCAAATTATGGTTTTATAAAAATGTCATAAACACAAACCAAAATGAAGGAATCACTCTATGAAGCAACGATAATGATTGTAAATCAGTGCAATCACCTAGATAATTGAAACTATATTTTTTTATATTTCGATGATATTGTATTTATAAACAATGTATTTGGTAGTGTAAATAGTGAAATCATTTCTATTTTCATTCCATCTTACTTTCTACAAATTGGTAGAATCACCTTGTTTAACAGTGATATTACACTACTAATTGGCAAAATTGGCAGTTCTCTATTTAGGTATTGTTGTGACTGTAGATTTGTGGTATCACTCTCATAATTAATGGAATCACCCTGATAAATGGTGGAATCACCATGTGATCATTTATTTAGACTTAAACAAATATCATTTTAACTTCCTTATAATTTTCAAAGGCAACAAATCCAAACATTAACTTGTTTTCTTTAGGTTTCATGAGTCAAAGAAGTGGTTATATTATGAACAAACACATTACATTGGTGCACCTAAAATGAACCACATTTGAATTTGGTGTTCTAAAACATATTTGTATTTTTGTTTACTTAAGTGTCTTGTGTTGTTTGTTTTTGAGTGATTTATCATGTGTATGTTCTTCTCTTGCCCACTTGTGGGACCCTGGGTGACAAAAATCACATAAGTTACTTTTTCTTCCCCGAAGAGACACTATGTATATTCTCTTCTTGTCCAATTTCAAGAACATGAGGATCAGAAATAGAGAATCTTCTTTTTTCTTTTGGTTTTGCAAGCTGGATTTCATCACCATATGGGAGTCTTTAGGGTGCAATGATTAGGATTTCATCTCCTAGTGTACGTATCAACCTCGTATTTTATTAGGGGATATAAATTGAGAGTAGGTATCATAAGAACTAAGTGGTTGTGTGTTTTAAGTATAGTTCATGAAGGTAAAGGGTTTATCTCTAACGTCAAGATATTAGACATCACTCTCTAAGTTCAATTTTTAGAGGCACTCCACTAAAATATTTCAATTGGAGTGTTTGAGAAGGGACTACACCCTCTTGCAAATCCCATCATTATCCTCTTCCACAGATTTAGACCCCATCATACTATAAGGTATATAGGGTATGCACCTAGATAACCTTGTTTATGCCTAGCTTAAGACCATTCAGTCACAAACATTTTATAGTGTGAAGGAAACTAACCTAACCCAAGATCTCATGACATACCACTTGAATTGAGGGTTCAGAGATTAACATGTTTCTGCTTCATGTGAGGTAGATACTTGGAATACATATTGGTTGAATACCCATTTTACCACTAAGCATAGGGTTTGTACTTGTGTGCTTACTTTTTTTATCATTTATACATGTATTTGTGTCAAACCTATATACGTGAAACAAGTCTAATTTCTTAAGTCCAAACTTATCACATTCAAATTGTAAATTTGTGCGATAAGGCATTACTTTACTGAAATCAGGACTCATTATATCCTATCATAACATTATAATGCCCATATAATATGTTTACTCTATTCAATTTAAGCCATGTTCCAAAATCCAAGCAGGTCCATTTTGACCAATATCCAATTTCAAATCAATTATTTAAATATGGTCCACCTTTTTCAAATCAAGTCAAAATGGGTAAAACTTTTTTAAAAGACAAACAAAGGCAAAATCAAAGTCAAAGGTTAACTCAAATAAAATCAAAGTCAAATATTTTCAAAGTCAACTTTTGAAAACAAAGTCAACATCAAATATGGTCAACTTTGACCAACCTAATCAAGTCAAATTGGTCAATTTTGACTAACTCTATTTCAGTCAAATTAGGTCAACTTTGACCAAGCCCAATCCAAGTCCAAAGTCAAACATTAAAACAAATTCAAATCATGTCTATTTTGAATAAGTCAAATCAATTCCAAATCAATCAAAACTTCAAATTTAAATCAAATATTATCTTTTCATTCAATCTCCCGCCCCTGTTGGTTGAGAACGACAAAGATCATGACATCTATCTTTTTTTACATCTATGTCAAAACATCACCATTCTAAATCCAAATTGAGCTTAAAAAAATCAAACATCACATCAAATTCAAAATCACTAATCAAATCACATCAACAAATCCTACATTAAATTCCATCCAAGACTATGGCATCCAAAACAAGTCTAGATATAGTCCAAATTGAATGATACCTATATGAGAACAAAGATGATATATTTTTGTGACTCTTACAAATAGGTGCCCAATTTATTGTAGATTATTATTTAGCAAATTTAAGGTCCATCCTAAATAGGCAAAGTAGAACCCATCCACATCACAACAATCAACAACAATCAAACATCCTATCCACTAGTTACAATATTGATCATCACATTCTCCATCACATTAGCAAAGGGAAAACTAGTTTGACACCCTTATCCAACATCTATCCAGCCCTTGAGCCACAATAATCACATCAAAAATCAAGTCCATCCACATCCAAATAGGTTTTCAATTGGGGACAATATAATCTTCTCAATGAACCCTTTCAATAAATCTTTTACTAGCTAGTCATGATAATTATGATTATGTATCTACTCACCAAGTATTTTTATGAAAACAATCCAAAACATGAGGGGTATCAAGAAGAAAACTATTGTGCATACCACAAGATTCAAGGCCATTATCTTAATCAATGTTTTAGACTCAAAGTTTATATCCAAGGTTTGATTGATAGTGAAGACATCAAAATAGAATCAGATAAATTCATGTTTAAGTATTAACAAATGAGGATATGTCACGATCCCTTTCTCTGTCACAATCAAAATCATCCACTTCCACATCGAGGTAAATATAATCAACCCATATTTGATGATTTTATCGAATCAGCCATCTTTAACGAGCCACCCTTCTACTATCCTCCCATCTTTAATGAGCCTCACTTCGATGAGCCTCTTTGTGACCATCGTCCCATCTTTGAAGAACCCTTCTTTGATGAGCCCATATCTGAAGAACCCATCATCAACCAATAGTATTTTTTCATCGCTCACGAGACATCCCTCATTTTGAGGAATCCCTTTGTCCCAAAGCCTTCATTTCCAAATAGGTATAGAAAAATGTACTTATGGACAACACAATCCAACATGCCCTCCATGAGGCCAAATCACAATCAACATCAAAATCAGTATTTACATTAACATCCACATCATAGTCAAAACCAATATTAGTATCAAATTTACATCAGTATCCCAAGTAGAATAAGGATCTCATGACATCAACTAGACACCTCCTTAAGATCAGTTTGAAGACATCAGTGATTCTTCCACATATTTTTGAAGAAGTTTCATTTGGCATCAAAACAAATTCTCCCAGTAGTCTCTACGAGAATTATGTAGCCTTTAATCCTTCCATAAATATCACCCATCCATTTTCACATTAGTTATCTTATCCCTTATATTGACATCCAATCTCTCGATTAACCACTTGGTTCCCATGTGGTATGGTCCTTAGAGATCGATAATTCATTCTTAGTTGTCCCTCATTGCCCATATCCTTCAAAATCATCCTAAATCTATTTCATTTGTTATCATATCCCATTCATGTGCTACAACATTTTTTTCCTTTGCTAGTGACCCCTTGTATATACTTAACTCATAAAATACAAATACATCATAAAATTCCAAAAATACTAAACATCACAAAATATTATAAATATTAAAAATCCAAAAAATCCAAAAATAAATAGCAGCATTCCAAAAATTCTAAAAACATCAGATAATCAATTAAAAATTCAAAAAAATAAATAATTTGAAAAAACTAATAACATAAAATAATCCAAAAACATCAGATAATTCAAAATCACTAAAAATAAAAAAAGACCACAAATGTCCAAGAGATATAAAGCCATAAAATTTAAAAAAAAATTATCCTATCCTAAATCTGATCAAAATCCTTAAACAAATTATTTCATCTACCATTGGGATGTTTCCTTCCCAAATCTGTCTTACTTGAGTCATGTCAAAACAATCATTAATCTACGGCTTTCTCCCTATTTGGGACAAATCAAGCATGCAACTCACCATCGGGATATTTCATTCCCACATCCACCATGTTTGGCATAAATCAAAGCATGAAGCTTATTTTGGGATATTTTTTCCAAACTGCCCCTTGCATGTATCCTTTCTTGAGGGCACCATCCAACTATCAGTATCATTGAGACTTTGCACGTGAATTTTGAATTGTTTAATTATAAGATGTTTTTGTTGCTTTTATTTTCAGGTTTGTGTATGTATGCATGTTTGTTTGTTTTATTTTCCTATTGTGCCTTGAATTAGTCCATATGTATGTGTACAATGCCATCATAGTTTTTCCATATCATGGTGTATCTTGTTATGTGCTTATACTTGAGTTCAATCATAGACATACATCCACAATGTCATCTTGATTTTTCCATATCATGGAGCATTTTTGTCTTTTGTTTATTAGATCGGAGATCTGTTCATACACACCTTAAGGTTAGGTAATCATGGTGTTTTATATCATGGTGCATATTGTCATGTGCAATATGAAAAATCAAGTTGCAAAGTATATGTGGATGCATGCTACATTGACAAATTATCCCCTTGCAAAATCATATATTTTCAAATCAAATTATCTTGTCCATTTTTATCTTCATCATCATTTATTTATTTTAATCATATCTCATCATATTCCTCCCATTTTAGGGGAACCGCATCAGCTTGAGGTCCATATGGACTATACAAGTAGCACTCAATCACATGGAGTTTATGAGGTCATCTCGATCGCCATTCTTACTCTTTTTCCATTCCCATTCCCATTTTCATCTTTCAACATCCAATTATTCTAACTAATAAACATTCTCATGACCTACATGTGCAAAAATTAGTGCACCATGTCCCCTATTTATCTGATCCATTCCAAATATAATCACATCATTCTTCAATCATTATTGCATCATCTTCAATCTTCATCATTCAAGCTTGGGGCATCCTTGTGTGTTTGGTTTTTGGTGACTTCTTCATTCTTTGAAAAGTTAGTATACCATCCACATATACGTTTGTGTTATTATCAACATGATCATCTTATCTTTAATCTATGCAATAGGTTAAATATTTGATCTATGATTGTAAATCAATTAATTATTTAATCAATCAGTCATCCATCTAGTCCAAGTTCATAGCTTTCACCCTATTTGGGTAAGTCAAAATATGCAACTTATTTTGGGATGTATTCTTCCCACAACCACCCTACTTAGGTAGAATCAATCCATTGTCATCAACAATAAAAATGCGCAAGTATTAGCTTGAGTGAGTTAATCTCAGTCATGGGTTAATCTCATATAATCATCATCACATCCTACATCCTAACCCCTCTTTCTTCATCACCCACACATTAATTCTTCCATTCTAACTTCTTCCTCTCTTTTTTGAGATCCCATGTACATCTATTCATCCTTGCATGTCCTCTCGAGGGGGAATCATCCATCATATTATTTCATCATCATCATCTAATTTTCATAATCCTACCTTTTTTTGGTTTTTTCTTTTTTTGAAAATTTGTTACTCCACTCATTGTGTCTCACAACACCCTTTTAAAGAGGGTCAAAAATTAGACACCTAACATTAGACACTTTGTGTCAATTTGAATTATCTTACTAATATGCACCAACATCATCCTAAATCATCTAATCAAATCTTATATTCATATAACATCTCTAGTTCAATTCATTGTCCTTTCCCTCTAATCAATTAATCTCTTCTTCCATAATCACATCCATTCCCACAAAATTCTCATTCACATCACATTAGTTAATTAATATTTGTTAATTGGCTAATCTCATCAATAATGGAAAATTAGGAAATGCACAATTACTATTTTTATAAATCATAGTTTTCATCTCAAACTTGCAACATCGACATCCTCTTTCACAAGGCAAAGTCAATGCAATAAGGGAAGTGTGAAATCAAGCTATGGCATACTCTTACACACTCCATCCCTCTTCTTAAACATCCTCTTACACACTTCATCCAACTTTCTTGCAGAGTCCACCTCCTACATTTATGGGGAGAAGGACTAATCCTCATCCATTGATCTTCATCTTGGATCAACGGTCTACATCTATTTAGATAATCTATAAATAGAGGGTTCCCCCTCCATTCTTAGCAAGTCTTTATAACACAATGAAGTATTGCCATTTTGAAGAGCCACTCTCACATCAAGTGCATCATGCATCAAGTCATCAAGTCAGCAATGGTAAATGTCATCGAAATAACTACGTGACATTGATCAAAACCTTTTGAAATTACATTTGAGCATCATCATGTTTATTTTACGGCAAGGAGGAGAGCAAAAGGAATGTATACAATCATATTTGTTTATGTTCTGCGTCATTTGTTTTCTCTTTTCTTCATCTTGATCAATCAAAGGGCATATGCTTAGGATTAGTTGTATGCTTTTCAATTTGATTTTGATTTCATACTAACGAAAACTAACCCAATGTAATCATGTGGTACAATATTAATTCAATATTCATTCTATCCTAATTACATTTGTTGGTTTTTTTAATAGGCTGTAACAAGTTAAGTAAATAGTTTCACACTTGTTAAATTCAAACTTGGTTTATGCTAAAATAATATGATGGATTCTAACAGGTTATTCTTGCTAGCTTATGCTAATAGTTGTTGTTATGTGATTTTGAATAGAAAGCAGATCCAACACCTAAAGATTGATAATGAAAAATCCATTTAAGAGAATTGTAATATACATTTTAGATAACTTGTTCTATTATCAGAATTTGTAAAGTTTGGAATCCTAGTGATGACCTTTTATATTAGATGTAATCTCTCTATTTTCTCTGATTTCGAAGCAAAACTTCTACTATTATACTTGATTGTGAACTAAAAAACCTATTGTATTTTGAGTTAAAAGATTATAAATATTATTATTCTAGTATTCTATTACCTTTACCTCTTGTGGTGTTAGTCAACTTGTTTGCAAATGATGATTAGGCAAATTAGTTGGATACTTGTGGTGTTAGTTATCCAATTTTAGTATCGGTTAAAAGATGTTAATCTCATGAATGTTATGATGAATTTATTTAAACCTTTAATCAATTTAATCAACCTTTGGACAAATAGCCCAATGTGGTTATTTGATCTTCATAATTTAAATGTTGTTCCTTAGATAACTATTTGATAAGTTATCATAGTTGAGAAACTTAACTACAAATGACATTTTGTCAATAAGTTGCATATGGTATGATTAGTCCCTCAACCAATAGTGTGAGGTGATTTGTCAACATAATAACCATTTTATTGTTCAATTTTGAAACAAATGGGTTGATTTGTCACATGTGCAAATCAACTGGAATCGGCTCAGAAACGGGCTAAGATAAACACCTAATCTAGTGCTTTTTCTTGAAACTAAAACCTAGGACCATCTCTCCTCTCATATAAGAATTGAAAACAACCATCAATTATTCTACCTTAACTGGATATCATTCTATGGACCCATTCAAGGAGACTTTCTTAGAAATTCTACAATTTCTAGTTAATTATAGCTTGCAAAGTCACTTTGAAATCGACCTTTTAAATACAACTAGACTTGGAATTTTTCAGATCTGAAAGTTGATTATAAATTCCACATTTTGCCTAAATTTACTAATTAAATCTACTTTTCATTATATAATAAATTGGGAAAAACAGATTGTTTTACAATGCTTAAAAACTAATTGCAAGAAACTAGCCTTCCATGGCTTCACGTTAAACTATAAAATTTGCAATTTTAGTAAAAGAAAAACTATTTACTTGCATTGAAATGAGAAAATTCATAGATATAATGTAAAATATATATTATACCATTATAACTTGGACACAAATAATCATTTACATTATTTTAATAATCTAGTGTACTTAAAATAATAAGTATACACGTGGTAAGTAAACAACACGCTAATTCCAAATAACTTGTTACAATTTTTCATTTCAATATAAATACATATTTCAGTTGAATTAAACACATTATTCATGGATTTCAAATGGCCAAAAAAAAAAAATACAAGCATATAAAACAAGTATAAATCAAGTGGTCTTCACATAGGCTTCTTATGCAACCACAAGGCCAACTAAAGGAGGGGCTCGCCTCCCATCCTTTTTCCTATTTTCAAAGTGGTTACTTTAAACACATGGTGTTGATCACACATCCTATTGAGACATGACATATGTATATTTGAGACATGAGATGTTTTTGAGTCTTGAAGACTGAGACATGGATTATATATACTTTGAGATGTTTATGTGTTTCTCACATGAGAACAATTGTATGCTAAGACTAGATTATTATTTTATGCATTGATATTAGTTAATTATGTTGTGTATTTGATTATTGCAATGAGCATTGATGTAGTATCACTAGAGCGATTGTTATTGAACATATAATTTATTATACATATGTTTAGTTTCTTGGTATTAGTTACCAACATTGATATGAGATGCCTTGAAGGAACTAGGACTAAGTCAAGCATAATCACATCATGAATAGAGTGGTGATACACCTACTTGACCTTACCGTAAAGTAAAACACTTCTTGTACTTTATTGTGGACTTAGTTGGATGCTTATGTGCCCTTAAACATTTATACACTATTCACCCCCTTGGACACTATGCACACCTCTCTTATTAACCTTATGGTGCTTGTTATAAGTTTTTATTGTTTTTTAAATCACGTGCATGCCACTTATGTGCCCCTCTTTATCTCAAATATTTGGATGGATGGAGAGATCCACTTGTGTTGATTGGTTAAGGGAATATTTTAGATATATGGGGTAGATATTTTGGTATTATACCAATAGGGAAGTAGTTGAATATTTTCAATTAAACGATAGTGGAATCTAAATAACCCCATGTGCCTTAGTGGCTTGTATAGTGAGTCCACTTAGGTGATAGGGTAAACTCACATGGGTGTGTGGGTGGAGTGAGTGAGTAGGGAAGACTTTTGGACCCCAAGTCAAGCGATGAGAAAAGACACATGTCACCTTCACATTAGCTTGCAGAGAGGTGAGTTAAGTATGTTTGAGGAAGGTAAGTCTTCCTTTAGACAACTTTTTGGCTCATTTTTGAGAGGATTGTAAAAACTAGAGTGGAGAAGAGAAGGGGAAGGGGAAGAAAGAGCTGTAAGGAGAGGTTAGGAAGGATGATTTTAAGCCATTATCAAAATGTACTAAAAGAGTCTTGAGAGAATTCCAAGAGTACTAAGGTAGGCTTCCATGCCATTGCAATAACTTTCATTCTTTCAAGTTTTCTATCTCCTTAATTTGCTTGCTAAATATTTCAAGAGGAGTATGGCCACTTGACTTACCTTCTTATTCTATTTTGTTTCCATGGTTGTATGACCACCATGAGGTTTTAATGCCCATTTTCAGGCTTTGGAGATGTAATATCCCTCCTTTTCTTGGTTATTTTTTCAACCATTTAATTGCTTTAAAATGACAAAGTTATGGTGCCAAAGTTTATATGTTTTTCATGTTTGGTTGTGCACCCCATTCATAGTGGAAAAGGTAGTGTAACTAGGTTCCCATACCTTCTTATGTGGGTTTATTAGTACGTGGTGGAAGAGGCAAGTGAGATCATAATCCTTATGCCATCATACGTGTTGTTGGCATGGTAGAAGGTGCTTATGCCCTCTCATGACCAAGGGATGGTAGAATAAGGGTGAGGGGATTTCCTCTTGTTCTTATTCTCAATCGGTGGGCCTCGTGGTGTAAAAACCTTCTATGGATGCCTTGTATCATGTTGGTACTTTCCATGTTATTGTTATTTTATTCTTTGTTGGTTTTTAGAGTTTGGAAGCCTCCTTTGTATACTGAATAGTGTCCTAAATGAACCTTCCTTATGTGTACCCTTTATATAGCCTTGTACCACTTATTCTCCATTGTATCATTTTTTTTGCCTTGATTCATAATGTGGAGACGCTCGAAGCTAAGATTATTAGGCTCATAGGAGCCTAGGACATTCATCTAATGATGGCAAAAGGATGGGAGGTGAGCCCCTCCTGTTGGCCTTGTGGTTGCATAAGGAGCCCATGGGAAGGGCACTTGATATATACTTTTTTTATATGCTTGTAAAGAAAATTTTTGACCATTTTGACGCCATGAATACTATACTTAATTCAATTAGATATGTATTTATATTCAAATGAAAATTTTTAATAGTTTATTTGGAATTAGTGTGTTGTTTCCTTACCACTTGTATACTTATTTCTTTGAATATATTGGACTATGAAAATAATATAAATGATTATTTGTGTCAAGTTTGTAATGGTATAATATATATTTTACATTATAAAAAATTTCTCATTTTAATGAAAATAAATAGTTTTCTTTTTACTAAAATTGTAAATTACATAGTTTAGCGTGAAGCCATGGAAGGCTAGTTTCTTACAATTAGTTTTAAGCATAGTAAAATATTCCTATTTTTCTCAATTTATTCTATAATGTAAATTAAGTTTAATTAATGAATCTATGCAATAGACAAAATAATTTTAGGAGTTACGTGTTAATTGTTATTAATTTTTAAAGTTCTAGTCTTAAAATTCTTTTATCTCCTTAGTAAAATGTATTCACTTTACATAATTAATTAACATGTAAAACAAGGTATTCATATGCCTAAAATAATTTCAACATATAATTATGGATTTTATGGACCTAATGCCATTGGTTTCATAATTTTTTGATACCTGGTTTGCAAGTTATGTTTTTTCAAAAATATTCACTCCTAGGGTCGTTTTGATGTGAAACATGCTCTTTGGAAGGGTACTATGCCCTTTCTATAGGGCAGGAGCCTATACTAAGCCAACAGTCACCCATGTAACCACATGGAATTTTTTGGAAGCCAAAGGGGCTAGGTGGATTCTTTTGAAGTGAACCCTGTACATTTAAACCATAATTAATGCAAACTAAGATTATTTTGTTCTCACAGACACAGAGACTCGATAACTCCAAAGTGGAAAAACTAAATAATAAACCCCCTTCTGTTGCTCACCCGTCCCTCCCCACCCCTAATTTTTTTATATATTATGCATGGAAGTTGTCTTATGTCCTATAAGTGCATGTAATTTAAGATATGGAGTATTTGTCTTCAAGAGGACAGTTTGGACCTCTAGATGATTGAGGGTTCCTAGAAGCCCTAGGATGAGTTTGCTCCAAAGGAAGCCCCCATTATTTTTTAGTCCTCTTCTACATAAAACTAAAAATAATAATCTTAGAACTGAGTTTTACATTAATATTCTTTTTAAAACCTTTCCAATAGCCATTAATGGTCGTGTTTGAGCTTGAAGCTACTAAAGATTATTTTAGAAATCGAGAAAACTTGAGATCTCCTGAGACCTTTTTGAGAAGATGAAAACTTGAAAAACAAACCCAAGCAAAATTTTATAAAATAAAATTGATAAAATCATTAAAGAAAAAATGAGCAAAAAACTTGGTCAGTCCATTAATGACAATCATCCAAGCTTGAGGAAGGAGAGGAGAAATGACTATGGACAAGTCATCCTCCAACACCTCCTCCCTTCTCCAAAAGATATGATTTTTTCAACTTAATAAATGAATTATATGCCCTTATGGTATCCATAATGGATTTGGGGATCTTTCCTTTTGATTGAATCTAACAGTCAATCTAGTATAAAAGGCGCCTAAAATAATTCTAGCATAAATTGAATGGCATTAAATGTTGCACATGGAAAGTGGAGCATAGTAAATGGAATCATTATGAGGGAGAGTTGAATGGCAAACCAACCCACGTGGTGTATTGCGACACCATGTTGGGTGGAGGATGTTCTTGATTAAAATCCATTTGTTTATTGTTAGTGGAAAATCATGACACATTCACAAACCAGTGAGTGGAAGAGGAAAGGAAGACACTTGTAATTTTTTTGGCTTTCCATAATGTTTTTGATCAAGAAACACATTGCCAGCCTTCCAAGAAATGCACCTTGATGGTAAGGGAGATCAAATGGGGAAGAAATTCCATGAAGGAAGAGGAGACATCACCTAGGTGGTTGTTAAGCAATAAATAACAATAAGCCAACAAAAGAATAAAATAAAACATTATTCAGGCAAGTAATTTTCATGTTTAATTCAATTTTATTATTTCATGCATTGATCAAATTGGTAGGAGAATAATTGTTTAGTATATGCAGATAAAGGATTGATCCTTGGGTAGATGTTACAACTTTTTATTTTTATTTCCTCTTGTATTGTTGAGATCTATGTACTATTGAAAAATATGTCAAGCATGCAATATTATTTTGGTTTGAGATTGTTGAAATGTCTGTGTTTATTACCAAGTTGAATTCATGCATTATAAACACTTATAGCATGATTTGGTTAGCTTATTAATGGTGCCATGTTCTCCTCGTATGATTGAGTAATTTAAAGGCAAGTTTTTTTAGTATACTTTTTGCTTTATTTTCCCCGAGGACTATGTAGAATTAGTTGGTTTTTCTAATGAGATCTAATCCTTTAATCTTAATGCCTATTATCCTAGCTATTGGTGTATGAAAAGTATCAAACTTTTTTTTTATGGCACCATATGGAAGTCTACTGCAAATTAACATACATCTGGTAATTTATTTATATCCAGATGAAATGTACGTCTCAAATGGGTTGGGGATGGCATGATCATACCTCTATTCTGCTTAAATAATTCTAGTTTGATTTTATTTTGTTAGAAAATTAACCATATTTGGATCTTTCTTTAGTTCTTTAGGTTTATTCTAAGTCTTGTTAGGTTGTGGAGCTAAAAGTTTCAACTGTTGCAGACATGGAGAGGTTGTTGAAGTTCCAAAGACACCGGCGTTGGCAGTATGACCGACGTCAATCAAATACAGTGCAAAAGGCAACTGGCGTCGGCAGGAAGTCGGCCGACATCGGTTAGCACCAGACAGACAGGGACCGACGTCGATCGCCTGTGGCGATTCCAGAACTGTTGTTGACGAACAGTTAGTTAAGTGAAGCGAGTTTTGCATGTTAAAGGGCTAATTATAGTCACGAGCTGTGTGTCTAATTATTGTAATTAGAGATCTATTTTTGTATGCATGGGATCCTATTTAAAGACCCATGAGGCATGTATTGTAAATCAAGTAGGCAAAAGGGCATTGAAGCTAGGAAGCAAGGTCAAGGAGATCTACAGGTGTAAGGTCAAGGAGATCAGCTAAAGCATTCAAGGAGGGGATAGAAACTCAGGTTGTTGAGTTGGGTGTGGTTGAGCAAGAGAGAGAGGGAAGAAGGTTTTGAGGTGTTGCAAGCCTTTGAGGTGGAAGAAGAAGTGGCATCTACTTTATTGTATTTTCTTCTAAGAGTATTTAATACAAGATTGTGTATTGTCTCTCAAATTCTTTGCTGTTTCAAGTTCCTAGTTACTTAATCATTCTGGTATAATTCCATGTTTAATTGCTTATAAGAAAAGTAATCAATTGTGCTTCCTTGGAGGGGTTCCTAACAAGTCTTGTGTGTGTGTGTGTATTTATTGTATTTATAAATACAATATATTCTAGTTGTTTGAGGTGTCATTCAACTCTTTTGTCCACTTATTAGGTTTAGAAGTTATTTGCATGTAACTTTTCTCCCTTCATATGGCACACACATCCTCCTCACACATAATAAGATTACATACACTTAGCACACATGTTGAAGCTTGCACACGTAACTCTTTGTTCCTCTTAGCTTTATTTATTGAACTCTTTTCCTCTCTTCTTACTTTTTGGTAGTAGTACAATATTGATTTTGATTTAGCTCTTGTATCCTTGTGATGCTCTCTCTCTCTCTCTCTCTCTCTCTCTCTCTCTCTCTCCCCTACCTTCTTCATGCTATTGTACTTGGAATGATTCATTGTTTCAAACTTTTAATATCAGTGTGGGATGTTTCTCCGATATAATTAGTTTTCCCACTTGTCAAATCTTGTCTCACATTCAAATGTGAGGTTGATTTACTATTGAGGTAAATTTGTTAATTATGTATTCATTTAATGTATTTAATGTTATTTCTCTTTTGATTTTGGCAAAAAATCCATTGATCTTGAATGTTTACACAAGTCTTTGGCTGAAAAAGAAGCAAAATCTTTAAAAAATGACATTTTTTATAGGTTCTTAACGTCCAATCTTATTAATATTATAAATTTTTAATCTATTTTACTTACTAAAACCATTAAGTTTAAGCATTGTAGCTGCTTAATTCTATATGATTTGGCAAACTTAATATATTTATAACTGTGTTTTTCATTATTAAATATATTAGAATGCATACTCTAATATTAAAATTATCGTTTTTTTTTTCAATTAAAATAATTTTGGTTTTTAATCATTTGATTGTTTTGCTTTCATTAAACACATTATTTCAAAGGTAAATACTTAATATTCAAATTTTTTTTTGAAACGCCTTTTGAATGTGTAAATGACATTCCTGTACTCTATTTTACTAATAAATTTTAGTTTTTGTGTAACACTTAGATAAACACCTCCCTATTTCTATGCATTCCTTAAATTAAGTATATGGGATTTTTATACATTATGCTTCACCTATCATTTACTTCCGTATGTGATTGTATTTCATATATCTATGATTAAGGTTTTATTTTATGTGGTGCCTCCTTGTCAATTAACTCTTTTTAAAGAGACTTTAGTTAGATATGTTAAATAATTTATTAAATCCTATTTATGCTTTGTCTTTTCAAATCTTTGCTCAAATTCCAAGGGGGTGGTCTGCCTTTATAATAATGTTTTTTAACTTCTCAAAATAAAGTTTTTTTCATTGTTTAAAAAGTCTTTTATTTCGTGGCATGAGTTTTTTGAAACCATAAAATCCTTTTCTTTTAATAAACTCCAATTATTTATACTGTAATGTTTTTTATTTAATTTTAAAAATAAATAAATAAATAAATAAAGCTTTAATTTAAAGTATTGCTAATTGTATATATATATCATTTTAATTATTTATATTAAAACTTTGTGGATATGGTGTTGTGGCATCTTTGGAATTGTTCCCTACTAACGTATGGCATCTTAATATGTTAAGATAGAAGATTTTTTTTACAATACCGTACTAACATATGGCATTTTAATATGTTAAGATGGAAGATTTTATTTTAGGACGTAGTTATGAATAAAATCATAATTTTGAATATTTGATTGAGTGTACAACTATAATGTTATATTAGAGGGAAATTTATTGAAGACAAATGTATACAAACTTTCTTATAATGATTAAATATTTTATTTATTTATTTATTTTATTTGTGAGACTGCCCATGGGACGTAACACTAGAGAGTAATCATTAATTTATGTGATAAATAAAATGACTATTTGGGAAAGGTATTTGGGGCCATGTTTTTGTGCTTTAATACTTTTGTAATAATATATTTATCTTTGGATTACCAACAATAGAAGTGGCATTCCATTATGCCCAAATATGAAGATCTTATTGCGGCACAATTATGATGAGCAAGCTAATGTTTGGATATTTCTTAAGGTACTAATAGGTGTAGCGCCTCAATTAATGGTAAATAGATGTATATTCATATTTATACATTGACAATTCATTTTCTCTTTGTTGTTTTAACTTGTGCTTTGGATGGCGATAGGTTGGGTGAATAGATTAATAAAGGAATTTAAGTCTTCAATATTGACATTAGTGCATTGTATAAATATATTATTAATGTTATAATGATATTTACCTCAGGATGTGACAATTAACATCTTGTTTTAGATCGGTTATAATTCTAGTTATAAAAAGATAAATAACATCCTAGTAGAGAGAAACTCTACGTGAAGGGATGAAGAGAGAATAAATTAATGGGAATTTATCTCTCTTAAATTGTCACGAGCAAGTTTGCTCCTTTCTTGGTGCAAGTTGAAAGATTTTAAAATAGATGATTGGTAGTCAAGTCAATGGTTAAAAATAAGTCTAGAGTCTTATCGAGATGAGAACAACCAATATGGAGTATACTAGTTACAATGAATGGATTATCTTGATGATATTGAAAGAATGAATATTTAATATAATTTATTTGTGTTCTATTCACTTTTGACTTAAATATGAGTATTATTTCAAATATTCATTATGTCCTAATTAAATTTGTTGATTTTTTTTTAATAGGTTCTCACAAGTTAAATAAATAGTTTCACTCTTGTTAAGTTTAAACTTGATTTATGATGAACTAATATGATGGATTATAATAAGTTATTCTTACCAGCTTATGTTGACACTTTTTGTTATGTGATTTTGAATAGCAAGTAGAGTCGACACCTAAAGATTGATAATGAAAAAATCTATTTAAGATAATTGTCATATACATTTTAGATAACTTGTTCTAATATCAGAACATGTAAAGTTTGGAATCCTAGTGATGACTTTTTATACTAGATGTAATCTCTCTCTCTTTTATCCGATTATGAAATTAAACTTATTCTACTGTACTTGATTGTGAACTCAGAAAACTAGTGTATTTTGAGTTAAAATATTGTGAATATTATTATTTTGGTATTTTATTACCTCTTGTGTTGTTAGTCTACATGTTTGCAAATGATGGTTAGGTAAATTACTTCGATACTTGTGGTGTTGGTCAACCAGTTTTAATATTGGTTAAAAGATATTAATCTCTTGGGTAGATAATGTTTGTTATGATGAAGTTCTACAATTAACATTAAGAGATTTAAACCTTTAAGTAATTTAAGCACCCTTTGGATAAATAATATAGTGTGGTTATTTGATCTTTGTGGTTTAAATGTTGTTACACATGATATGCTTAGTCCCTCAACCAGCTGTGTGAGGTGATATGTCAACATAATAACCATTTTATTATTTGATTTTGGAATAAATGGGTTGATTTGTCATGTGCATATCAACATGAATCAATGCAGAAAGAGGTTGGATAAAAACCTAATATGGTATATTTTTACAAAAACTAAAACTTAAGACTATCTCTACTATCATATGAGAGTTAAAAATACCAACCCATATTATTCTACACTAATTAGATGTCATTTTTTAGACCCATTTTGGGAGACTTTCGCATAAATTCTGCACTTTCTGGGTAATTACAACTTGCAAACTCACTTTGAAATCAACCTTTTAAATACTTCTAGAGTTGGAATTTTTCAAATGTGAAATTTGATTATGAATTATATTAGGTTTATATTATACTTGTAACTTTGAAATAGATGAAACAGGGTTATTTTATCTATTTTTAGCGACTTGAATCCAAACCCAATATATTCTTATTTTTTAGATAAAACAGTCTTTTTCTTTCAAAATTTGTTTGGAATGCTAGTTTATTTTGGCATTTGATTTGTTTGGGTTTTGTTTTATGGATTCATAAGTGTACCTTATAGATGAATAATTTGTTTTAATTGATAGAAAGTTAGTTCTCCTTGTGGAGGTATTTTATCCATCATCATTTTGTAAATGACTTATCAAGTTGTGAACTAGTTGTGAGGTGTGCTAATTAAGCTTGTTTGTGCCATGTTTTTGGTAGTTTTGCCATGGAACACTCTTTTTATCTTCATAACTAATTCTAGAGTGTACATAGGTTGGACTAATATTAGGATTAACCTTTTCTTAATTTAAATTCTTTTGGCTTATGTGGTGTTATCATGTTTTACTGACATGTGCTATGTAAACATTGACTCAACAAATTGTGATAGATCACATCCTATGTCATTGCAGTCATGTATTAGTTATTAGTCGTATGGGAATGTATTGCCTTGTTAGCTACTGGCCATTTTTACAGCCTTGTTCCTTTAATGATGTTGATTGATATAGTTGTTTGACTAGAGTGAAATCTAGGGATTTCTTATGGAAGTTAGTACAACCTTGGATTCCTCTTTTATAGTGTGGTTGGTATGGCCTCACCTAGATAGTATATCATAGTCTAGTGTGTGACTATTATACCAAGATAGATGGTCGTATTTTTGTTTGTTTAAGACACCATTATGTGTGCATGTTATTCCTATGAAGTTGTCTAAGCTCGTAGATGTTTTATCAAGACACACATGATCAATGCATGTATATGTGTTTGTTTAAAAAAATTCGTGTGTTTTTTTATGCATGTGTTTAGAATCATGCAAAAAATTTGAACATGAAATTTTGGTATCAGATCTCATTTTCTACACTGAGAGCTCTAGGGATTGTTATTTGGCATCCCTTCTTCTGTAGTGAAGCAATGTGTTTACTTGTTGGGTGTTACACCTCATTGAGGAGATAAGTATAGTACACATGAAGAGTTGTCTTGGACTATAGACTCTTTGGCCAAGTAAAGATGCTTAGTTTCTTATGTTGGTCTCCTCACATGAGAGCCACATGTTAAGACTTGTTGAAAATCCACCCATCTATTTAAGTAGATGAGTTTGATAAAAGGCTTAGAACAAGGTTCCCACCAGGTGATAGGAAGTCAGATGCTCACGAGGGCCAATTGATTGTTATATTGTGAGTGAGCTCTTATGTGCTAGGTTGATGGGACTTTCTCATGACCATTTTCACACACATCTTGCCTTGGATGACTTATGAGATAAGTTATTTGATAGGTTGATCTTGGTTCATAAAATCACAGAGATTTATCTCAATTGGACAATAGAGTGTCATGCATGTCTAAGGTATAGATGGGCCTTTCTAGGTTTAATGATCCTATTTCAAGCAAATGATCACTTGTCACTAAAGTGGAGTGTGTTAAAGAGTTACTTGATGTATCTTTCACCTTGAGTGGTGAGAGTGGAAGAGATCATAATGATGTAGGGAAGCCATTCCCTTATCCATTTGTTACCAACTCTCATCATGTGAGTAGTTCTAAGAGGAGATCAGGCATAGTTTTCCCCTTGGCTGAAACCTTGTATATGTGGAGCTTAGAAGTTTTAGATATGGTTGGTCCACATTTGGGATTGAGAACCTGTGGTGTTATACATTGATTTCTAACTATATTTATCTGCTTCCATGTGAGTGTGTGATGTTGTTCCTCGGCTAGAGTGATAGATTAGTGATATCACATGGATAGCCTTGATAGGGAACCTCTTGTGAGTCACTATGTGTTTTTTCTCTTGGTGTAAAATGGCCTTAACTACTTTTTGTAGTGAGGTATACTTGGTTTAGCCACCTAGTGGAGAGATTATCTTATGGAGTTGGATATTGGTTTTGATTAAGAGAAGTTTGTATGGGTCATTGAGCAATTTTGGTACCAAGTAGGTATAGGAATAGACTTATTATATTGATGACCATGTTAGTGTGTTACATTTATCGCTTGAGTATGTTTTCTTGTTACAAGGCATTTGGATCTAGTTTGGATGTTCACATCCAAAGAGTGTGGTCAACAACCTCTAGAAGGTTATGACCTCAGTTCTGGAAATATCTATTTAGAGACCACCTTGTGTTACACCAATAGTGGTTTAGAGGTGATTTACTTGATAAAAAACCTTGAGAGGTAGGTGTTTGATTTTTCATCATCACTACAAAGGTATAATGCAGCTTCCCACTTTTAGGGCATATTGAGTTGATTTGTATATCCTTGTTAATATGAGTTCTTTGATGATAAAGAGCTAAACCCTTCTTAGAAAGAGTTTGGATTTTACAATGGTGACACCCTGTTGAGTGTTTTACCTATGATAATGATAGCTTAGATGTATGATTAATATGCTTCTAAGATTCAATAACAATTCATTTGAGGGAATGTATCTCCTCATTGATAAACATGTCATTATATAGTGTATATATTCCTTCTTGCATTTATGATAGTGGTTTAGAACATATGTGTATACACCTAAAATCATTTGCTTCATTACAATCGACTAATATTCCTATTAGTCGACACTAATTCTGCTTAACCTATTTTATTCCACTAATTTATCCTATTTCTATCCATATATCTAATATTCCCTTCCATCATCCTTCATTCACTAACCTTTTTATCCCATTCCCTCATTAATTCTTCTAAAAATCCCTATTATTCTAATCTAATCCTTGTTATCTATTATATGGGAATTTAAAATTCCCATAACCCCACCTAACGACGTACTAGCGTACCCCCTAGGCTTTCCTACATGCCTAGTCACCTAATCCCTCTCTAATCCCCATATAAACTCCCCTAAATCATCATTAACTCCTAAAAAGAGTTATAAAACTCTTTAAATCTAGAACTTTCTCTAACTTAGCCCTCCTCTCTAGAAACCTCTAATTCTAGAGGTTTCTCAGGAATTTAATATTCTTTGGATAATTTCTATCTATTAGATCTCCTCATCCAAGTTTGAATCTTAGCCCTTGATCTTCCCTCCCTTTCTCTATTTAACCAAAGCTCCTCCTCCATGGAATCCAACTAGAAGACTTGTAGGGAAACCATGTCAAAATGAATCTAAGAAGCTCATAACATCTTCATGCCAAAATCAAATAGAAATCTTCATGCCAAATCTATAATCAATCATCCATTGAATCCATCATCAAAATACTTTGATCAAGCATCCAGGTCAAAGATCTGAATCTACACGCAGTCACTTGATCATTTACAAAATCCTAGAAGGAGGTAACATAAAACAAGGAATTCGCTAAGCTTTTATATAATTATGATTTGTTTTATAAATCTTTCCTATTATGTAGTTTGATATTTGAGTTGATTGAATAGCATAAATTTAATCATAGAGCTCAATTTTTATGTATACAATATGTTAGCAATGTTGTTTTTATCTAAGCTTTTACAATTGTAAACCATTAGAGGATACCTTCTCACTTTTACATGTTGGACATGATTTTCATGATTGTATATGTGGTGCCAATGCATGCTAGACTGTGTATCATGTGGTATTGGATTAATTCCTATGTCAAGGTTTGCAGTACCATGTTTTTCTTCTTCTTACCACGCCCTAGTTAGGGATGGTGAATATCAAGTCATTTAAAATATTAATTGATGATTAGTGTAGTTGATGCAAAATTTTGTTATGGATGGTGATTTCATGGAGTCATCCCTGATTAGGTATGGAAATTTGTAGCAGATGATAGTTGGCAGTGAGTAGCACTTAGACATAAAGATAATTTTTGCATTATATTACTTTATACCATATACATTCAGTGTTTTATATTACCAGGATTGATGGTAGTTGAGTTACATGATAGTTAGACATGTGATCTGGTATAGTTTTGGTGGCACTTTTGTGGCACTAGGGTGCCATGTACGAGATTTTCCCATTTGTCATTCTCCTTTATTTGCATCAGTTGATATGTTATGGTGGCATGGTTTGATGGATGAAATTATAATGTAGAGAGTGGATTTTATATATTACCATGTAGTAGTAGTGGCAAGATGGATGCTAGTTCCCCAATGCCCTCCTACATGTTATTGGTAGGGTGGTAGGTGTTTATGCCTTCCCATGGCCAAGAGTTGATATTCCTCTTACTTCTAGGAGGTAATGGATTGTGTTTGTTGATGTGTAGTGGTAGTGTCAAGAGGGATGTTAGTTCACCAGTGCCCTATTACATATTATTGGCATGGTGGAAGGTGCTTATTTCTTCCCATGGCCAAGACATGGTACTTATCTTACCTCTGGGAGGTAATAAAAACTCTTATTGTTTTTCCCTTAAGTGACTTACAAAGTCACATAGTGATCATGATGTGATATATATTTCATCAATGATTTGATTTGACTTAATTTAAGTTGATTTGAAACTAACACCATTTTATTGCTTTTGAAGATTTTAAATCAGTTGATCGATCATTGAATTGTTGTTGAAATTTGCAATTGAAATTTATGGCTTTAACTTTTCATTTAATACCATTTGGTCTTATTTTTATTGGTTTTTTCTTAAATGATTAGTTGGTTTTGAAATTATTTCATGGTTTGTATATGTTGGTTTCGTATATGTTACATGTGTGTATAATTATTGCTTTTTGCGATTATGGGGGAGAAGAAGTAGCTTGGAGTACAATTATTGGGTTGAGATGGGAACTTGTATAGAAGGTTCATGACACCATCCTTCCTTTACACCAAACATCATGATTATAGAGCACAAAGATTGTCTAGTTGATTTGGCATTTATCTTGCTTCATTTAATTGACTTTTGCTCATATTGATCAATATAGCTCAGTGTGGTAGTATGACTTAGTTGCGCAGTATGGCTTAGTACGACAATTTGGCTCAACATTATTTAACATTCTTGGTATTGCAGTATGTATTGTTATGGTTTGGTAATTTTCTCACATGGTATGTTACCATGGTTTGGCATCTTTATTCATGTGGTATGTTCTCCATGGGATGGCATTGAGTTATTTTGTATGATTATACAACAAATTGGTACTTTGTGTACTTGCATTTTTAGAGTTTTTATAACAATATTTTGTGTTAAAATTTTTATGACCCTTTGGGGATTAGCTATTTGCATGTGATGTTATCAAATTTGTCATCATTTAGGTAGTTAGTTGTCTATGTATTTGGGATATTGATTGTGTTTCCTAGTGTTGGCTTGCATAATTGTGGAATGTCGTGGAGTCCACCATATGAGTTTTATGATGCATTGAGGATGATGCTAGATTTTAAGATGGGGAAAATTTAATACCCCTTATGTTGAGACAAGCTTCCTTGTCGATATCAATATATTAAATAATATTTGATGCATTATTTGGCCTTTATGTCCTAGTATTTCACTCAGATTATCTAAATCACATTTTTTTCAGTGTTCATTATCACCACTGGAAGTGTTAGCAAGTTTTTCTGCATTGGTTTATAGTCTCTAGTTAACTGAGACAATAGTGTGGTTTAAATAAGGCCAAGAGACTATTGCATAGATTCAGAGTTTGTCTTGAGTTATTTGGTTAGCAGGTTGATCTGAGATCACCACTTTGACAATTGTTTCTTGAAACTTCTTCTATCTACACATTTTGTTAATGTTGAACATAAGGGAGATGTTCGATGATCCTCCTCACCGCACTTGATTTTGTATTTAAGGAGTATTTATATATGGTAATATTATAACAGTGATTAATTTTTGAAATAGGATTTAGTCTATCTTGTTAACTTCATTAAATATTTTGGAACATCTTACCTTGCATTCCTAGATATGTTTATTAAAGTTAAAAATTATTAATTTCAATTTAAAACAACTCTTTAAAATAAATTGAATGGCATTAAACGTTGCATATGGAAAATGGGGTGTAGTAAATGGAAACATTATGAGGGAGAGTTGAATGGCAAACCAACCCACATGGTGGAGTGGGATGCCATGTTAGGTGGAGGAAAATCTTGATTCAAAGCCATTTGTTTATTGTTAGTAATCATGATGCATTGACAAACCAATGAGTGGATGAGGAAAGGAAGACACTTATGATTGTTTTGGATTTCCATAATGTTTTGGATCAAGCAACACATTTTCAGCCTTCCAAGACATGCACCATGCTAGTAAGGAAGACCAAATGGGGAAGAAATTCCATGGAAGAAAGAAAAGAAATCAGCCAGGTGGTTATTGAGCAACAAAGAAGGGTAAACCAACAAGGAAGGAGTAAAACAAAATATTGTTCAAGTAAGTAATTTTTCTATTTAATTCAACTTTGTTTTTTCAGACATTAATCAAATTAGTAGGAGAATAATTGTTTAGTTTATGTAGATAGAGGATTGATCCCTAGGTAGATGTTACAACTTGTTACCTTTGTTTCCTCCTATATTGTTGAGATTTATGTAATTTTAATTTGTGTATCATTAATGGATATGTCAATCATGCAATATTATTCTACTTTGAGGTTTTTGAAATGCCCTTGTTTATTACTAAGTCGAATTGCAGCAATATAAATATTTGTAGCATGATCTGGTTAGCTTATTAATGTCACCATGTTCTCGTTGTATGATTAAATAATTTAAAGGGCAAGATTTTTAAGTATACTTTTTACTTCATTCTGCCTAAGTACTGTGCATAAGTTGTTGATTTTTATCATGAGATCTTATCCTTTAATCTTAATGCCTATTCTTTTGGTTGTTGGTGTATGAAAAGTACAATTTTTTTTAATTTTTTATGGTGCCATATGGAAGGCTGCTACAAATTTACATACTTTGGTCATTTATTTTCACTTGAATGAATTGTACAATGCCTTAAATGGATTGGGACTGGTGTGATCAGACATCTATTCTACTTAAATACTTATGGTATGATTTTATTTTCCTTGGAATTTCCACATGATGATGTGGCATCCTACTATGCTAAGATGGAAGATTTATTTTGGGGCGTAACTCTGAATAAAGGCAATTTTTTTAGTATTTGATTGAGTGTACAACTGCAACACCACATTAGAGAAAAAAATCTTTTATTTCTTTATTTGATGTATTTATGAGAGTGCCCATATGGCATAGCACTCTAGAGTAGTCATTAGTTTGTGTGATAGATAAAATGAATGGCTAGGAAAGGCGTATGGGGCCATGTTTTTCTCTTTTAATACTTCAATAGTAATTTATTTATCCTTGATTTTTTATTTTAGAAGTGGCATTCCATTATGCCCAAGTATGAAGATCTTTTTAGGGTGCAATTGTGATGAGTAGGCTTATTTCTCAATAATCATTAAGGGACCAATAGTTATAGCACCTCGGTGGATGGGAAATATATGTATATTAATATTTATACATTGACAATTCCTTACATCTTTGTTGTTTTAACATGTGCTTTGGACGGAAATAGGTTGGGGTGAATATATTAATAAAGGAATTTGGGATTTTGCTAGTGGCACCAATGTGTTGTATAAACATCTTATTAATGTTATAATTATTATGCTAAATGGTGTTTACTTTGGGATGTGATAATTATCATTTTGTTTTAGATTAGTTATAATTCTAGTTTTAGTAGGATAAATAATGTCCTAGTAGAGAGAAACTCTATGTGAAGAGATGAAGAGAATAAATTAGTGGGAATTTATTCCTCACAAATTGTCACATGTAAGTTTGCTCATTTATTGGTCCAAGCTGAAATATTTTAAAATGGATGATTGGCTGTCAAGTTAATTGTTAAAAATAAGTGTAGAGTCTTACTTGAGACGAGAACAACCAATATGGTGTGTATTATTTACAATGAATGGATTATCTTGATAATATCAAATACAGTTTATTTGTGTTCTATTCACTTTTGACTTAACTATAAGTATTATTTAAATTTTCATACTATCCTAATTACATTTGTCAGTTATTATTTTAATAGGTTGTAACAAGTTTAGTATATAGTTTCAAGCTTGTTAAGTTTAAACTTGGTTTATGTTGAAACAATATAATGGATTATAACATGTTATTCTTCCAAGCTTATGTTGATGCTTTTTGTTATGTGATTTTGAATAGCAGGCAAACACAGCACCTAAAGATTGATATTGATAAAGGCCATTTAATAGAAATGTAATATACATTTTAAATAACTTGTTCTATTATCAAAAGTTGTAAAGTTTGGAATCCTAGTGATGACCTTTTATACTAGATGTAATCGATCTTTTCTCCAATTATGAAACAAAACTTCTTCTATTGTACTTGATTGTGAACTCAGATAACCATTGCATTATGAGTTAAAATCTTGTGAATGTTATTATTCTAATATTATATTACCTCTTGTGATGTTAGTATGCATACTTGCAAATGATAGTTAGGCAAATTGATTAGATACTTATGGTGTTGGGCAACCAATTTTAGTATTAGTTAAAATAAGTTAATCTCTTAGGTAGATAAGGACCGTTATGATGAAGTTATAAATTTAACATTAAGACATTTAAGCCTTTAAGCAACTTAAACAACCTTTGGATAAATATCCTTGTATGGTTATTTGATCTTCGTGGTTTAAATGGTGTTCTATGGATACCTATTTGATAAATTATCATAGTTGAGCAACTTAAATACAAGCGAGATTTTGTCAAGAAGTTACACATGATATGCTTAGTTCCTCAACCAGTAGTGTGAAGTGATACGTCAACATAATAACCATTTTATTTTTCAATTTTGGAACAATTTTGGCTAATTTGTCACTTGTGCAAATCAGTTGGAATCAACTCAAAAATAGGCTTGATAAACACCTAATTTATTTTTTCCCTAAAACTAAAACTTAGGACCATCTCTCATTTCATTCAAGAGTTGAAATCAACAAATAGTATTATTCCACTCTGATTGCATGTTATTATGTGGACCCATTCTGGGAGGCTTTCACATAAGTTCTACATTTTTAGGTTAATTACAACTTGCAAAGTCATTTTGAAATCAATCTTTTAAGTACAATTAGAGTTGAAAATTTTAAAATCTAAAAGTTGATTATGAATTCCATTAGGTTTAAATTATACTTGGAACTTTGAAATAACCTAAACAAGATTGTTTTCTATCTTTAGCATCCCGATTCCAAACCCATATATTCTGAAAATTCTAGGTAAAATAGTCTTTATTTACCAAAACCCGTTTGGAATGCCAATTTCTTTTGGCATTTTATTCATCCATGTTTTTTTATGTGGATTAAAAAGTGTACCATGTAGATGAGGAATTGGTTGTAATTGACATAAATTCATTTCTCCTTGTGGATGTATTTTATCCATCATCATTTTATAGGCGATTTATCAAACTGTAAATTAGATGTAAGGTGTGCTAATTAAGCTTGTATGTGCCATGTTTTTGGTATTTTTGCCACAATGCCCTCTTTTACTTTTCCTAACTCAATTTTAGAGTATACAAAGGTTGGACTAAGATTAGAATTAAGCTTTGATTAAGTTTAAGTCTTTGTCTTATGTGGCATTATCATGTTTTGTTATTGTGTGCTATGAAAACACTAACTCAACAAATTGTAACAGATTGCATCCTATATCATTATAACCATTCATTAGTTATTGGTTGTGTGGGAATGGCTTGCATTGTTAGCTACTGACCATTATTAGAGCCTTCATCCCTTATCAATGTTGATTGATATAGTTGTTTGACTAGAGTGAAATCTAGGGCTTTCTTGTGGAACTTAGTACAACTTTAGATTCCTCTTTTTCAGTGTGGCTAGTGTGACCTCAAATAGATAGTCAGTCATAGTCTAGTATGTGATTATTATACTGAGATAGATGGTTGCAATTCCATTTGTTTAGGACTCTATTATGTGTGTGCATTATTCCTATGAAGTTTTCTAAGATTGCAAACATTTTATCAAGATATAGGGTGATCAATGCATGTATATGTGTGTTTGTTTTTTTTTAAATCATGTGTTTTTTATGCATGTGTTTAAATTTATGAAATTTTTTTGGGCATGACAATTTTACACTAGCACTTTAATGATTATATATTTCTTATAGAGGGGTATAATACTTGAACACCTACATAGACTATGTCTTGTCCACACATGAGCAATTTATTATTTTTGTGCTCACATTGAGTATATATATTTGATATTGGGGAAACCTCCTATCACTATGGTACTTGAATTATTTATATATTTTCCATGTAGAGGCATGATATTTCTACACCTTGTCCATCAAGTGGCATGATATTATATTATTTCATCTCAGACACACATGAGTCAAGTTACTTATTACATTCACGTTTTCATGATAATATCTTACACACATTATTTAAACCCAAAAACATGTGAGGAAATGTCCTTATTACAAATGTGTATGCATGATGATATTGTACATGAATGACTTAAACATAGACACACTTAGGCCAAAGTCCCTTATTACACATATACATGCTTTCATGATGATATCTTTCTATGACTATATGAAAGTTGTGTATACATAGATAATTTAATGATGACATCTTATTATGATTATAAATAAGAGCTTTAATTTTCCTATGTTACACATGGTACATGTAATAATTTTATTTTGAGATATGTGATTCACAGGGTCATCCCACACCTCATAAAGTAGGGCAATTGATCCACTTAAATTACTCTTCAGTTACATGATTATACATAGCCATCCTAAAGAATTATACTACATGTTTCTTGTTGCTCCCACATTTGGAAGTAAATCTAGAGAGTTATAAGGCATAAGAATTATTGGTTCTATAGTTGGAAGTAGTTTTAGAGAGTGACAAGGCGTATTTCACTTGTTCTCCTCAATAACACATATATTCATAGATATGAACTTCACAAAAATAACTTCATATTTTCCACACAACCGGGTGTATTCATTCCTATTTTTTATTTTCTCTCATTTAATTTCAAACTTGATTATTGATTTATATAAACACTAATATGATTACAAATATTTTCCTTATATGTGTAGGTAACTAGGTTTTCACATTCCAGACACATTAGTATATATCCTTGTTCTAGGATCTTCATGGCTTTTAATAGTGGTAGTCAAAATGATTGTACTATTTCCTAAGAACTGCATGCCTTTTATTATTTTTTAGGTCGTAATATCTAGAGTCTGACATAAGATAACCTCTCTCCTTTTGACAATTTCAGATTATTACAATTTCCTATATTGAATTGAAGACCTATTACATATTTTAGCCCATCATGGTACACTTGCTTGTTTTACTTTGATATGTACATACGCATACACATAAAAGTGGGGTATTATGTTAAAACCTAATTTTTATATGGGGGTGGTTCTATATGTTAGTTTGCATTGTTTTAGGGTACTTGTGTGTCTATTGATTGTTGGTTCATATGAGACCCTTATTGGCAAATTTCTAATGTGTTATAGGTCTAATTTACCTCCCATGTGTTTTATTTTATTTTCAACCTCAATTTTTGTTTATCGTGAACCATTGAAAATATCACCAATCAACTCAAAATACCCAAAAACCTATAAAATGACTATTTATTTACCCCAGTATGACTTTGGATGCTCTTGAAAAGTCAAAAACATAGTTTTTGGGTTTTAACAGTCTTTTGCTAGTCCCTTTTTTTTGGTTCCCTTTAGTCCTTTCTTTCATTTATTCAACATTTGTGACTTTTTTTTTGGATCTCCCATCCTTTGAGTGTTGGCTTGTGCACCAATAAGGTCTCGATGTCAATTTGAGTTGTGTATATATCCATAATCGCATATAAGATAAGTGTTAAATAAAGATTAAAGGAAAAAAAGTGAGAAGTTTAAGAAAAGTCTAAAGTGATAGAGTAAAAATAAAATTTAAGGATTATTTCATATTTATATTCAAATTTTTCATATTGCATCATTACCTTTACCCATGTAGTAACTGACAGTTACCTATGCAAGTTACGTTGAAAGGGATGTAATTTTTTATTTTGGTAAAATTGGGTTTTTTAAATCAAAAGAGTGTAAATCAATAGTCGACTTTACTCAAAATTTATGACTATTGACCCCATATCATAGTGTATACAATATTAAGCAATAATAATTATATTGGAGGCATTTGTATTGAGAAGAAGGGACCTAAGATTCATCCACGAATATTTTTAATGCCTTTCTTGTCATTCTACCTTTTGACACAGGGAATGTATGTCATTCATGTCTTTGTAAGTTATCATTGCCGATTGTCAATAAACTCTACCCATAATACTTAGCCTTAATGAGCAATAACAAATATTTTTCATTAAATCCAATGAATCACTGTTGGCATTATCTTCAGGAACATACAACCTACATCATAACTCAAGATGACATTTTTGAGGCCACTGATTTACCTTTCAAATTCATCTACAATGATTTTTAATTAGTCCACAAATCTAACAAACAAAGAGGTAATAAATCACAAAATTTAAGCTATTATGAGACTCCTCTTCCTTAGGATTTGGGTGATCAACATTAGAAGAGTAAATAAGAACACTTGTATACTCATCTATGCCTAAAATCGCTTCCACAAGATAGGCCCAATGCTCTTGATTAACATGTTTAGGTTCTTTAAATTCATATCCTAGATTTTCAACCTTGTGTCCCACCATTCATCTAATAAAATCAACCAGTGTTTTCAACAGGGTTTCATCCATAACCTTGGTTTGACATAGGAACTTAATATTTTCAAATATGTAGCCCACAAATTCAGTTGTATGAAGAATAAAGTTATAAAATGGAGGAAGAAGAAAGTAAGATAATTATACACTATCTCAAACATGTAGATCTACAATAAAAAATGATTAAACTTGTTGACAATTGAAATTGGAGTAGGCAGTGGCATGGTCAAGATGACATGTTTGAGGCAAATTATGTACCAAACTATAGTGGTAACACCTGTGGAATATCTCAAAGCTTCCTCCTTCAGTCATATTTAACAAAGACAAAATAAAAATTAGGAAGACCTAACATAATATAAAAAATTGAAATCTATAATCACCTTAAAATGACCATTCATGCCTTGGATGTCCACTTGAGGTGATTTACCCCTAATATAGCATTGACCCATCTCAGGGGCCCTTTTGATCCACTTTTAGTCACATGGCAACTACAAATAGCACCCATGTCTATAGAGCATTGTGTGGGACCCATAATGGCACAATTCATTAGTGATTTAGATCCCTACACCGTCCAAAAAGGTAATTTATATATCTCCAAGAGGATTAGGGCTGGCCTAGACCTGTTCTTAAGTCACCCTCCCAAGTCATATTTATGAGAACACTACATAAACACTACTTACACACTCTTACACTCTAGGTGGACATTATCACAAAGAAGCACCCAAAAGTACCACTTCACATTGAGGGAAAGCTCCTGATTCTTATAATATTATATTGACTCAACCCATACATTTAATAATCCATCCCTAACACAGGTATTCAAATCTCAAGTGGCCTCCAAGACATCCTCTCATATAATCACACTTAGGCATTATAACATTCACTTACACTTGCACCAAGTAATTAGGCGAGAGAACTATGTCGGGCTTGATCCCTCCTCAAATTATTGGTATGTAGGTAGTGTGCCCATATAGGGGTGTGGATCACACGTCCAACACATCAGTCCCACTAACCCCTTTTTCTCATGGTGTTCATTCAAACCCTTACAAACATGAAAACCTAGGGTTTTTAGAGGAAAATAGAGATACAAGAAAAATTAATGATCTCACAAACCTAAAATTTGGACCATTTCTAGAACAAGTCCTAATCTACAAAACCCATAAATAGTTTAGACAATAAAGTAGAAGGACACTAATGCCAATATAAGGATGCTACCACCACATTTGTAATAACGATGCCAATGTTCAATTATGGCACTACTATCCAAGAGGGTTTATGACATCAGGATCCTATTTGAAACACTCAGACCAACCTCTAGCTCAGTTTCCAACCTCTAGATCATCCATCTCAATTATTTTCTAGCTAAGTTATTACTTATACTATTTATTATTATTTTTAGAAAGGTCAAAGCTAGTTAATTCTATAACAAATAAGTGGGTGTATTTATTGCATATTATTAATATAATTTAGTCTACTTAAATATTTAAAGAACATAGGATTTACATCAAGTTAAGTCCTAAAAGGTTAAAACATTTGGTGAGCTTGACTTACTTTGAACATTATTCAAACCCTAACCCTGAGGTTTACATTTCCAGCATCCAGATTTCAGATCCATACATATCTTGATTTTATTTGATATAATCATGATAATAATGATAGAAGATTTGTATCACTTTTTATTGCAAAGTTTAATACTTTCATTTGCATGCTTAATCCCTTTAATTTGGAATGAACTCAGAATAGACATAAATATATGTATAGATGATGTCTTGTAAAATGCATGTTATATTTCATTATATCGGTAGCATGTGATTATTCACTTATGTGGAATTAAATTAAGAAACAAATCCTTACATATATAGAGGATTTATTACACAAGCTAACAACCAAATTTCCAATTTTAATGTCATATCCTATGCACAGGAAAGAATCTCCTTCTCATCCTCATCTCCATGAGGGTGATATCTACTTTCTCTCTATTTAGGTTCATGCTATCACTCCACGAGATGAAGAAAAATATACCATTGTAATTAATCCCCATACTCAACCTATTCACACCTTTTTCCTATAGGGTGTGTGCCTACATGTTCAATTAGAAGTAACTAGTGTTTACACTTGTGAGACTTTAAGGGATCAAATTATCAATATGAGCAAGCTAATATCAGATTTATAAAATCAAAATTAGTTGTTAAGTGAAAATGTTAGATTATTGGAAAATCACATTACATGTACATAGTCTTCAGAATATGCTAGCATAAACCATGTATATGCATCTACACCTAGCAAAGTTGTGTATAACACTCTTTCATATCCAAATCATAAATAAAAACAAAGTAGATCTATAACTAGTGATTCAAAAATCATTCAAAGATTGAATAAGAGTTCAAGTGAGGTACTAATGGGAATGATTAAAGCTAATTTGATCAACCTACCTCCTCTACACCTAGTGAGGAGATCTAGATACTTTTGTGCATATCATAGAATGCATGGGCACCACACCGATTCATGTTTAGTATTGAAAAAGAAAATACAACAGATAATGGATACAAATGAATCACATAGTGAAAATTCATCCAAATAACATACAATGGCACATGTCCAAATTCAAAAAGGGTCAAATTTAGAAAAAGTAAAAAAATAGTTACCAAAGCATAACACAAAACAACAAAGGGTTCACAAAGCACAATCAGAGCAAGAAACTGTATAATAAGCACATGTAAATCAAGAAAAAGATGCAAATCTACCTCTCAAAAATGAGGTTCAAATTTTAAAATGGTATGGGTTTGGTCAAAAATATCTACAATAGTTTCATTATCATGATCAAGGTTTGGGCACATAGGCCCAAGGCATCAGTTCTTCTATTCTAGTAGTTGATAATGTTGGTCAAAAAAGTTTGGGATTTATTGAACATCCTAAGGCAAATAATTCACAAACATGGTTTATCAAGGCACAAGATATAGATATAAAAAAATATTCCAAAAAGAGTAAGAACTTAAGTTGCAAAGTCAAAATCATGCTAAGCCAACCAACATTCTCAAGAGAGGCTTTCTAGCAGAAGAGTCTCCACAACACCATATGCCTAAAATAAGCAGTCTCAAAGGGAAAAATCACAATCAATATGCCAAAGCACAATTCAAAAATGTCAACTCCATAGTATGAGGCAATTCCCTCTAGCATTCCAGGGTATTATGATTTTGATTATGAACAATACTCAGATTCTTATTGCAACACCATTCAACTACAACATAGCAACCATACTGCACAAGAGATTACCATTTTTATTTTTGATATAGGTCATAATGATAGTGAGTCTCCCATGAGAGTCATTGGTTAGTATTGTTCCTCCCTTATTGTACATACTTTCTCTCTCTCACTCCTTTTGTATAGTTTATTTTAAAGCTGCTTGTACATAACTTATATCTAGAAAATACAAAAACACTAAAATATGTCAAAAAATATAAAAACATTCAAATATTTACTCGAAAAACATAAAATTATAGATTGTATGCATTTTTATGTTTACGTTTCTTACATTTGTCAAACACTACATATGTTAGTTATCTTAATATAGTAGGTTTTATCATACATATATGCTTCACTTGTTCTTGTCGAGTGCTTGCAGATTGTTACATGACTCAGGTCCAATACAATGATCCAGACTCACTATTATCTACCCACTAAGGGCTTATACACTAATACATGGGTCTTCACTTGACACATTCACCCACTTGGGGGCACCCTTTACACAATTTTGATTTCCATGTTTTATCCTTCTATACTCTACATCCTAGCTTTAGCATTGTTATATCTTGATATTAATCATTGCTACTCTTGCTCAAATTTTTTACCAACTATTACTACTTTAGAATCATCATATTTACATCCTATCTCTTACATAGTTTTGTATTTCATATTCATGCATACTTTCATTTATATCTTACCTAGTTTTAACTTGATTGTATTTCTATGCTTCTTCTATTTGAGGGCATTTGAATATGTCATTGTTCTTTGGCTCTACACCACTTTTATTCATAGTATGTATGCTTTAGACATGTGCCCATGTACTTATGTGTGCATTCTTGATTATGTATGCAAACATTTTTGAACATGTCCTTCTATGTGGCTCTAATCTTAATTGTTGCTTGTGTATGTGAACATTTGAACATGTCCTTGTCTATCTTGGTTTTCTCAGATTTAGTGACATGTGCCCATGTCCCTTATATTATGGCCCCTTGGCCTAACTTGTGTGCCTTATGTGTTTTGTATGTATACTTTCTTTTATGTGTCATGGCCATGACAATTATCTTTACTTGTTACACATACTAGTTTTTGATGCCATGAGGGAACTCATGCATCTACCCTTCCTAATTGGGTGTCGTGATGGACATCATACCCCATCCCCCTAGGTAGCTACCCAATTTTACTTAGATTTATTATTACATACATTGATTACATCTATCTTGACACCATTGTGAATGCCAGACATGACATACATATTACATTACATACTTATGCTCAACTCATCTTACATTCGAATGTTATGTATGTATATTATATTGGATTATTATGTAGTTATCATATATGCTCTGGCTAACACATATTTTGCAGAGCTTTTTCTTTTGAGGATAGTTCTTGCATAGGTTCAATAACTCCCCTCAAAAGAGGGACATTCACAGGGATTTGTCATATAGATCAAAATCCTATATGGCATTCATAATATATATTTTCAGCACATGGGCTCAGTTACAGATAATTAGACACAAGTAAGCATAGTGGGAAAATAGTGACCCAAAAAGCAGTACAGTTGCACAGATTTTAGACTAGGACACTAGCATCTAAATGGGGACATTAGCACCAAATGGCACTATTATCCAATATATGATGTTATTATCTAGTAGCCTTAGTTTAATAATAACCAAGATTGGTCAGAATAGTATAATAGGTACAATATAGCTTTGTATAGATTTAGTTACACATTTACCAGTTATACTCAATTTTGCTCAGATTCATACTAGTTCAACTCATATTCATATCAGTTTACTTAGATTGGGGGTATCATGCATGGCATGACCATTCCCATATTTAGTTAAAATACTTAGATATAGTTTATTATAACTCAGTTCAAAATCCATATGCTCAGATATTAGATTTGGGGGAATATAAGTGGCACATTATTTTTGTATGCTCTCTTACACACCAGTTGATCAAATAGAATGACAAATTCCATGCCATTCTCTATGTTGTATACACCTGACATCATATTATTGATTACACACCAGTTTCATGCTTTACTCCATCTACAGTGGTTGGCATTCTTGAGTGGCTCAAAGTTTCCTAATGTACTTGAGTGGCTGTAGAGTCAACATACACAATTATATATACTCAGTTAGACATTTACAATACTTCACATAATTAAATTTTAGATACATCTACTATACATAAATGGGAAATGATGGATTCATAGCCTACTTGAGTTCTTGAGCCACCTACATGAGAGGGTTGGACACACTATCAAACCAATCCAAGCTATTCATAGGTCATAATCCACCAAGCATGGGTGGGCAATGATGGACTCAAAACCAGATTGAGTTTTTGAGCCACCCACATATGAGGATTGAAAAAGCCATAAGCTCAATCCAAGTTATTCACTAATTTATCACTATATACATGCACACATAGGTTGTCACTAGGTTCATGTATTGGTTTACATACCCAGTGAGGTGTATTCATTCTTTTCCTCTTTCCTATCTTTTACTCAGTTTTAATTCTTTACTCAATATAATCTTTTGCTTTTGATATATATTAATTAAGGACTTATTTATGTGTGTTTCACTTGTAAGACATGCATTGGATCATGCTTCATATACTTAGACCCAAATTCATATACTTAGATTCAGCTTCATGGGCTTCACTTCCTAGGCAAGTCTAGGTACGCTTCTTTTTCCTTTATCCTAGTCATTTTGCTTTGTTGCATTTATAGAATAAAAGGCGGGGGCAAATATGATAACCATTCATGCCTTGGATGTCCATTTGAGGTTAGTTTACCCTTAGTATAGCAGTTGAACCATATTAGGGGCCCTTTTGATCCACTTTTAGTCACATAGTAGCTACAAATAGTACCGAGGCCTATAGAACACCACATGAGACCCATAATGGCACAATTCATTAGTGATTTAGATCCCTACACCCTTCAAAAAGATAATTTACAAATCCCGAAGAGGATTAGGGTTGGCTTAGACCAATTCTTGAGTCACCCTCCCAAGCCATTTTTGTGAGAACACTATATAAACACTAGTCTCACACTCTTACACCCTAGGTGGACATTATCACAAAGAAGCACACAAAAGTACCACTTCACATTGAGAGAAACCTCCTAATTCTTCCAATATTATATTGACTCAACCCATACATTCAATAATTCATCCCTAGCATAGGTATATAGATCTCAAGTGGCTTCCAAGGCATCCTCTCATGCATTCACACTCAGGCATTCTAACATTCACTTGCACTTGCACCAAGAGCTTAGGTAGGAAAACTATATCAGGCTTGATCCCTCCTTGATATATTGGTATGTAAGTAGTGTGACCACACAGGGGTGTGGATCATAGGTCTAGCATATCAACCTATTTACCCCTTTTTCTCATGGTGTTCATTCAATCCCTTACAAGCATGAAAGACTAGGGTTTTTGGGAGTAAATAGAGATACAAGAAAAAGTAATTACATAGACCTAAAATCTAGAGCAGAGATGGAATAAACCATAACATACAAAATCCATAAATAGTTTAGACACTACCACCAATGTAAGGACACTACCGCCACATTTCTAATAATGATGCTAATATTCAATCATGAAGCTACTATCCAAGAGGGTTTTTGACACGAGGATCCTATTTGAGACACTCAGACCAATATCTACCTCAATTTATGTCTTTTTAGATCATATATCTCAGTCATTTTCTAACTGAGTTATTACTTGCACTATTACTTACTATTTTTAGAAAGGTCAAAACTAGTCAATTTTGTAACAAATCAGTGGTTGTATTTATTGAATATTATTACTCTGATTCATTCTACTCAACTCTTTAACAAACATAGGATTTACATCAAGTTAAGTTCTAAAAGGTTAAAACAAAATCATGAAAAAATTCCAAACATTGTTATTAAAGAGACCGTGCAATCTATGTTTTTTATTAGAGCGTAAATTGAATGCCATTGTGGTAGTTTATACACTAAATGGAATGATTGAAAATGCCTTACAGGAGTTTAATCCAATGAAATTGGTAGGATTAAATCCAACCCCAAAAAAATTATTGATGTCTTACAATCGATGCCACAATGGAAGCTTTTTAAATAATGTAGGGAAGTAAATCAAACAATAATAAAGACGATATTTTTTTGACATTTTAGTTATGACTGACCCAATAGACAAGAATGCATAATTTTGGAGCCTACAATAGCACAAGGACTAAATACAAATTAGACATTTTTTGAATTAGACTCATAGAGTTGATGGAGGCCATTTGTAACTGGTTGCACAAGAAATCCCTTTAAGCCTTGTTGTTCACATATATGTTGGCACTGCCTCCTCTTTCAACTCTCTTAATATTTGGCTATCATTGAATACATTTCATTGACCTCTTCTCTGGCACACACTTGGGAAACTCTATATTTTGTATTTCAATTTAGTACACCACACAAATGTTAGCAATATTTAGAACAATTCATTATCTTAATAAAGCAAAATATCTGACATTTTATATAGTGAATAGTGATACCTCAAAGTTCTTAGCAGTTTCATACAAATGTTCATTGACATTGAACAAAAATTTGGGTATTCCCTCCTCAGGATTTCCTCTCATTGAGTAAATCACTTCTCGTTGCAAATACATCCTCTGAAGTTTAATGACACATTTTTTTTCTCCCGCATTGTAGTCCAAAAATATGTAGTTTGCAATATCGTAATTGAAACTCCCCTCGTCGCCTCTAAATTTCTAATTTCATCCCATAGAATAATAAATACATAGTTGTACCATGTTTCATCCCATGCCCCATGTAAATCCATACAAGTGGACTCATATTTTTATTATGTTTTGAATATGTAGAGCTATGTATAGGATCGCTACTCATATATATATATATATATATATATATATATATATATATATATATATATATATATATATATATATATATATATATATATATATATATATATATATATATATATATATATATAATTTTTTATTAGATTATAATATGTTATATTATTTTTTCTAACATATATTAATTATTATTACAATAATAACTTATTTATTATATAATATATAATAGTAATAATTTATATTAACAATTATAGTAATATATCTATCATATTATTATATATAGTTTTATTATTATTTTAATATAGAATATTATTATGGTTGATTAATTTAGTATACATAATTAATATTATTTGATACTATTAATAATATATAATCCATTATATATCAAAAATATTAATATCAATATCAATATTAATGTATAAATTTTAATCTACAGTATTACATTGTGAAGGGTCGACGAGGATAACATGATGTTGATTTGATTTTGAGAAGGCTCCATGTTCGATGTGTGACTCAAGTCAACATTGTAATGCAATTGATATGGAGACAAGACAATTATAAGGTTCCAAAGTCTATATTATAACTTATGTTCATCTATGTTGCCAATATATTCACACCTAGAGAAATTATGGCAAGGCCATACAAATCTTACAAGTGATGAAACATTTCAAAGTAAGTTGGGTGTTGTTAATGAGGGGCAATGACAACATATTTCATGTGATATCATACACCAGAAGGCCCTTATCACAAATATTCCTCAATGATGTTAATGTGGGGGCAATACATTGAGCTTATGGAGTTTATATTTTGCTTTTATTGTGATTGAAGTGAACATCGAAGCTTTTGAAAATCACATGCCACATGGGTGCACAAGGGGGCATCGTTTGTGATACAATGTGAATTTTGTGGTAGAGGAATCATTAGTTGAGAAAAAAGGTGGTTGATTGATGATCAGTCCCAGGTGGCAAGGAGGGTTGGTATTTTTAATTCTCAAGGATTAGGGGGTGTCCACATCATACACTCAAAAGGGGAATTTACACCAGAAATGAAAAAATGCTTACCCAAAAAAATCCCAAAAATTAAACACACACACATATAGAAAATTAAATTAAGAAATAAATGCCAGGACTATAGAAAAAGGTGTCATACATCTTTGTATTGAGAATCATAATAGCCCCATAGAAATATGTTATTTCTAAAATGCCATACCATAAAAATTTGTTAAGCTACTCATACAACACCTATTGAGTTACCTATCCTGACATGTATTATAATCTATGGTGGGCACTGAGAGTCATGGATGACCTCACCTTTGTAAAGACCCCCAGTGACCGTGATGGTCTAAGTTTGAAAGATAGATCAGACACAAAGGTGTCATGTTTCTTTCAATCAATGGTAACCCAGGCCCATAGGGGAGAAAATAGTTATCCCTGAAGCCTATTAGCCCCAAAGACTAAGATGTTGCCACATGGTGACATCTTGTGCATTCAAATCCTAGAGTAAGTGGTAGATAGTCTAAGTAGTCAAGAGGCCCAGATTCAACACGATCATGCAACATAACACCGTATGGATTAGGATATAATCAAGTTGCAATGCTACAACCACCTCTCTTTGTAATAAGCTCTTCCCCATGTGAGGCAACAAGTTGTAATGAGAGCACTTCCTCCTGTTTGACACTAGACACCAAGCACTAGGCACTAGGCACTAAATTGTCTCATCAAATCATATCCTACTAAATAATCCCTTCTAGCATTACTTGGACCTTTGGGCCAACTGATAGTTTGATATTTCTAATAGAGGTGATAAGGGAAAATGCGGTGGTGTGTTCTTTCATACAGAGTTGTGCAGGGAAGAGACATTTCATTTTACCATGAGCTTGAGCAATTGGGAAGTGATGGAAAAGGGCAAGGCCAAACAAAATATGAAAGTAGTGAAAGATTTCAAGGCAAACTAGGCGGTGATGGTGAGGGGTAATGATAAGTTATTTACAAACAAAAATTTACCCAACTCAATTTTAATTATATAAATTAAACTAAAATGAAACTTAGTTTTGATTACTACTATGGTCTACAATTTTGTTGAGAATGAAGCTGAAAAATTCCAAACATTTTTTATCACTTGTGTACTTAAACACGATAGTTGTAGAGGCAAGGGAGTTGAGAAAGGATCCATCCTTAGACTAAAGTTTTAATATTTTATCCCAGTCTATTATCTCTTTCAACCCTTCTAACAAATATGGTATTGTTGTTGGAATTGAATGGATCATATTCAGTAGAATCCTGGTTACACAACACAGTATAGCTAAAATCCATTTTGCTAAAAAAGATTAAATATTCATGGACAAGTAGAGAAATAGGGAAGGACTCGCTCACATTTTAATCTTAGTTTTAGGCATTTCGTTAATCAGTTTAAAGAAGGGAAGTTTATGAGGAAGATCCAATCCTAAAATTTTAACTTCATTAAGCATTTAAATGAAGACAAACTCAAATCCACTTGACTAGGGATTGTCCACTTCACCTTCTATAATAAAAAAAGACAACCTTGGTCCATCAACATTTTTGAAGCCACCAGTGACCTCACATATGCAAAATAACACTCCAAATTGTCACAAAATTGATGTGATATGGATCACTCTTAGATTTAAATCGTAAGGGGTATCATTCTATCCAAATGGGTATCCCATTACGAGTGTTTTTTAAATTTTAGTTTCGATGTTGCATTTAAATTAGCCTACTAAAATGGGCAAGTTTATCTAGCACTCATAAATTCGTTGACTTTAGTTGAGTAACCAATCAATTTTTTTTTAATATTTAACAAATTTTTATATGTTTTTTGTGATTTGTGAAGAGTGTGGACTCCACCAGTTTGTGAGTGTTGGTTAAGCTCGGGCTACAAAAACTAGTTGCATTCACATAGAAGAACAAATGCTGATGAAGAAAATCATTTTTTTGTATATAACTTGTAGATGGCTTCTAATACTAAGTCTGCCCATACCTTGAGCTCAAAATAACTCACCATGTAGAAATTGTAGTGGTCTACCAATTATTTGTGTTTAGACTAATATGTGTTCATTTGGAGATTAATATGTGTTTTGAATAATTTATGTTTAGATGAAAAACATGCAATGCCTTCTCATGAAAATGCTTTCAATGTAAGAATTTGTATAAATATTAGAGCTTATATCATCATGAATGCTTGTTGAATTGTATAGAGTGTTGGTCTCTAAATTTCGTAAGAATAAGTGTTTGATTGAGGGAGGGCCTTCAATGATTACCTTTTTTTTTGGTTAAGCAACCATGAGTAAAGAGCATCCATGCTATTAAAATCACCCGAGGCACGATCTTGGCCTTAACTGCTTGACTCTTCGTGTCTATATATATTTGTACCTTGATGGATGGATATAAGCAACCATCATCTTCATCAGTTAGATTACAATCTTTTTGATATAAGATATTTTGAGTTGATTAGGGTTTTTAAAAAAATAGATTTCTATAAATTTCATGTGTATTATAAATTTGTTGGGTTATGTTTGCCTAAGTTCCCAAACCTATTTGCACCTAATTTCAACATTAAACAATGTACATATTTATTATAATTCAATATTCTTTTTGAAAAAATTTTCTGGTCAATTTTTATTATTCTAAAATCTTCCTTTACTTTAATTAACCTAAGAGATAGTATTTCCAAAATCCATTAATTACTTTTAGCAATATTTCTGGATAAAACGTGTCAAATTTTTTACATCAATGTTTGGGCTCACACTCCATGAACCATCATCAGGTTAAGAGAATAAAATGAATAGTTTACAGACTTAGACATCTATTTAAATATATTACAATGAAACTCATTAATGGTGGGGGTTGGGAGAAGACTACAAAGGAAAGACACTAAAGCAAGTTCAAATAGCAAATAAGTAATAAAGATTAAAAATAAAAAGATTCAAAAATATTTTAAATAAAATTCAAATAAAAGTTGACTTAAAAATAAAATGAAAAGAAGTAAGAGTATAAAAAAGTGAAGACAATTTTAAAGATTGAGAGAGTGGCAAAAAATAAAATAAAAGTATAGTAAAATGAAAATAAAAAAATGAAAGGTTGTAGGTGGAAGGGAAAGTGTAGTAAGATGATAATAGAGGGTCTGGGAGATTCAACAAAAGGAAGAAGTAAGGCCAAAAAATAGGAATGGAGAAGAGAGAAATGATAAACCAAAGCCAAAGGTAAAAAATTCACTAGGAAGGAGTGGAAATAAACAAAATAAAATAAAAGAGAGGAAGAAGAAGGGTTAAAGGGAATAAAGGAAGAATGACAAGAGTGTTATGGGGGGAACCTATAAGGGTTGGAGGGGAGACCCCACAAAGAACAAAGACAACACTAGGTTTGAGAGAGGAAACCAAACAAGAAAGAAGCCTGAAACAAAGTCAACATTTTTTGAAAAAGTTAATGATAGGTCTCCAAGATTGATTCAATTCAAGACCTTTGTCTATGTTAACTCTTATAATCTCTTCTCTAAATTTGAAGACAAAACAAATTATGTTGATTCTTTGGATCACATCTCTTCTTTTGTCTCTTCATCCACATCATCTCTTAAATCTTGCAGCCTTCCCCTAACCCCTAATAATCCTAAAGCTTTTAATGAGTTTGACAATATTACCTGTAATAATGTTTATCTCCCTTTTACCCCTACACCCATGATTTGTAATGTTGAAGGCCATTCCATTAATAGGGTGAGCTCTCTTGCTCTTAAATTTATTGAAATTGGGAGAACAAATTGGTTGTCAATTTATCTAGTTTCCCTTTAGATAGACCCTCTTTCAATATTTTTAGAAAGGGATTAGGATTTGTTGTTACCCCCAAACATATCCCTAGAGAAGACTTCTTAGTAGAGGTTGAAAATGTGTTAAAATTCTTACCTCCTGAGTTAGTCGAGGAAGTTAAATGTAAGATTGTGCCATAGCTTTGAGGAAAGCCAAACCCCAAAGATCAAACATCTCAAGAAAGGAATGGTTTGCCTTAAAAAACCTTAATAATAATGAGAACATTTTCATCACTAAAGTTGATAAAGGTAACACAGTTGTTCTTTTAAATAAGAGAGAATATAACACAAAGATGCATGACCACTTGAAAAATAGCGAGAGCTATAGAGTTTTAATTGCTAACCCCATTTCCAAAGTTTTGATGTTGGTTGTGAAAGATAATAATCAATCCTCTTTAGAAGGCAACATTAAAAAATGTCTTCTTCCTAAGAAAACCATCACCCCTAAAATTTATGGTACCTCAAAGATACACAAGGAGGGGATCCCCATTAGGCCCATCGTTGATACCTCTGACTCTCTGACTTATGTCTTAGCCTCCTTCTTAGCTAATAAGTTAAAACTATTAGTAGGCAAAACCTCTTAATTCATCAAAGACACCTTTGGTTTTGTGGATTTTATCAAAGACAAAAAAGTTACAAACGAGGAGATTTTAGTGATCTTCGATGTCGTATCACTCTTCACCAAGATTCCTATTGATGACACAAACACGGTTGTTAGCAATCTCATAGATGAAGAGACTACTTCTTTGGTGACTCTTTTTCTGAAGTCTAATTTCTTTTCTTTTTTACGAGTCATTTATGAGCAAACAGAGGGTGTTGCAATGGGCTCCCCTCTTTCCCTTGTGGTGGCCAATCTATTTATGGAATATTTTGAAGACCTTGCCCTTAACTCCTTCCCTTTGAAACCCACTTGGTGGAAAACTTTCGTAGACGACACCCATGTTAACTGGCCACATGGTTTAGAAAAACTAGAGGATTTCCATTCCCACCTGAATAAGGTTTTTGATTCCATCAAGTTTACTAAAGAATTAGAATCTGAAGGTAGCCTTGCCTTCTTAGATATCTACCTCTCTAGAAAATCAGATGGTTCTTTATCTTGTAAGGTTTATAGAAAATATACACACACATATTTCTACCTTCATGCAAACCCTCACCACCATCCCTCTCAGAAAATAAGAGTCCTTAAAACCTTAGCCACAAGAGCACTAAAAATTTATGATGGTGATCACTTAGAGGATGAGATCAAACACTTGATTAAAGTTTTTAAGTTGAATGAATACAAAGGGAAACAAATCACTAAAGCCTTCAAATTAGCTAGGAACACTCTTGGTAAACCAAAGATTTTGAATGACAATTTAAACAAACCAAAAAATTTCCTCCCATATGTGGAAGTAATTTCCAACAAAATCACAAAAAATCATAAGAACAATAACATCCACACCACCTTTCTCCCTCATAAAAACTTAGAAGTCTTTTCAAGTCAACCAAAGACAAATTAGAACCAACTCTTAGAAGTGGAGTTTACAAAATTGATTGCTCCTGCAGGGTGTCATATATTGGTGAGACCAGTCACCCCATCAACACAAGCATCAATGAACATGTTACAGATATTAACAAAGAAAGGTTGATCAAATCAGCGTTGGTAGAACACTCCTTCAAAACTCGATATCATATTTGTACAAAAGATACCAAAGTGTTGCCCGTAGAGGACAACTTCTTTAAATGTCATCTAAGGGAAGCAATTGAAATTCACAAGTATGATAATAACCTTAACTGAGACAGAGGTCTTGAATTGAACCAATCTTAGAGACCTATCATTAACTTAATAAAAAAATGTTGACTTTATTTTGGGCTTCTTTCTTATTTGGTTTCCTCTCTCTAACCTAGTGTTGTCTTTTTTCTTTGTGGGATCTCCCCTCCTACCCTTAAAGGTTCCCCCCCATAACGCTCTTTTCATTTATTTTTCATTCCCTTTGACCTTTCTTCTTCCTCTCTTTTATCTTATTTTGTTTATTTCCACTCCTTCCTAGTGAATTTTTTACCTTTGACTTTGGTTTATCATTTCTCTCTTCTCCATTCCTATTTTTGGCCTTACTTCTTCCTTTTGTTGAATCTCCCCCGACCCTCTAATATCATCTTACTACGCTTTCCTTCCCACCTGCAACCTTTTATTTCTTTATTTTCATTTTAATTTTATTTTTTGCCATTTTCTCAATCTTTAAAAGTGTCTTCACTATTTTATACGCTTACTTCTTTTCATTTTATTTTTAAGTCAACTTTTATTTGAATTTTATTTAAAATATTCTAAATCTTTTTCTTTTTAATCTTTATTGCTTATTTGTTATTTTAACTTGTTTCAGTGTCTTTCCTTTATAGTCTTCTCCCAACCCCTAACATTAATGAGCTTCATTATAATGTATTTAAATAGGATGCCTAAGTCTGTAAACTATTTATTTTATTCTCTCAGCCGAAACATTGATGTCAAAAATTTGACATGTTTTTATCTATAAATCTTGCAAAAATTAAAATTTAATTAACCTTTTTCTGATCAATATTTATTATTCTAAAATCTTCCTTTATTTTAATTAACCTTTTATGATCAAGTTTTATTATTCTAAAATCTTCCTTTAATTAAATATGTTTTAATTGTTTATTCGAAATTGTTCCAATTAAAATTAGATCTATTATTAAATTTATTATAATTATTTACTTATATAAATCAATTATCCATAAAACAACCACTTATTTCATTCGTCTCTAAATTTCAAACCAACATATGTCATAGTTTTAGGTGAACATTTCTAAATTTAAAATATCACAACAAATTTTATCTTTCCTAGTTCCTTGCATATTTAATTAGAGGTTTTATGGTGGTAGTGAGATACATGGATTAAATTTGACAGTCGATTCAAATGTTAGTATAAATGTAAGAAAGAAACGTTAAACATTACCCTTCAAATGTCATGTGAAAGAAATGCTAAATACTATACATAAATTTATTATAATTTTTTACAATTTTTAACAGTGCCTAAAATTGTACCTTGAATCTAATGTTGTTTCCTAAAAGATATTAACTATATTTTAGAATAAAATAAAGTAAATACAGCCATACAACCAGTATAATTCATAATGGAAGAAAGAAACATTAAATATGAGACATATATTTATTATAATCCTTTACAATGTTTAACAATATTCTTGGTTTCTGATTTTATTTGCAATCTCTGGAGGTAGTTGAATTTTCTATGCAAATAAAGGAGAAGTTGAAAGAAGCAAATGATCTAGGTAAGACTTGAGATGCTTACAATAATCACTTTTTAAGCCTTTTGTTGTTATGTAAAAACTAATTATATGGTGATTTATCTGTTGTTTTGATCTCTTCCATCTTTTCATAATATGAAATTCATTTCAAATTTCAATCTTTGTTGATTGATTTATAGTCTGAGTTACATTCAATTGAAATTTGAGTAGTTTATAGAAACAATTTACTCATATAAAAAACCATTATTTCCAGTTGGCAGTTATCCATGTTTACTTGCTAATGTTGACTTTGTTGCCATTTAAATATTTAGCAGCATCATCTTTAGATGGATTCCAAGAAAGTTTTAACATTATGTTTTAGATATGTGAGTTGTTGAGTTGCATACCACTTTTTTTGTTCCTTCAGTTTATTTGAATTATTATTCGTCATCTCATGTCTAGGAATGGAAGGTTTTATTGACCATAGTTTATTTTACATTTTTAAGTAGGTTCAAATAAGAACTAAAATAGAACCTAAAATCAAAGGAGTTGTTAATGCACATTTACCAAGAATGTAATTTAATCTTTAAAAATTTGACACTAATTTGTATTTTGATACACCTATAAGAAGATGCTTTTTAGAGTTATTATTTTGAAAAAAAACAAATGCTAAGTACTCTGATTAGAAATAAATAAAATGTTAAAGAGATTATTTCCAGCCAAAAGATATTCACAAAATTGAAAAGAAACAACGAAGATGAAGCTGTGCAAAGGTTAGCTCAAATAAATTATAAAACTTTAGATGAAAAAATATTCAATAATGAATAATGGAACCTGAGAGAGGTAAACAAAAGAGTTTTCATTGAATTTTAAAAGAAGTTCACGGCCTCTGATACTTGATGAGTTTGACCTTTCTGGGCTCATCAAGTGTATTGCTTTAAAGACTAAATACCCTTTTATTTATTACAAAACTACAAAAAATTCTCTCTTTAAAAACTACTCTCCTTTTAAAAAAAAGCTTTTCTCCTTTTATATATATATATATATATATATTAAATTCTTTTTTGTTTTACTTTTTATTTTTTTGAAAAAATAGGGGTAAAAACTTTATTGAAACTTAGAACAGCGGAATACAAAACAGCAAAGGGCCAAAGCCCCAGGAACCACCAGAGACCACAAAAAAACAAGAACTAGAACATCACTCCCCAATACCACTTTCCTCTTCAACAAGAATCCTCTCCAGGTCCTGACATAACTCGTAGGGCATCTACTCCCACTCATCAATCTTTCAGCCATCTATATCTTTTGATGCCCACTTTACCAGACAATCGGCCGCCCTATTCCATTCCCTTAGAATATGGGCATAAGACACTGAATCCATTAAAGAGCTAACCTGTAATATCTGCTGCACTAACGTAGACAGTTGCCAGCTAACATCAAAAATCTTTCTCTCAAAGAGCAGATTGACCAGGACTTGAGAGTTGGCTTCACAAATCACCTTCCTCCACCCTAAAGCATAAGCTCGCTTCAAAGCATATATGATAGCCAAGCCTTCCATCCTATTAACAGTCTGCACCCTTTTATTAGCCGAGAAAATAAAAACCACTGATCCAGAAGAATCCCTACCAATCCCACCAATCCTAGCCGAACTTGGATTACACCTGGAAGAACCATCCGTATTAATTTTCAACAAACCAGCGGGAGGGGGCAGCCATTTCCCCATCCTTTGAACCTTATGTTTCACACGTCTACCTCTCCTGACGCACGCTGAGGCCGGAGATATCTCCTGTATACCAAACCTATCAACCATCTCAGCATCACCTTTCTCCAGCGGCAAAATAAGCTCACTTTTAGCTTCAACTGTTTCTTGGATCATTCCCATAATTCTACTCCAAACCTATTGAATCCCCAAGTTACATTCAATTGAAATTTGAGTAGTTTATAGAAACAATTTACTCATATAAAAAACCATTATTCCCAGTTGGCAGTTATCCATGTTTACTTGCTAATGTTGACTTTGTTGCCATTTAAATATTTAGCAGCATCATCTTTAGATGGATTCCAAGAAAGTTTTAACATTATGTTTTAGATATGTGAGTTGTTGAGTTGCATACCACTTTTTTTGTTCCTTCAGTTTATTTGAATTATTATTCGTCATCTCATGTCTAGGAATGGAAGGTTTTATTGACCATAGTTTATTTTACATTTTTAAGTAGGTTCAAATAAGAACTAAAATAGAACCTAAAATCAAAGGAGTTGTTAATGCACATTTACCAAGAATGTAATTTAATCTTTAAAAATTTGACACTAATTTGTATTTTGATACACCTATAAGAAGATGCTTTTTAGAGTTATTATTTTGAAAAAAAACAAATGCTAAGTACTCTGATTAGAAATAAATAAAATGTTAAAGAGATTATTTCCAGCCAAAAGATATTCACAAAATTGAAAAGAAACAACGAAGATGACGCTGTGCAAAGGTTAGCTCAAATAAATTATAAAACTTTAGATGAAAAAATATTCAATAATGAATAATGGACCCTGAGAGAGGTAAACAAAAGAGTTTTCATTGAATTTTAAAAGAAGTTCACGGCCTCTGATACTTGATGAGTTTGACCTTTCTGGGCTCATCAAGTGTATTGCTTTAAAGACTAAATACCCTTTTATTTATTACAAAACTACAAAAAATTCTCTCTTTAAAAACTATTCTCCTTTTAAAAAAAAGCTTTTCTCCTTTTATATATATATATATATATATATATATATAAAATTCTTTTTTGTTTTACTTTTTATTTTTTTGAAAAAATAGGGGTAAAAACTTTATTGAAACTTAGAACAGCCGAATACAAAACAGCAAAGGGCCAAAGCCCCAGGAACCACCAGAGACCACAAAAAAACAAGAACTAGAACATCACTCCCCAATACCACTTTCCTCTTCAACAAGAATCCTCTCCAGGTCCTGACATAACTCGTAGGGCATCTACTCCCACTCATCAATCTTTCAGCCATCTATATCTTTTGATGCCCACTTTACCAGACAATCGGCCGCCCTATTCCATTCCCTTAGAATATGGGCATAAGACACTGAATCCATTAAAGAGCTAACCTGTAATATCTGCTGCACTAACGTAGACAGTTGCCAGCTAACATCAAAAATCTTTCTCTCAAAGAGCAGATTGACCAGGACTTGAGAGTTGGCTTCACAAATCACCTTCCTCCACCCTAAAGCATAAGCTCGCTTCAAAGCATATATGATAGCCAAGCCTTCCATCCTATTAACAGTCTGCACCCTTTTATTAGCCGAGAAAATAAAAACCACTGATCCAGAAGAATCCCTACCAATCCCACCAATCCCAGCCGAACTTGGATTACCCCTGGAAGAACCATCCGTATTAATTTTCAACAAACCAGCGGGAGGGGGCAGCCATTTCCCCATCCTTTGAACCTTATGTTTCACACGTCTACCTCTCCTGACGCAAGCTGAGGCCGGAGATATCTCCTGTATACCAAACCTATCAACCATCTCAGCATCACCTTTCTCCAGCGGCAAAATAAGCTCACTTTTAGCTTCAACTGTTTCTTGGATCATTCCCATAATTCTACTCCAAACCTATTGAATCCCCAATTTTTTGCCCCGAAAAATTCTACGATTCCTTTCCAACCAAACTTGCCATAGCAAAAAGATAGGACCAGCATACCAAACATCCTGTAAGAAGGGAGCCGAGGAGGGGGGCCTTCCCAATCTCATTCAAAACTTTGCCAGGAAGGATGCATGAATGCACTGACATTTCCAAACATCCCACTAGAAATGCCATAGTTGCAATGTGAAGGGGCAGCGGAAGAATAAGTGCAGAGAATCTTCCTCCCCACCACTACAGAGAACACACCTCGAAGGGCCAGCAAAGCCCCTCTTCTGAATATTGTCCCAAGTCAAGCATCTATTCCAAACCAAAGTCCAAATAAAGTAATTACACTTTGGCCAAGAGAATTTATTCCAGACTTTCTTCCACCAATGAACTCCCCCCCCCCTGCGCAAATTGTTGAGAGAGCAACTCCTGATAACCAAAAGACACATTGTATGTACCCTTGGGATTAGGGGACCAGGCCAACACATCACTATCCATAAGGGTGCAACAGCTACGACAAGAAAGAATGTAATGAAGCTCAACACACTCTACCTCCAACCCAAAAATAGGCCACTCCCCTGGAGTCTTCCATCTTGCTTCCACCACCTACCCATGAAGGGAAAAGGACTTAAAGTCACACACCCTAGTTCATCCAGCTTCACAAAACCTCTGAGACAATATACTCAAGTGAGGATATTGGGTAACTATGGGAGGGTAGCCATCCCAAAAATCATGCCAGAAATGTGCCTCTATCCCACTCTTGCAAATCCAGAATAGGCCACCCTTAATGAGCGCAGCCCCTTTCTTGAGAGTAGTCCAAATCGCCGAGCCTTTCCCTGTCAAGCTATACTGAGGGATATCTTTTTGGGGGATCCCAAAATAGTATTTATGAGATAAAATTTTGGCCCACACCCGGTCCTGTTCCACACACCATCGCCAATACAATTTAGCTTCCAGAGCAGTACCAGATAGCAATGACTACCGTAATCTAAGACCACCAAACCTTTTTGGGCTACAAACAACCTCCCACTTAATAAGGCTCCACTTAGTTGATGATAAAATATCAGCCCATAAAAATTGTCTTGCTAAGGAATCCAGGCCCCTAACAAAGCTCATCGGTGCCACCTGAATCATACACCTATAGAGAGGAAGAGTCTGCACCACAGATTGAATCAGTTGGACCCAACCAACAAAGGATAGCCAACGATGGGTCCAATGATTCACTTTGACATGAAATTTGTCTAGAATAACCTACCACGAATCCCTAGACTGCCTGCCAGCAGAGATAGGGATCCCAAGGTATAGCAATGGAAGACTCCCAATTTGGAGCTTGAGAATATGAGCAACTCTCCATTGAATGGGAGGTGGAGTGTTGAAGAAAAAAATTGAAGACTTGCCCTCGTTAATTAACTGCCCTGAAGCAGCAAGATAAACATCCAACACCTTGCGTATATTAGAAGCCTCCCTAATAGTAGCCATGCCCATCAAAGTCGTATGATCCACAAACTATAGGTGAGTTTGTACAAGAAGGCCCCCTCCCCATTGCCAACCCTGAATAAAGCCCCCTTCAACATTCCTTTTAATCAACCATCCCTAACCTTTCACAAAAAGAAGAAATAGGTAAGGAGAGAGAGGGTCGCCTTGCCGCAAACCTCAAGAGGCCCCAAAGAGATTAGAATGCTCCCCATTAATCAAAATTGAGAAAGAAGTCGAATTCACACAACTCATAACCCAGCAAATCCATTCCTCCCCAAAACCAAAGGCACCCAAAACCTTCTAGAGGAAGGACCAACGAACTCTGTCATAAGCCTTGGCCATGTCCAACTCGATGAACATAGCCTTGTCTTTGGAATTGGCCATGGAATGGATAGTCTCTGTAGCCACAACCACCCCATCCAAAATCTGACGGCCCTCCACAAAGCCACTTTGCTCTTCAGAGATTAGCAATGTAAGCCACTTTTTTAACCTTTCATCAATCAACTTAGATATAATTTTATAAGTTACATTGCAAAGAGAAATAGGGCAAAATTGACTTAACTGATCAACCCCCTCCCCCTTGGGAATGAGAGCAAGCAAGGTAGAGTTCAGGGCCCGGAGCATTTGCTTATTCTTCTGGGATTCTTGAACAACTACCAATAAATCTAATTTGATAATGTCCCAAAATTCCTGGAAGAACTCAATTGGAAAGCCATCTGGACTAGGAGCCTTTCCTTTTTTCATCTGGAAAACAATCTTCTCTAACTCCTCCAAAGATATGGCACTCATAAGATGCTCTTTCATTTCTAAAGATACCAAAGAAGGAATACAGGAGAGGACCTACGCCTCTACAACCAAGTCCCCCTGCGATTCCTCCCTAAATACAGAAGCAAAATACTACACAGCTTCCTTAAAGATATCCTGAGTATAATAGATAACCTCCCCCCTGTTAGTCACCAAAGATGATATAGAATTACCATGTTGTCTGGATTTCACCGAATTGAAGAAGAAGGCAGTGTTCTTATCCCCCTTTTGAAGCCACTCAATCTGAGCTTTCTATTTCCAAAAGATTTCCTCTCTCAACTCCCATTCCTCCAATGTTTTTAAAGCCATGGCTTCCTCCCGCAACAAATACTCAGACACCCCCTCCTCCCTAATCAACCTGGTAATATCATTCAACTCCACTTGAGCCTCATTTTTCGCCTGGTAAATGTTCTCGAAGCATTGTCAATTCCACCTTTTGAGCTGATACTTAACATATTGGAGGAGCTTAGCAAAAATATACATTGTTGTACCAAAAGCAGGCCTACCAACCTTCCACCATTCAGTAACACATCCATACAGGTCTGGGTCCCTGTGCCACATGAGCTGGAACTTGAAAGGCGGCTTCTGAGGCAAACGGGCTGAAGAAATGACAAGCTTTATGGGCCAATGATCCGAACCTCTCTAATCTAATATCTCAAAGCTGGAAGACCACAATCCACCCACCCAAAAATAGGAAACCATGAAGCGGTCTAATCGTTCAACAATGCACCTGTCACCCACCCTTCTATTGTTCCAAGTAAAGTGGCCATTGCTAGGCTTGATATCCACAAGATTGAGTGCTGAAATATTATCTCAGAGCAAGATATAAGAGGGCTCCAGTCTTGCATTACCTCCTCATTTTTCAGTTAAATCAGGAATAGCATTAAAGTCTCCAACAATAATCCATGGCAAGTAAGGAAATAAACTACGGACCAAATGAATATTATTCCATACAAGAAGTTTGCCTTGGAAATCAATAGGAGCGTAGACATTAGAAAAAAGGACAAATTCCCCTGACTCAATGCACAAAGAAACCATGGATAAGGATGACTTAAAGGAAATCCAGGACACAGGTTGGATCTTTCATGGGTTTCAGAGACATGCCACACCCCCCGAAGATCCCTGAGCTCTAATGCACTGACATTGACCATTCCTCCATAGCTTAGGTGCGATACTCATCATACATTCCACAAAAACCTTAGTCTCCTGAAGAAATAGAACATAAGGAGAATGACTTCTAACTAATTCCCGAACAACATTTTGTCTAGGGCCGATGTTCAAGCCCCTTACATTCCAAGAAATAATGATCATTTTGGAGGAGTCAAAAAGTGGGAATCTAAGGTCTTAACAGATACTGACTCCACCAAAGTCTCCCCTATCATCTTAATCTTCTCCAGGTCCTTCTTTCATCCCATTTTAACATTTTTCTCTGAAACCCCCTTCTTACCATCCTTTTGAAGAATGCCCAGATGAGGAGAAGATTTACCTCACTTATCTGTATCTGAAACCGCAGTCCGTGCAGGAAGAGCAGCGTCCTCTACACCCTGTCCCAGATCAACATTTGGCTCTAAAATCATCTGAGCCCCTGTATGCCCATCCGTGACCATAGGCATGGCAGATTCCACATGAGAAGCAGAAGGAGGAATGGAAGAACTAATCTTCAGTCCAGAATCCATCGCAAGTTGATCTACACTAATTAATCCAGGATTAACTTCTTGCTGACCCAATTCATCCAAGACCTCAAACTTGTTAAAGGTATCCTCATCATGTCGCTCCATTAGAGTCCTCTTCTGACCTCTATTTCGATTTCGATCCTTAACCCGAACAAAACCCTCAGCATCCTTGCCCTCACCAGCAATAGACTTCTCCCCTTTATCAGCACCAGGAGTGTTACGAGGAGGAGGCGAAGGTTGCTGCTCCACTGACTTGGCCTTCGGGCATCTTCGCAACAGGTGGTCATATTCATGACAAAGGTGGCATCGAAAAAGAAGGGTCTCATAATCCAGTTGTTGCACCCATGAATGTGAGCCAGCATACATCTCCACCGCATCTGGGAGTGGTCTACTCAAATCAAGTTCCACACAAATTCGAGCAAAAGTCATAACTTTCTTACCCAAGGTTTGTGTTGAAGACCCCACTGGCTTCCAAGCATCGATGCAAGCATATGAAGAACATCCTCTTGACAACATTCTATTGGAAATCTGGGTAACTGAACCCACACCAGAACTCAATTTGGAAGCTCCTCAAAAGGATTAAATCATGCATGCCATGGTTTGATGAATAGCCCAACCTGATTATAAAAATAGGGCCCACCCTCAAAAACCTTATTGTGATCAGCCAGGGAAATAAACGTAAAAAGTTGTTTGCAAGCAACGTGACCTCCATTTCGTCCTCTGGTTCCCACACTCTCCGAGCCCAATTCTCCAGAAATTGAAGAGAAACTCTTAATCCCAAAAACTTGCAATACAACGAATGCTTAGAGTAGTATTCGACATCTTCAGCGATCATTTCAAAAGGGATTACCAGTTTGGGTCTTTCTTTGCACCGCTCGAGGCAACCATTAATCTTCGTGATCCGAGATCCCTTAGGCGAGCTCGAATCCGTAGCACCTATAGTCTGAGAAAATAGGGCATTTTTAAAAACCCTCGCTTCTTGTCCCGGCTTATTCAAACCCACCGCTTCATGAAAACTTATACCAGGCGCAGCCCTAGAAGGCTCACCCTTAGCCATAACCATGCCCGGCCTTGGACAATCCACAACGATGGGATCCGTCCAGGCACCTCCACAGACCCGATCAATCTCAGCATAGAACGGCGTCCAAAAAGCAATCTCAGCACAGAACGGTGCCCAAAAAGAAAGGTTAAACCAGTATCTTCGACAGCAAAATCCACAGCACCCCACCCCACACAATCGATCAACCACCCCCCTCCTATGCAAACACAGACACGATGGAAACGAGCTAGGGCACAACTGCCTTAGCTCGGCGACGAATTGCAGACGCCTTCAACCATCATTCATCATCCCGTTGCCTTATAGGCTTTTTATTTGGAACCTTCTGTTTTACTTTTTATTTCACAACCTTGTTTTTTAGACATTTTGTACAACGAAAGCAATTCAATAAGAATGATTTGTGGGGGCATGCGCCTCCCATCAAGCCATTAGTTTAATATGAAAAACATTTTAGATTAGAAGCACATAATATATATTAAAGTTTAAATCAATAACCTTTACGAAAGTTGAATGGGTCCATGGAATTTTTCCATGGGGCATGTATTCTCCTCCAATGAAAAAACATGGCATGACATACACATTTGTTAATTTTAATTGTGCATATATTATTTACCCATAGTGTAATTATAATTTTCTATTATCTGCCAACAAACATGTTTGTATTTATTATCACAATTTGTTTGACGTGGGGCCTGAAGGCTCTCAAAATTTGTTTGTTGTTGGGATCAAAGAGGATATGCAAGGAACTACAAGGGTTAAATGGATGCACATTTGCTGCACTTTATGTTTAACTTCTCTGTCATTTTTTTTTCAAATAACTAAATACCACAATGGCCTCCTCCATCTACAGGGTTTCCAGCTGGATAACTTTATGTTTGGAGTATTCAACAACGAAAACAACTAGACAAATGGCTATTGCAACTGCGTGCAAGATAAATTTGATGACACATATCTCGTTGCATTCATATTGGGTATTGTTCATAAGAAGACAAATGGCTATTGCAACTGCGTGCAAGATAAATTTGATGACACATATCTCGTTGCATCCATATTGGGTATTGTTCATAAGAAGGCAAATAAGTTAGGATGTTTGCAAGGTAAATTTTAAGTATTTATAGAAAAATGTTCAAATTCTACAAACTCTAGATTTGGAGCACTGGTTTTATTTTATTTATTTTTTAAATTTGGGTTTTAGGTGTGTGATTTGCTAGGAGGGGTTACAGGCTCTAGAATGGGGGTGTTGTTGATATATAACATCAAGGGGGAGTATCTTGATCGCATGATGTTTTGTTCTCCATGTTTCCAATCACTTGTTACTTCTCATGGTTTAAGAGTTATGTGGTTGATAACACATTATTTGAATTAAGAATCATTTTTTTAACAATATTTTAGTGGCCACTCCATGCTTTATAAGATTTTAGTTTGAATGTTGATTGTTTTCTTCATAAATAAAAATATTAGGGGTTTGATGTAGACTATTATAGCTACCCTTATCGTATCACTCATGAGGAGTTATTTCACTCTTTGGTTGTACACTTCCATCGACAAAACAAAAAATTAAACCCAAGACATGTACACCAAAAAACATACAACCAGCGGATTTGATGCAGTCAATACTTGTAATGTCCATCTCAAACTAAAAAAAGCTCTGTTAATCCAATTAGAATTATAATGTGTATATAATTTATTATATCTATGTACATCGAAGTAAAGAAGGCAACAAGGAGAAATGAGAGAGAACCCTAGGGTAAAGCAACACAACATAATCACAAAACACATGCAAAGCACCAACGTTCACAACAAGTAAATACATACATATATGAGCATTCATGAATTGTTCAATTTGTTTTCAAATATAACAGGGAATCCCAACTAATTTTCCTTTTTTTAAAAAATCTGTCAAAACATCATTGATATATACAGCTTCTAGACAGTTCTATACACACTATTATTTTCCTAAAAAGAGACTCTACCTAAAATACATCCTTGAATTATTCTCTAAAGCTAACACTGCACGTTTTTTATTTTATAATAGAAAAATAGGTAATGGGGAGTCATGACTTCAAAATCATTCCACCGACTACCTTAGGTTAAGAGATATATATTTAAAATATGACATCAACTTAGCTTTTTCTAAACTTTGTTGTTTGGCTTAACCTAGTCCCTCAAATGATATACATCATCCTCCTTTGGTTTTTTTTTTTTTGAACCTCTTGGTTCAATGCCATACCTCTTACTGAGCTTGAGCAATTTTTATTCCGCGACCCAATAATTATAGGAGTTGGGGAGGCCTTTCCACTTCACAAGATGCATTAAATACTCCTTAGCCCTCGTGTTCACGATATTTGTGTTTAAAAAACCTTCATTCTCCTACAACATTGAAAATAGCGCCGATGTCCAAGTGTTCATGCAACTCAACTCGATAGGCATTATCATTAAGCCTTCTTAAGATTTGACAAAGGCCAATCTTCTTGGGTGGAAGTTTTTTGTTGGGGCTAAGTATAATTCCATAGATGTCTATTTTTTAAACAAAATTTTGGTCTTAAGACATTACAACATGTCTATTTGTTTAGTTGAGTTGAATGCGTTGACATGATCCAACATCTCGATCAAATGTCCCTTCATTGTGCATGGCACAGTGAAAAAGTCTCAAAACAAAAAATTTGGAGTTCTTGGCCTTTCTCACAGTGTCAATACAGACTCTTAATTGTTCGAACTCGGGGACCAACCAGGATGGCCATGTGTACAGTTGGAGTCCAAGAGTCACTTTCCCGAATTGTCAATAGGACTTTCAGTTGTCAGAACCCTGGTGGCAAGTTTGTCAATCGATGAATCATTCATTGGGTGACACAACACATGTACTGAGAGGGTACAATAAATGAAGCTAAATTTGACGACCGTTATACTCATCAAAATCGTCAAACAGGGAAAGCCGACAAAAACTTGCCTAATCGCTTAGTGCCACAAGGACGCAATGGCATAACTCACCTAGCGAAAAAGCGACATGTAAATGCAATGACATAGCTCACCCAATAAGAGAGCGACAAATGAAATTGTCTTTCAATGCGTATTCCAATTTCCCTTCCATAAATAATAAAATAAATACAAAACTCGCAACATAACTTACACCCTTAAAATAACTGCTAGTTATAATCTCTTAGAATTTATAAAAGTTAGTAAAATTCTACCTTGCTTCTATCTAAGACGGTCTCCTATAAGATTTAGCTCTATTTTACACGTAAAAAAACGTTAAGTACTGCCATACGGTCATCAAATTTAGTCGCAACACTGCTATATACCGCTTCTCGACTGTAAAATGCTCATGCATTCCCTTGTTTATGAAGACCCATATGAATCCAGCAGCTATTTATTAACGTTAGTTAAAAATCTGTCATTTAGCTGCGACACTTGTAATGACGACAGAATGTTTACATTTAAACCAATCGCAGCACATCAATTCTAGGGTTAGGGTTAGGGCTTAAAACTGCACAACATTTATTTAGGGTTTGCAAGTTAAGATTTTATATAGTGGCGGTGTTGACACAGGTAAGATCTGGGGAGCTTTGTAGCTTTATTCTTTTGTTTGTGGACGATCGGGCTTTTTGAGGCGCGAATCTCACTGAATTTCGAGTTCTCTATGATGGATTTGTAAGTTTTGGGGGTTTTATTCTTAAGGATTCTCTCTCTCTAATTTTGTTTTGGTTTCTGTCTTTTTTTTTCTCCCTTTGGCAAATTAAATTTTATTGTAAAAGTGATCAGATGACGATAGAAAACAACTGCAAGAAAATGAATTGCATGATTACCATTATTTAAGTCTCTGATGATCTCTTTATCTTAAAAGGGGAAAATGATGAATGCAAATTGGTCCGTGTTTATGACATGCTCTGATTTTTAATATTTGCTTAATTTTACTGATTCCCGACTCTTGCCGTTTATAGTCTGATTTGCACTTTAAGCTCGAGGATTTTTGGCCTTACGGCAATATACGCTATGCTGATGTCTTTCTTTGATGTAAGATCAATAAGCTGAGAGCTCTTTTTTTATTGCCTGTGTGTTCTTTGGATATTTGCTGTGGCTTCGGTATTGATTGGTTTCCTGTTTTACTCGGGTTTCCATTTTATTGGCATTTTGCAGTGATGAATATTATGAAATTACACATTTTAGTCCATTAATATGGAGTCCACTAATATTGATTAGTAAACGACATTTTTTGAGCAGAATATGTTTTATGAACTATTTGAAAGCAATTTCTACTTCGTGCATGAATTATGGGATTGGTGATTGCTAGTTATGGTTTTCACTCCCGTTGTTGGTTTCTGGTGGTGTGGTGCAAATATTGCATTTGATTCCGATGTGATAATGGTATTTGTGTCAAACTATGTAGCTCTCCATGGTCAATGAATTTTGGTTTCTTCTCTGTAACCTGTTAAGTGCAATATACATTAGGGATTGGGATTTACATTGTGTTTGCTTTGATGTTTGTGCTTTTGCCTCCATCGAACTTATAAAGGGGAAAAATAATCCGCATCCTAGTTTGTTTCCTGATGATGATAACAATGTGAGCTCCATCTGATTATCAATATGAGGATAGTACATAGCATAATCTATCTGAAGGAGAGAATTTTATTTTATATCAAAGATTAATCCGCATCCTAGTTTGTTTCCTGATGATGATAACAATGTGAGCTCCATCTGATTATCAAGATGAGGATAGTACATAGCATAAGCTATCTGAAGGAGAGAATTTTTTTTTATATCAAAGATTGATAAGGTTTATTCTTAAGATGAGAATAGTACATAACATAAGCTATCTGGAGGAGTTAATTTTATTTCATATCAAAGATTTATAAGGTTTATAGCATGTGATTGAACCTGTTGAATATTTCCAAAGCAAGTAATTGGGTGATTTGTTGGAATGTTGGAATCTGAGCATCGATCAGTCATGCTAGTTGTTAAATACCCAATTTGTATCCTTGATAGATTTTGGGCATCCTATGCGCCAGTGGGTGATTCCTACTTTTACCATGTCAGGATGTCAGGGTAGGAAGACTTGAGCGTATGAATTTAAATGACTATTTTCAGCCACAGGGTGGGAACAATAGTATAAATCGGAAACAATTTTTTAGAAGACTAGTAGATTTTGGAAATAAGAACCCAATTTTTTTTATGGAAGATTAGTATCATTTGGAAATAAGACTTTTAAAAATTTATGTATATATTGAAAATAAGAAATTATTCTAATATATTAAATAATATTGAATCAGTTGGATGATTTTTATTATATATTAATTAATATTGAGCAGATTATTGTACAGTTATAAATGCAAATAAAATAGGGTTATGAATCAATAGCCTGTGTTTGTATGTTCTGAATATATTGAAAATAAGAAATTATTCTAATATATTAAATAATATTAAATCAGTTGGATGATTTTTATTATATGCTAATTAATATTGAACTGATTATTGTACAATTGTTATGAATGCAAATAAAATAGGATTATGAATCAATAGCCTGTGTTTGTATGTTCTGAATATATTGAATTTAAGAAATTATTCTAATATATTAAATAATAGTAAATCAGTTGGATGATTTTTATTATATAGTAATTAATATTGAACTGATTATTGTACAGTTGTTATGAATGCAAATAAAATAGGGTTATGAATCAATAGCCTGTGTTTGTATGCTCTAGACTTTAGCATAAAGAGGCCAGAGACACTCCATTCTCCAGGGTTATGAATCAATAGTCCTGTCACTGTGTGTTCTGGTCTTTGGTGTCCAGAGGCCAGAGGCACTACAATCTTCCTTCCACTAGGTTTTAATTTATTAGTATTCTTTTACAACCATAAATTTAGAGCCTTAATTTAGAATACTTGTACAACCATAAACTAAGCCTTAACCTTGATAGTGTACAACAATAAACTCAAGAATTAATTGATTTTTGAAGAAAACCCCTGAAAATTTCGACGAAACTCTTGATATTGTACAACAATAAACTTAAAAACGATTATTGATTCTTGTTGAAGAGAACTTCTGAGTTTTTTAAATATTTTTGTTGTTTGCTGCTCTGGTTAATTGCTAATTATTCTTGTACATTTCCAAACTAAGGTGTAATTGATTCTTTAAGAAAATCCTGACTGTATTAAGTATTTTCAAAAAGTTTAATTGATTCTTTAAGTTTAGCCCATGAGCTATTGTTTTTCTGGATGATGCCTCTAGATACATTTGTAAACATAGAGGGACGGTTAATTGATCTAAGTAAACACCTATCTGTTTGTTGCGTTACTATTTTACAATTATAAACAGAGTTTTTGATCGGTATGCAAGGGTGTCAAGTAACATGGTTACAGTATATTAATATCTGAGGCTTTGGTTTTGCTTCGATGAATTAATATATATTTTTTGGTTTAAGATTGAAACTGTGTAATTTTGTGTGTACATTGAAGTATGATAGAATGTGGCAATGATGAGAATTCATAGTACTCTCATTTATCTTAATGAGATCTATCACAATTTCTTTGATTATCATCAAGCACTTTTGAGCCACGTTTTGTACCAATTAGACTCAATATATAAAAGATTTATCATTATCTCTCGAATATCATCATGCTTTTTGAATCCCCTTTTGTAGCTAAGAATGCGGTCACATAGAACTTTGTGCTCTGATTTTCATTGTGATCTCTCTCATTTATTAAAACGAATGGTTTCATAGTCTCCCTTATTAGTTTAGGGAATTTTTGTTCACATGGCTCCTTAAATGATCAATTATTTTTTGTTAGATTTTAAAATGCGATAAAAACCAGTAGCAAATTTGATGTCTGTATGACTGTGACTGTATTATATGTAAGGTGAAATTTTGGATGCTTTCAATAATTCCAAAGAATATTTTATAAATTTTATGGATTATCTTTGATCTTTCTTTCTTCCACTATAAACTCTATATTAACATTTGAAGGACAATATTGAATAAATAACCATCATCAAAAATACTTCATGACAGGCAGAGATGACTGTCAAATTTAGTCCTTGTATGCAAGTGCCCCCTCTTCTGACACCTTTCTTGAGTTTCAACCCATACGAGCCAAGACAGTTAAATTAGCGGCAGTGAATTTCAAATTCAAATTTGAAATGAATGTAAAATTTTGCCTGTTTAAATGAATTAGTACTTTTAAATGTGAAATTATGCCTGTTTAAATGAATTAGTACTCTTAAATTAGGCCACGTCATATAAATTAGCAGCAATAAATTACTAATTCAAATTTCAAATGAATGTAAGATCTTTCCTGTTGTTTTTTAAAAATTAGATAAATGTGCATATTGTTGGGCTTGATCATCAGTTCAATGACTCCTACTTGAGGACTAAAAAGCTAAATGTTAGGTATTCACGGCAAATTGGAAGCATTGTTTGAAGTTGGAAGTTCTTGGAGGGATACTTTCGAAAGCTGTGAGTCACCTTTTTGCCTACATGTTGGTGGAATCATTGTTTGAAGTTGGAAGTTCTTGGAGGGATGCTTTTGAAAGCTGTGAATCACCTTTTTGCCTACATGTTGGTGGATGCATTGTTTGAAGTTGGAAGTTCTTGGAGGGATACTTTCGAAAGCTGTGAATCACCTTTTCGCCTACATGTTGGTGGAAGCATTGTTTGAAGTTGGAAGTTCTTGGAGGGATACTTTCGAAAGCTGTGAGTCACCTTTTTGCCTACATGTTGGTGGAAGCATTGTTTGTAGTTGGAAGTTCTTGGAGGGATGCTTTTGAAAGCTGTGAATCACCTTTTTGCCTACATGTTGGTGGATGCATTGTTTGAAGTTGAAAGTTCTTGGAGGGATACTTTCGAAAGCTGTGAATCACCTTTTCGCCTACATGTTGGGCATCCATTGCAATTGGGAAGGAGGTTTTATTTGAGAGGTGCTTTCGGAAGCAGTGAATTGCCTATGCCATCAGAGGTATTGTAGGGTGTGGAGATGATAGCAAGCAAATGCCATGGATGCTCTCAAGGCCTTTGGTGTGGCTTGGGCTGGACACACAGTGTTGGTAATGGCACCTTGCTTTGTGAGGGCCAACAGGGCAATTTCTTTAGCAAATAAACTGGTTCAGAAAATGGAATTTGGCAGTGTCTTTGATCCAATTATAAATCTATATTTCTGATTCTCGAATTCCATTTCTCTACACCGTTTCTTGAAAATCATGTGGTGAGGATGTAGGACTTAATTGATATATGGACTGCAGAGGCTCCTTTATTGGAGCAGAAAGCCCTTCCAAGCTGTAAGCCGTTTCTTGAAATTCATGTGGTGAGGACATAGGACTTAATTGATATATATGGACTGCAGAGGGGCCTTTATTGGAGCAGAAAGCCCTTCCAAGCTGGAGGCTTACAGCTGACATTTGTTGAATACAATAATTGATATCAGTTTTTTTGGCAGTCTGAAAACTTTTAATGATGAGCGCATCCCCATTCCAATGACCAAGTATGCATTTCTTCTAACTCTTTTCAGAGTTAATGTTTATAGCCAGGTGCATCCTCAGTGACCAGGGATACATCCTCCTAACTCTTTCTGAGTGTCAATGTTTATTGACAGATGCATCCTTAATGACCAGGGATACATCCTCCCACCTCTTCACTGGTGTCAATGTTTATAGGCAGGAACAGTCCCAATGACGAGGTATACATTCTCCTACCTGGTCCTTGGGTTCAATGCTAGCAAAAGGCACATTCCCCATGACCAGGGATATATCCTCCTGCTTCTTCCCCAGTGTCAATGTTTATAGCTAGGTGTATTCCCTAACGACCAGGGGATATCCTCCTAACTCTTCCTTGGTAGCAATGTTTATATAGTCAAGGGCCATCCTCAATGACTACAAATACATTGTCAAATTTTAGTGCCAGGCACATCCACCAGGAATGCATCTCTGCTCTACCTCTTTGCTGGTGTCAATGTTTATAGTCAGCGCACTAGTCATGGTAATCAGGCAGCTTTCATTCTACTGAAACGTCACATATAAGGCTGCCCCAATCTCCTTTTTACCAATGGCTAGAAGTAAAGCCAAGCTACTTACAAAATACCAGTGACTATTCTATAAAGCAAAACACAAATTTTGCATTCTCAATTGTGAGTGAATGGAGATTTAATATGTGAGCAATAGAAAAAAATATGGCTCTTGAGTTTAATCTACATTGTACAATCAGAACCTCAAGAAATAGGAAACTATTTTGGGGATTAGATAAAGAATGTACTAAACCAAAGATTGAAAAAACAAAACTACGATTTCATGGATGGTAATTGAGGGGAAAAAATTAAAAAAAAAAAACTATAGAAGTTTCGATAAGCTAAATGTAAAGAATATGTGAACTCATTCTTCACAGGTTTGAGAGGGGGACGTTTGATACTGGATAATGCTTGTAAAACTACAGTTTCATGGATTGTAATTTAGGGGAAAAAAAAAAGAAACTATAGAGGTCTTGATAAGCTAAATGTAAAGATTATGTGAATTCACTCATCACAGGTTTGAGAGGGGGAAGTTTGATGCTGGATGATGTTTGTAAGGGCCAAAAATTTTAAACTTTACATAATTGTAAGGATTAATTTGTAATCTCAGAGCTGCTATTTAGAAGAAGAAAAAGGAAATATATAGAGGTTTCAATGAGTAAAATCCAAAAAAATAAAATAAAAACAAAAATATTAAAACTAATTTTGTCCATTGCTAATGTGTTGATGAGTGAAGAGATCTCGTTTTGATGAGTTATGCAGAGATCTTGATGTGTTAAATCAAGTGAATTTCAGCCGTCAGGTAGAGGTTTCGATATTAAACTAATTATATAAAAGGTTTTGCACGTTTGAAGGGAGAAATTTGATGTTTGAAAATGTTGGTAAGGACCAAAAATATTACATGTCATTAAAGGATAATTAAGGATTAATTTGTAATTATAGGGTTATTGTACATTGTTCGTGAGTTGAGAAAACTGAATTTCTGTTTTCCTCTTTGATTTAGATTATTTTGTTTTATATTGTGATACAAAATTCTTAGCCTTTTTCCTTGTGCCATGTTTTTTTTTTGTAATTCTTGTTTGTGGTTTGCTTTATTCAAGCCAAAGTTGTGGTTTGCTAAGTGTCAAAAATACATTCAAGAAGTATTATTACATGTATTCACTTAACCTAGTGCAATGTTCAGTTTGGACTTCCTGCAGTTCAGATTAGGGCACAACCATTTTTTCCATTTTGCAAGACTAAACCTAGTGCCAATCGTGGACCTAGAGTTTTAAGAGGAGACATTTTTATGGCTATGGTGCGCATAATTCTTAGTATTTTCCATAACTAGCAAGTGCAAGTGTCAAATTAGTTTAGTTTTTGCCTTTTATGTTTATATTAGTGTTTAGTTGTAATACATTGTTGCAAAACCTTAGGTCCCTTTAAAAGGTTTCATCCTTTTGTCACTAGGGTTTAAGATTTTAGATTTTCTCTTCATGTGACCTCAAACCTAGGTTTCTATCTTTCAAACCCTCATATTTCTATGTTTGCTTGTTTAGTGGGAGAATGTTTTGTGTTTATACTTATCTTTGTTCGGTAAATTCAAAATGAGTAACCAATTTGAAACTCATATTAGCACCCATTGTTTAGATTTTCTATTTTCTAGTCATTCCATGCCTTATTTTTACGATAGACAATGCACTAATGACCAAACTTGTTTGATTTATAATGTTAATTAAGTCAAATGAAGAAATCATTGTATTTTGATTATAATTATGAAGAAAAGGAGGACGTGAACAGATTAATTCTAAATTAGAAGACCCTGCCACTTCTAGAGCTTAATGTCACATGTGAATCAACAAGAAACAAATACTTATGACCTCCATTAGATTACTCTACATAAGAACCATTTAGCATGCATAGTTTGTCACGGGGCATAAAATGTGCTTACAACATGATGTTATTATTACCAAAAAAATTGACAATCTTCTCAAGTTATGCAATGATGTTTATATAGAAAGAAATCCTAGGTCATGTAATGATGTTTCTATAGAAAGTGATTCCAAGTTATGCAAATATGCTTCCAAGAAATGTGACGATACAATTTTTTGTAATGATGCTATTACACCAATGTTAGGTAAATGGTGAGTTACAATCAATTGGATCTTTTTAATCTATTACCATTCCTACTAGTCATATCATCTTGATCATGCAATGACGTTTTTACAAAAAGTGAGTCTGTGTTATGTAATGATATTTCCATAGAAGGTGATTTCAAGTTATGCAAAGGTGCTTCAATAGAGACTTGTTCTAGAAATCCGATGATACAAATATTTGATTTGTGATGATGTTATTGCATCTATGTTTAAGATAGATGGTGAATTGCAACCAATGAATAAATCTTTCAAAACCCTTACCAGTCCTACTAGTCATAGTGTCTCCATGATGCATACAATAAGTGATCTCTAAAATCAAATTCAAACCTCCTCTAAAGGTTATGTCACTCGAGGATAAAGTTGCATATACTAGTAATCTTAAACAATGCTAATGTAGATTGCATATTTGGTTTTCCATCAAAAGCCTACACATCACATTTTTTAAATTCTAAATTATGCCTTGGGAAGCAACAACAATCTGCAATTGAGGAAGTTAATCAAACATGTCAAGGTCATTTTGTAGCTATCATAGTATCAATGAACATCGAGGTGATAATTGTTATGCATTGTGACAAAAAATTGAGTAACTTGTGGACATGGGTGTGATCACATTTGGTGTTGACACTAGGTCAACAAAGCCCCTTTCTCCACCACCTTCTACTTCTCATCCTACAAAGATCGAAATATCCCAATATGTTCCTACCAAAGAGCCAATGGTCTCTCGCGTTTCTATGGAAGGTAACATTAGGAGAAAATTTTCTTCTAGTTCACATTCTAGAAGGATCAATGTTTCAAGTTGTAAATGACAAAAATAATGCACATATGCACAATTGGATTTCTTAGGAACTTGGGATATAGTGATCAAGATTTGCACCATATATGAGAATGCCATGGGGCATGTTACTATATAATTTGCTTTAGACCTAAAATAGATAGTAGACACAATGATATTTGTACATAAGACTATTCCACAAGGCAATATCACATTGGAACAATCATGGTTACAACAAATGGGAGCTAATCTTGATAATAATAATATGGTTATCTCCTTTACCTTTCAATATGGTACACTTCATATAAAAAATATAGAGTGTGCACAAAGAAGGAAACAATCACATCATTTCCACATAAGTTACAAGAGGTAAATAACATTACACAACAAGAGCATGAAAATAAACCATGGGAGAGTTGCAACAATATAAGTTACATATGAGGGTTTATATTATTCATAATTCTTATTTTTTGGTTGGCATTAATTAGCCCCTTCATTAGCTAGAACAGAATCCATTGTGCATGGTTTCTTGATGTTTGCTTGATTGCTTATATCTCATGCCTTAATATGCTTTTGCATTTGGTCATTCTTACAACTCTTCTTTGTTTTCATTTGGCAATTGCCTTTTGATTGTTATTATGATTTGAACATCTAAGACATCTCTTATATAATACATCATTTATAACAACCTCATATAAAGTACACATTCTTTGTGACATACTTCTTGCTCACTTCTACATATTAGCTACTTATACATACCATGGCTTCCATTGAGTTTACGCAATTACATACATTTATGAGCATATAAAATGATTCCTTCTCATCCCCCTCCACCTCCCACACACTCTTTTGAACAACGAGGTTATGATTCATATATACAGTGTTGGTATATTGCTTGTTTTCACTTGTTCCACATTGCCATGCTATTATATTTGGTGCACATTATGCCTTAACACATGTTATGGGTTGTTAGATCCTTTCCTTTCTCCAATTTTGAAGCTTTGATACTTGGACTTATTAGATTATATCGATATATGTAAAAATTACAAATATTTCAATAAATAAAGATTTAAACTTTTATTTATCACATTCTTTTTCATACATATATGTATTTAATAATATAAAGAGTGGTATTTAGGATGCACAAATATACTTGATATATAAATAAATATATGTTGGACATTATTATATCCAAGGGCCATGTCAATGTTAGGGGCATCTTATCTCACATATTACATTGATACAGTTTATATATTTCAATAACTTTTCCATTTACTATGTTAAGTTATATTGACTACTCACATCCCTTGCTATTTCTCATATTTTATACAGTGTTACATGGATGTATGTGCGACATTTATTGTCTATTATTTACGACCTTTGGCCTTGTGTGTGTGACATTTATCCTTTATTGATTGTGGTCCTTGGCCTTGGTTGCAATATTTATTGTCCCTTATTTGTGGCATTTGGCCTTGTGTGTTTGACATTTATTATCCATTGATTGTTGCCCTTGGCTTTGTTTGTGACATTGATTGTCTTTTGTTTGCGACCTTTGGCTTTGTGTGTGCAAAATTTATTGTCCTTTGTATGTCGCTTTTAGCATTGTGTGTGACATTGAGTGTTATTGTGTGTCATGGCAATGAAATCGTCTATTGAGCTTGTTGAGTCTGCTAAGTTTGCAAGTGTCGTGATCCATATCACAAACCTTCCCATTTGTGTGTGGTGTTATGATAAATATCATGCACATTTACTATCTAGTCTTATTCAATGCTTTTATCAATGATGGTTACTATTGAGTGCCTAATTACTATATGCATCATGACATGACACTTGTTTGCCATGCACTACATATGTTTCATACATGTTTGATGACATAATCACTACTATGCAAACAACATCTTTCACCTCAAAAGTGAGGCATTTTAGCAGGATTATCAAAGAGACTTAAGCTTCCATGAATAGAAAATTTGGTTTTTTCAAAGATTTCAGAGTGGTTCATATATTAGATTGAGAGAAATGTTACAAATATAAAACAAATTTTTTTAAGGCATATGCCATGCTTATGTACTCAATTTATAGACACATGAGTCAAAGGGTTTCAAATACACACATAACTCCGATACATATTGGGGCATATGTGCACATTTACATGATTATGAGATACATGTGCTCAAATTTGACACCATAGATGACATGTAAATACATACCATTGTATATCATGTTGGCACAAATTCATGGGACATGAAGCTTGTTCATCCATATACATATTTTTGTGTTTTTAATTTTCAAACATATTCGATGGTACCTAACAGTGAAAACCTTTGAATCTATAAGTCTGTCTACGGTAGTTGATTCATGTTTTAATGAGTAATGTGGTTGAGATTCAACATCCTCAACGACCTTGGAATTACTCTACTTATAAGATTAATGCAAGATTAATTACACGGGTGAATGCAATTGAAGATTTTGCGACGTTCAATGGCCTTGACACTACCCCTTATTCAATGAGGGTTGGGCCATTTGTCTTCCCAATACATGGCCTTGCCTTAGTTACACAAATTGGGACTTGATCACCCCTAATTTTCTGAAGGGTTCTACAAGAGGAACCATTCTCCATGTGATTCAAAGAAAAACACAATTCTCCAATGCTTCAATAAGAAAGCATCATCTCTATCAAATTACAAGTCAACAAAGTTTATCCACTTCTAGGTGTATTCTTTCCTTGGTTTTAAGTTTCAAAGTTTTAATTGATTCACTTTCAAATTTTATTTCATGGACATTGATTGCTACATTTTCATTACAAGTTTACTTGGAGAAGGTTGTACATTTGGAGCATCTCCTAAAGACAAAGTTTGTTGTACACTTATGTACATATGTTTTATCCCTTTACTCTAGTATTTGTATTACATTTCAATACTAGAATAAAATGAGACATTTTTAGATATAAAATCTTGTATTGGATATTTAGTAATATCATTTTTGACTTACCTTCACTCTTCATGACTTGTGAATAAATAGAACTTTTATTTGTCATTCTCTTAGATCCACATGTTTTTCATGGGTTTGGTCCCCTCTAGTTGCTATCATTCACCTATAAAATGTACCATCTGTGCCAAACTAGTCAATCATCATACTCATGCATCTTTAGATCATCATATCAGTGTTTATGTTTAGACAAAACTGTTAGACTCATGGTATCAGAATTTTGGTAGCATCCAAACCTAATAGTTTCATCTCATGTTAAGCAACGGTCACATTTCAAATTTAAATCATTCGTATGGGTTAACCCATACATTTTAAATGTCAATCATGTGAGAAAGTACTCAAAGAGTCATGTATAAATATAAAATAGGTATAAGCCTATTACCTATCTAGCAAACATACTCAAACACTTGCAAATTCAAAGACATTGCCCTATTCTTTCTGATTCTACCATTAGTCACAAGGAGCATGCCCTATCAAAGTCTGAAGCATCTCAAGTCTAAGCCAAAGATGTCATTTTTCAATTATCAAAAGCTATATTATAAGTTGCATACATTCAAGGAACACTATTGTACACATTCACTTAATGGGGAGAACTACATGCAGTTTGAATTCCCTCTTTGGAGTATTATATATATAGATAAAGCTTAGCCATTTTATAGGGAGCCCTTGGAGTCAACTCAACCCACATTTCCCCCCGTTTTGTAGCTTTAAACCTAGTGTCTATAGTGGACTTAGGGTTTCAAGAGAAGGAGGTAGGTTTTTGGGTATTACATACACATCTAGACCTTGGGATCACATACACAAACATAAGAGAAGCATCTCATCAGCTCGTACTGAAACAAAAGAGAAATATTTATGCAAACAAAAATGTTAGGTTTAGAACATAGTATTTGTCGACATTGACCATAGTTTGATGTTACTATCCAAGCAAGCCAATAAATTCAAATTTTTGATCTGGGTGATTCACAATCCACTTTCCTCCCTATTTTGCACTTGTCTTTAGTCTTAGCCCTGCACACTACAAAACACTGCTAAGTATATTATCTCTCATTGTAATTTCCATATTTCATAAGTGAGTGTCAAATTAGTTTATGCCTTTTACATTCAGATTAATGCTTAATTATAATACATTATGCTATTTGAATAATACATTAGTTTCTATCTTATTAAATGTTCAAAAATCTAAAATAGGGTAAAACACAACGAATGATTTGGATTTTGCTATAAACAATTAGGGAAAGGTTATAATATTACATCCCTCAACAATTACAAGGTAGTAGAACATGGGATTTCATTCTTCTTTTATTATTCATGCAATGGAGGTATCTTAGCCCATACGTAGTCTCAGATGTTAATATTTTCCTTATATGTGAGAGAGAGAGAGAGAGAGTGTGATTGAAAGTTCAATGTTCTTATGTTTAAGATTAAAGTCAAAAATTTCATTTTCTATCTCTCTCTCTCTCTCTCTCTCTCTATATATATATATATATATATATATATATATATATATATATATATATATATATATATATATATATATATATATATGCCTTTTTTTTTTTCCTTCAGAAAATGAAAGTTTGACTTTAATCTTAAACATAAGAACATTGAACTTTCAATCGTAAATATTAAACATTGAAAGGAAAATATAGAAGTTAGATATTTAGTATAATACATGGTACGAAAATATAAGAATATTGATGTCACATATTTAGTACAATAAATAAAACATCACTAATGGACTAAGATAGTAGAAACAAACAAAACTATAAGGCTTACAAGACTACAAGAATGAAAGATGAAGAATAAAATCCCATATTTTATTCTCACCTTTCTCTACAACCAAATCATCACTAGTACGGGTATTTATAACCAAATCATTTCTAATAAAAACTTACATATTTAATACAATATAGTTCAGGAAAATATTAACATGTTAGATTATTAATAATCTAATATAGTAGCAGAAAAAACAAAACAAAATAAAATATATGATTACATGAATGACACATATATGATTACATAAATGACAAATGGATAATAAAATCTCATATTCTATTGGCGCCTTTCTTTCGAACCAAATAATTGTTAAGTGCTAGTGTTTTAATACAATGTAGAATAAACAGATGGAAGTAGGTTGATATATATGTATTATGAGAGAAGACTATAAGGAATTTGTAATCTAAACCTATGCACTTAGATCTAGGATATGATAAGGCTTGGATGTGTCTAATCCTATATCTTTTGGCCAATACAGTACTTTAGACATAATTAACACACAATATGAAATATTGCATTGGCCAAAAGATCTACCCCACAATAAAAAATGGAAATATCATCCATAAAAATATCAACTCCCATCTCAAAATAATAGAAACAATAGCATGTTAAAACAAAATATAGTGGTCTCATCCCCCCAAACAACATCCACCTATAGATATATGAATGCAATGTGATACTTAAATATCATTATCAAAAAAGTTGAATCAAACTGTGTATTAAGAAAGAATGATGCAAGATACTGAAACAAAATCATTAAAAAAATTGAATACGGCTGTGTATGGTTCTCAAAAAATACAAAATTCTAGAGTAGAATAATGAGACAATGAATAAGACAAGCCACAATACTTTTCGGAAGTTTATCACCCTTGAAAATCACACATGAAGAAGCCATCCAATGTTTTTGTAGAGGACTCTAATTTTTGAACCACAAAACTCTAAATGCAGCATCAACCAAGTACATCCCTATTGTGCTCTCATAGATCATTGAAGAAACTCCTCTCTTGGAGTGTGTCCCCAATGAAAAGGTGAAAGTGGTTCTTCTAGGACCCTTGACCTCCAATATATGCTGAATCAAGTCTCATAATATAGATGTACATATAGATACCTAGATTTGGTAAACGCCTCGTTTCATAATAATTTTAGGCAGCTTTGCATATATAGATCCCATATTATGAATTAGTTATTTAGTGGTATATTTCTCTTTATCTTTCAATTTTTTTATAGATTCTATTTAGCTGTGTGACACCCTTATCCTATCATAACCAACTTCACATAACATATTACAAAGATCTCTATCCCTCCATGTAACCCTAGAGTCTTTTGAGCCTCGAGTCAGTTCTGACATTTATGGTTGATATCATCTGTTGTTACTGACTGAAAATAGTGGCACTGACCCAAGTCCCATTTGAATTTATTTTGGTCACATTTCAATTTATGACTATTGTTTGGGTATGTTCAACTTATTTTGTCAGATTTTGTGTGCCATTAAGTCCTTAATTCAAAGTTAGAGACTCATATATTTACAAAGCACAGTGAGGTATTTGGAATAAGCACATTGCATTATCAAAGATTAGACAAGAGTATATATTGCACCTATAATATTTTTAGAGCTCAAGCTAAAGTTTACAAGGGTCAATTCATAATTACATGCTTGTACAAAAGGAAAGATATGAGAAAGATCATATAGGCTTGCATACATATTAACGAGAGAACTACATTCAAGTTTAAGTCCTCTTCATAGTATTGAAAATGTAGTGCCGCACTTGATCTATCAACATGATTGACCAATGTCAGTCTAAATCAAACCTTTTGCTTGACACCCCCCATTTGATATTAAATCATTTGTGCAAAACTAGGGTTTGAATATATAAGGCATGATTTTGGAAATAGTGAAAGGCAAAAATAGACATTTAAGATGTAGTCACATCACCTTAGAATAAAACAGACATTCACTCAACATAGGGTCATTTTTGACCACTGCAATTAGTATCAATTGTCGTTACTGACTAAATCCATCGAAATCAACTAGAAGAAAACAAGAAAAGACAGATCAGGTACAAAGTAGTAATGTAATCATGAGACACATAATTCAAATAATAAGACTTCAAATCCATGTGGAAAACAAACTACGAACCCTATTTATTCTTGTTGTATATTCATTGCTATATTTAGCTTGTATATTTGTGTACATTGTACAAATAAGAATTAAAATAACATTTAATTTTCTATCCTAGTAGGGTTTTGTTAATCCAAATTATGGTCAAACATATTGGGGAACCCGATCATTGATCAAACCATCCTTCCAAGGTTTAGATATTTTATCCTAAGGTTCAAAATTCATTTATAATTTCTTCACACAAAAACTCTTTCTCAAAAAATTTTGCCCTAGGGTTTCATTGATCTGAGTTTTGATTTCCATACACAAAAGATCTTGTCACCTTTGGCCTTAATCTCCCCATGCTTTTTTACTTATTAGGATTAGACCTTGCCTATATTGATATTTTTGTTTAAAACTAAATAAATAAAATATGGATAATCAATTAGAAACCCATAATAACTATCATCTTGTGGACTTCTTATTTACTAGATTCTCCATCTCTTATGCATATGATAATGAATGGACTAATAACCAAACATATGTAATTAATAATGAAAATTAAATACATGAAAGATACAATAGTGAAGAAATGGATTAGATCACGAGTATCAAAAGAATTGTTATGATAGTCAAGACTATAGTGAAGAATAAAATGAATCCACTAATGATGACATAGAAGAACCTCTTTCTCCTACTTCCTCTTTGCATTCTTCTTTAAATTATACTATAGAATAAGATGAGCAATATAATAATGAACACATGCATGTTTCTAGCATTCCTTATGAATTAAATAGCAAAGATTAATTCTCTAATACACCATGTTTATCTCTAAAATTTGCCACATTATTTCAACTCATTAATCATTATAAAACAAAAGGCATAAACCTTGCATAGAAATGACAAAAGAATGTGAGGAATGTGAAATTCCTTCTTTCTCTGGAAATGAAAAAAATGTGAAATTCCTTCTATTTAGAAATGGTAAAAGAATGTAAAGAATGTGAAATTAATTCTCTCTTTCTAGAAATGATAAAACAATGTGAAATTCCTTCTCTCTAAAAATGACAAAAGAATGTGAAATCCATTCTCTCTCTAGAAATGGAAAAAGAATGTCAAATCCATTCTCTCTTTAGAAATGGAAAATGAATGTGAAAAATATGGAATTCCTTCTCTCTCTTTATATATGGAAAAATAATGTGAAATCCCGTCTATCTCTTTAGAATTACTAAATGATACAAACACGTGATGATTCTTTATCTTCTCTTAAAATACAATATATCTCTCCAAATAAACATTTTATTGAGACCAAATGTGAGGAAAATGTAATAATTTGAATCTATGGAAGATGCTGTTACACATAAGTGTGATGACTTTTCTCAACCTATGCCCTAGTATATAAATTTATTGCCCAGACCTCCTTCACACATTTGTAACAATGTACGTATGGAAACTTATAATAATAAGATTCAACGACTACATGAACCTCTTAAGGATATTCACATCCCTTCAAAATAAGTCATCTCCTTAATGCATGATGTGGGTGTTTTGAAACACAAAATGCATCACCAAACCTTAGAAACAAAAGTATATAATTATTGGTTGATTCTAATGCTACATATGGAAACCTAATTGTGCACAACATTCTAAATGCATCATTACCCTGTAACTTTATAATGCTAACATTTAATATGTTTGATGGAAGCAGTGATCCTTATCTACATCTCAAATATTTCAGGGCTTCTATGGAAAAATATGATGGTTGTTGGATTTCACTAAAAATGTTTCCAAAAAATTTAACTAGAAATAAATTGGGTTAGTTTCACTCTTTGCCTAGTGAGCCTTTACACTCCTATCTTGAGTTAGAAGAGAAATTTTAATGCAATAAATTTAAAATAAGGACCAAGAGTTACATACGAATGCTTACCTTCTCCCCATCAAGGAAAATTAGAGCTAATTTGTGATTACATTTTATGATCTAAGACTTGTATACACCAATTGATATATCAACCAACAAATTTAGAAACACTATATATATTTTCTAGAGGTCTCATCTATCCTCTCAAAGTAGAGTTTTTATATGACACTTTTGATTTATTTCAAGCTCTTTGTTATAAAACTCTAGCACTTGAAGAGGAATTGACACCTAATTCCAATCCAAAGATGGCACACGATGACATTAATCTATAACAAGAATTTCCACACAAGGACGCTAAGAAACTATTCCAACCCACGAGACAAAGATTCTAATCAAAGAAAGTCAAGTTAAGGCTCTTAATAAGGGAACAAATCAATTTACAAAATAATACCCAAGGTGAATAAACCTACCTTCAATAAGTGGCAATCACTCATTTGATAGTTTCAAAGATTGACCACATGATATCCTACAAACATTATTGGACAAGAAGCTCATTATTTTGATTCCTCCTAACTATTATCATCCTCCTCACCATCTCAATAAAATCAAAAGCAAAATATTTTACATTTATCATTGTATTAATGGGCATCAAAACAATGATTGTTATGCATTACAAAAAAAGTATTACACAACTTGTGGATAGAGGGGTTATTAAATTTGGAAAAGTTGACATTGGGTCAACAAGATCCCTTTCTCCATTTACTTCTATGACTCATTTGACAAAGTCTAATATTTCCTAGGGTGTTATTTTAAAGGAACCAATGGTTCATCAGAATTTTGTGGATGATATTTCTAGGAGAAGATATTCCTCTAGTTCAAATTTTAATATGAATGATTTATCCCAAGATATTCCCATTGTGGAACCAATGGTCATTTGATCTCTAACTACAAAATAGCTAAGAGAAGGCAAAGTTGTAAGGGATAAGGCACAATTTAATTTTGGCATAGTTTCATCTCCTTTCAAACAAGTATGGATACCAAATGTGAATCAAGAATTTGTAGTTCAAAGGAAATTAAAAGTTAACAATGTCTCAAAGGTACAACAAAAAAAAAGATTCGCTCAATTTGTTCCACAAAAGGATCAACAATGGCTTCACAAGATTATAGTAACTTATTATTGCCTAGTGGATGGGTCAATCATTATTGAGTCTCAAGGATAATATACAATACCATAGATTAATCTCATTGAATAAGAAGTTACTTTATTAACCATATTCAATTTGAGATGATACATAAATACAAATTAAAATAAGGCAATACAAATTAACCATTACAAACATGTGATATAAAATGAACAAAAATCAAATGTGGAAATGAAAACCATATGTGAAAAAAATAATTAAAACTCATGTGATACAAATCAATAAAACTCATCATATATAATAACTCAAAGTTTATAATATAAGAGGAGTTAATGAATACTGGGGGAAACATCTCCCAATGCATATGAATCATTACTATCACTACATCTACTAGTCCTAGAAATAGAGGCTTCTCTATCCCCTTTACACCCATGTGACTGAGATCTATATCACCTCATGTGCTCCAAAAAATATCCTAACTCCACCATAGTATGCATGTGTTTTGCTTGCAAATAAATATAATGAGATAATAGATCCCTTGATAGATCATTCTTAGGCATGACCATTGGTCGTCTATCAGCTATACCTGTAGATTGTCTTGCTCATCAAAAACTATACTACAAGTAGCAACGATAATGGAAACATGATAAAATAGGGGTGTATGTACACCTCCAATATGGTATACCCTCCCAAGTAAATCATTGCCAACTATTTCAAAATAGGTATCTCATGTCAAAGTCCGAATAAACATGTCTACCACTATAGCCCAATACTCATCCTTGCATCACAAACACAACATATACAAAAGATATTAGTCAATTATAAGTTAGAAGTAAAAACTTGAAAATAACTATAATTACACATATATACTCATGTGGGGTTACATAAACAACTATAACACTCACTGGGATTAGCTTGGGGGCAATCTAATTTGCTCCTCCATCTCATTTTCCCTATGCTAAAGGCACATCAAATGGATCTGTGACATTAGGGAATAAGATAGGACATATTAAACCTAAAGTCCACTAATTATACAATGTAATACATCCCATGTCATCCATAATTAAAACTAAAAGCAAAGGATTCATGTCCCCTGCAAGTAACGATGCAAGATCTGCTCCATTTGGCCCCTAGTCTATCCCCTGCATGATGACATAATCACGTAACCCTAGTCTAAGGGTATGAGTTTGGTGGTACATCTTGTTGGATGGAAAACTATCATGTCACCATCTCAAAATGAAACCACTCCACAACCCTAATAAATTAGTCATGAAGCTAAACATTGACATAAATACAACACAATTTCAATCCATCCTCATACCACCTATCATAGCCATGATACAACATCCACACTTTACCAACAAGTGTGAGCTTATCAAGGATCACATGACACTTCATTGTGCTCAAACCCCAATGCCTCTCTAGAACCCACCACCCTATAAAAAACTAAGGGTGGACCCAACCTCCAAGAGGTCCTCCAATCGACTGAATAATATTGATATGCTCATAGGCCCAAACATGTAGTAATGTCACCATGCTAAGGCCTCCAACATGGCCCTACGAATTGAACTTGTATAAATTCCTATATATGTGGGAAACCATGGTGCACCCCCATGAATATATCATGTCCCTCTCCTCAATAGTATGCACAAAATTATACTTCTGATAGGAAATGGCTTCAACATTTCCAGCCATGACAACACATGAAGGAAGTAAACATCATAATTATTTTTGTAATTGTGAAACATCTGAAGTAATAATCTCCCCAAACAACACTGTAAAATCATGTGTTGTATACTCATCACTGTAGGCTTGACCAATCATGTATTTTTGTACATGATGAACATATCCCCACCCTTCCTTGGCTTGAACTATGGCCCACTCACCAACCATAGATAATCTCAGTATCTGCCATACATCTTCTAGATTAATATTCATCTCCATTATAGGGAGCCAAAATGTGCATGCATCAGGATTCCACCACTTAGCTAAAATGATCACCAGATACATATCATATAGGATCTATCCTCAATGGGTCACATGTCCAAGCCTATTTCTATCAAGAATATGCCAATCAGCATCATCTAAGCCAAGCTTGATCATAGTCTCTATATGCTGACCATATCAGATTTCTTTCACATCTAGGTCCCTCTAAAAAATGCAAAAATGAAAACAATGTTAGATACAATCAAATAAAATACAAATCAATGTGCAATATACTAAGTAAAAGCAATATTATTCAAAGGTCATATTAAACCAGCTATGGTCAATACTATTGGACATTAATGTCATAAATGGTCTATTCTGTCAAAACAAAGGATAGTTTCGTTGTATGCTTGATGGTAGTGACCTTAGAAGTTAATTTTGATAAAGTAACACATCTTAGAGGTTTGACATTGTAAGAGGCTCAAATCTAAAAAAGTCGCAATCAACAATATGCAAAATGAATTAAAATTTTCTAAAAACTCAACCTATTAATTTAGATGACTTTTTAACTATGCATTATACCTAATCCAATTTCTAAATTAATACCTAGGAACCTTCCATGCATGGAATATCAAACATCATGTATTGAAATTAGCCCCATCACTTATGTTGGAACACATGCAACACATTCTCTCACATGGTATAATTTCCAAGATTATTAAGGACAATTTATAATATACCAAAATTTTATGAATATATCCTTTTACAAAATGGGGGAGCCTTTTAACTCTTGATATATGCTATTACCTTCGAAAATTATTTTATATTATCGAAGGATAAAATTTATCAAAATATACTATCTTTCTATGCCTTATTAGTGATTGAGTCATGCGAAATCCAAAACACAACAATACAAATCTATACAACAAATATTTAAAATAACCAATTTAAACCAATTCATAAAATTCAAAAAATCATCAAAATCATCTAGTTACATCTATCTTTTAATATGATTGGTTGATAGTCACATTGTCACATCAAAAAGGGGGCATACATTGAACTTATTAAAAAAAATAGTTTATTATATTTTGGCAAAGTACACATGATTAAGATTATCAAAGTTGGCACATTACACATGATTCACAATAGTTCAAATATAAATTGCCTTACTTATATGATAAATATTACCACATTTATATAGATTATGGGGACATATGCCATACATATGCACTCAATTTTGAGCACATATTCATACACACATGGGTACATATGCATGGCCATATGTACACAACTTAGAGGAACATATATTATATGTTTCTACATACACATACACTTGAGATACAAGTTATCAAAACATAGAAATAAAGATATATAGAATTCTATAATAGTTGGTACAGATTCAGGGGGCATGATACTAATTCATGCATACTTACATATTTAGGGGGAATGATACTAATTCATGCACATATACAAACTTTTAGATTTATGTGGCATGATATTGGTTCATGCTCAAACACAATAATATAGTTTAAAGGTGAATATAAAATGGTTGTCATTCCAAATCACACTCATCATATTTGCGATCATGATGGGGGCATGGACATTGTCTATTCTCTTTCAACCATGCATTTATCATACATAGTATCACACTTTGTAGTTGAATGGAAAATAATTGTCATTTCATTTCACACTTATCATATCTATGATCATGATAAGGGTGGGGGGCACGTAACATAAACATTGTTCATTCTCTCTCGATCATGCATTATACTCTATATTGATCAAATCTCAACAATCAAACCTACATCTATGATGGGGGCATGAAAATTGTTCATTCCCTTTTGATCATGCTTTTTTGTTTACATTGAGTGAACTTGAGCGAATCTAAAACTATGTAATCAAATCATTAAACCATATGTAGTGGTTGATTCATTTTTTTAGTGATGTGTTAAGGTTCAATTACATTTAACACATCACTCCTTAACCCAACACAAAGTTTTCATTTCATCTTGGAACTCTTCTTCAAGAAACCGCTTGTAAGGTTGTCTATTTCCTTGGCTAGGAAGTGGACAAGGATACAAGTTCCCTCTTATTCTCCATAATGACTGGGTCAAGTTATTGACCCTAAACATATCCACTCTTCACGATAAGAGCACACTCCATGAGTGATACTATATGACATACATATAGGTGTAGTTATTCTTTGAATATGTATTTCATTACAATTATATTTTCTTTATTTGAGAATAAATATATCTAATCCCATACATCATCTCTTGCAGATACATTAAAAAATAACAAAGTCTAGAATCACAAGCACCAACACATGTTTGCATTCTCTTTTCCATTTTATCCAATATTTTTAATTCCACTAAAATGCTAGATTGAAAGGCAAGGGTGGGGGGGGGGGGTGTGTGGGGCAGGGGCAGAGGGATGCAAATGCCTAGTTTTAGTATAAGCCTTGTTTCATAATAATATTAAGTGGGTTTGCATGTATAGATCTCAAACTATAAACTAAGTACTTAGTGGTGTATTTATATATATTTTTTCTTGTATTATTGATATGTGACATCCTCATACTGTCATGACTAGCTTCACATAACTTATTATAGAGATCTCTAACCCTCCTTGTCACCATGGAGTCTTTTGAGCCTTAGTTCAATTTCAACATTTATGTTTGGTATCGACTATCAATGCTGACTGTAAATAACAGAACTGATCCAATTCCACTTTTAATTTATTTTGGGCATGTTTCACTTTATGACCATTGTTTGGGTGCATTTAAACTTCTTTTGTGAGCTTTTGTAGGATACTAGGTCTTTAATTCAAAGTTAAAGACTCAAATATACACAAAGCTACTATGAAGTATTTGGAACAAGAACAATGCACTATCAAAGACTAGAAACGATTATATATTGCATCCATATAATTTTTAAAGTTGAATCTAAATTTTACAAGGGCCAATTCATATATGCATGCTTGTACCAAGGGCGAGATAGGGGAAATAACATCTAGTCTTGCATACACAATTAAACACATAAACATTAATGAGATAACTACATTCAATTTTGATCCCTCTTTAAAATATTGGCAATGTAGTGTAATTCTTTGTATATCAACAGGGATTGACCAAGGCCAGTCCAAATCAACCCTTTTGCTCGACACCCCTCCATTTGATATTAGATTGTTTATACAAAACTAGGGTTTAAATATACAGGTGCTCCAACATGATTATAAAAATAGTTAAATGTGTTGGTTGAATATTTTTTCGATCAGCATACTGATAAACAAAATAGGTCTGATCAACGAAAGTAGGAAGATTAGTCATCCAAATGTGTAGATTTACCACATCAGAAGGGGACTGATCTCTCCTCTCATCAAGGGGAGGTTCCCGATAGATAGGCTATATATATATATATAAATAGAAAGTAATACTCAAGGGTAGGACAAACCATCCACCTCTCTTTCTTCAGAGATGATGTGTGCAGATCAAAGGAGAAACTCAAGGAAAATGACAGAAATCACTCCTCTTCTTTTAAAAGTATTATTCAGCAATCCACAAGAATACTCCACGTAGTAACAACAAAATGTAACAAAGGATGTAATAACCAGCAAATTGAGATGCAGCACAAAGTCTCCACCTGAATTGCTCAAGAGTAAGATACAAAGGACAATGAGGGCACAAAGTCGTCCCAAGGTCCTTTACATAGAATTGAAAAGAAAACACACTGAAAGGCAATTATGGGGGCACAAAGTCTCTCCATAGTTAACTCTTTAGGACATCTTCTTGATTGATGTCACTAATTCTGCTTGTTGAATTAAAGGAACAAAATATATATTGAAGAAAAAGACATAAGAACAATTTCCTCAACAACAAAGATATTACAGCAGAAAGTCTGAAAAACCACTTGCTTTCTTATTCCAATAACAAAATATGATAAACAAACTGAGCTCAAAGTCTCAGAAGTGTCTTTCAATTTGGGCAGAGTTTCGTTCTGATTGTCAAAAAAGAGATCCATTTACAATAGAAGAGACTCCCTTATATAGTCTCTTTAAGAAGGACTCGGGAATAGTAACACATCATATTGCATTGGAATCTTTTAAGAAGACAAACTGGAACTTAGGGGCGTTTACCCATTTGATTTTATCAATGCAGAGAAATAAGTGATGTTATTGAAAGTTTGCAACTTTCAATGTCCACCTGGCGATCTGATCCTACCTTCATCATTCCTTCTTTTTTGGTTAATTGAATCTGGTCCTGGATTCAATTTGTTGTTCTGTTCCTTCCTCACTTTTTGCTAGTCTTGGCCTTGAATTCTGTGAATGCATTCAGGTCTGTAGATTCAAAGGATCAACGGCTAATTCATTGTCTTGAATTTGATGTTTTTGGGCACGTCACCCCTTAGTCTTTCTTTGGATTTTTCGTTTGGCATTTTTCCTAGATTGAACTTGCCCTTTCAAGCCTTAATAAATGTCCTGCTTTGGGTCAGGAAGAGCCCCTCGCAACAGTATCTATCCTTCAGGCAGTCTTTGAATGGCCTTCGGGTGACCCTTCGGCTTCGAGGAAGCATTCTTCAAATTGACAGTCGAGAGTCCCCCGTAAGGGCACCTGCCCTTCGGCGTCCTTCAACGGCCTTTGGCAAATTCTTGCAGACAATTCCCGCAGACAAATTCCCATGGACAAATTGTCCACAAAAATTTCCCGCGGACAAAAAGTTTGCGAAAATTGTTCCGTTTGCCATATACGTGAATTCCTTCGGGAATTACTCCCACGACTTCTCAGAATTCTTTTAGACTTTTTGTCTGAAGGAATTCCTTCAGATAAAAAGTTTGAAGGAATTGTGCCTTACACTTGCCTTAGTCTTTTTGAAAAATGACCCTTCCAAAGGGTACTTTCATTGACCAAGTGCCCTCCGCAAGGGCACTTGTCCTTTGAGAGGCTTCTTTGAACTAAGTCGATGATCCCTTTGATTGAACCACACGTTGAACCAACCCTTTGAACCAAGTTGATGAACTGAGCATTGAACCACTTTGTTGAACCAGTCTTTGAACCAATTGCGTTGAACCAACTGTTGAACCAAGGCTTTGAACCAATTCATTGAACCAAGGCTTTGAACCAAAATGGTTCAAGCTGATGGTTCAAGCCAATTGAGCTGAAGTGATGAACTAACTGTTGAACCAAAAGACGATGAACCAACCGTTGAACCAAGGCTTTGAACTAATTCATTGAACCAAGGCTTTAAACCAAAATGGTTCAAGCCGATGGTTCAATTGAATGAACCAAGTTGATGAACTAACCGTTGAACTAAAAGACGATGAACCAACCGTTGAACCAAGTTTTGGTTTAACGGTTCAAACAAAGCCTTGAATTGACTGACGAACCATTTAATGTTGAACCAACAATTGAACCAAATGCATTGAACCTGCTGCTGATGCTTGCCAATGAAGATTTTTGTTTGAACCAAGGCACTAAACCAATCTCAAAAATGACCAAGTGTTAGAAACTGATTCTTTTGATTGAACCCGCCTGCAGAAGCCGTGAAGCCAGTTGAACTTGTAGAAATGAACCTACTTGCAGAATTCGTAGAAATCAAGTCTGTAGAAATCAACTTGTAAAGCCCATTGAACTTGGTTTGCAAAGTTCATAGATTTTCTCTTCCTACAGAGTCCATAGATTTTCTCTTCCTGCAGAGTCTGTAGATTCAAGCCTACAGAGTCTGTAGATTTAAGCCTGCAGAGTCCATAGATTTAAGCCTGCAGAGTTCATAGATTTTTGAGAAGCTTGAAAAATGAGGAATTTAAATGCCCAAGATAAATTTTGAAAAGAGAAGAGACAATTCTGGTTTGTAGGACCAAAATAGTTCAAATGTTGTCCCAAAAATGAGTGATATTTTTGAGAGACAACAGCTGGCTCTAATTGGAGAACTTCTATCAATTGCAAAAAGAATTGAAAGGATTAGAATCCAGAATCTCCAGTGTCTTCATGTGTACCATTGGGTTATGGAGTCATGCTACCCAAAAATGAAAGTCATCAAAAAAAAACAAACAAAACAAAATAGAATTAAAAACTGTACAAATATACATATATACAGATGCAATGATCTGATACTTCAAGAGTTGAAGTGTTTCAGATGCTGCCCATTGTGAGGCAGAGAAAAGAGTGTGCCATCTTGATATTTCAGTAGAAAGCTATTTTCACCAATGTGTTGATGAATTATAAATGGGCCTCTCCAAAGGGAGTCAAACTTTCCATGCATCCCCTTTGGTTCTCTCCTTTTGTCCCACAACAGGACTTGATCCCCAATCTGGAAATCACAATTTTTAGCCTTCTGGTCAAAGAGTTTCTTTACCAGACTTTGATGAGCAGCAATTTTGTCCACCACCATGGTTCTCTATTCCTCCAGCTCAGTCAAGCACATGATTTTTTTATCAAGAGAGCTGTCATATGTCTGATCCTCAATCGCCTTTGCCAATTTCAAGGCTGGCAATTCTAAGGTGATTGGTATCTCAACATTGATACCATAAAGAAGTTGAAAAGGAGACATACCAATTGCCCTCTTTGGTGTGATTCTATCTACCCACAGAGCATTAACCAATGCTTTATGCCATGTCCTTTGATTGTTATCCGCTAACTTCTTGATAATAGTTACCAGATTCTTATTGTTGGATTCAGCTTGTCCATTCTCTTGTGGAAAATAATCAAAAGAGTGAGAGAGTATAATTCCATAATAAAAATAGAATTGTGTAATCTCTTAAGAGGTGAAACAAGCTGCATTATCAGTAATAATTTTGATTGGAACTCCAAACCTAGAAATGATATTCTCTTTGAGGAAGTTGCATACAAGTTCTGAAGTAGCATGCTTAGTTGGGATTGCTTGTACCCACTTGGTGAAATAGTCAGTTGCTGTAAAGACATAATCATGTCCAGCACTTGAAGATGGGTTTATTGTTCCAATAAAATCAAGTCCCCATTATTGGAAAGGTTCTTCTATGATCACTGGCTTGAGAGGCATAGTAGCTAACTTGGGTCTTCCAACAAATTGTTGACAGAGTTCACATTTCTTCACCCACTTATGTGCATTTTTGAAAAGAGATGGCCAGTAATACCTGGCTTATAGAATCTTGTGAGCAGTCATAGCAACAAAAAAATGTCCTCCGCAAGCTAGATTGTGGAAAGATTTCAAAAGCTGGCTTTGTTTCTCTTTGTCTACACAATGAAGGAATACTCCATCTATGCTTTTCTTGTACAAGCCATTGTCCCAAAGGACAAAATTTATAGCTTTCAACTTGATAGTCCTCCTTTCTTTGTAAGACAAATGAGTAGGACATTCATCATAAGTAAGAAAATGAGTGATCCCTGAATACCACTCATTGGTAGTGGAGACAAAAAGGACTGTTGGTGTCTTTTCCACTTCAGTTTCTTCACGCTGTGTGTCTTCTATCTTATTGTCAACAATTAATTGGCACAAGCCTTTACCCCTAACCAGCTTTGTTGGCTTGATGTCTAAATTAAACTCTTGGATCTTTGCAATCTAATTACCTCTTTTCGTGCTAAACTGCTGCTGACTTAATATAGACTTGACTGTAGTGTTAGGCACTAGGGCAGTAGTATGTGAATTCAGAATATAAAAATAGAAATATTTGACTGCTTTCACCAAGGCATAAGCATGCTTCTCTATATTTGAATATTTCATCTCATGGGTTTTGAGAGGACAACTCATGAAAGAGATAGGAGATTTCATACCTTCCTTGTCTTGTTGAACAAGAATTGCTGAAAGAGTGTGTTCAGACGCATAGCTGTATATGATGAAATCTGGGCAAACCAAGGTAGGGGCATGAGCAATGGCAGTTTTGATATCTTGAAATGTTGTTTTTCCTTCTTTAGTCTAGCTAAAGATGGTCTTCCCTTTCGTCATGTTCACAATGTGTCTAGTTTTCTTAGCAAATTTGGGGATGAATCTCTGTAAGAAATTCACCTTTCCGAAGAAAGAATGAACAATCTTCTTACTTGTAGGCAAATTAAGTTCTTGAATAGACTTGACTTTGTCTGAGTCAATATTTATGCCTTCTTTGGACATAATGTGTCCAAGGAGTTTCCCCTCTGTTACTCCAAAAATAGAATTTTTAGGATTTAAGGAAATACCATTTTGGCGGCAGTGCTCCAACACTTATTGTAGGTGGCGTACATGATCAGATCGACGCTTTGAAAAGATAGTCAAGTCATTAAGGTATACCACTATGAATTTACCAATCTCATATTTGAAAGCCAGATCCATAGCTCTCTAAAAGGTAGCACCAGCATTTATTAAACCAAAAGGCATTCTTCTATATGCAAATGTACCCCAAGGTGTGGTGAATGTAGTCTTGTGTTGGTCTGCTTTACCAACTTCAACTTGATTATAACCTGAGAAGCCATCCAACATTGATAACATCTCTGCACTTGTCACTGTTTGAAGCAATTGATCCATAATTGGTAAAAGATAATTATCTTTCAAAGATGTTTGATTCAGATTTATGAAATCTACACAAATGCAAATTTCTCCATTCTTCTTCCTTACAGGCACTATGTTTGCAATCCATGTAAAATGATGGATTGGGAAGATGATTCTAGCATTTAACATTTTTTGTATCTCAGACAGAATAGTACTTGATATTTTTGGATTATACTGTCTAGATTTTTGCTTGTATGGCATTGAGTCGGCCTTGAGAGGAATTTCATGGTGGATTTCATCAGGTCTGAGAGACTTCAGGTCTTCATAAGAATATGCTAAGACATCCATGTATTGACAGAGTAAAGAGGTGAACTTGAATCTTTCTTCAAGGGTGTAGCATTTACCAATATTGACCATCTTGGGATTTTCTTCAGTAGTCAAATTCACTTGATCGAATCCCTGAGAGAAACTCGAGTCTGTTTGCTATTTTTTGATGAATCTATCATGCTTGTCAAACAACATTTCAAGAGAAACCAGGCCTTTGAGAATTTTCTTTCCTTTTAGCTGTAAATTTTTTTCATTTATATCTGAACTGGATTTAGAGGCTGATTTATTCTTCTGAGATTCACTGCCTTCAAAATGTAGTTGTTCAAAATTGTCTTTTCGTTCTAGGAAAGCAATGATTTGATGATCATCATTGAATACTTGCCAATAATCAGCATTGTCAGGAACACTTGGTCTATAGACCAACTCAATAGTATATCTGTCTTCTTTGAAATCTAAATGAGGAACTAAGAGAGTTCCTGAAATAGCAAGTGCATCAGTTCTATCATTAGACTCTCTGGGTATGGCAGAAATGTTGAAAGCATCAAAGCTTTCAATTTGGTCCCAAACCAAGTTACGATAGTGGCGTAATCTTTCATTCTTAGTTTGGTATAAGTTCTTCACTTGACAAACCACTAATTCAGCATCCCCTTTGGCATGAAAAAACTTGATGCCTTTGTCTTGAGCAGCCTTCATGCCAAGCAACAGAGATTCATATTCAGTTGTATTGTAAGTGTTGCTAAATTGCAGTTTGTAAGATGAAGGAAACATATCTCCTTAAGGAGATATCAAAATAATCTCAGCTTCTGAACCGGTAGAGGAACAACTGCCATCAAATTCCAAAGTCCATATCTCATCTGATACTGATTTTTTTTTAGACTTTCCTTCATCAGAGATGGAGGATCCTTCTTGGTCTATACTACAGCCTACTAGTTTTTCTGTTGTTCTTGTTGAATTGATTTCTGAGTTAACCCTTTCAAGAATTATATCAGGTGTTTCATGTACTTCATATATGGATAGAAAATAGTTACCCATACCTATGGATTCAAAAAGAATTTGAGCATCAGGCGCTGATGTCTGGGTGACCACATACTTTGCTTTCTTTTCAGGAAGCAACCTCTTCATTACGCCTTGGACAGGGATCCTTGCCTCAGACAGATCCATGCTTAGTTCTCCTCCCATGTCCTTGTAAAAATTTCATCCAAGGAAAATACCATAGGATGCTGGGACGTCAACCACCAAGATAGTTATCTTGATTCTCTTGTCTGGAAAGGCTGCAAATGCAAATTGGGCATATTTGATTTGCCCCAGCAATGGCACTTGCTTATTCTCCATGGAGAAACATCTCCCAAATGTCTTGGTTAGTGTGAGACCAAGAGACTTAGCTACTTTAGCTAGCATGACATTATCAGATGCGCTTGAGTCTATAATATAGTTACTCAGCTTGTGGCTATTAATTAACAGGAAAACATAGAAAGGTTCTATTTTTCCAAGAGCAGCTGGGGGAGTAATGACTAGATTATTTGGAATAGGCGTATTCTTTGAGGAATCAGGAGTTACCTTTTTAGCCTTTTGTCCTGCAAGGACAGTTTGGTTTTTGACATATTGGACCGACTTATTCAATTGATCAGGATTGGATTACAAATATTCGAACTCAGACATTTGTATTTTTTTTTTAACATGATCAATTATGTCAAATGGCTGAATTGAGCTAGGTACAGAGAAAGGTACTTCAACTTTCTAAATTTTAAGAGGGATGGGAGGTGGGTTGGTTCGCGAGATTGAAGTAGAAGGGGAAGGTGAAATTGATGTATTTTCCTTTTGGGTGATTACTGGATCCTTTGACTGAAATGGTAGAATGGTTCCACGCTTAGCAATTGTGACTGTTGGCTGCAGTTGTTCCTATGTCTTCTCTTTATCAGCCTACTAGACTGATTGGTTCTTGGATCTGGTAAACATTGCATATGATCCATCAAAAGCTTTTCCTTTGCTTCTGAGTTCATCCTGGTAGTTCAGGAAACTAATATGGGAGTCACCAGCTGATTCTTTTTGATTGTCTTCAAGGAGATCAATGTCATTTTCTTGATTCAATTCAGGTTGGAAAAAAAACTCTGATTCTACTTCAAGATATCCCATTGTTGAATTAGTTGGAGGAACTTCTAGGGCAAATTTCCATTGTGGGGGAGGAAGGCGATTCTGTTGCCCTTGATTTTTGGCAGCATTGCCCTGATATGACTGATTTGGGAATGTCCTTCTATATGAAGGAGCAAAAGACATTCCTTGAGCCATTTGTTTTTTGAGAGCAAGCAACTCATTTGCCAATTTCTATACTATTGGATATGTGGTGCCTATAGATGCATATTCAGAATATGATGAAGCTCTATTTCTATTTGGATCTATTCTTATCTTCCCTACTAAGATGAGATCATCTTCTACCTTAGTGGCCAAAAGTTGAGCTATAACAAGATCTATTTGACCAACACGTCTCAAGAGAAAACTTACTTCAGGTTACTGAATTAATGAAAAAGCATTTGAGATTCTTAGCTATAGGTTGAGCAATTACAGGGATTCTATTTCTCAGTTTGTCAAATTTGGCTATGAAGTCTCTCATTAGTTCATGAGGCTCTTTCTTTATCTGTGTAAGTTGAGCCAGAAGTGTATGTGCATCTTTTGTAGGTTTGAATCTGGCTTCAAACTTAGCTTTGAGAGTATTCCAATCAGTCACTGACCGAGCCTGTAAATGATAAAACCAATTTATAGTAGCACCTTGTAATGTTTCTACAAAAAGCCTGACTGCTACATCTTCAAATTCTACTCTGATTACCCCATAAGCTATGATGAAGGTTGCAATGTGTTCATCAGGATGAACTTTCCCATCACCATAGAATTTGGAGAAATTCTTCCTTGAATTGCGTGGAAGCTCATGTAGAGGTCGAGTAAGATTGAGAGGACCAAAAGCATTACCCCAGGGGCCTTGAACTGCCATTGTAAGATTATGAAAAGGAGGGATAACAAATCTCAGAGGGGTAATTATTGGCAAAGCTTTATCAACCATAGAAGTAGATACTTTGTCTGGCAATGGAGATCTGACTTTAGTGGGAGGAAAGCTCTTGGTTCGTTGGAGATGAGATGTTGAAGGAAACAGATCAAAATCACTTTGCTGTACCAACTCGAATATAGGATACCTTTAGCCCTTTGGCTTCATGTATACCTTGAATCTGCCAGATTGTGAAACAAAAATAGAAAAAAATTAACCTTGCTTCAGTTAAAGCTTGAGGCTTTAAACTGTGCATTCTTTCCCAGTTAGTGTGGAGGTGAATGGATACATTATAAATGGATAATGGATATAGTGTCCCCAATGGAGTCACCAAAAACTATTATGCAAGGCTGGGAGGAAAATTTTATCAATGAGAAAACACTGGAGCAGTTTGCTCTTCCACGGTGGAGTACAATGGATAGGTTATAACAATAATGGATAAGACAAGTAATGGAGTCGCCAAAATTTGTAATGGATAAGGGTTATAATGATAATGGGTAAGACATAGGTGATGTTTCAATCTGAAACTTGAGATTCCAAATTACACAAAATTATGTATATCCCCAGCCGAGTCGCCAAAAACTGTTGGTTGAATATTTTGTCGATCAACGTACTGATAAACAAAATAGGTCTGATTAAACAAAGTAGGAAGATTAATCATCCAAATGTGTAGATTTACCACATTAGAAGGGGACTGATCTCTCCTCTCATCAAGGGGAGGTTCCTTATAGATAGGCTATATATATATATATAAACAAAAAATAATACTCAAGGGTAGGACAAACCATCCATCTCTCTTTTTTCAGAGATGATGTGTGCGGATCAAAGGAGAAACTCAAGGAAAATGACAGAAAGCACTCCTCTTCTTTCAAAAGTACTATTCAACAATCCACAAGAATACTCTAGGTAGTAATAGCAAAATGTAACAAAGGATGTAATAACCAGCAAATCGAAATGCAGCACAAAGTCTCCACCTGAATTGCTCAAGAGTAAGATATGAAGGACAATGAGGGCACAAAGTCATCCCAAGGTCCTTTACATAGAATTGAAAAGAAAACACACTGAAAAGCAATTATGGGGGCACAAAGTCTCTCTACAGTTAACTCTTCAAGACATCTTTTTGACTGTTGTCACTAATTCTGCTTGTTGAATTAAAGGAATAGAAGATATATTGAAGAAAAAGACATAAGAACAGTTTCCTCAACAACAAAGATATTACAGCACAAAGTCTGAAAAACCACTTGCTTTCTTATTCTAATAACAAAATATGATAAACAAACTGAGCTCAAAGTCTCAGAAGTGTTTCAATTTGGGTAGAGTTTCGTTCTGATTGTCAAAAAAGAGATCCATTTACAATAGAAGAGAGTCCCTTATATAGTCTCTTCAAGAAGGACTCGGGAACAGTAACACATCATATTGCATTGGAATCTATTAAGAAGATAGGCTAAAACTTAGGGGCATTTACCCATTTGATTTTATCAATGTAGAGAAATAAGTGACGCTATTGAAAGTTTGCAACTTTCAATGTCCACCTGGCGATCTGATCCTACCTTCATCGTTCCTTCTTTTCTAGTTAATTGAATCTGGGCCTAGATTCAATTTGCTATTTTGTTCCTTCCTCGCTTTCTACTGGACTTGGCCTTGAAGTTTGTGAATGCATTTGATTCTATAGATTCAAAGGATTAATGGCTAATTCATTATCTTGAATTTGACATTTTCAGGTGCGTCACCCCTTAGTCTTTCTTCAGCTTTTCTGTTTGGTGTTTTTCCCAGATTGAACTTGCCCTTTTGGGCCTTAATAAATGTCCCACTTTGGGTCGAGAAGAGCCCCCCGCAAGGGTATCTACCCTTTGAGCGGTCTTTGAATGGCCTTCGGGCTTCTTCAGATGACCCTTCGACTTCAGGGAAGCATTCTACAAATTGACAGTCGAGAGTCCCCCACAAGGGCACTTGCCCTTCGGGGCCCTTCAACGGCCTTTAGCAATTCCCATGGACAATTCCTGTAGACAAATTGTCTGCAGAAATTTCCCACAAATAAAAAGTCCACGAAAATTGTTTCGTTTGCCATATACGTGAATTCCTTCAGGATTTATCCCCGTGACTTCTTAGAATTCTCTCAGACTTTTTGTCTGAAGGAATTCCTTCAGAGAAAAAGTCTGAAGGAATTGTGCCTTAGACATGCCTTAGTCTTTTTGAAAAATAACCCTTCTGAAGGGTACTTTCATTGACCAAGTGCCCTCTGCAAGGGCACTTGTCCTTTGAGAGGCTTCTTTGAACTAAGGCGATGATCCCTTTGATTGAACCAAACGTTGAACCAAGCCTTTGAACCAAGCGGATGAACTGAGCATTGAATCACTTCATTAAACCAGTCTTTGAACCAATTGCATTGAACCAACCGTTAAACCAAGGCTTTGAACCAATTCATTGAACCAAAATGGTTCAAGCCGATTGAGTTGAAGCGATGAACTAACCATTGAACCAAAAGACGATGAACCAACCGTTGAACCAAGGCTTTGAACCAATTCATTGAACCAAAGCTTTGAACCAAAATGGTTCAAGATGATGGTTCAATTGAATGAACCAAGTCGATGAACTAACTATTGAACCAAAAGATGATGAACCAACCGTTGAACCAAGTTTTGGTTCAACGATTCAAACAAAGCCTTGAACCGACTGACGAACCATTTGACATTGAACCAACCATTGAACCAAATGCATTGAACCTACTGCTGATGCTTGTCGATGGAGATTTTTATTTGAACCAAGGCACTAAACCAGTCCCAAAAATGACCAAGTGTTAGAAACTGATTCTTTTGATTGAACTCGCCTATAGAAGCCGTGAAGCCCGTTGAACTTGTAGAAATGAACCTGCTTGCAGAGTCCATAGATATCAAGTCTGTAGAAATCAACCTGTAAATCCCATTGAACTTGGTCTGTAAAGTCCATAGATTTTCTCTTCCTACAGAGTCTGTAGATTTTCTCTTCCTGCAGAGTTCGTAGATTCAAGCCTACAGAGTCCGTAGATTTAAGCCTGAAGAGTCCGTAGATTTAAGCTTGCAGAGTCTGTAGATTTTTGAGAAGCTTGAAAAATGAGGAATTTGAATGCCCAAGATAAATTTTGAAAAGGGAAGAGACAATTTTGGTCTGTAGGACCAAAATAATTCAAATGTTGTCCCAAAAATGAGTGATATTTTTAGGAGACAACAAAATGAGAAATAAATATTAAAGATGTAGTTTCATCAACCAAGAATAAAATAATTTTTCATTCCATGTAGGGTTAATTTTGAACACTATAGTCAGTATCAATTGTTGATACTCTCCAAATCCATCAAAACTAACTAAAAGAAAATGGGCAAAGACAAATCATGTACAGAGTAGTGATACAGTCATAAGACATATATTTTAGATAATCAAACTTTAGTTCTACATGGAAAACAAGTTAAGAACCCTATTTCCTCTTGTTATATATTCATTACTTTATATTTAGCATGTATATTTTTGTACATTATGCAAATCAGAATTAAGGCATTATTTTAATCATTTCTATCCTATTAGGATTTCATTAATTCAAATTAGGGTAAAATAATAAACAAGGCCATTTCTTAATCAATGGATTTATGGGGTCATCTTCTTCCCCACTTCTCTATCTTTGGCTCCCAAAGGTTTTAAATAATATGAATAAAAATAAGATCAAGTTGTGGATCCTCAAGGATGCATGCCCCTTATGATTCTTAACTTATTATAGGATCACATACTTCTCTGTAGAAGTAGTAATAATCTTATATGTTGAATAAAAAATCTTTGACACTATGTGGTTAACATCCAACACTCTTTGCTCTAAAGCCTCAAATGATGCCACTTATATGAAACCAACTTCATCATCCTCTAAAGGCATCTTAGAGTTCATAAGCGAAGATATTGGGAGATTGTAGTTTAGTGGTTTTTTAACAACATCAATAACCTTAATATAATAATCATTACAATGTTTTTGGATTCTTAATAATTTCAAATGATAATGGATCCAATTTGTTTAACTCTCTATTTAAACTGTGAACATTTAATAAATCAACTTGTTTGTACAATTTCTTCAAATCACCCCAAATATTTTTTGGTTTCTTTAACTCCTTGATATGAAATTAAAGATCATATATAATATAAGTCATCACAAGGCAAGAGGAACCCCAAAACACATGAACACATTTAACCATTTGTTAGTACGAAGGAATAAATCTATCACTTTATTCTTTTCAAATTGTAATTTATTTTGGTCATGTGTTTACCTCCATCACTTTATTCTTTTCTAATTGCTTCTAGTCATGTGTTTAACTTATAAACAATATATCCACTCACAATCACTACCAATGTAAGAAAATCCATGCCGAAAATGATGTTTGTTTTACAACAATTAATTTGTCTTATTAAAAGTTTATACTTTTAGTTTATTTTCCATTTGACAATTTAAATAGTAATTTGGCTAGATAAATGCTTGTTTTGAGTTAAGATGAAAGTTATTCAATATTGTTTTTTTTTTCCACAAATTCTCTTTCCTAAATTAAACAAACCTTCATTAACAATTATTAATGTGGGATATTACATACCCAATAATTTTTTTTAGCATCATTATAAATGTAAGATATTTTATTTGTTTATTATTATCAATGTGATGAATTTGATACATAATAAATAGAAATATATTACTTTAATGGCTAGTTTGTATTAGTCACCAATTATTTATGGCCTTTTATTCCAAAGACCTACAAAGTACACACAACCTTTATAAGTATAATTAAATACTTATCTCTATGAAATTTTATCCCAAAGACTTAAAAATCACACACAACCTTTACAAGTATAAGGATTTACTTATCTCTATGGATTTTTATTCTAAATACCTATAAAGTGACTAGCATGGCTTTAAATGCATTAAGCTCTTGAAGATACTCGTTTAAAAAAGGGGGCTCAAAAAAAGTCATAGGTCAAAAGTTATGCCTTCCACATTATCAAATTTATGAATTATGAAATTGAGAATAGGCTCTATTGCTAACAATGTTGTGAACTTGAAAATCTAGTATTGACTATGCTCTATGACAAAATCATCAAATCATTTATTATGTATGAGATGAAATAGACAAACAACTAATTATGAGAATATATTATTATACATTGTGTACCTTGTTAATTTATGGATCTATATTTTTTTGCATATGTGTGCTAGATGATGTTAAGTAGGGCTAAAACTGTGTTGTGCGTAATTTTCAATCAGAATGCACTGAATTGTTGGTGTATAGATGATGTTAGATAGGGATAAAATTGTGATATATAGAATTATTATGAAAAATTCACTAAATTATTTCTCTTTTTCTCTTTCACTTAACTTTAAAATATATCAAAAAAATAATGTGTTAAGTTAATTATTTTGGGAAACCTCGTAAGGAGTTATAGCAACATATCTTGCATGCTTGGATTCAAAGTAAATATCATTTTATTGTATATATGAGTGAAATTGCAATCGAAGTGAGAGAAAGAGATTGACCTCCTCTCCTAGATAACCAAATGAAACTATTAGGTCCCGTTGTAAATTTATTTTGGCACAATGTGATAATGACACAACATGTAGTTGCATTGTAAACTCAATGAAAGATCAATGTGTAGGGTCTTTGATAAGTGTATCAATAAATAAAATAATGCATAATTTAAAATTAATAAGTTTTATACTTGATGATAACTTGCTTGGGAGATTTTCTAAATATCTTAGATTATATTTGTATATATATGGTTCTTTAGGACATGATGTGCATAGGCGGACCATAGGATAGTCTGATAAGTGAAAGTCAAGGCTTGTGAAATCATGCCAGAGTGAATATAAACAAAACATAATGAGGGATAGAATTATGTGGCCAAAGGGATATAAAGTTCCAAAACAAAATCATCTAAAGATCAAAAATTACATTTTATGATTTTTTACTTTTTATAGAAATTTACAAGTTTACATTCTTTTGTATTTGGAGTGTGAAATTATATTTATATGTTTCCATTGGGATTTTTAAATATTTAAGGGAATAAGGGGAAATTTGTAGACCCATCCAAGCTCACATGAAAAATTAATAAAAATAGTAGATTTCAAAAATTGCTAAAACTAGAAAGTTTAGTTAATATAAGTTTAGTCTTTCTTAGAAATAGTATGTTAGTAGTGCTCTAGTACTCTATCATTAAGTTGTGCATGAATAAAATATTCATATATTTTTTTTTTAGAATTATTATGAATAATTAGAGTTATATTTTGATATTCTATGGATATTCTCTATAATTTTTAATTGTGTTTGAAATTTCTAGGTACCGGGCCCCATCATCTAGTATTAGAGCAAGTTTAACGTTGGGAATAAAGGGAAAAAGAAGGGTTGCTAAAAATTACAGATTTTTGGGATAATTTTGTTTTGATAAGGAAAATTGAAAGATGAGGTGGAGGCTATGAAAATAAATAAAAATTGACAAGATTTGTAGGGGAGAGTGGAAGAGCTTATATGAATTATTACAGGGGAAATACTAAGACAAATGGGAGATTACATTGATGGAGAACGAGAGTAAAAAGTAGAGATTTATAAAGAAGGGGGAGCATAAAAAGAGCCACCAACATGTGAAGAAATATTTTTTATGGAATTATAAGGAAAATTTGAAGGATTAAAAGTTGAGATTTCAAAGTATGGGGTTAGTCTAAAACTAGGTAGTTAGTAGACTGGCTGAATAGTATGGAAATGTTTTTTGAAAGAAAGATTATGGGAAAAGATAAGGTGGTGATATTTTCATGTACCAAGTTTAAGGGTCATGTCATGATATAGCGGGATCATTTATAAAAGGAAAGACAAAATAATGGCAAGCAGAAGATCTGAATGTGGGGTAAAATAGAGAAGAAGATGAGAGATAAATTCCTCCCTATGGAGTTTCACAAACCCTCTATAGAAACTTTCAGAATCCAAGACAAAAGGATTCTAGTGTATAGGACTACATAGATGAATTTAAAAATATATCCTTTCAAGTGGAGCATGAAGAAACATATGAAAAAATGGATACAAGGTATGTAAATGGTTAAACTTCTCATATTTAAGATGAGATAAGTATGCATAGAATCAACTAGATTTGAAGGTATAAGACAAGAAAACTAGGAAGGATTTTCTTAGATTGCATATGATAAAAATATGACCATCATCCCCATTAAGGGCTTGAGGTGGATTTAGTTCCATAAGAAAAGAATTATCTCGTAGGGTAGAGAGACACAATGATGTTAGAGAGGTATTTAAAAATTGGAAAAGAGGAGTAAGATTTCAAAGAGGCAAGTGATATGGTGGTAGTAGAGGATGGAAAGGCTCCAAAAGACCTTTTATTTTCTAGATATGTGGTGAAGAAGGGAACAAGGCATTTGAGTGTCCCTATTATAATGCACAAGAAAGGAGGAAAGAGGAGTGTCCAAGAGTAAATTTGGTTAAGGTAGAGGAACAAAATTTATAAGTTCCAATAGATGTAGGAGAGGCTCATCTGATGAGAAGAACACCAATTACTCTAAGGAATGAGCATATGTAGGGTAAAGATAATAGTGAGACATGGCTTTGTAAAAATATTTTTCGAACAATGTGTAATTTGAGAGGAAAGGTATGTAAGGTTATTATGATGGTGGAAATTGTGAAAACATAGTTTATAATAAATGGCAGAGAAACTAGGTCTGCATTGTGAGAAGCATCATCATCCTTACCATATTTTATGGTTTAAAAATCAAAATGAAGTCATTGTTGATAAGAGGTGTTCAACAAAGTTTATCATAGTGAAAAATTATTTAAATGAAATATGATGTGATGTAATCCTAATGGATGTATCCCATATGTTGTTGGGAAGGCCATGGAAATATGATAGGAAAGTAGTCCATGATGGAGATAAAAACACATATGACTTTTGGAAGGATGGTTCAAGGATAGTTATATTACCTCTTAAGGAGTGTAGGTAAAAAACGTGCTCTCCACAAAATAATTTATCAAGGACATAAAGATGACAACATTTTATTATGTATTAATGGAAAAGAAGGAGGAAAGTGAGGATGTGTAAGTACTGGAAAAGGTAGAAAGAGTGTTGGAGTATGATGATGTTATACTTATGAGTTCCTAGATGACTTACCACCAAAGATTACTTACCACCAAAGATGATTATTTGGGACCATATTGATTTAATTCTAGGATAAAATATACCTAATCAAGCAGCTTATAGGATGAGCCCAACAAGACATGTAGAATTGGATAGGCAGGTGAGTGAGTTGGAGAGAAAAGGTGTAACTTGAAGGAGAGCATGAGTCCATGTGTAAATCCTAAATTGATAATTCCAATAAGGATGATACATGGAGGATGTTTTTTGATAGTAGAGAAATCAACAAGATCACCATCAAATATAGATTTCTTATATCCCGTCTAGATGAAATGATGCATAATACTCATAGGATGTACATACTTTAGTAAAATTCATCTATGAAGTGACTACTATCAAATGCATATTTGAGAAGGGGATGAATGGAAGATGGCATTCAATACTAGGGATGGCTTATATTAGTGGATGTGATGTCATTAGAAATGTCAAATATATCCAACATATTTATGAGGATGATGAACAATGTGCTACCATATTATATTAAAGGTTTGTAGTGGTATATTTTAATGATATTTTAATATTAAATTAAATTAAAGAAGAACACTTAAGGTATGATCGGATGTGATGTCATTCAAAATGTCAAATATATCTAAAATATTTATGAGGATGATGAACATTGCGCTACCATATTATATCAGTAAGTTTGTAATGGTATATTTTGATGATATTTTAATATTCAATTCATTTTAAAAAGAGCACTTAAGGTATTTAAGATGATACTAGAACTGTTGAGAATGGAAGAGATCTATAAAAATTATAAAAAGTGCATATTTATGCAAAAGAGTTTAGTGTTTTTGAGATTTACTATTTCTAAAGATTGGGCATGAATGGATTAAGACAAGGGAAATTGTTAGGTGGCATGCTCCACAAAGTATAACACAAATAATAAATTATTGTGGTTTAAAAACTTTTTATATTAAGTTCATTAAAAACTTTAATCATATCATTTCACCAATAATAGATTGCACATGTGGAAAATAATTGTTGTGGATAAGAGTAGCAACATAAAAATTCCAATTGTTAAAGAAGGTGACAAAAGACCATATTTTAGCATTGCCAAATTTTAGCATTGTGTTCAAAATGGACTGTGATGCCTTACATGTGAGTGTTAGTGTAGTATTGAGCTAGGAAAGGAATCCAATAACATATGATAAAAATAAATTGAATAAGGTAAGGAATAAATACTCTACATATGATGTTTAATTTTATGCCATTTTACAAGCGCTAATACATTAGAGGCATTACTTAGTGTCAAAGGAGTTTATTTTATTTACACGCATAAGGTCTTAAGGTATATGAACACCAAGAAGAAATAAAATCACAAACAAGAAAAGTGGGTATCATTTTAGCAAGGGTATACTTTTATTTTGAAGCATAAGTCAAAAAATCAAAATCAAGTAGGTGATGCCTTGAGTAGATGTGTGACATTGTACCGTTAGGGTGAGTGAAATAGTAGGAATTAAGACTATTAATGACTTGTATGATTATGATTTAGGATTTAGAAAGGTTGTAGAAAAATGTACAAACCCATTATCAGGTGATATGGGTTCTATTCATGATGATTATCCCATTTAGGATGGTTATCTCTTTAAGGAAAAACAATAATCTATTCTAGTTGGGTTTATGAGAGGCAACATTGTGAGAGAAATTCATATTGGTGGAGGAAATTTTGGTAAAATCAAGACCATAGTTTTGGTGGAAGAGATTTTTTTTAATGAAGATGAAGTCATATGAAATAAAATGTGAATAAAGATGCAAAATATGTCAAGTGGATAAAGGTCGCACACAAAACACATGGTTTTACATGTCATTTATAGTGCGAAAGGGATCATGGATAGATTTAAATATGGATTTTATTTTGGGATTAAAAAATATGAGGTGAGGTAAGGACTCAATTTTGTGGTTGTAGACAAGGTCTTTGAGATTGTCTATTTATTTGTCTGCAATAAAACCAGTGATGCCACTAGAGTAGTAAAAAGAATTCAAACGCATTGTTAGATTGCATGGAGTTCCAAAGACCATCACCTCAAACATGAATACTAAATTTTGGAGTCATATTTGGAGAAACCTATGGAAAAGTTGGTAACGAAACTAAAATTTATCAATGAATATCATCCATGGACAATGGGTAAAAAAAGGTTTTAAATAAGAGTTTTAGTAACCTGTTAAGATGCATTGTTGGAGAGAAGCTCAAGCAATGAGACTTGTCATTACTTTCAGTTGAGTTTTCTTATAATATTTAACTAAACATTTCTATAATAATGTTGCCATTCCAAATTTTTTATAACAAAAATCCAAAGAGTGTTTTAGACTTTGTGTAGTTTCCAATTACAGGGCAACTAAGTGATGATGTAGAGGCATCTAAAAAACACATACAACAGGTGCAAGATGAATTAATGAGAAATCTACAAAAAGGTGACAAAAAGTATAAATCAAAAACATATGTAACTAAAATGTGAAAGATGTTTGAGGAAGGAGATTTAGTGATGGTGTATCTAAGAAAATAAATATTCCCCAAGGAATATATACAACAAGATGAATTGTAATAAGATTGGCCCATGTTAAATTGTGAATAAGATAAATGATAATGCTTGAGGTAAACCTGTTACAAAGTTTTGATACTTCTAAAGGTTTTAATATTTCTAATTTATATGCATTACATGGAGAAGATATTGAAGGGGAAGAAGATGAAGTGAATTGGAGATGACATGTACCAAGGAAGACAAAAGTTAAGATAGCACATGTTTTAAAAAATAAAATTGTACATACTAGACATGGTAATTACATAAAGTATTTGATTCAATGGGAAGGCTTACAAGAGGAGGATGCCACCTATATATTAGAATAGGAATTGCAGAAGCTAGATAAGGACAAATGGCAGAACTTTGATGGAACAACCTATAAGAGTTGAGTTCATTTCAACAAGAGGAGGAGGATGTGAAAGTCATATCTTTTGATCCTAGACTCCATTTGAGACCATTGTTTTTAAAATATATTCAAGATATTAATGTAGTTGAAATCCACACTATTAACTTAGCACCCTTTTTGACACATTGTCAGGCCAAAGCAGGATCATTTAAAGGCTAGAAATTGCATTTTATATATTTTTTTGCTTAAGATAAAAAGGACATTTTTTAGACCCATCTAAGCTCATATGCAAAATTACTAAAAATAACATGTTTTGAAAACTACTAAAAATAGAAATTTTGGTTAACTATATGATTAATATTTATTAAATATATTATGTTACTAGTGATCTAGGACTCTATCATTGAGTTGTGCCTAAATAAAATATTCATATGTATTGTTTTAAAAGAATAATAAGAATTAGAGTTGCATTTTGTTGTTTAATGAATATTATCTATAATTTTTAATTTTGTTTAGAATTTCTAGGTACTTGATCCTACCATCTACCCAGGTGTATTTGTTTTCTTCTCTCTGTATTTTCATCATTTATACTTGTTTAATATTTTAGTTTAAAATTACATTTTTTTGGGGCATAGTTTAGATCTAAATACTATTATACACTGATATATCATAGATTTAACTTCTACTTTAGTTTTCAATAATTATGCGTAGTGTTATCTACAATTTTAAATTATTGTGTCATAACTCCTAGAGTTAATATTCTTATAGTTATAGTACCATGACATACAATGTATAATTATCCATGTCCTAGAATTAATCTCAAACCTTTTCATCGAATCTTACCAAAACACCTAGTAAGACTTTAAATTTACTAAGACACATCTAAACTACTTCATGTGTTTTCCAAGAGGTTAAGGTGGTGCATTGAGCCCATTATCACCACATCTCTCTTTGGAATGATGATCTAGAAAACTATATAGCTTGTGACTATTTTCCAAATACTTCCAGTGATGAATTTATCTCCCTAGATTCAAGAGATCATATTTTAGATGAGATTCTTAGTTATCAATGCCACCCTATCTCTTATGTTTCATTGACACATCCTATTGTACCATAGTTTCCATTTTTCATATTTATCCATATGTCATGCCTTGCATGTGACTTCCTCCCTCGAGTTTGTGCCTTTCCTCATTTTTCTTCAAAGTTTGAAATCTTAACTTTTGCCTTCTCTTGTAATGACAATATTCTAGCACTTTGGTTTTTGTTGCTTGTTATGTTGCATTCACCTTTTCCCCTTAATTTTTTATCCCATTCCAAACACTTGTATAAATTTCTTGATGATGACACCATACACATTAAAACAAATTATCCTAACATGCATTGATTTGAGATAGAAGTAGGTTGTTTAGAATCCTCATCTTCTTCTTTCTTCTAGTATTTACCCCTTGGCTTATTTATTTATTGATTAAGTTATACTTCCATCTTGCTTGTACCCCTTGGTTGATGGGACCCTTGCCCAATATTATTAATGCAAATTTTATACAAAAAAACCTGACCATCAAAAATCTCAAAAATAAATTGAGGTCCTTTTGGAGACAAAGCCACCAAGTGGCATCAAAAATATAGTTATAGGCTCTAGATTTACCAACAAGACTAAATAACCATACAAAAAAACCACAAAGATACCAAAAATAGATCCATCTACTTGCAAACCAAACAACCACGAGACTCAAACACCCACCTCATCTTCCATCTTTTCTTCAAAAGCCACTACACAATCCTTGCCCTCCATAGCACGTTGAAGCCTACCTTTCTTCCCGCCTATCGACATCACTACTCGATTATTCACCAAACGACCATGTATAGCTACTGTCACTACATGATGAGGAGTGTGTATGAACCAAGGTAGAGAAGCTCACCAGGGCTTGTCCACCATTTGACATAGAAATGACACCACCTCTACTCTTTCTCTACAATGGTGATATTCCTTCCAAAGTTCAAGACCTATAATGGGACACTGAATCTGCACCCAGGGAGGAGAGGGTATGAATTGCCCACCTACTAGTAGAAGATGATGGAGCTTATTTTCTAGATCTTTGACATACCCCATCAGAGAAACAAACTAGATTTTGAGGTCCTTAAAAATGATTATTGGAATAAACCCATACCCATTATTGCCTGAGAAAGGGAACTCCTATAAAGGGCTTGCATTGAAATTTTCTAGGTGCTCCGATAATCCTTTTTTGTGCATCAGAGCCATGAAGAAATCCAATACCCTAGCAACCAAATTCTTATCTTGAACCACAACTAAGATGTTTGAAGCATAAAAATCAGTGATATTGGAGTTCACTATACTCAAAACAATTTCCACTAGATACTCCTCCCCTAGGGTAAAGAAAATTGCCTATAATATTTATTCTATTAGGGCCCAAATTTTTTTATTGATGAACACTCTATTTTCACCTCCCCTAAATGCTATCTCCCTGACTGTACTACCCCCATGAACTATTGGATCAAAATTCAACATAGAAAAGGAGAATAGGGTTTTAAAAAAATCAAGAGAAGTCACTCAAATAAATGACTTTAATGAAGATAATCATTCCTCAGTACTATTTCACTGCCACCACCTTCTATTCACATGCAGGAGAGCTAAAAAATAAGGGGCCAAATTATGACCAATTAAGAGCCTAAAATTATATTAGAAATTCCATCAAACTCCTCCCATGCCTCTCTATCATTGTCAACAATGATTGATGCATTTTGATCAACTCCACAATTTGCAAAAAAATATGATGCTACATTAGTTGTCCTAAAACAATAAAAACCTTCCCATGCATCAAACTCCTCAAGACATTCTTAGGCTTTAGATAGAATGTTTTCTAGGTTCCATGTGTTATCCTTTCTTCTTACTTGTGCCCCTTGGCTTCTTATTTGTGCAAACTCCTTCTATAAAATAAAAAAATGGAAAAAATGGAAAATGTAAAAATAAAAATTCTTTGCCTTCATTATTTTTTCAATGGATACATATCATTCTTATCTACATGTGCTATAAGTTTACATATACATGTTATACACGAGCTTCTTATGGTATTATTTGAGTGGGTGAGATGAAAGATATAAAAGTTACATAGGATCATGAACTTATAGATGTTATTCAGCTACATTCACACCTACATATCAGGGGCATCAACACATTATCATATGCCTTATACTAGGGGGCATCTTTGTATAGCGGGTCTTAGGAGATATCCTTACTTTATAATTATTATATAGAACTACTTATATTGAGTAGACATATATTTTTATTTATTACATCTTGCATGTTACACACACACACACACACACACACACACACACACACACACACACACATATATGTATATGTATATGTATATGTATGTATGTATATACATATATATATATGAAACATGCAAGATGTAATAAATAAAAATATATGTCTACTCTATATATATATATATATATATATATATATATATATATATATATATATATATATATATATATATATATATATATATATATATATATATATATATGTCCTTACTTTATACTTATATTGAGTAGACATATATTTTTATTTATTACATCTTGCATGTTACATATACATACATATACATATATGTATGTATATGTAACATGCAAGATGTAATAAATAAAAATATATGTCTACTCAATATAAGTATAAAGTAAGGACATATATATATATATATATATATCCTTACTTTATACTTATTATATAGAACTACAGTAAGGACATATATATGTATATATGTCCTTACTTTATACTTATTATATAGAACTACTTATATTGAGTAGACATATATTTTTATTTATTACATCTTGCATGTTACATATACATACATACATACATTTATATATGTATGTATGTATGTATATGTAACATGCAAGATGTAATAAATAGAAATATATGTCTACTCAATATAAGTAGTTCTATATAATAAGTATAAAGTAAGGACACACACACACACACATATATATATATATGTGTCCTTACTTTATACTTATTATATAGAACTACTTATATTGAGTAGACATATATTTTTATTTATTACATCTTGCATGTTACATATACATACATACATATGTATATGTATGTATATGTAACATGCAAGATGTAATATACATACATATATATATGTATGTATGTATGTATATGTAACATGCAAGATTTAATAAATAAAAATATATATAAGGTGGTTACATATGACTATTATATGGATATCTTGTGCTTTTTATTACATGCCTATAATTAATTATCCCTTGAATATGTGTGATTTTGCTTGTGATTCATAATTTGGTGGATAATCCATACATAATTCATCAACATGAATCATATTAAAATCCTAACAAATCTTTGATTGATTAGTTTATTGTTTGCACATGTAATTTTTTTAAAACATTAAATAAATGTGAAAAATAAATGAATTGGAAATGTTGCATAATATAAATAAAACTAAATGTGAAAATAGAGCAAGAACACACATAAAAATAAAATTGAAAATAAACACAAGATTATCTTGAAGAAACCCAATTTGGGAAAACTCTAAAAGAGTGAGATAATTCCATCTCTTTCCACTATATCATTATGCAATTACATGTTTATTACCTTATCTAGGCCTTCATGGATACTCATTACATTTTCAACATACCCAAAAACCCATACATGCTTTTCAACTTGCTAACTTGAAATTTCCTTGTAGACTCCCAACTCCATAACACTTGCAATCAAGAAGAATTACTAGGATAATAATGAGAATCTCTACCTCATTAAGGAATGGACCCTGCATTTCAGTTGCACTCCAACATCTAGGTGAATAAACTCTATCCAATTAATTGAGGTACATCACATATAAGTTGGCACTACTGCACCCAAATTAATTTACTTCCTTCCTTCTTTCAAGACTCAATTATCATTCAATGAATCAATTAGTTAATGACTAGTATGACCCTTTTAATGTACATTTATACAAATTGACACCGTAACAAGCATGCATGAGAAGCCAAAATATTTGAAAAAGAAGACAAAATATATCTTTATCCCTTGATTTTCTTGTAAATAAAACACATTTTTTAAATAATTTGTAGTGGCATCACTGTTTTTTTTAAAAAAAATCCAAGGCTTGGTTGTATGAAAATATTTTGCAACTTTAGAAAGCCATTACTTTTGCATATGAACTTGGATTGACATACTATTTTTTTAAAAATTCTATAATTACTCAAGAGGAATCAAAATATGTAGTCAAAATTTACCTTTGATGAATTATTGATAGTATTTTAGCCTTTACTTCACATTCTATCTCTTTTTAAGATCATACCATGGTGCAACATCTTATTCAACCCTATCAACAGTTAATCAATGTAACCAATTGATAACTAATGGTCGAAATATGATTTCAAGTGCTTTAAGTTACATTGTTATACAATGAGAATAGTGGGATGAGTTAACTAACACAGTTAACATATTAAATCTAAATTTTGGATTATACCTCCCTAATTAGAAGACTTTTGGTCCCCAAAAGCTTTAGGAACTATCAAAATGAGAAAATTTCTTCCAATGCCTTCACTATTTTTTTAAATTTGTAGGTTTTTTTTCCCTTTTAATTATAAGATAAAAAAAATTTCAATGACTCTTTCACCTATAATGATTTCTATACTCTTAAATGGATGACTGGCTTCCTCAACCCCGTTATGTTCTATAGCTTGTAAGCTCATGCCTTATTGAATTTATAAAGATGCCAAATCCTCAATGGATCCTATAATTTCAATGTTCTCTACATTATTTTAGTGGGTGACTTGTTTATTTATAAAAAGAGAAAGACTACTAAACTAAGCCATCTTAGTTGTGTCCTAAAAAATAGAACTTCTATGCAATTTATTGTCTTCTCCACACTAGACTAAACTCCCATAAATTCATGGTACTTCCTTTACTTCCAACTACCCATATTTGATCAAGTCTCCAATTTAAAGGCTTTTGGTCCACAATCTTATAAACTCAAGTGGTGAGGAAATTCCTTACCCGACTTCTTCAAAATCCCTTTAGATTTACTTGGAAATTATAATTTCAACACAATTTTCCAATTCTCTTGCTCTCCCCATCTTGAAATTCTTTATTTCATATGCAACAACATCTTTTTCCAACTCATATTGGCTAATAGGAGAAAGGATCTACAGTGGAAGGTAAAAAATAAATTCTTATTTGTTAAGCATAGAAGACTAAAAATAATGTAAGTTTTCAAATAAAAATGATGCAGGTTAAATTCTAAAACATTCTTTCTTAAAATTCATAGTATTGTATATCCTAAAATATGATTTATGTAGTACCACAATCTTGTATATTTAGAAAACATCCATCAACGTTGTACCTTTTAGTTATAGACCTTCTTATTGTCGAATGGCTTGTGTTCAATATCTCTTTGTGCCTAAATTGCTTATCTCTTAGTCCAACCATTGTTATTCTAATGACCAGGACTTCTATACTATGCAAAAATTTCTAAACCTAAACATTATCCTTCACTACCAATTTTAGGCTTGTACCTATTTTCTAGCTTCCTTGACACTTGCATCCCAGATAAACATTTGCGTCGATGCAAGTGTCTACCTTTCCTAAAAAGTGTCTAGTGCCCAAAAGTCATACAATTAAAAAATGAAACGTATTCTAAAGGTTGCCTAAGTGATTTAATGAGAGATGTTTTCAAAAGGGATTGTTATTTATACAATATCAACCCTCATTCATTCCTCACCTATAAATCACATATAACTCATAAGGTAATATACCAAGAAGTACTCAATCAAGCATTTAAGTGAGAAAACCTGTCTTATTCATCTCTATTTCTATATTATTCATATGATAAATATTTCCACAGGTATAAAACATTCAAGGAGAAACCCATGAGCCATATTTACCAAGTTACAAGCTAGGTCACTACATGTTTATTATTCTCACACATTACATCCTTGTGGACATACAAGCCAATACGTAGGGGAGAAATACATAAGTCTGATCACCTCTTCGGAGTATTGGTTATGTAATCAGTGCCCATTAATAGAGGGGTCCTTGGGTTAGCTCGACATCATTATCCCACTAACCCATTTTTCCCATAGTCATTCCAAGGGTGAAGAAGCTAGGGTTTGATCATTTGACAAATTGTGCCAGCCCATGTATATATTAGAATAAAGGTGATAAAAAACATAGAAGGATCCAATTTATTGTGTCCAAATCTAAATAATATTCCATATAAGACACCTACATTAAAGTTAGACACCTACATCGAAGTAATTATCCCGGTCTAATGCAAGCATCTGAGGCCATAAAAAGAATATTCTTAGAATCTTATAACTATTCCAACATCACCTTTGAGTCCACTTCTATCTTGTTCTAGATTAGACCTATATTAACACATTAAACCAACTAAGTATATTTTATTCCTTATTCATTATAATACATATATATAGTTATACTTTACTAGTTTTAGCAATTTCAGTCCTATAACTTTGAAATATTATTTATCTGAGTTTCTATTAATTAGATTGCTCATTAAGTTAGTTAACCATCCTTTTTTAAAAGCTAATATAATACCCTTAAACCATAGATAACCACACTTATCTAAATTTAGGGGTAATAATTTGGTGAACCTAGCCTTTGGTCTTAAAACCCTAACTTGACCTAGGGTTTCTTGTTATTATTTGATTTCTAATTTCTAAACTACAAAATATTTTAAAATCAGACTTCCATTTCTTTTATAAAAATTAATCATGGATGCATATATCACTTATTTATTTTTCCAATATGTCATAATCACTTTTGTGTGTTAGGGGAAATGCATCACTAACTCAATTAGTATTTTAAAGAAAAGAGGTCAAAAATATGACAACAACAAAACAAACGAATTATTTCATACTTCTCATTGTTATAGTGTTTATAATGAGCTTCTACCTGTTACCACTAAATATTATAGAGAATGCATTAAAAACCCCTCTTCTCTTTCTAATGTCATAAATTATTCCTAAGATGTCATTGATGAAATCTCACTTTTGGATTTATTGCATAAATCTTCCCATTATGAAGATGTTATTTTGGATGCCTCACGTATGATCATATTCCCAAGCAATGTGGAACCTCATTATGTGGCCTTCATGTTAAATTAAATAAAATGGATTGAGAAAAAAATTATTTTGTAAGAGAAGATTTGACACCTCAAGACATTATAAATTTTTGTTTACCATTATATCTCCAAGTATTTATTTTCAATAAAATGGTAAAATGAGTCCTCGTGGATCATGGCTCAGGATTTAACATTTTCAACATATCCTTTTGCTATTTACTTGGAATTGGACCTATATATTTGGAACTATCCAATAGAGCATTATGGTATTTGATAATATGTCACAAAAGGTATTGGAGAAAATAACATTAAATATCATTGTGGGACCCCATACATTACCTAATTCATGATAAGTTATGTCAAATTATTTAAATTACAACATACTTTTGTTAGGATGTCTTTGGATACATGAAATATTTTTTGTTCCCTCCACTTTACATGCATATTTAAAATTCATCCACAAAGTGTTTATATATATGTGCCCAGTAAATACTACTCCATTCAAACATTGTCTGATGATACAACCAATGAATGATTATACAGCACAATCTTCTGATTCTAATTTTGGCTCTTGATATTTTTAAAAATATGGATACAAATGACAAGGATTGGAAAATAATGAACAAGGTACAATCCAACCTATTATACCTTAAAATAATCAAAATCGATAAGGCTTGAGGTTTTCAGATAAAATTTTAACCACAAAGCAAGCCACTCACCATACACTGTGTTTCATAAATGTTATGTTGTGGAGCCTATTTACACATTACAATGTATTTCAAATATTGTACATTAAAATGTACTATACATTATTAATTTATTCTCTCCAGGGTTCAGGATCCCCCTTTTTCTAGGAGTATAGATATGTGGTTTATCTATACTTGTATATGTGTGGTGTCATCACCCATGATTAATGGGGAACCATTATAGGTTGACTTGGCCCATAGTTTTAGTACCCATTATTTTGTAAAACCGCTATGTCAGTTATCTATTGATGTAATTATATATAGATGGACATATAATAGGTTAAATATACAAGAAGAACTGAGTTTGAGAAGGTGAATGAAGTGTGTGAATTCAAGTACGAATTTGGTAAAGTTTGTTGAGCATATCTCCAAACAATATTTGTGCATTATAACTGTGAGAAGACTGATTTGAGAGTGGATTGTACTCTTGTTGGATTGTAATAATATCTGAGCAAGTGTTTTTTGGTTGATGTATTCCACATTAGGTGAACCACGTTAAATCCTGTCTTTTTTTTGTGCATTTTAAATTATGTTCTTTATGTATCTCCGTTCATAGCTTTTGTTATTATGATTCTGTGAAATTATTCCACATTAATTTCTATTTTATTCTTAGTAATTGGTATCAAAGCTTTAGGTTATATTTGCTAAAGGGTTGAATCAAAGGAGGGGTTATTAGTTTAAGTGGGAGCTATGGCTGATGATAGTAGATCAAAGGTTGAAAAGTTCAATGGGCAAAAATTTGGTCTATGGAAGATGTAGATAGAGGATTACCTCTATCAGAAGGACCTCCATGCTCCACTAGGAGGAAAAGTAAAGAAACTAGTGAGTACGTCATATGAGGCTTGGGAGATGCTTAATAGGAAAGCACTTGGGGCCATCCAGTTATGCCTTATATCTTTGATCACATTTAATATATCATAGGAGAAGACCATGGAAGATCTCATGAATATGTTAGGTAAGTTATATGAGAAACTCTCTGCTTCTAATAAAATATATTTAATAAGAAATTTATGTATAAATAGTTATTACAAGATTAGAGAGAGGATTATAGAAAAGAATACATAGTGTTGGAGGATATTGCAGATGGTAAAGTGTCCAAGCAACTAGTTCAAACACCTAATCCATAGGAATCCTAAATTCTTGAGGTGAGAAGGTATTATAGGGTAAGAAGGGAAATTGAATATTTTTCTCCATCTCTTAATTATTTATTTTTCACTGATAATGGAGAGCCATAGTGCTTTAAATAGGCAAATAGGCAGATATCAGGAAGAAGTGGAAACAAGCAATGGATGAAGAGCATTAGTCTCTCATGGAAAATTAGACTTGGGATTTAGTAAACCCACTTGAAGGTAAGAGAGCATTGTAGAACAAGTGGGTGTACATAATTAAAGAGGATGTGGAGGTAACAAAAATTATAAGGCCCAATTAGTGGTAAATGTGTTTGCACAGAATAAGGGAGTTGATTTCGATGAGATTTTTTCTCTAGTGGTGAAGATGACTTCTATTAGGACTATTTTTGGGATAGTGGTAGTGGAAGACTTGCACTTAGAGTAGCTAGATGTGAAGACTACATTCCGTCTTGGTGATTTGGAGGACTTATACTTGGAAAAGCCATAGGGATATGAGGTCACAAAGAAGGAGAACATGGTGTGTAAACTGAAGAAGAGCTTGTATGGCCTAAAATAAGTTCCATGATAGTGGTACAACAAATTTGATAGTTTTATGATGGAGCAGGGATACTCCAAGTGTCATTCAGACCATTGCGTATATATCAATAAGTTTGATGATGGTAGTTACAGTATCCTATGTCTGTATGTGGATGACATGTTGGTTGTAGGTAAGAACATGCAAGAAATAAAGTTACTTAAGGAGAAACTTAGTAATTACTTTGCTATGAAAGATTTGGGGTAGAGAAATAAATCCTTGGTATGAGAATAACTTGAGATAGGAAGGATTGAAATCTAAATTTATCTCAAGAAGAGTACATTAATAATATCTTAAAGAGGTTTAGTATTCAGGATGCTAAACTAATTGGGACTCCTTTGGTAGGCCATTTCAAGTTATCAAAGAAGCAGTGTCCCAAGGTAGAGGAGGAGAGAATCCAGATGTCTAGGGTACCTTATTCATTAACAATTGGTAGCTTGATGTATGCCATGGTGTGCACTAGGCCAAATATTTCCCATGTAGTTGGAGCAATAAGTAGGTACATGAGTGATCTAGGTAGAGAGCATTGGCAAGCAATGAAGTGGATCCTTCGGTACTTGAGAGGGTGTCAGGATCCTACTCCTTAAGAGTACACTTGATTACCTTTGTATAAGCAACTAAACATGGAATTAAACCAGAAGTAATATGTAACTAGAATTCAAAGACAGCACAGAATATGAGAAACAATACAATCTGTATTAACACTCTTCTAAAAGGAAATACAATGAAAAAATCACACTCTTCCCACACCTCTTGGGTGTACAATAATTCTCCCTCAAGAGTTCTCTCTCTCACTCAATCAATTACAACCAACAATCAACTCAATAACCAAGTTGTTCCCTCCACCAGTTAGTGACAATCAACCCAATGGTTGTTGTTGCCTACTGCCAGTCCACCAAGTACCACCGAGTACTCCAAGTAGATCTCCTTGATCTTGCACACCTATAGATCTAATTGATCTTACTTACCATGTAGATCTCCCTGATCTTGCTACCTATAGATCAACTGATCTTACACTCAGAAGGATCTCTTCCTTGTCCTTGATTACAATACAGCCCATGGGTCTCTTAAATAGATCCCAAACCAAACAATAATTAGACTTCCCAATTATAATAATTAAAAATGTAGACTCAAGACTAAAATTAGTCTTTACATGAAAACTCACTGTTCATCTAAATTTAGACCAGTTTTGGAAACACATAGGTGATCGATGTCAGTTCCTGTCTGACTGATGTCGGTCGAACCCTAACTGATGTCAGTTATTGTGTAGCTGAAGATGACTAACGTCGGTTGGCCTAACCAACGTCAGTTACTTTGACACTCAGCAACCTCCACCATTTGCATAACAGTGAAGCTTTTAGCTCCACAACCTAACAATCTCTCACTTGGAGATAAATAACTGCACCTGTACCTATACCTATACATCTTCTAATTTGTTTCTAGCTTGTATCCTTCTTCAAGTTCAATCTTGAAGACCAACAGAAGTTGAATGAAGATTCAACTTCTCCTTTGTTCCCGGCTTTGTTAACATACCTGCAGGGTTCCTATCTATATAGATCTTTTCCTTGCTAGCCACCGTGACTGCAACAACCTTTTGCAACTCTAAAATTTAACTAACTCCCATTCCACCAATAGTGAACACATATCCTATGGTGATTCTCATGCCATCTAAGTCACCTGCCATATCTGAATCTACATACCCATGTAGAGAAATGCTTGACCCTGCATAGCATAAATACCTGCTGCTGGTCCCTCTCAGATATCTGAGAATCCACTGAACTGCTTTCCAGTGCTCCTTTCCTGGATTGGCCATAAATTTGCTGACAATTCTCACTGCTTGGGCAATATCAGGTCTAGTACATACCATGTACCCAACCTCATCATGTGATTCATGACACTGTTCTTTACTCAACTTGAACTGTCCAACCGTAGGTGTGCTTACCGATTTTGCTTCCTGCATATCAAACCTCTCCACTACCTTATTCACATAATCCTCTTGAGACAAAATCAACATGTGATTTTTTCTGTCTCTAGAAATACTCATGCTAAGGATTTTCTTCACTCCTAAATCCCTCATGGCAAACATCTGAGCTAATTTTACCCTTAGCTCAGCAATTTCCTGCATGTGTGACCCTACAACAAGCATATACACTACATACAGTAACATGATAATGTAGCTAATATTATCCAACCTGGTAAAATAAACACAATGGTCACATTGACATTTACTAAAGCCATGCTTTGTCATAAATCTATCAAACCTCAAATACCACTGTCCTGGAGCTTGCTCAAGACCATATAACCTAGCCTTTTGTCTCACCTGTCCATTCTCTCCTTTCTTTAACCTGTGAATCTATTCATCTTTCGGTGCTTTCTTTTCGGCTGGCAACTCTACCAAATCCCACATTTGGTTCTCTTCCAAGGAATCAATTTCCTCATTCATGCCATGCTCCCACTATTTCTTTGATTCTACCTGCATTGCCTCTTCAAAACTTCCTAGTTCTTGACCATCAGTGAGCAACAAGTAGTATAAAGAAGGGGAATAATGAATTTGAGGCTTACTTACCCTTTCAGTCCTCCTCATGGGCATTTGAGACTCCTTAACAGCTTGTTGTCCACCCAAATTTTGTTTTAACAGTGATCGATCCCAATCATCTCTCAATCTACACCCGACTGATGTCAATTCCATGTGACCGACCTGACCGACGTCGGTTCTTACCTGACTGACGTCGGTTTTCACCTACTTGACATCACCGACTTTGGTCTCCACCAGACCGACGTCGGTTCCTACCTAATTGACATTGGTTCTTAACTGATCGATGTCGGTATCTGTGTTTTCCTGTGAGTGATGATTTTTACCTGCGAGCTCATTTTAGATCATAACCTTGTCCAAATCAACACTGCCCTACTCAGAAATATTTAACCTCTTGAGCTAATCTCTATCCATCATCTTCTCCTTGAAAACCAAGGCTTTTCAGTTCTTAGAAGTGTCAAAAACATTAGATTTCCTCTTTATGCAATACTGTGATCCTCCAATAGAAGCTCCCTGAGCTAGTCTCCACATGCCTATGTGAACAAGCTTTAACCTGTGCTTCTTCTTTATTGATCCAGTTTCAAGAAACCTCACTTTCTTCTGTTGCTTACAAAAATCTTGATCTATGCTTTTCAAATCTAAAAGCTTACCTTTTGACTTAAGAACATCCATTCCCTTCTCACTCATGTGACCAAGCCTACAGAGCCACATCTTTGCATCTACATCTGAAGTAGATAACATAGAAGGAGAATTAGTAATACAAGTAGATAGATAAAGTGTACCTACTTTCTTACCTCTCGCTAAAATAAGTGCACCCTTGGAAACTTTCCAAGATTCCACTGTGAGAGTTACTGTGCAACCCTCATCACCCAACTTTTCTATAGAAATCAAATTCTGCTTCAGGACTGGGACATGCATGACATCCTTCAACACCCATGTGTTGTCATTCTTCAATTTCAGCTGCACTTCCCCTTTGCCAATTATTTGACAAGGCTCACCATCCCTTAAATAAATCTTTTCAAAGTCTCCATGGACATAATCATGGAAAAATTCTCTATTTGGGGTTGCATGGAAAGAGGCACCAGAATTTAAAACCCAAGATTCTACTTTATCTAAGGAACATATAAGAGCATCCCATGCAACAATACCTGCATCATTTGCTTCTTTATTTCCTTCATGCTGATCTTCTACCAACCAACAATCTTTCTTTACATGCCCTTTCTTTCTACAATTTCAGTAGGTTATACCTCCATTTCTAGATTTGGATCTATTGCCTATCTTTGACCTTGATTTCCCTTGCTTGCCCTTCTCTCTTTGCTTTCCCCTACTTTCAACACTTAAAGCATTACATGATGTTTTGCCTGTGCTTTTCTTGTGAATTTTTTCATTCAAGATTACACTCACAACATCATCAACTTTCAAGATATTTGAAGTAGACGCAGTATTACTAACTGCCATTACCAAACTATTCCAACTTTCAGGTAAAGAGCATAAGATTAAGAGAGCCTTAATTTCATCATCAAAAACTATTTTGACTAAATTTAACTAATTTATTAATCCATGGAAATCACTAAGATGACTATGTACCGATCCACCTTCCTGCATTTGCAAATTAAATAATTGCTTCATAAGAAATACCTTATTCGAAGCTTAGGGTTTTTCATATAAATTTTCCAAAGATTCCATTAACTCTACCGTTGTCTTTACCTGTGATAAGATGGAAATCACAGACGATGCCAGGCTCAACCTTATAGATCTTAGAGCCTTTCTATCAAGAACATTCCATCTTCATCTTGCATATATGTGGGCTTACTTGAAATCCCACCCAACGGTAAGTACAGATCTTTTTGATATAGATAAATCTTCTATCTGTATCCTCCATAATTGATAATTCTTGCCATTGAATTTCTCTATTCTTAGTGTACTTTCTTCTGCCATTGCTTTACTTCCACTCAAACAAAAACCCTTGTGAGTGAACCTGTAATCAACAAACACTAACCCGCTCTACCACTTGTTAGTGATCTTAGTAGTGAACCAAGCTCTGATACCAATTGTCAGGATCTTACTCCTTAAGAGTACACTTGATTACTTTTGTATAAGCAACTAAACATGAAATTAAACCAAAAGTAATATGTAACTAGAATTTAGAGACAACACAGAATATGAGAAAAAATACAATCTGTATTAACACTCTTCCATAAGGAAATACAATGAAGAAATCACACTCTTCCCACACCTCTTGGGTGTACAATAATTCTCCCTCAAGAGTTCTCTCTCTCACTCAATCAATTACAACCAACAATCAACTCAATAATTGAGTTTTTCCCTCCACCAGTTAGTGACAATCAACCCAATGGTTGTTGTTGCCTACTACCGGTCCACCAAGTACCACCAAGTACTCCAAGTAGATCTCTTTGATCTTGCACACCTATAGATCTAACTGATCTTACTTACCATGTAGATCTCCTTGATCTTGCTACCTGTAGATCAACTGATCTTACACTCGGAAGGATCTCTTCCTTGTCCTTGATTACAATACAGCACCATGGGTCTCTTAAATAGATCCCAAGCCAAACAATAATTAGATTTCCTAATTACAATAATTAGAAACGCAGACTCAAAACTAAAATTAGTCTTTACATGCAAACTCACTGTCCGTCTAAATTTAGACCAGTTCTGGAAACACACAGGTGACCGACATCGGTTCTTGTCTGACTGATGTCGGCCGACCCCTAACCGATGTCGGTTACTGTGTAGCTGAAGATGACCAACGTCGGTTACTTTGACACTCAGCAACCTCCACCATTTGCATAACAATGAAGCTTTTAACTCCACAACCTAACAGAGGGACCATGGGGATAGTTTTAAGCTATGGTGGATTGGACACCACTTTTCATGGTTATGTAGATTCAGACATGGTTGGATATTTAGATAACAAGAGAAGCATGATAGGATATGTATTTACTATAGGTGACATAGTGGTGAGCTAGATTTCACTACTATAGAAACTTGTGGCTTTGTCAACCATAGAGGCTAGGTATGTTATTACCACAGAGGCAAGAAAAGAGATGATATGGTTACATTAGTTACTTGAAGAGTTGGGTCATAAATAGGAGGGGAAGTTGTATAGTGATAGTTAAAGTGTTATACACCTAACAAAGAAATTTGCCTTCCACTCTAGGATAAAGCATATACAATTGAGGTACCATTTCATTAGGATAGCTTTGGAGGAATAGAAGTTGAAGTGGGAGAAGATTTATACCATTTAGAATCTTGAAGACATGATGACCAAGGTGGTCACAAGGGAGAAACTGAAGCTATGTTCAACTTTGGTTGGCCTTCACAAATGATTGTGAAGGGTTAAGAAGTTTGCTCAGAAGAAATCAATCTCCAAGTGGGAGATTGTTATGTTGTGGATCCTATTTCCATATTATAATGTATTTAAAATATTGTACATTAACATGTAATGTACACTCTTAATGTATTCTCACCAGAGTTCAGGATCCCCCTTTTTTTGGGAGTATAGATATGTGGTTTATCTATACTTGTATATGTGTGGTGTCATAGCCCATGATTAATGGGAAACTATTATGGGTTGACTTGGCCCATGTTTTTGGTACCCATTATTTTTTAAAACTGCTATGTCAGTTACCTATTGATGTAATTATATATATATGGACATACAATTGGTAAAATATATAAGAATAACTGAGTTTGATAAGGTGAATATAGTGTGTGAATTTAAGTGTGAATTTGGGAGAGTTTGTTGCACATAACTCCAAACAATATTTGTGCATTATAATTATGATAAGACTAATTTGAGAGTGGATTTTACTCTTGTTGGCTTGTAATAAGATCTGAGTAAGTGTTTCTTTATGGATATATACCACATTGGATGAACCACGTTAAATCATATCTTCTTGTGTATTTTAATTTATGTTCTTTATGTATCTCTGTTCATAGATTTTGTTATTGTGATTCTATGAAATTGTTTCACATTAATTTCTATTTTATTCCTAACATTGAACATACAATCAAAATGCCTAAATATACATACTTTTACTAATGAGATATAATTGGAAAATATGCATCTGATTGATGTAAATGTTTCACCAAAATTTTGACATTGGATGAGTTCTCAAATGATGAGTCATTTCTAGAGTACTTAGGGTCGTATGAGGATCTACCTTCCTTTTATCATAAGAATAGGTTTCTTCATCCCTTCTTTATCGATGCTTACTTTGGTTAGAGTGATGACTCTAATATCCACAGGGATACCCTTAATATGATTCTTACTGTGCCATATGTTATGTAATGATCTACTTTGTTAACTGAATAAATAATACAATAAATTATGGAATATAAAAATATCCTCAACTAATCTTGCTTGTTGTAATGATGTAGGAAGATGATGGCAAAGCTTATCAGTTGATCTTACATTATTTCCAAAAATTATTTGCCTAGGATTATTCAAATATGCCTTGTATAGACCCATCAATTACAATGCACAATATTTTACTATATCTAAATGCAAAACCAATAAAATAAAAGATTCTCAAAGTGCATCCTAAATTTGCACTATTGGCAAAAGATGAAATTCAAAATCTATCAGACACAAGTTTCATAAAATCTATTGCATATTCTAATTGGGTTTTTAATATTGTCCCTATCACTAAACTAGATGGTGATATTTGATGTACAAATTATCATGATTTAAATAAAGCTTATCCCAAAGATGATTTTCCATTGCCTAACAATGACATGATTGTCGATTCTACAACTTGCTATGAGACATTTTATTTTATGATGGATTTTTCAGATATAATCAAATCAAAACTAACCCTGTACATCAGGAAAAGATAACATTAACTACCCCATGGGAAATATTTATTATACAGTCATGCCTTTTGGCATTAAATATGTAGAAGACACATACCAAAGGGTAGCGACAGACATTTTTCATGATTTCATTCATAAAACCATCAAATACTATGTTGATGATTTATTCACAAAATCAAAACATTGACAAGATCATACCACCGATTTATGACAACTATTTGAAAGACTATGCAAATTCAATACATGATTGAATAAAAAGTGTGATTTTGGGGTATCCTATGGAAAGCTTCTAGGATACATAATTGCATAATGACACATTGAAGTTGATCCAAAAAAGTTAAATCTATTACTAAGATGCCACCATCACCAAATTTAAAAAACTATGATGTTTACAAGGAAGAATTTAGGTCATTTGACATTTTATTTATGTAGTTGGTGAATAAAACAATACCTTTCACACATTTGCTTAAAAAAGACACAAAATTTGTATGAGATGACACTTGTTAGCAAAGATTTGATCAAATCAAATAATATTTAGCAAACCCACCAGTACTCATGCCTCCTATATCAGATAGACCATTGCTCTTTTATATCTTAGCCATACATGAGGCCCTCAGGGCTTTATTAATACAATATGACGATGATCACAAAGAGCATGTAATTTATTATAGAAGTTACTAACTAGTTGATTATGAATGAAAATATACCACAATGGAAAAACTACGTCTAGAGTTAGTATTTGCTACAAAAAATTTATGGCACTACTTGCTTAATAATGAGATTCATGTTATAATTAAAAAGGATCCCTTAAATTTTCTCATTAACAAACCCACCTAATGGGTCACATAGCTGAATGGGTGATGCAACTTACAGAATTTGATCTCATATTTATATCTCAAAAATTAGTAAAAGGTCAAGTTATAGCCGATCAATTAACTACAACTCCATTACCTGATCCTTTTTCAATCACGGAAGCTTTTTGTGATGAATTTTAACATGTAATATATTTCAAATCATTGGACAATGTTTTTTTATGGGTCTAGATGTGCGATAGGTGTAAGTGTCAGTATCATATTTTACACCCCCAAGGGATAATACATGCCTTTCTCTTATAGATTAGCCTTTTCTTGTACTAATAATATAGGATAATATGAGGCCTTGATAATTGGATTATCCATAGCACAAAAACTTCATATCAAGGACATTCAAGTTTTTGGTGACTTGTAGTTGATTGTTAATCAAGTTACCAATCATTACCAAACCAAAGAAGAGAATTTACTCCCATATAAAGGGATAGAGGATAAACTAAAAGAAACATTTGATACATTCTCTATCAAAAATATTCCATGAAAATATAACCTCCATGTAGATGCAATGGCTATGCAACATCTTTAATGTCTTTTGCTATTAATGATAGTTATATAAAATTTACCATATGATAGTTATGACAACCCTCCATTACTCTAGATGAAATGGATCCCTTAGTATTTCTTGTTGTTACTCAAAGCTTATAAACATATAATGGTACAATGACATTTAGAATTTATTATACTAAGCTTATATGCTAGATCAATTCACAAAGAATGAAAAACACAAACTAAAACAAGAGGCATTTTATTATGTTATTATCAATAATGATTTGTTTAAGCAAGGGTTTGATGAACACTTACTTTCATGTCTAAGAAAAGATGAGGCACACATTGCACTTCTATAAATACATGATAGTGAGTGTGGAGGACACTTTAGTGGTAGGGTCATATCCCAAAAAATATTATGACAGGGTCACTATTGGCCTATAATGGAACAAGAATGCATTTAACATACTAAATTAAGTTTAAAATGTTAAAAATATAGCAATATAAACCATGCTCCATCTCACGAGTTACAACTAATTGTCTTGCCATGGCTTTTCTCCTTATGGGGATTTGATTTTATTGTAAAAATAAATCTTATATTTGTCGATGGGCATAAATTCACGATCACATCTATAAAATATTTTACAATGTTTTTAGAGGCAATCCCACTCAATTTTACCATAGGGATGATATATGCAAGTTCTTGATGACCAATATTATTTCTTGTTTTGGCATCCCTTTAGCCATTGTTACTGATAATGGATCATCATTTGAAAATAAAACAGTAAAATATTTTTGTATCAAGTAAAAAATCAAACATACCTTTTATACATCTTATTACCCACAAGGTAATGGATAATCAGAAGTAATAAAAAAAGCTATTGTGAAAATACTTGGAAAAATATTTGAATGATACAACTTTGATTGACACCAGCAAATGGTGTATGCTTTATGGTCATAATGACTAATGTTCATACACCTACTCAAGCCACACCTTATTCGTTGGTTTATGGTACAAATAAAGTTTTACCAACTGAATAATAAATCCCTTCTTTGTATGTTTCTCTCAAGGATATTATAAAAGGAAATGACTATAATGAAAAATGGTTGCATCGGTTAGAACAATTGAGTGTAAAACATACTTAGGCCATTGAACACATACAAGTTTATCATGATTGTGTCAAGCTCGCATATAAAAATAAGGTTTGGCCACATGATTTTATTATGGGTGACCTGGTATTAAAAAAAAAATAAAAAAATACCAATGCATAAAAAGATGAGAAATAGAAATTCAAACTAAAGTGGTTGGGAACATTCGTAGTTACATAAAATCTAGGTAAAGGTGTGTAACACCTAGCTACACTTGAAGGAAAACCTCTCAAAAACCCAATGAACATTATGTACTTGTGGAAATATCTTACATAAAATATACTAAAAAATACAAAAATTCAAATATTCCAAAAATACCAAAAAAATTCAACATGTTCCTAGTTGTACTATTTCTTATGCATATGTTGTTTGCTATGTGTTAGTATACAACATATAATTATTTTCCTTTATACACATATGTTTCACACTTCATTTGAGTGTGATACATGCATACCTAGATACATGATGCATTCACATATAGATGTTGGGATTTCCCTCCACTCACATTCTAAGTACATTGGGGGCATCTTATTCTTTAATCACAATACACATAGGTTACATTATTTTATTATCACTTTACATTATCATGTTTGATCTTATATGTGCTTACACATGCATTTATCCATGCTTATACCTTTCACAATGTACTTTATATACTATGTATTTAACATTTCTTGAAAACACATATGTTTAGGAACTAGTACGCTAGTTCATGTTGGTTTCTATTTTTACTTGCTTGTTATTGTCTTGCATTGTATTTCTTGTTAGAGCATTTGAATATGCTCCATTGATTTTGGCCTCCCATGCCATGTTTGCCTATTCTAACATTTGAACATGTCATTGTTTATTTGAATATGCCATTCTATGCTTTGTGGACATTTAAGTAAGTCATGTCCCTTCAATTATGAAGTATTTGAACATACCCCTTGTATGAGGTCTCCTTCGACCATTTTCTAGTTGCTCTTATTTTGATTGATATTGTGTGTGTGCTTGATTAATTGTTGAGCTTGTACTGTTACTTTCTAGATGTTTCCATGATCTACATCATGCATCTTTGAATTTGATGTGATCACATAACTATGTGCCTAATTTATATATCTACCTAGACATGTTATTCTTATATTCTACATGATCCATAGATAAATTATAAAGTTATCTTATCCTTTTGAGGTAAGGAAAACACCATATTATACTTCCCCTCATCTCAAAATGAGGGGCATGTCATAGAGGCATGGCTTCCACAATTTCATATTATAGTGGGGACATGTTATGTACACATGTTCTCCACACTTACACTAGTTCTCAGATTCTCTAGATTATAGTGGGGGCATGTTATGTAAACATGTTCTCCACATTTACACTAGTTCTCATATTTTTGAGGTTACATTGGGGACATGCTATGGAAATATGTTCTCCATGCACCAATTTTAGATTCACTAGATTTCATAGTATATGATTTAGATACATATTTGTGACAACATTCTATACATTGATATTGTTACTATACCCAGATTCTAGCTTGAGATATATATGAGGTGCATATGCCATGGAAAGGGAACCTAAAATTAAAAAATCAAATCATTTCTAGAATTCAAATACTATTGTCAACTATTTTTATACCCAGGTTGAAATTTTATGGACTATTATTGAGCCAATGTACTACAATAATTAATTCACTTTTGGAAGGTTGAGTTGATTAAATCACTCAATCTTACCAAGATTATAAGTTAGACTTGATTAAATCATATAAACTTACAAGACTTTTAAGTTGGATTTTATTAAATGATATAACCTTATCAGATATATATTGTGAGTTGATTAAATCACTCACACCTACCAAATCATGCACATATTTGGATTACATGATTGAGATGAAACAAGCTCAATGGATATGTTGCAATCCACCTTTACACCAATGTTGGGTGAATGTTTCCTCCAATATCTATATATGCAATCGTAGGTTTATATTTGTCCTAATCTCAAATTTAATGCTTCATAATGAGGCATCCTTTCAAATAAAATGACCAAAATGCAAGATGGTTGCATTGACACATGTGTACTTATAATCTTGCTCTTTCTAATTTTAATCATTTGAAATTATTTCAGTTTCAAATTCCATACATTGATTATATATTGTAACATCATCTTGGTTGTAAGTTAGTCACCAGCAAAGCATTCATGTTGGGCTCATGTAAAGACAAGGTGTATTATACACACCCATATATGCATTTCTTTCATTTAAACTAGTCATTTCATTACTATATTAAAGGGGGGAATGTAGATAATAAAATATGATTTATGTAGTACCTCAGTCTAGTACACTTGATAAATATCCATCATGGATGTACCTTTCAGTTATAGACATGCATGTTTCCAAAAGTCTCATGTTCACTATCTTTTTATGCCTAAATTACTTATCTCTTAGTCTGACCATTATTATTATGATGACCAATCCTTCTATACTATGAAAAAATCTATAAAATTGATCAATGTCCTTTGCTACTATTTTTGGACCTATCTGTATTTTTAACTTCTTATACACTTGCGTCCCAGATAAACACATGCATCGACGTAAGTGTCCACCTTTCTTACAAAGTGTACAGTGCCTAAAAATCATCCAACTTTCAAATAAAACATATTCTAAAGGTCTACCTATGTGTTTTAGTTAAAGATATTTTCAAAAAATAATTTTATATATACAAGATCAACCCTTATTCATTCATCACCTAGAAATCACATGCAACTCACACGGTAATATACCAAGAACCACTCAATCAAACATGCAAATGAGCAAATATACCCTATTCATCCCTATTTATATATCAATCATAGGATCAATATTTCCATAGGTCTGAAGTATTTAAGGTGTAGTGCATGAGCCATATTTTCCAAGTTAGAAACTAGGTCACTACATGTCTAAGCTTATCACACATTACACCCTTGTACACACACAAGCTAACGTGTAGGGGAGAACCACATATGTTTAAGGCCCTCTTTAGAGTATTGGATATGTAGTTAGTGCCCATTGATATAGGCTCCTTGGGAAATCTTAGAATCGTGAGCCCAGTAACTCATTTTTTCCACAGTCACTCCAAGGTTGAAAAAGCTAGGGTTTGATCATTTGACAAAGAGTGACAACCTATGAATGTGATATGTATACATCAAAATAAAGGTGACATAAAACCTACAAGGATCCAGTTGGTTGCATATAAATCCAATCATTATTCCATTGAGGACACCTATGTTGAAGTCAGACACTTGCATTGACATGAATGTCCATATCTGATGTAAGCATCTGAGTCCACAAAAATAATATTTTGACTATCTAACAACTATTCTAGGATAAACTTTGAGTTCACTTCCAACTTGTTCTAGATCAGTGTTGAGAAAAATAATAATGTGAATGTATAATGTGAACATATTATTATTATTGATTTGTTAATATATATCACGTAGTGATTTGTAAGAAGTATATTTAAGGATAAGTTATTTTTTAATAATTAGTTTTTAGAATAATTAACATATTATAGAGTAAATGGTTATTCGAATGATTGTTATATAATGTAATGTTGCAGTTGAATAAAATGATGGTTGATTGACTGACAAAATTATGTACAAGCCTTCAGCGCTACCCTGATATGGGCTAAATTCATTATCTAGTATCAGTGTAGGCACCCTGATGAGACCTCTCTATATATTTTATTCGCCTGTGATTTTTCATCAAAATAATTTTTGAATAGTATTGTTGTGTAGACCACATGCAACTACTGTTCATATTTTCATCCACCATTCTTGCAAATTGGAAATCAATTCTTAGTGTTGACCATGTGATAATTTGTTGGCTTCACCACCCATTTGCATTTTCCTTTTTGCTTCCACCCTGCTCATTCTTTTTGTAATTTGTCCACCCGTTATTGTTCACTGTGTGCATTCTAAAATTTGAAAAAGAAAAAAAAATTGATATATATCCTAAAAATAGAGAGGGGATATATATATATATATATATATATATATATATATATATGAAAAAATATAGAGTGTGTGTGTGTGTGTGTGTATACATTTATTCTACAAATTTGTATACAGGGCTATGCAATATCTCTGCATAGAGTCAAATCAACATTGGAGATAATTTAATTCCTTGGCAAATTACATTGGTTCTTTGAGGATCAAGCTCAAACATGCATCTGTGTTTGATATTATTATTGTTTGTTGATTTGGCTCATGCTCTACATTGATATATATCCATATCATATTGTACTTGATTCATAAAAATAGACCATGGTGACCTGTTTAATAAACTCTCCAAGGTCAACTTCCCCATCTTAATTATTGTCCAACCTCAAATTACGATGTAGAAGAAGAAAGGATTATTTCTACACTCAATGACATATGTTCATAACTCGATATAATGGATCGGCTTATTTAGCTTACCATTGTCTCATATCCTTACCCTTGTTCATTGCATAGACTCATGGCATTTTTCATATTGCCAAGTTTGACTCGGTGACCTGCATTCAACCCAACCCCATCTCATGATCTTCCTTCCATATGATAACCTTGTCTCAGTGGCTTATCCATTACTATTTTGGTGAGTTCTCAGATCGAATTTATTATTTGAGGAATTAGGGTTTTATTCCTTATACATCAGACACTTGTCTTGCGTTTGGATCCAATCCTTGGTGATTCATCACAACTAGACTCATGAATATTTATTCAATTTGTGAGCTTTTTAAGCTCCCATGATTGAATTGATCATACCATTCATCAAAGACTCTTGCTTGATGGACCCCTGATCACATTGAGCTCCATATCTATGACTTTCTCCATAGTTCACAACCTACAGTCTTCTCTCAACTGTCGTCATCTATCTCTCAAAAGAAGAATGAGGATCATAAGTTTTAGGTATTTTTTAGATTGAGTTTAAGTTTTGTTTTATTATATTTGGTTGTATTTAAGTTTTTAGAGTTTTAGGTATTATGTTTTTTTTGGGTCTCATTTAGCTATGGTCTAGTTTGTTGATTAGTTATTTTTCTTTAAGGTTTATTGTTTTTATGTTAAATTATGACATATTTAGTTAATATAAGCTTAGTTTTTGCATTTTAGTTTAATAGTGTTTATTTCTCAAATCATAAGTCCGTAGTTTTTTATTTTTGAGTCATTTATTTATATAGATGAGTCAACATAGGTTACATGTCTTTTATTTGGTAAATCTAATATTGGATTTAAAAAGTTGTAGTCAATTTTTTAAAAGAGAGTCATTATTTAGTTATTTAAATGCATGTTGTTTTTCTATATTAGGGTTCATAGTAGTCAAGTGTCAGAGTTAATAGTCAAGTCCTTTTTAAATTGTGAGCTTCAAATAAGCCATGAAATGCAAATTTCAATAAAATGTGATTTTTTTGTAATTGACACATTATCGGTTGAAAATGACATCTGTGAGTTCACATTAGGGGAGGGAATGTTGAGGAAAATAATAATGTGAACATATAATTATTAGTGATTTGTTAATATAAATCACATAGTGATTTATAAGGAGTATATTTAGGGATAAGTTAGTTGTTAGAACAACTAACTTATTATAGAGTAAATGGTTATTCAAACCATTGTTATATAATGTAATACTACATTTGAATAAAATGATGGTTGATTGACTGACAAAATTGTGTACGAGCCTTCGGCTCTAGCCTGATATGGGTTAACTTTATTAATCACACCTACATGATCACAATAAACTAGCTAAGTATATTTTATTCCATATTCATTGTAATATCTATCAATAGTTGCACTTTACTAATTTTAGTAATCTTAGTTTATAAATTCATAATATTATTTATCTAAGTTTCTACTAATTGCCCTGATCATTAGGTCAGTTCACCATCCTTGTGTAAAAGCTAATCTAATACTCATCAACCCTATATAACCACACTTATCTGAATTTAGGGTTAAACAAGTGTTACTTTGGAGTATTTATTTACTCAAATACAACCATAATTTTCCTTTAAAAATAAAACTATGCTCAAATCCATTCTAAAAATGTCTTGCGTTGCAATTTTTTGATGATTTGTTTAACATTTCTTTCTTTTGGAAGAGTGTTTTTCCAAGTGAAATGCTTAGCCTTTGTATAGGAAAAATTATGTATTGGTTTTGACTACGTTATACCTTTAAAATAAAAAATATAAGAGAAATAATATCACACATGATCAAGCAAATGCAAATCTTGTCCCTTGTGTGATAGGAAAGAACTCAAAAGTAGTTTGATGATTTGGAAATAGAAACATGCATTACTTGAAAGGCAAGAGAGACATACATTAAACATAGGAATAACACATACCACCAAATAAATTACTAGACATAAAATTCTATAAAATTTATCTATATTCCTTGATGGAAAAATGAACACAAAGTTTCATTTTCTTTTTGCTCCAAGAAAAAGTTCCAAAAGCATCAAACAACCCTTTGTACAATAACCATTTTTCCTATTTGTAGTTTTAGGAGGGAATGTGTTGACCCTTCATATTTTCCTCATTGTCCTAATCTAATTTTGTATTCATTTTTTTAATAGAATTATAAAAAATTAACCATTAGTTTTTAATATTACAAAAAGAGAAAAGAAGATAGACAAAATAGAATCAAAATATTCACTAAGAGGAATTCCCAAGGACAGGATTTGCATTTGGTGGGATAAAATGTTACAAATTTGGCTGATTTTCAAATTTTATTGAGACAAATTCATTGTTTATTACTTGTTCATGAATTTTGCTATGGAATAATTCTTAAGAATAATTGTATTCTTGCAACATACTATTCATTGGCCAGATATCATCAACATGGCATTGGGAGTCTTTGAGAAGTTTAACAACTTTGCACCGAGGTTTTCCAATGTGGTGTTAATTTTGTTGATCTAATCCATTGACATGATACTAAAACTTCCTTCTTTGAATAGATCTTCTTAAATCAACTTCCAAAAATGTTCCTTTATCTCACATCATAATTTTTTCCTAAGCCATGTTATTTTAAAAAATCGCAATGAAGATTCCACATGTTGGAGCAATCCTTTTATCTCCTATCTTTCATTGTTTCTTCAAATATTTAGTGTATATAATCAATGTATCTATTTTTTGTTGCATACTCTCAAATCATGCATAAAAAATATCATTTTCTCTATTTTTTGAACATCCCTCCTTTGACAAGTAGATCAATGTCAATCATTGACATTACTTCGACCTCTTGCTTCATGGTTTCCCATAGTTTGAGTTCCTTCTGATGATATTGGATCGTTGATTTAAATTGCCTTGATCTATCTCAAGTATCTCACAAGTTTTAATTACTTATTTAATATATTTCATCTCCTTCAAAGGTATTTTTTCCACCTAAGCATAAAGAGTAATACCATAGTCGTTATACCTGCTTATAGCTTAGATTGCCTAATTATTGATTCCTAGTATTTGGGTTAGAGCATCATATTGATATATTTCTCTTTAATTTGTTCATGGGTCATCTCAACTTGTTCATAACTCTTGATCATATATTCTATGGTTTCTATAAGGCTATGCATGTCACTCTCATGAGTGGGTGTGCCTAATGATATCCTCTCCATAGTACAGTCAACCATGGTCATGTCCTCCAAAAATTTCACCATGTTAGGTTTTATAATTTACATAAATTGGGCCCTAAGGGTATAAAAAATAAATATATAAGTGGTCTTGACTTACTTAGGATGAGTTGTGCCAAAATATTTTTTACTATATCAAAATATAGTACTATTGTATCTACCACCTCTTCTTTCTTCCTAATAGTGGTTGCATCCATTGAAATGAAGCTTCAATAAAACTAGCCACCTACATCCTTGAATTGACAAAAGTTGAAGGTGGTGTGGGTTATCTTGGTGGTGTGGAATGGGGAGAAAGTGGTACCTATGGAGATGATGTGATGAATGGAGACATCAAAATTTTATAAGCAATATTTTGCATTTTTCCAATAATAGCATATTTCTCTAATCCTTAACTAGAAGTGATTTATTATTGCATTATGTTGTCAATTAAGATAGAAGCATCACCTTCTTGAATGATAACTCCCATTCTACTTGGATGAGAAACTAATTATGGGTGGTCTGGTATCTTTATCTATAGCTTCACTACTATGGAGGAACCTTCCCAATAGGTTTTACTTGGTAGCTTCGATTGATTTGGATCATCACCATTGCCATCTCCACCAAAAGCAATTGTTGGATGAAATATATAATGAAATTTGTCAATGTTGGATATCTTAGATCTTTGCTCATGAGTTTGGTTGTGGGGAGATAAGGACATGGATTTTGTTGAGCCACTAACTCTTACAAACTTTGTGAGTCTATTGTTAAACCATTTCATTAAACCGTTGAGTATTAACTAGGTTCAAATTTATAGGTCAGTGATATCATAAGAGGACTAATTAAATGTGGGAGGTGGTACTGACATGACTCTTTATGTGTATGCAGGTTAGAGAAATTCACTTCCATCATCCACCATTCACTCTAAAACCTTTGTACTGGTAAATACTTTAATACAATCCAAGATCGAATGACCCCAATCTCCTCTGTGTACCTCATAGTCATCAATGTAGTCTGCCAAATAATATTCCAAATGAGGCACATGTGTGTATGCAACACCTATCCCAATGTGATCTTTAACATAAATTTTAATTTCAAATGAAGACCTACTTGTGTGAGGAAGCAAGGGGAAATGAAGTATTAAATTCTCGATGTTATAGGCATATGTGACACTTTTTAGGTACAATGGCCCTATGTGATTTGGAAAACTACACCTGACACATGCTTCCTTTTACACGTTTTGTGGAATTCAACAAGTTGTCAAAACATTTTTATCAACAAAATTTTACATCTCACAAGCATTGAAAGTTTAAAAGGGAAACACCCAAATTCCCCTGCTCTAATGTAGGTGAACTTCAAGAATTGAATGAATATTGACACCTTCATTAGATATCCTTGTTACCTAATACTATTTAAACATCCGATAAACCCTCGTGATGAACAATACATAAATTGGAAATGTTACATACTTGGAATAAAGCTAAGTGTGAAAATAGAGAAAGAACACATGCATGAACAAAATTGAAAATAGACACAAGATTATCCTAGAAAAACCCAATTTTGGAAAACTTGAGAAGAGTGAGGGATTTCCTCCTCTTCCACTATCTCATTCTACAATTACAACTTTATTTCCTTCTCTAGGCTATCATGGACACTCATTGCATTTTTAATATACCCAAACATCCATACATTCTTTTGCAGATTTATTGCTTGCACTTTTTTGGCACACTCCCAATTCTAGAACAAATGCAATCAAGAAGAATTTCCAAGAGAATAATGAATCTATGCCTAATTGAGAAATGGCCTCCACATTTGAGTTGCACTACAACACCAAGGTGAATTCATCTATATCCATTTAATTAAGGGATATCACATCTAAGTTGCACTACTGCACCTTAATGAATTTAATTTCATCCATTATCCAAGACTCAATTCACATTCAATCAATCAATTAATTAATGACTACAATGACCCTCTCCATGTAAGTTTATATAGTTCAACACCATAACAAGCTCGAGTGACAAGCCTAAATGTTGTAAGAATAAGATAAAACATCTCTCTATTCCTTAAAATTGTTATAGCTAAAAAGTGTGGCAATGTCCCACATTTTTATGACAACACATGATGATGCCATGAGTAGTTTTAAAAATATACGGCTTGGCCATGGGAAATGTCATACTACTTCTGGAGGCCATAACTTTTGCATACAAACATATATTGACATGTTGGTTTTTTTGAAATTGTATAATTTTTCTAGAGGAATCTAAATTTTAATTAATGAAATGTCTTTTGTGAAATATTGGAATTGTTTTAGCCTTTTCCCCACAACCTATCTATTATTGAGGTATACCGTGGCACAACATCTTCTTGAGCCCTATCAACAATTAATCAACGTAACCAATTCATAAATAGTGACATAAATTTGATTTCACATGTTTGAAGTTACATTCTTAGGTGATAAAAATAGTGGCTTGAGTTAGCTAACATATATAATATATTGGATCTAAATTTAAAATCATACCTCCATAATTAGATGGCTTTTGGTCCCCAAAACTTTAAAAACTCTTCAAACGAGGAAATTTATTCTAATGTCTTCATCAAGTTATGAAGTTTTCAAAAAAAACCTATGTTGGGCTTGCAAGGACACCAACATATCATTGGCTCCTGCACATGTAATGCTCTCTACACTCCTTGGTGAATGACTAGCTTCCTCAACTCCACTATGTTCTATAGTTTTTAAGTTCATTCCCTCTTCAATAAGAGATAAACTACTGAACTCAGCCATATTAGTTGTGCTCTCCTCAAAACTAGATTTGTTGTGCACTTAAGAACGTTATTTATGCTAGACTGAAGTCTCATACATTCATAGTGCTTCCTCTACTACCAATTACCCATCTTTGATCAACTCTCCAATATGAATGATTTTGGTCCCACACTATTAGAAACTCAAGTGGTGATGAAATTCCTTACCTGAATTCTTCTTCTATTTCCCTTTGGATTTGCTTGGTAATTTCACTTTCAACCTAATTTTCCAATTATCTTGCTCATCCCTTCTTGACACTTTTTTATTTCATCCGAAACATAATTTTCCTAATCCTCTTGGCTAATAGGTGCAAGGATCTATAATGGAAGTTAAAAAATACCTTATTTGATCCACATGAAAGGCTTAAAGTAATGTTAGTTTTCAAATAAAAAGGAGGCATATCCAATTCTTATCCATTATTTCTTAAGCTTCGTAGTGTTACATTCAGAGTCTTAATTTGTTGAATACAACTGTACCTTGCCTTTAAAAAGTAAACTATGCTCAAATCCATGTTTAAAATGTCTTTCTCTGCACTTTTTTTATGACTCTCTTAACCTTTCTTTCTTTTGGAAGAGTGTTTTGCTAAGTGGAATGCTTAATCTTTTTGAAATTTTTCATTCACCTTTTCATATTGCTTAAGTGGCTAGTCAATCAAAGACTTTAGGTAAATATCACCACGTCTCAGTGCCCATAATGTTGTAGACCATCCTTTTTACAGAAACAATAATAGTGGAGTTTGAACCAACCTTGTTGCCAATAAGTTAAGAAAATCTCTCTATTAACACTTTTTATCCAGGTAATGGGAATACATTTACACAATGATGAAACCCCAAAAATCACTAGAATGGAACTTGAACCAATATAAGACAATTACATATATGTATTTGCAAACTGTTTATGACAAAAATGAAAACATGCTTTGATACCATTTGATCTAAAATTTGGTGGATAATCCATAAACAAATCATCAACCCGAATCCTAGTAAACTCATAACAATTCCTTGATTGATTATCTTATTGTTTGCACATATAATTTATTTAAAATATTCAATAAATGCAAACAATACATGAACTGGAAATGTTGAATTATTGAAAATAAATTAAATGTGAAAATAGAGCAAGAACATATACATAAACAAAATCGAAAAGAAACACAATGTTACCCTAGAGAAACCCAATTTGGGAAAATTCTAAAAGAGTGATGGACTTCCTCCTCTTTCCACTATGTCATTCTATAATTATAGGTTTAGTGCCTTCTCTAGGCCATCAACGACACTTATTAGATTTACAACATGCCCAAACACCCATACATGCTTTTAAAATTTCTCACTTACACTTTTCTTACACTCTCCTAATTCTAAAACACATGTAAACAAGAAGAACTGTTAAGATAAAAAAGAGAATCACTTCCTCATTTAGGAATGGACTCAACATCTTAGTTGTACTCCAATGCCTAGGTGAATTCAACTCCATCCATTTGATGGAGGGACATCAAATCTGAGTTGTACTATTGAACCTAAATGAATTTACTTCCATTCCTTCTTCCAAGACTTAATTATAATTTTGTCATTTAATTAATTAATGACAAAAAAGACCCTTTCAATATACATTTATACAATTCGACACTAGAGAAGGCTCGCATGAGAAGCCCAAACGTCATAAAAAGGAAGAAAAAACATCTCTTTATCTTTTAAACTTCTAGTGACTAAAAATTATGACAATGCCATGCATTTTATTGATAACATGTGGCACCACCATGAGTTTTTCTTAGAATCCATGGCTTGGCTACGATAAAATGTCATGCAACTTCTAGAGGCCATAAATTTTACATACGAACTTGGATTGACATGTCATTTTTTTGAAATTGCATAAAATTTTGAGAGGAATCCAAATACCTAATCAAAAAGTGGATTTGATGAATTCTTGATACTATTTTAGCCTTTATGCCACAACCTATCCTTTTTTGGGTCATACAATGGCGCAACATCTTCTCGAAACTTATCAATAGTTAATTAATGTAACCAACTAATAAATAATGATAGAAAGCCGATTTCAAATGCTTCAAGTTACATTAGTATACAATGATAATAGTGAATTATGTTAACTAAAATATTGTATTGGAAATTTGAATCAACTTGTGGATGTTGCTTGTTTTAATGTCTTATCTAGTCTTATCTATAGAGGATCCTCTAGTTGTTAGGTCATGTTGTGTCATTAATTGATTGTGATTCATACATTATTGCATATATGTGTTATTACATATATTCTAGGTAAGGTTACATGATTGTGTACTTGTCTTGATTACATTACCTATATTATGTGATATACTGTATTTGGTGCCATGATACATATCATGCACACTTATACTTATGCTACACTATTAATGTTGTCTACGTTTCCATGGTCCTTACCATGTATCTATTAGGGCATACTACTATTGTGTATGTGTTTCATTGCTATATCTATCCCTCTAAGGGGCACATTAAAACATATCACTTGTCCCCACCTTAATTTTCCATTGGAGGCATCATATCCTTGACTATCTCCATGACTATCCAAACTCAACATGTGTGATAATATCCTTCAAACTCTCAAGGGTAACTTCCATCTAATCCAAAACCACATGAATCAATAGGCCAATCAACACCACTATGAACATGCTTTTGACATAGGTTACATGTTTTTTCTTCACCTACAACATTATAATAAATCCTCCTTAGAGATGAAGGGTCATCAAAAACTAGCACCCAAGTTTTATGGACCTTATAACGTACTCAAAAATATTCATCATGTGTGTTATAAGTTGGAGTTTCCCCTCTTCTCCCAAGATCCATCATGTTTTTCATGTATCTTGTTTGAATAAGGTCATTAGTCAACATGTTCGAGCCTAGACTACACTTCCCAAGCTCGATATTGAAGGATCTATCCTCTTGGAACCTGAGTCTAACTTAGACATGTGATCATGCAATCTTCACACTCATATTATCACAAAGTTTTTGGTACAATGGTGTGGCATGCAACTAGAATATGCAATGTGGGAACCATTACTCCAATTACACCGACAATTTCCTCTTCTCAAGCTTTAAAGGTAATTTTTTTTTAAGAGGGCATGTTAGGACCCCTTTGTCCTATCTATCTTATTTTGTATTAGGCATTATTAATATAATATTGGACACATATGCTTTGTAAATCATCCCATTAGTTATTTTTAATTATCTCACATGTATGGAAGTAGTAGTTGCTTTGAGTAGATTATTTTAAATATAAATCTTGTTTAAGATGAAAGACTATATATTAAATATTTTGTATTGAGTCGTGTTCAAATTAGGTTGCTCTCTTAAAGAGGCCTACACTACTTTTAATTATGATTACGCTATTTCGCTAAAATATTTCTATCTTTCTTCACTTTCAATGCACATTTTTTATATTCGTCTTGCTAGATTAATTTGTGAGTAGGTAGGTTCCTAACATTAAAGTGGGGCTTTATGTAAATACTTAATTTTGGTTCATCTCCCTTTTCTATTTTGTCTTTGTCATGCATTTCTACACTTGGTTCACTTGTGTATATTTGGCTATTTTCAGACATCTTTATACCCGCATTAGAGTCTCTTTGGCCTTGATATATATAGATATCCTCAATTTAGTATTAGATTTGTCTTTTGTCAACTTGAGGATCATAGTCTGTTGATTCTAATCCTCATATTTTTTTGGGTCCATTCACTTTGCCCTGATTTCATGCACCTTGACTTTTGATTATCATAATATCTTATGGATGAGCAATGTGCATCATACCTTATATATCCATATATATACAAATCTATTCTAATCCATTTAGACATTCTCGTAAGAGCAAGTGATCATCAAGTATCAACCTCATTAAATTTGAGCCACGTGCATTGATTCTATTTATTGTTACTTGTCAAGGAGCTTACACATTAACTATAAATTGCATCTACATCTTGCATCATCATCATCATCTTATGTTAAAATTAGTTAATATCAGGAACATATAGTTGCACTTGATTATATAATAGAGAAGGTTAAGCCCTTTCTCTCATTTTGGTTTGGATTTCACTTACAAAAAAAAAATACATTGAATTTGATTCCAAGTATGTTGGATATGTAGCTACAACTCCTCAAGAAGTTCCATAAGTCAATTTAACTTGCACACATTATTTTGATGCTAATTTTTAAGGTTAGGTCAAGGAGAAAAATAGAAACAATATGTAGTTGCAACTCCTCTAGAGGTTCCCGAGTCAACTTAACTTGCACACACTATTTGTTTACTACATTTAAGGGTTAGGTCAAGGAAAAAAAGAGAAACAATTCATTGTATTTTTCTTACCAATTTCACACAACGCAGTTGTCACCCTATTCGACAATAGCCATCACACTTTCCAAAAAAATTAGAAGTAATAATGTAACAAGGTACATAATTGATTCCCAAGTACATAATCGATAGCAATAGAGGTATGCAATTGGTGACCTATCGATTTTTTCTTGTACATGATCGATGATATGATGATTTTGTTCTAAAGCATAATTGGTTCTAGATTTGTAAGATCACAACATAGTCAGCTACAAAGCATGTCCATGTTTCAAAATAAATTTAATTGTACCTAAATTTATTTATCTATGTAATTTCACCATCTTTACTTATTCAAATGTCTAACTTAATTTATCATCTAGCTTAACTTCATTTCTATTTTTAAACATAATTGAGATTTGAATATTGTAATTTATTTTTTATATCATAAATTGTTTCATTTTCGTTAAAACAATAGATATATAAGTTAACATGGCCTTTAATCTCAGATATCCACGAAAACATATATAAATTCCCTTTAAACATTTGTTATAATTGAAAAATAAATCGATTTAAAGATCAATTTCCACAAGTAGTCATTCTTTTTAACCTTTTACCTAAAATTCATTTATTACAATTATAAACACTTCAAACATTTAATATCATGTGGGAAAAAAATATTATCAATGTACTCCCCACATTGTTTTAGGAAAAACATGCATAGAATGCGTTCATATCTCTTCTCCCCTTAGCTCTAAAGGGAAGATCGTAAGGTTGATGTTGGTGTCTCAACGAAGCATAGAGGTTGTAGATCTAAAGCAGAGAGGTTGAGATTTGCAGTGGAATAAATGATTAGATATGGCTCATTGAGACCAATTGAGGAGATCCTTTCTAGGAGAAGGATGATTCCATCTTGCAGATGACTCATCCCCTTTTTGGAACCTTTTCAACGGCCTAGGATGCGTAGGGTTGACACTTTCTTCCTTTAGAGCTTTTCAAGTTGAACAGAATAGCTACTGACTTTTAGTGGTTTGTTTACATCTTGTTGGCTACTTTTCCGTTGACTTTTTGTTGTATGTTCACTGTTTCACTATTACTGATTAGTGTTTTCATCTCTTTCCCTCTTTTGTTTATGAGTTTTTCGGGTGATATTGTGACACTAATTTTCGCAGTTTGTGGTTTGTAGGGGGATCTCGGCCTCCCATTTGTGTCTCGGACTGGGTTGTTAGTTCTATTTAAAAGCTAATATGTTTCCAATTCATAATTCCCGTCTCTGTAAAAACATTTACCTTTATTAAAAAATAGATAGCAAAACTGGGAACTTCTTCGCTCTACTAATTAATCAAGTATTATCAAAATCTTGCCAACTAAATATTAGCTTTTTCACCTAATAACTCGAACAACAAAGATGTTCAAATCCACCAAATCTCTCTTCTCATATCAAATCAGTGTATTACTCAACATTTAAACAATAAAAAAATCTAATTTCAATAAATGAATAATAACATATTTTAAATTACGCACATTAGATCATATCAAGTAAATATAATAACAAATAAACCCTATTATAACAAGTAAATACAATAACAACCTTACCAACATTTATAGTTCCAATAAATGAATAAGTAAAATATATGTTACAAAATATAAAGAGTTTTTTTAAAAAAAAATATTCACTGAGCTAAATCTATGAACCACAGATAAAGAATGAAAGACGTTGGAAATTTTGTAAAAGTTAGAGCCTACAAATTTCTGAATAGAAATCCTGTGGAGTCTACAAATTGCTAAAGAAATAGCCTCCTAATAAAAATATCTCCAGTACAAATCTGTCAGGTGGAGAAAAAGCTCCCTTCAGCCATGGCATGCAATCCTCACAGTTTTTTTTCCCTTTTCCCCTGTAAATCTTTCCTCTGCTCCTACGCTATGGTTTGTTTATTTTTTGGTGCCGAACCGTCTTCCCTTCCTCTCGTTCAGCTTTGCTCTGGTTTTTATTTTCCTCCTTCACGTTGTGATTGTTTTTTCTTTACGCTTGACTTCCGTCGTCTCAGTCTCTTGGGGGTGCTTCGTAGTCACTTTTTATGGGCATCGCTGCCATTATCTTGCTTGCTTTTCCTGGTTCTTTGGGATATAAACAACGTCTTTTATGCATTTGGGCCATGGGTTGTTACGTTTCTGGGTCTCCCTTGGCTTTCTCTGTTGCCTTTAAGCTTCTGGTTATTCCCCCTATTTCCCTTCTGTTCAGACGCTTTGATCCTTGGTATATTTTCATAGGGCTATATCCTTCACCCATTGTTGGGTTTTGGGTCTCGATGAAGCCAGGTCTTGTTTAGTGCGGAGAAGATTTGGACAATATCCCCCTTTCAAATGGTCCTAGGTTTTGCTCTGTGTGATAAGCTCGGTTATTATCCTTTTTTGTAGCTGTTATGTTTTTTTCCCTCTTTGTACTTGACACTAGAGATGCTCTCGTGATCCTTGTTCTCTAGCTTGGATTCTTTTGTTCGTAAAGCTAGATAGAGTGGGTTGTATGTTTTCCCTCTTGTTGGGCTTTAGATTTAGGAGGAGGATTGGAGGATTGGTTGTGTTTTTTGGACAATTAATTGGCTATGACGAATTATACATGTAGCAAACAATTTGTTGTCTAGTTCATCTGCCCTTTGATCTCTGATTTTGGGCTCCTCCCTTGTATCCTCATTGTTATCCTCCTCAAAATCCCCCTTGACTTTATGGTGAACTCCATCCTTGTTGTTGGTCATCATATCACCCATATTCCCTATGAGGTGAAGGTGGAGACCATCCTGTTTATTGTGGTGAGGACACAAAATTCTAATTTTGTTAGTATTGTGGGATTGAGGTGTTCATCTTGCTTAGTATTGGGTGACTACGGTGCCCAACCTGCTTGGGCATATGGTGATTGAGGAGTCCATCTAGCATGCTACTTCGGAGATTGCGACATCCATCTAGGAGGACACTGTGTTGTTGTGGTCATTTCAACTTTTGGTCTTGGTACCCTTGGTTTTACAACGAGGACTTGTTGCACAACTACTACGAAGACATCCCTGGTGATGTCTTCCAACACTTGAAGGGCTCTACAATTCTTCTCGTCATGATTATGTGATTTTAAAAAAATCAGTACATGTTGCATTGTTGTTGTATATATTGTCATAGTAGATGACACTTGGTGGTTAGATGTCAGACTATACAAAAAATTTCACATAATTTTGCCTTGATCTTTGGACATTCATTCTTATAATGACCCTCATTACCGCACTAAGTGCACCATATTCACAATTTGGGTTTGTTGCTCTTGTGAAGTTCATCTGTCTTGTGTAAGACAACATCTATCTTAGAATATGTCTTTATAGTAGATGGAGGATAGTCTCCGTAGTCTTCTATCTGCTCACCCATATAGCAGCTAAGTGTGCATCCGCTTTACACAAGAACTAAGTTTGTGAGATCGAAAACCTAATCCCAGATCATGGGCCTTCCATAAACCAAACTTTATTTATGTCTTGAAACTGAAAATTCACTAGACTCATGATATTTGAGAACCTGTAGTCATAATCCCAGACTGGTTCCCCTGATTTTTGGTGAATCTTCTTCAAAACCTGAATAATTTGGCTTGCACATTTCTACATCTTGAACTCCCTAATAATTTTTTTTTGACATCTTGTAAGGACAATAGTGTTGGATTAATTTTGTACATGAATTCTAGAGCTCTCCCTGTTAAAGCTCCTATGAGCTCACACTTTTTCCATCATTAGTGGTGGCACCTTTAACCTGTCATTTGATATTGCAAGTCAAAAAATATCATTCAAAGTCAAAAGACCCATCATATAGTGTCAAGGTTACAAAAACTCCCATATTGAGAGCCATATTCCCTGCATTCACACCTAAACCAACTGACAATTTTGGACTGGGCTTAACAAGTGTCTTAAAATTCACTACAACTATCTTTGGAGTACTAGTATTTTTCTTTTCTAGCAACTTTTGAGTTTCTACACTAAGCCTTTCAAATTTCTCTACGAACTCATCAAACCACTTATTATGTCTCTCAGCTTCTACATTGCTTCTTAATGTTAACAACTTAGGCACATGGGATGCATCCCCTTGGAATGAATTATGCTTGTCTGAGGTATCTTCTTCACTTGAACTTGACCATGACTTAATCATGTGACTCAACATAACTTCCTCAAGAAATTGTCCTTCCTCATCTCTAGACAATATCCTCCCTTGTAACTACTTCTTTAAACTACCATCTAATTGCTCTAGTTGATTCTCTGTAACTTTTTCACAATCTTTGCAATCTTTTCCTTCTACTTCCTCTAGGTCGCTTTCCTAATCCTGGACGTTCTCTACAATCTCTTTAGCACCTTTAGTTCCTTTGAGTACTCTGAGTCCCCCATCTTCGTAGTCTCCAAATTATTTTTGAGGTATAGCCCCTCCCATAGTCTTCATACCCTCTATCTCGCTCTAATTTCAAGTTACTTAAGGATTATTCCATCTCTTTTGTTGTCATAGCTCTCTCTAAAGTCTCAAAATTACCTTCTCAATTTTTTTTGTGTGTCCTCCATCTTTTGGGTTCAGGTTCAGGTTCCTTCTCTCAAATCTTCATCATTCATCCCCTTTTAGTTTGCATCTTTGTAGCACCCTAGCTAGCTACTCCATATTAGCTAGGATTGGCACCATGGTCTTCTCGACAACCAACATTTTACGAAGTATAGGTAGTCATTGTAAGATTTTTCCTCTGATGCCTCTTACAAATAAATCATGCATACCTTCAAACCCAGTGTATCCTTGCATGAAAAATTCAATAACATATCTATCAATTATGGTTTTCAGCCAATGATCTATCGTACATGTCTAAATGGTATCCAAGTTTTGTAGCTTTTCTTCAATCCAAACAAAGTGTTATATTTCTCAAGGCCCAAATTAGTAATATTCAATCCTTAACAAATGACCAACATTTGGGAAACTCACACTAAAAAATCTCATAAATCTCGCCATGAATGTGTGCAGTTATGATTTATTTCATAGAGCTTCTAATTCATCTAGCTTCTTCTTCTACGAATTTGTATATTCTTTCATCCAACCATCATCACAGATCTCTTTGACTAGGTAAATATTTCAGCATGTTTCAAGTTCTACACTCACTGCACCATTATTAGCAAAGGTTCCTAGAAAGACCCATCAAAACATACTAATATTTATTTTGTGTGACTTTAGTTACAGGTTGAGAATGTTCAAATGAGATTGAGGTAGTAAGAATCATTTTCACTTATAGTATATGCAGTTAAACATAGTTTGCTGGCCAATATCATATATATATATTTATATTAAATGCACAGATGCAAACATAACTACAAAACTTATGCACACAAAACAACACAAAAAACTTTCAACAGAACCATCAAATGATCTCTATTGTATATTCTCACAACTCAGAAATGTTTTTTTTGTTTACAATATAAGCATTTATAGAGTTTCAATAAATATTTATCACTTCATATTCTTGACCTTTCACTTCCATCTCGAAGGAGTCTATTCATCTTCTACACTCTTTTGATATTCAATCACATGTCAAATTACATACAAAATATTATACATTGAACACTTGTCACTTATACAAAAACTATGTGATTTTACACTTCATAATCTACTACTAACAATCACCTCTTTTTTGATTCTATGTATTTGGGTTAGAGTATCATATTGAGGTTGTTAGGGCTTCCACCAAACTCAAGAGGTAATTAACATATCCAGCGAGTTTCTAGATTAGCTCTTTCATTTGTCCCTGGATCAACACATCTTGTTCAAACCTTTTGATCTTCTACTCGGTGGTTTCTCTAAGGTTATGCATGCCAATATCATAAGTCAATGTGCCCAAAGAGATCATCTTCAAAGTGATGTTAGCCATGGTCATGTTCTCCACATTTTTCTTCACATTAGGTTTTGTAATTTTCACAAAATGGGCTCCAAATGAATTAAAAATCAATATGGGAGTGGTCTTTGCTTTCGTAGGAGGTGTGTCTAAAATATCTATTATTGTAGTGAAATCAAGTAATGTTATACTATCACCTTATTCCTCCTTCCCAATAGCAGTTACATCCACTTAAATGAAGCATCACTAAACTATCCACTTGCATCTTTGAATCAACATAAATTGAAGGTGGTGTGGATTTTCTTGGTGGTGTGGTATTAGGAGGAAGTTGTACCTATGGAGATGATGGGATGAATGGAGATGTCAAAATTTTCTAAGTAATATTTATGTTGTTCCAACAATTACATATTTATCTAGTCCTTAACTAGAGGTGATGTATTGTTGCATTGTGTTTTCAATCAAGAAAGAAGCATCACCTCCTTGAATGAGAACTCTCTTGCTGCTTGGAGGAGAAACTGATTGAGGGTGTGTTAGTATATTTATCTGTAACTTCATAGTTATGGAATAACCTTCCCCACATGTTTTACTTGGTATATTCAATTGATTTGGATCATCACCATCACTATCTCCACCAAAAGGATATGCTAGATGAGATATAGTATGAAAGTTGCCAGTGTCAGTTATCCTAGAAGTTGGTGGATGAGTTTGCTTGTGAGGAGTTGAGGACTTAGATTTTATTAAACCACTAACTCTTTTGAACTTTGCAAGTCTCTTGTTTGAACCATTATGTTGACCTCATGAATATTAAATGGGTCAAACTTGCACATCATTTATCTCATGAGGACCAATTCAATGTGGGAAGTAATGTTGATTTGAATATTTGTGTATGTGTTTTTGAGAAATTCACTTCTTCCATCCACCATTCCCTCTAGAACCTATGAAGTGGTAAAGATTTTAATTTTATCCATGCTCAAACAACCCCTTCCCTTATATGTACCTCATAGTCATCAGCACAGTCCACCTAGTAGTCTTCCAAATGAGGCACATGTGTGTATGTGGCACCCAAGGTGAGCTTTGACATAACTTGTTTTGTCAAATGAAGACCTGCTAGGGTGAGGATGCAAGGGGAAATGAACTATTAAAATCACAATGTTATGGGTGTCTATGGCAATTTTGTAGGTATAATGCCCCAATGTGATAGGGAAAACAACATCCAACACATGCCTCCTACACTTTTTGTGGACTTCAAAGAGTTGTTGGTATAATTCTATCAACATGTTTTTATCACTCAAAAGTCTCACAAGTCTAAAAGGGAAGCCCTTAATTCCTCTCACTCTGATGTAAGTGAAATTTAGGAATTGAATGAAGTAACTCCCACATTGTGTGACAAGATTGGCATGTTCATCACATATCCTTGTATCCCAATCCTCTTTAAGCATTTGATCAACCCTCATGGTGAATAATACATGAATTGGAAGTGTTGCATACTTAAAATAAAACTAAATGTGAAAATAGAGCAACAACAACATGAACAAAATTGAAAAGAGATGCAAGATTACCCTCAAAAATCCATTTTTTTAAAACTCCAGAAGAGTGAGTGACTTCCTCTCCTCTTCCACTATCTTATTCTACATTTATAGGTTTATTACCTTGTTTAGGCCATCATGAACACTTTTTACATTTGCAATATGCCCAAACATCCATACATGCTTTGAAACTTTCTTATTTGAACTTTCCTTACACACTCCTAATTTCAAAACACACACAATCAAGAAGAATTTCTAAGAGAATAATGAAAATCTATGCTTCGTTGAGGAATGGCCTCCATATTTGAGTTTCACTCTAGCACCTACATGAATTAAAATCCATCCATTTGATGGAGGCACATCACATCTGACTCACATTATTGCATCTAAATGAATTTAATTCCATCCCTTCTTTAAAAGCTCAATTCTCATTCAATCAATCAATCAATTGATTAGTGAATACAATGACCCTTTCAATGTACATTCATATAATTCAACACCACAACAAGATTACATAAGAATCCCAAAACATTGTAAAAATAAGATAAAACATCTTTGTACCTTAAAATTATTGTAGCTGAAAAGTGTGATGACATCATGCCTTTTTCTAATAACATACAATGGTGCCAATAGTTTTTTTTTTAATGCCACTAGAAAATGCCTTGCAACTTTTAGAGACCATAAATTTTGCATACGAACGTGGATTGACATTTTTGTTTTATTGAAATTGCATACCTTTTTTAGAAGAATCTAAATATGTAATAAAAGGTACCTTCTATGAATTCTTGGAACTTTGTTATCCTTTGCACCATAACCTATCTATTTTTGAAGTTATACCATGGCACAACATCTACTTTAACCTTGTCAATGGTTAATCAAAATAACCAACTGATAAATAATGATATAAATCTTATTTAAAATGTTTCAATTTATATTACTATACAATTAAAATAGTGTATTGAGTTAGCTAACATATTTGATCTGAAAATCAAATCATATCTCCCTCATTAGAAGGTTTCTGGTCCCCAAAATATTTAGGAACTCTTCAAATGAGATAATTTCTTCCAATGTCTTCACCATGTCCTATAGTTTGCAATGTTTTTTTGCCTTGGGCTAGCAAGGACACCAACTTCTCAATGGTTACCACACCTTCAATGTTCTTTGCACTCCTTCATGAATGATTAGTTTCCTCAACTGCACTATGTTTTATAGTTTGCAATATCATGCCTTATCAGGATTACAAGGACATCAACTTCTCAATGGCTCCTAGATTTGTAATGGTCTCTGCGTCTTTCATTAGATGAATTTATTCTTCAACAAGAGAGAGAATATCTAACTTAGCCATCTTAGTTGCCTAGTCCTAAAAAATAGAGTTGTTATGCACTTGAAAACCTTCTCCACACTAGGCTAAAGTCATATAGCTTCATGGTGCTTATTTTATTACTAACTACCCATCTTTGGTCAACTCTCCAATATGAATGATTTCTGTCCCGAAATCATAGAAACTCAAGTGGTGAGGAAATTCCTTTCCCAACTTATTCTTTGAATGCCCTTTGGATTCACTCAGCAATTTCACTATCAACCTAATTTTCCAATTCTCTTGCTCACCCATTCTTGATGATCTTTCCTTCATCTGCAACACAATCTTTGCCTTACTCCTCCTTCCCAATAGGAGTAAGGATATATAATGGAATGTACAAAATAACTTCTTTTTTTTGTATGGAAGGCTCAGAACATCGTTAGTCTTCAAATAAAAATGAAGCATATCCAATTCTAAAACATTATTTCTTAAGCTTCATAGTGTTACTTTTGGAGTCTTCCTTTACTCAAGTATAACCATACCTTCCCTATAATAAGGAAATTATGCTCAAATCCATATTGAACAGGTCTGGATATGCACTTTGTTGATGCCTCTCTTAACCTTTCTTTCTTTCTTTCTTTTGGAATAGAGTTATTTGCCAAGTGGAATGCTCAGCCTTTGTGAACTTTTGCATTCACCTTTTTATGATGCTTATATCAAAGACTTCATGTAAATACCATCACATTGCAGTGCCCATAATGTCTTACACCATCTTTTTTCTAGCAACAATAATAGTGGCATTTAAACCCACCTTTTTGCCAATTAGTTAAGAAAATATCTCTACTAGCAGTTATTATTCGCGTAATGGGAATAAATCTACAAAATGGTCAGACCCAAACAACCCCCATAATGGATCATGAACAAATCTAACACAATTTTAGAAATGTGTTAGTAAACATTTTTATGGTAAATAGGAAAACTTGCTTTAATACCACCTAATTTGTACCTTGGTTGATAATCGACATACAATTTACTGACATGCATCCTATCAAACTTGTAATACTTCCTTGACTAGTTAACCTATAGTTTGCACATGTAATTGCTATAAAATAATCAAGAAATATGAAAAATACATGAATTATAAATGTTGCATAATTGAAATAAAACTAAATGTGAAAATAGAGCAAGAACACACACATAAATAAAATTGGAAAAAGACACAAGATTACCTTGGGGAAACCACTATCTTATTCTGCAATTATAGGTCTATTGTCTTCTCTACGCCTCCATGGACACTCATTACATTTACAACATGCCCAAACACCCATGCATGCATTGCAACTTGCTCACTTGCACTTTACTTTAACACTCATGATTCCAAAACATATGTAATCAATAATAATTGCTAAGCGAATAATGAGAATCTTTGCCTCATTGAGAAATGGACTCCACATTTAAGTTACACTCTAGCACCTAGGTGAATTCAACTCCATCCATTTGATGGAGGGATATCAAAACTGGCTTGTACTACTCCACCCAAATGAATTTACTTTCATTTCTTCTTCCAATACTCAATTCTCAATCAAATTATCAATTAATTAATGACTACAATGATCCTCACAATGTAAATTTATACAATTCAATAGCATAAAAAGTTTGCACGAGAAGCCCAAAATTCAGGAGAAAAGACAAAACATCTCTTTGAACCTTGAACTTCTTGTAATTGAAAAATATGGCATCGCCACACCTTTTTTTAATAACATGTGTAAATGTCATAGGTCTTTCTAAAAATTTGTGCCCTGGCTATGATAAAATGTCTTTTGACTTCAGGAGGCCATAATGTTTGCATATGAACTTGGATTGACATGCCTTTTTTTGAAATTGTATAAATTATTGAGAGAAAGGCAAATATGTAATAAAAGTGTACATTTGACGAGTTCTTTATACTATTTTAGCCTTTGTGCTCCAACCTATTTGTTTTTGAAGACATATCATGGCACAACATCTCTTTTAACCCTTTCAATGGTTAATGAAAGTAACCAACTGACAAAGAATGATAAAAATTTGATTTCAAGTGCTTCAAGTTGCATTCTTATGGAATGAAAATAGAGGACTGAGTTAGCTAACATAGTTAACATTTTCGATCTAAAATTTGGTTCAACTTATAGGTAATTCCTTTCAATATCCTATCTGTCAGGATCCTACTCCCCCATAAGAGTATATATGATTACCTCTTGTATAAGCAACTAAACATGAAATTTAACCAGAATGAATAAGTAACTAGAAATATGAAACAACACAAAATATGAGAGACAATACCCAATTGTATTAATACTTATCCAGAAGGAAATACAATAAAGAAGATGCCACTTCTTCTCCACACCTTTCAGAAGCTTCCCACACCTCAAGTGTTCACCAGTAATTCTCCTCCACAAGTTCACTCTCTCAATCACGATCACAACAATCAAATCCAATATAGAGTTGTTGTTCACCTCCACCAGTCAGTAACAACGCTGCCAGTACACCAAGTACACAACCGTACTCCAAGTAGATCTCCCTCTCCTTGCTGCCACCTGCAAATCAATAGACCTTACTCACCATGTAGATGTCTCTACACCCTGAAGAACCCTTGTCCTTGCCTCACCAAGTCCTTATGATTCATCAACCAGTACCCCGGTGGATCTCCTAGTAGAACTTGCACAAACTGCAACTCTCCATGATCATACACACTCAGCACCCCTTTGGAACTAGGAGGAGCTACTCTAGCTCTCTCTTCAAGCTCAATGGCTTTCTAGCACACTTTTACAATACAGCACATGAGTCTATTATATAGATCTCATGCATACAATAATTAGATATTCTTAATTACAATAATTAGACTCGCAACTCCAAGACTAAATTAAGTCTTTACATGCAAACTAACTGTCCAAAAATAGACCAGTCTGAAACTCGCATGCAAACTGCATGCACACACAAGTTGCCGATGTCAGCTACTTTTTGATCGATGTCGGCCGAACTATGACCGACGTCAGTTGCTTTTGCACTACTTGATAGGACCAAAGTTTCCCAAAGTTTTGACACAACTTGTCAGATTTAAGAGCACCCATGATTACCAATGTATAAGCAACTTAAACATGCAGAAATACCTAGAAGAAAAAATAACTATCAATGAGAACTAACACATAATATGAGAGGCAACACACAATTGTATTCAACTCATTACAAAGGAAATTACAATAAAGAGATCACACTCTTCTTCCACCTCTACAAGGCCTTCCACACCTCAAGGGCTCCAAGTAATCTTCCCACTTGAGTAATCTTCTCTCATAGGTCACAACTAACAACTAACACAAGCTGTTGTTCACCTCATTGTACATCTGGTACAATCGAGTACGAACCGGTACTCCAAGTAGATCTAACCATGATCCTGCTCCTGATGTATTAATGTCACCTTGGATCTTGCTCCCCTGCCGATCTCCGTTTGACCCTCGCATTCACACATCCCAGCAGACCAACCCTGATCTTACTTATCACATGTAGATCTCCTCCATGATCTTGCAACACCCTGCATATCAAACCTGATCTTACATACATGGGGAATCCTACTTGATTCCACCATGGGAAGAACTCTCCAAGCTCCACACTTGGGTTCTACAAGTTCAACACTTAACAATACAGCCCATGAGTCTATTATATAGATCTCATGCATACAATAATTAGACTTACAGCTCAAGACTCAAACTCATCTTCATCATGCAAACTGCCCGTTCACTTAACTGACCGTTCATCAATAGCAATTCTGGAACCGCACAGGCGACTGATGTCGGTCCCTATCTGACTGGAGGTGACCAACGTCGGCCGATAGCTACCAAGGTCAGTTTCCTTCTGCACGTCCACTGACTGACGTCGGTGATCCTGCCGACGTCAGCGACTGCATACTCAGCATCCTCCTTCCTGTTTGCATTCAGGTGAAGCTTTTAGCTCCACACCCTGACAATCTCCCACTTGGAGATAAAAAGCTGCACCCATACCTATACCAGTACTTTGTCTATTCTACATCCTGGCTTGTATCCCTCTCCAAGCTCCCACTTGAAGACAACCCACCACACTTTCTGTGGTGCTACACCTGTGTCTGAATTTCTCCATTCTTCTGCCTTGCTATACTCCCACTAAAATAGCAACCCCTGTGAGTATCCTGTAATCAACAACACTTAACAGATCTGAACCCCCTGTTAGTCAAGCTCACTTTGAAAACGTCCAACCTCGCTCTGATACCATTTGATAGGACCAAAGTTTTCCAAAGTTCTGACACAACTTGTCAGATTTAAGATCACACATGATTACCAATGTATAAGCAACTTAAACATGCAGAAATACCCAAAAGAACAAATAACTATCAATGAGAAATAACACAGAATATGAGAGGCAACACACAATTGTATTCAACTCATTACAATAAAGAGATCACACTCTTCTTCCACCTCTACAAGGCCTTCCACACCTCAAGGGCTCCAAGTAATCTTCCCACCTGAGTAATCTTCTCTCACAGGTCACAACTAACAACTAACACAAGCTGTTGTTCACCTCATTGTACATCCGATACAATCGAGTACGAACCGGTACTCCAAGTAGATCTAACCATGATCATGCTCCTGATGTATTGTTGTCACCTTGGATCTTGCTCCCCCATCGATCTTCGTTTGACCCTCGCATTCACACATCCCAGCAGACCAACCCTGATCTTACTTATCACATGTAGATCTCCTCCATGATCCTGCAACACCCTGCATATCAAACCTGATCTTACATACATGGGGAATCCTACTTGATTCCACCATGGGAATAACTCTCCAAGCTCCACACTTGGGTTCTACAAGTTCAACACTTAACAATATAGCCCATGATTCTATTATATAGATCTCATGCATACAATAATTAGACTTGCGGCTCAAGACTCGAACTCGTCTTCATCATGCAAACTGCCCGTTCACTTAACTGACTGTCCGTCAACATCAGTTCTGGAACTGCACAGGCGACTGACGTCGGTCCTTGTTTGACTAGAGGTGACTGACGTCGGCCGATAGCTGCCGATGTCAGTTTTCTTCTGCACGTCCACTGACCGACGTCGGTGATCCTGCCAACACCGGCGATTGCATACTCAGCATCCTCCTTCCTGTTTGCATTCGGGTGAAGCTTTTAGCTCCACACCCTAACACTGCTATATGACTGACGTCGGTTGGCCTGATCGACGCCAGTTCCTCTGCAACTCATTCTATAACTCACTCTGCAATTTAGCAACCTAACAACCTCCTCCATGTTTACATCAGTGAAGCCTTTAGCTCCACAACCTAACAATCTCCCACTTGGAGATAAACAGTTGCACTGTACCTGTACCTGTACATTGTCTAATTTGTTTCCTAACTTGTATCCCTCTTCAAGCTCAATCTTGAAGACCAACCACCACACAACCTGTGATGCCTTTCCTGTTATCCAAGTAATCTGCCACATCCGAACCTACATATCCATGTAGTGAAGTCCTTGACCCTGTATAACATGAATCCGTGCTGCTGGTCCCTCTCAGATACCTGAAAATCTACCTTCCCCGAATTGGCTCCAAACTTTCTGACAACTCCCACTGCTTGGAAAAACTCAGGTCTACACCAGACCTCATGTGATTTGAACCCTGTTCTAAGCTCAGCTTGAACTGTCCAGCCCTTGGTGTGCTTACCGATTCTACATCTTGCGTATTGAACCTCGCCAACACCTTCTTCACATCAGCTCCCACTGGAGATCAACCTGTGATCTTTCATGTCTCTTATGCCAAATAATTTCATTGCTCCTGAATTCTTCATGACATACCTCTGAACTAACTTTACCTTTAACTTAGAAACTCCCTGCATGTGTAACCCTGCAACAAGCAACCACACCACATACAGTAACAAGATAATTTTGCAATCATCATCCACCTAGTAAAGTAAAAAACAATGGTCACATTGACCTTGACTAAAGCCATGTTTAGTCATATCCTTGTCAAACCTCCATTGCCCTGCAGCTACCTTAAGACCATATACCTTGGCCTTTCGTCTCACGTGTCCATTCCCGCTCTTCTTCATCCTGAACATCCATTCATCTCTCAGTGCTTTCTTTCAGCTGGCAACTCCACCCAAAAAAAACCCCTATTTGGTTCTTCTCCAAAGAATCATATTCCTCGTCCATGCCAAGCTCCCACTGTTTCCTGGATCTACCTGCTCTGCTTTTTTAACAACTTCCTGATTCTTGACCATCAGTGAGCAACAAGTAGTGTAAAGAAGGGAAATGATGAATTTGAGGCTTACTTACCCTTTCAGTCCTCCATATGGTCATTTGAGACTCCTTGACAGCTTGTTGTCTGCCCAAAATCCGTCTCAGTGACCGATGTCAATCACATCTCAGTCTGCACCCGACCGATGTCAGTTCCATGCGACTGCCTCATCGTCGACGTCGGTCTTCCTGACCGACGCTGGTGTTTACTGGTCCCTGAGTCACTGACATCGATCTGCACATAGTTGACGTCGGTCCTTGTAAGGACACCGACGTCGGTCTCTGTGTGTTACTTGTGAGCGATGACTTTTATCCGCGAGCTCCTTTTGGGTCAAAAATCTATTCATATTGACACAGCCCTGCTCAAAATAATTTAGTCCACTCAGCTGATCTTTGTCCATCATCTCCTCCATGAACACCAAGGCTTTCCAGTTCTTAAGTTTATCAAAGATATTTGTCTTCTGCTTAAGAACATGCATTCCCCTCCTACATATGTGACCAAGCCTACAAAGCCACATCTCTGCAACAGAAGGTGAATCAGTAATATATGTAGATAGATAAAGGATACCTACTTTCTTACCACCATCTAATTCAAGTGCATCCACTGTGAGAGTTATTGTGCATCTCTCATCACCCAACTTTTTTGAAGAAATTAGACTCATCTCCAAGACTAGAACCTGCATGACCTCCTTCAACACATGTGTGTTATCCGTTTGCAATTTCAGCTTCACTTCCCCTTTGCCAACAATCTGACAAGGCTCACCAACCCCTAAATAAATCTCTCTAAAGTCTCCCTGGACATACTCTTGAAAAGATGCTCTATTTCAGGTTGCATGGAAAGACGCAATAGAATCTATAAAACATGATTCTACTTTATCCAAGAAACATACCAGAGTGTCATGTGCAACAACACCTGCAACATCTGCTTCTTCATGCTGATCTTCTACCAACCAACAATCTTTCTTTACCTGGTCTTTCTTTTCATCAATCAGACCATTCGTGCTATTCAGTTTCTCCATTCTTAGCTTATCTTCTTCTGCCATTGCTATACTTCCACTCAACAAACACTAACCAGATCTGAAACAACCTGTTAATAACCCAACCAAAAGCTCTGATACCACTTGTCAGTGGTATTATTCCTTTGAACCTACAACCTGGCTCTGATACCAACTGTCAGGATCCTACTCCCCCATAAGAGTATATATGATTACCTCTTGTATAAGCAACTAAACACAGAATTTAACCAAAATGAATAAGTAACTAAAAATATGAAACAACACAGAATATGAGAGACAATACCCAATTGTATTAATACTTATCCAGAAGGAAATACAATAAAGAAGATGCCACTTCTTCTCCACACCTTTCAGAAGCTTCCCACACCTCAAGTGTTCACCAATAATTCTCCTCCACAAGTTCACTCTCTCAATCACGGTCACAACAATCAACTCCAATACAGAGTTGTTGTTCACCTCCACCAGTCAGTAACAACGCTGCCAGTACACCAAGTACACAATCGTACTCCAAGTAGATCTCCCTCTCCTTGCTACCACCTGCAAATCAATAGACCTTACTCACCATGTAGATGTCTCTACACCCTGAAGAACCCTTGTCCTTGCCTCACCAAGTCCTTATGATTCTTCAACCAGTACCTCGGTGGATCTCCTAGTAGAACTTGCACAAACTGCAACTCTCCATGATCATACACACTCAACACCCCTTTGGAACTAGGAGGAGCTACTCTAGCTCTCTCTTCAAGCTCAATGGCTTTCTAGCACACTTTTACAATACAGCCCATGAGTCTATTATATAGATCTCATGCATACAATAATTAGACATTCTTAATTACAATAATTAGACTCGCAACTCCAAGACTAAATTAAGTCTTTACATGCAAACTGATTGTCCAAAAATAGATCAGTCCGAAACCCGCATGCAAACTGCATGCACACACAGGTTGCCGACGTCGGCTACTTTCTGACCGATGTCGGTTGAACTATGACCGACGTCGGTTGCTTCTGCACTGCTATATGACCGACGTTGGTTGGCCTGACCGACGCCGGTTCCTCTACAACTCATTCTGCAACTCACTCTGCAATTCAGTAACCCAGCAACCTCCTCCATGTTTACATCAGTGAAGCTTTTAGCTCCACAACCTAACAGTATCCATACTTATATTGTTATCATGTCATGTTGTGTCATTGATTGATTGTGATTCGTACATCTTTGTGTGCTTCTATGTGTGGTTACATGATTGTGTTTGTATGTTGATTACATTGCTTATATTATGCAATATATTATATTTGGTGTCATGATACATATCATGCATGCTTGTACTTGTAGTAGCTTGTTTCCTACATTTCCAAGGTCCTTACCATGCATCTATTGGGACACACTAATTGTGTGTGTGTTTCATTGGTATATTTGGTCCTCTTAGAGGTACATTGTTATGTTGAGGCATATCCCTTGTCCTCACCTTGATTTTATATTGGGGGTTTCATACCCTTGACTATCTTCTTTATCATCCACATTCAACATGTGTGAAAATATCCTTCAAAATCTAAATTATAACCTCCATCAGGCATAAAACTACATGAAGCAATAGGTCAATCAACACTGCTCTGAACGTGCTTTTGACATAGGGTACATAATTTTTCTCTACCTACAACCTTATAAACAATCCTCATTGAAGATGAAGGGTCATCAAAAATTGGCACCTAGGGTTTGTGACCCTTTTAAAGTCCACTAGAAGATTAGTCTTATGGCATACGAATTGGTAACTTCCCTCTTCTTCCAAGATCCATCATGTTTTTCAAGTATCTTATTTGAAGGTAGTCATTGGTTGACATGTTCATGTATAGAATACACTACCCAAGCTCAATACGAAAGGATCTATCCTCTTAAAACCTGAGTCTATCCTAGACATATGATCACATAAGCTTCACACAAATACTATTACAAATTTTCTAGTACAATGCCATGGTATAGAACCAAAAGATGCAATATGGGTACACTTACTCAAATTAGACTCATAGTTTCCTTATCTCAAGGTTTGAAAGAAAAGCTTTTTTAAGGGGGGCATGTTAGGACCCATTCCTCCCAACTCTTTTATTTTGTATTATGTATTATTAATAAAATCTTAGACGCATAAGCTTTGTAAGTCATCCCATTAGATATTTGTAGTTATCCATCATACATGGAAATAGTAGTTGTCTTGGGTAAATTGGTTTAAATAGAGAGATTGTGTAAGAGGAATGATTGTCCATTAAATATTTTGTATTGAGTCATGCTCAAAGGAGGTTTCCCACTTGAAGAGGCCTGCAATATTTTGTATTGTGATTTTGTTATTTATATATAATATTTCTATTTTCTTTCAATTCAATGCATTTTTTAATTTATGTTTCTAGATTAATTTCTCTGTAGGTAGGTTCCTAACATTAAAGTGGGGCATTATGTAGACACTTAATTTTGGCTCATTGCCATTTTTTATTGTGTTTTTGTCTTGTATTTTCATACTTAGTCGTGTACATTTGGCTATTTTCGGATATCTTTCTACTCACATTAGAGATTATGCTCAATTTCATATCAAATTTGTATGTTGTCAACTATAAGATCATAGTCTGTTGTTTTTATATCTTGTGTTTTTGTGGGTCCATTCACTCAACCCTAATTTCACACATCTTGACTTTTAGTTATCACAATATCCTATGGATGAGCATGTCCTAAATAGACCTATATATACAATCTTCTCTATGCCATTTAGATGATATCCTAAGAGCAAGTGGTCATCAAGTATCAACCTCGTTAAGATTTATTGTTACACTTGTCAAGGAGCTTATACATTGACTCTACATTATATCGACATCTTGTGCTATCATCACCTTATGCCAAAATAAGCTTATAATAAGAGCATATAATTGCATTTGATTATCTAGGAGAAGAGGTTAAGTCGTTTCTCTCACTTCAAATGGGATTTCACTCACATTCACAAAAAAACTACATTGAATTTAATTCCAAGCATGTGGGATATGAAGTTGCAAATCCTCAAGAGGTTCCTCGAGTCAACTATCTTTCACACACTATTTCGTTGCTAATTCTTAAGATCAGATCAAGGATCAAAAGAGAAATAATATGCAGTTGCAACTCCTCTAGAGATTCTCTGAGTCAACTTAAATTGTACACACCATTTTATTTCTCCATTTAAGGGTGTTAGGTCAAAATGAAAGATAAACAATTCAAGACGATCTACCCACCAATTCTACACAACGTAGTCACAACCCTACTTGCCAACAACAAATGTGCTTGACCAAAAAAACGCATAAGTACCCAGGGGCACAATTAGTGCCCAGGTGCACAATTAGTGCCCAGGCACACAATCAACAACAAAAAAGGCACACAATTGGTGGCATATCAATTTTGTCTCATACACAATCAATAGTCTGACAATTTTGTTCCAAAGTACCAAATTTATAGGGGTATAACATAGTCAACTACAAAGCATTTCCCAGTTCTAAAATTTCATAATGTTGTCAAGTGTGTATTTTTCATCTCTCTTTATCTTTTTATCATTTCTACCTATTTAATTGTCTAGCTTAACCTATCATCTAACTTAACTTCCACTTCTATTTTTAAACATAAATGAGATCTAAATATTATAATTTATTATAATATCATAAATCGATTCATTTTAGTTAAAACAATGATTATATAAGTTAGCATTGCTTGTAATCTATATATATATATATATATATATATATATATATATATATATATATATATATATATAATACTTTTAAATATTTTTTATAATTAAAAAGTAAATCACTTTAACGAGAACTTTCCACAAATAGTCATTTTCTTTAACCTTTTACTTAAAATTCATTGATTACAATTACAAACACTCCAAAAAATTTATATATATTATTATCTTTTTTGGTAAAATTTGTTTAAAACCCCATTAAAATCATAATAATAATGTATTCATGAATTACTTCAATATTTAAACAATGAAAAACTTTGATTTTAATAAATGAATAATAACATACTTTAGATTACACATATTAGATCATATTAAATAAATCTAATGATACTAACACTTTGTAAATCTAAAAACAAAACTATATAACTAATAACATTCAATTTTATAAGCCTAATAACATTACAATCTTATTAACATTTATCATTCTAATAAATGAATAAATAAATAAAATATTTTTTTATAAAATATAAAAAATATATTAATAAATTGGTTGTTAAATGATAAAAATTCAAAAGAGACTCTAAATAATCCTCCTTTCTTAAGTTTAACTTGTAGAAATCTCATGCATTATTATTTGACCAACAACTTTCAACTTTTTTTAAAAAGCCTATATTTTTATATTATAGGAAGAAAAAGTTGATGCAATACAATCCTTCCTTTTCCAATACTTGGCATCTTAGTTCTAATATCATGTTTTATAACGCATTTAGCTTTTGTTTATGATCTAAATGATGGTTCACAATTTACAAGATTTGCGACTAGTAGTATGTCCTTTCCACACACAATCACTTGTTTTTCAATGATGATAACAAATCAGTGCTCTGAACAAAATTTTGACTAGTGATATATTCAATAATAGGATTTTGATTCACCTTCATTAATTCACATTGTTGTAGTTGTTAAGAACCATTAAAACACACACACACACACACACACACACAATTTTAGTAGTGCTATAATTAATAGGTTTTTTCAAGAAAAAAAATTGACTAGTTGATTCGTGGCATATTCAATGATGGAGTTTTGATTTGTTTTCATTAGCTCGCATTAGTGTAATTGTTAAAAATCATCTCTATCAACAACCCTTCAAACCAAACTTATACAATTAGTTCACATTGGTGTAATTATTAAGAACCATTAACATCTATAAACAATACCTTGTTTGACTATTGGTATATTCAATGATGTGTTATGTATCAAATGATGTGATTTTGATCCAAACATTATTATTTCTTTCAATGGCATTATAAATTCGTTTCGAGCCCTTCAAACTGAGTTGATATAAAGTGGGGCCCTCCCTTCACTAAATTTATACCAATCAAGGCCCTTCACCGAGTTTATATAAATAAAAACAAATTTGGCCATTCACCAAGTTCATACAAATCGGGTCTTTCACAAAGTATATACAAATTAGGGCCCTTCAATAAATTTATATACAAATCAAGGCCCTTCACCAAACTAACATCTATACACTATAAGAAAAGAGTGAAAGGCACCATAAAAAATGCAAAGTTGAGAGCAAGTTATTGTAGAACGAACAAAAAATTATAAAGAGAAACCTTGTGGAGTTTAAAAATTGTTGTAGAACTTACATAAATCGCTGAAGAAATAGCCTACTAATCCTCACTTCAAAATAACACAAAGAACTTTAAAGTGTTCACGATGTTCAAAATAAAACTCCAAATGGAGCATTTAAAGTTCCTTCTGGAAAACTCACAAAGAATAATTTTCATTAGCAATGGCCAAGAAACAATTAGCTCAGCTCATCCATGTGCATGTTGTTACAGCGAATCTCCTAAGAATCATGCACCAATCAAACAAGGGAAAGTTCTAAAAGACAATGAGTGGGAAAAGAAAAATATTTCAAGGCAAAAATAAAAAAGGGATTTTTCCTCTAAAGGGAGACAGTGGATGGAGTAGAATGTAGAGACCAAGGCATTCTAAAATGAGTCAACATAGCATAAGAAACGAGGTCAAGAAAAGGGAATCGCCACAAATTAGAGAAGGGCCAAAATAGAGCTCAAAGAGAGGAGGTCTCATAGAAACATTTACAAAGCTTGCGATCCACATGTGAGATCGAGATTAAAAAACCCTTTAGGGGCTTAGAGGAGATAGAGTAATGAGAATAGAGTCAGAGTATGTAGATGTCATTAAGGCTTGTTTTTACTTAATAAATATAAAATGATGTTTTTTTTTTATACGTAACTTTAGTTGCACGGCCAAGGGGATCCCTTCATTGGGATCCCCTACAATGAAATGCACCAAGTTGCATTAGAGCAAGTTAGAAACCTATTGAGAATTGGTTCCACATCATTATGGGACAAAAACAAGAGACATCTATCAACAAAGAAGAGGTGTAGGTAGGTGTAAAAAGATACATTGTAGTCAAAGTGAGTTTTGTTGTAGCTTTAAGAAAGTCCAAGTGAAAAGAGTTGTGATAAAGTCTAACTCTTGTGTCTAATGCACGTTGTGAAAGAGAACCCTACTTGAGCCAATTACAAGTTGTGAAAGAGAAGTTGCACATAAACGAGTATAAATTTGTTGTGTGTGTGAGAAGTCCCACAAGTGTAAAGAAAGTGTGAGAGACTCTACAAGTTGTGAAAAAGAACTTTGCTTAAATCAATTACAAAGTGTAAAATAGAAACCTATTTCCGGTGAAGATATAGCACCCAAAATTAAAAGAGCACCATGAGTAGAAGACCTAGTAGAGATGCTGATGAAGATCAAACAAGATTAGATATGATAGAGGATGCAAAGTGGAGATGTTGCAACTATGAGTAGAGATGACTAAGAAATAATGGAGTTGTCCCTACAAACAAGGTGGAAGAAATCAAGCAAGCAAATGACAATATCCCAACAAAAGCAAGAGACTCGCAAAGGTCAAGGTGGAAGAAAAACGTTAAGTCCACTTGCAATATTGTTTTGTTTTGTGGTAAAAAGAGCCCAAAGAAGCTCATGAAATGGGTAACTAAGTTACAAAATCTATTTGAAGAGGAGTGTAAATGACCCCATGAGGGTAAGAGATTGCAAGCAAGACTATGGAAATACAACTATGTATTGAAGAGATTTCTAAGAAAAGAGATGAGAAAATTTAATAAATGAAAAGTTGGGAACATACAATTACTTGGTTGATCGGTCATATTGTGCACCCCAAATTGTAGAAATAATGGTGGAAGAAGCTCTAAGCATTGAGACTTGCTTTGGATGGCAACGGAAAAGTCAAGTTTCCAAGTGAGAAACCCAAGTCTATTTTCTAAAACAATAAAGATAAAGAAAGATGTGAGTAGCATATAGAGGAAGAAATATTCCTAGAAGAAGTTATGTAGGTGAAAAATTTATCACCGGAAGGAGAGACCTATTAATGGATGATGGATATAGTTTGTGTCATCCCATAAGTGGGAAAACACTTAATTGTCCTTTGGAGAATATGGGAAATGTGTTTGTCTTCTTTTAAAAGGTAAGAAAAGGACAATGAAGATGTCCATGTTACCATGAAGGAATCAATGGAGGTGGTTTAAAAGCACATGAGGTGAGTGTGGTTGAAGGTCCATTTATATGAGGAAGAAAATAGAGTGAAAAGTAAGGAACCACCATGGAGGTTGTTGAAAATGGACTTTTGATAGTCCATAATATGAATGAAAGTTGCTAGGAGAATGTGAGCACCAGAGAAGAATTGGACAACCTATCTTTGAGGCATGAAGAACAACTAAAAGAAGTGTTTGTGAGAACTTATTGAGTCAGCGAATTAGAAAGGAGAAATCAGGGAATTTTCACCCCCTCTAAAAGTGGGGGTTGACAAAGCATAAGAAAAGAGGTCAAGAAAGGGGAACGACACACATCAGAGAAGGACCAAAATAGAGAATAAAGACTCATTTAATATATAAAGATATATGTTTTCTGTTGTGCGACTCTGGCTCCACAAGGGGCATCCCTTCATTGGGACACCCTACCATGAACTGCACCAAAAAGCTTTTGAAACGTGACTTTGCGTGTTGTTTCAATGGCCGATTTCCCCCTCTCAAAGGAGCTTTGGTGTTTGTATGTGCCTGGGATCATGTTTGTAGCCTAGTTTCTCCTCTTGGACCCCTCAAGCTTTATTTCTTCCTCTCTCAAAGGGCAAAGCCTTGGAGGAGATTTTTGCTTGTACATGTGATTCTCAAGTCCAAGCTTAAGGGTTGTGTATCTATGATATTGTTGTTCCTTGTGATGGCCGGTTAATGGTTTGGCTTACGACGTCTCTATCGCTGCTCATGAACTTTCGGAGCAGCGCTATTTATGACAGTTTATGGACTTTGGAAGTTTTTCTGATCGCTATATCTTCCCGAACCACAACCACAAATACACAGAGCCATAAACAAGCAGCTACTGCATTCTGCTCAGGATGTCAATTTTTTAACTCATTGATGTAATGCATCTCGAAGTCTAAGTATTTATAACATTCTTCATTGCAGAAACCTTAATACCAGAGAAATCCACGATACAGAAACCCTAATACCAGACTCCGTGATAAAAAATAAAAACCCTAATACCACAACTTTGAGAAATAAAAAACGCCTGAGATTCTGCTCAGAATGTAGTTCATAACTCATCGATGTTATCCATCTCAGTAGTCTAACATGTGTAATTTTGTAAAATTCTTCATCGCAGAAACCCTAAAACGGAAAACACCAAAAAAACCTGATAAAATATATTTTTTAATAGCATATTAAACCTTAACAAAATAAAATCATCTCTCAGTTTCCTGATCTTTAATCAAAAAGGAAAAAAATCAGCACAGAGCATGTTGCCCTTGGACAAACAATCCGAAATCTTGCTAAGATTTGGGAATCAGAAAAAAAATGCAATTATTAAGAATCACAGCATGTCATAAACACGGACCAATTTGCATACATCATTTTCCGCTATTAAGATACAAGATCATCAGAGACTTAAATAACGGTAATCATGCAATTCATTTTGTTGCAGTTATTTTCATCATCATCTGATCATTTTGTACCCTAACATTGTAATTATCGTACACTATCTAAACAATACGAAACGAAACAAACTACAATTCATATTTCCAAGAGGAATGCATTAATGAGGAAAATGAAAAAATCAAACATCTTTAACCAAAATAAAAAGAAAAGGAAAGGAAGATAACGATCCTACAAAACTCTCAGCTTCACACGGGATGACATATAGCAGACAGATGTTAAAGCTCGGCACCTGCAAAACGAAATAAGATCATCCTCAAATTTCGGAGATACAGATAACCCAACTGTAACGTGTATAAAACATGGGCGGTCGGACGGATCGTCTTCTTACAAACCCTAACTAAATTAGGTTGTGCTCCTTTGAACCCTAACCCTAGGGAGGGGCATTGTTTCCAATAACATTTTATTTATGGGAAAAGGTTAAACATGTTATCATTTTTTAAAAATTTGTTGGGTTGTTTTTTAATTTTTAATTAATATTTTAGTGTGGAAGGGGGAATAAGTTTGCTTTAACTTGTGATTAAACTTCGCCTTTTCTACTAATTAAAATTTATTATCTTTTGTGTATTGAAATATTTGCAGTTTTCCAATAGTTAATTTGTACATTTGTCAACAAAAATTATGAAAGAGACTATTTATTTATGTTTTGATTGGTTGAAATTGTGGACTTGTTATTATGGCGCTAAGAGCCGATGTCATGAATAGTGCTCATCAACATTGTTGCCAATGAGAGTAAATGCGTTGTCAGGGTGTAGGGCTCAATAAATTCGGTGATTTTCGAATTGAATGTGAATATGAATAATTACGCTGAAACTTAAGCAAGCACTGAGTTGAATTAAGTCGATTTCATTCAATTTTTGGGATCGGTCTTAATGACTGACATTTTGTACATTGGCCACTCTATGCTTGTTATCAATTTGCCTCATTTAAATAGTGCATGTCTACATTGTTGATGTAGGTGGAGCATTCAATCCAACACAACATTTATGAGCCTAATCAACGAACTAAATTGTCGAAGAATTGCCAATGAAGATAAGCCATAGCATTTTGGTATTGGTGAAATCATTTGTCTTGTTTGCTTGTTATTGCATCATTTGATTCCTTCCCAAACTAGTTTTAATGTTACAAGGGGATTCTTGGATAAGAAATTGAAGAGAGTAGGAAGACATCTCATGAAATTCAACAACCTTGATGTCAAAACTATATAGGGATGCATATGAATATCAATATGAACATGTGTTTTTTTTCCTCATTGTATATTATTTTATTTAAATTACTTCTATATTTTTTGAACACCCATTGGAGCTTTTGTATTATTTTTTGGTTTACTTCTAAAAATAGCAAGATCCACGGCTTGTAGCATGGTTTTAGGCCTTTTTTATATTATTATCACATATCAGTTAGTAATCCACATTGAAGCCAATAGTAAGAATGTTTACCATGAATCAGTGACATTGCGATATCTTTGTAATTGAATTCATTAGATTATCTTTTTCTTCACAAACAAATCGTACTTTGGTTGCACACAGTGAAATACCAATCCTTGTGTGAGTGAATGATAATGACTGACACTAGGTGGGGTAAGATTATATCATTGTAGGAGCTTGACCGTAACATGGGTTACTTTTTGTTAGTGACTAGTCCCATTAGAATCTTTGAGATAATGACCAAATTTTTAACTTGCAATCTTCTTTGTTGATCCATATGAACTTAAAGTGACATTTGTATTTATATATCAATTGTCTTTACAAATATATTATAATAATTTTGAGATTTTCATTTAGAAAATTTGTGATTTCCTTGTATGTTTTTCCCATTATTGCTTTTTAAAATTGCAAAGGAACCACATGGAGCTTCATTCATTGCCAAATGGTCAATAATTTGGTCATGACCAGTATACTGTTGTTTTAGTAACTGCAAACTTTTGATATGCTAAGGATATAATTGTGTAATGTATTCTTCTTGATTAAAGGTTAATATATTATAATATTTTTGAGATATTCATTTAGAAAATTTGTGATTTCTTTGTATGTTTTTCCCATTATTGCTTTTTAAAATTGCAAAGGAACCACAGGAAGCTTCATTCATTGCCAAATGGTCAATAATTTGGTCATGAGCAGTATAATGTTGTTTTAGTAACTGCAAACTTTTGATATGCTAAGGATATAATTGTGTAATGTGTTCTTAATTAAAGGTTAATATATTATAATATTTTTGAGATATTCATTTAGAAAATTTGTGATTTCCTTGTATGTTTTTCCCATTATTGCTTTTTAAAATTGCAAAGGAACCACAGGGAGGTTCATTCATTGCCAAATGGTCAATAATTTGGTCATGACCAGTATAATGTTGTTTTAGTAACTGCAAACTTTTGATATGCTAAGGATATAATTGTGTAATGTGTTCTTCTTGATTAAAGGCTAATAAGTTTTAACCTCCAGGGATTTGGTCAACACAGTCAATCCTTGATGAGAAAATAGATTATGCAGTCAAGCATAAATTTCATTTTGCACATTCTTAATGAAGCAAAGGATTCTGATGAAATTATTAAAAACTATAATTTATCACATCACCCCTTCTTTTCCAATTCTCTTCACTTCCTTACATAACTTTTTTTTTTGTGACAAATATATCTAAACTTGTAAATTTTCATATATTTGTGAAATTATATTAATACAAATTTAGAAAAAGTATTCTCATATGTGAAAGATAAAATTGAAAAGCTTATACAAAAAAGTATTATCTTTTATAATATAAAATCAATTCAAATAAAAGACATATCTATTTTAAAAATATAATTCACCAAAATTAATTTCAAAAATCTAAACTTTACCAAAAATAAAAGAAACAAATAGATGAAATCAAAAAAATACTATTAGTATTCATTAAATTTAGTGTCCCTCAAAACCAAAACAAAATAACTAGGGCACTAGCATATAATTATGAGTCTAACTTGGTATGCGTTAATTCCATACAACCTGAATTTTAATCGAGTTTGGCATGTATAATATAAAAAATGATAGTTCCCTATACCTCATGGTTCTTAAACAAAACAAAATAAATTCAATAAGGCATACACATGTATCTTTCTGTACAGAAAAGGTAGTTATTCAGTTCTTTGCCAATCATAAGTCTAGTACTAAGCATGCAAGCATGGCTTTGTCTCCAATATTCTAAGTGGTTTGAATTTTTTGAATGTAATTAAAAACAACTTTTTCTTGAATACTGGGATTGGAGTGTAGGAAAGTTAAAAAGTTGTTTAAATATCTTGCTGATATAGATTTTTCAAGCTCCCAAATAAATCAAAAATATTGACACAATATCAATATGGGGTATTTAACAATTCAAAAAGGTGATCTTTTCTAAGAAATTTGTGGTTGGTAACCTCAAGCTTCATTCAAAACTATGGTAATGTTACTATTTGAATTGTAATCTTATGAATAAAGATTTTCATTGCAGGGTACATTTCAAGAGTTAATGCTTAATTTGCTATTTCTTAAGCTTTTGGAGATAGGAGTCTCAAATTGCATCTATGGTCAGATTCTGATGTAAAAGAATGGGACATTGATGCAGAAATAAAGTTCCTAATTATATCAACAATAGTTTATGGAAGGTTAATTTTTTTTTGGCTTAGAGTGTTTTATTATAGTCTTGGATATTTTATCAAGAGCTTCAAATATTTTTTTCTTGTTTTATAGCATAGTTTCTATTCTATATAAGTTATGGATAATTAGAAAGCCATCAATTTTGTTAGCAAAATCAAGGATTTACAAATGGAAATAAAACAATTAATATTGGAAGCTTTGAAATGAGAAAGTATAATTAGAAAGCCATCAATTTTGTTAGCAAAATCAAAGATTTACAAATGGAAACAAAGCAATTAACATCAGAAGCCTTGAAATGAGAAAGCAAGGATGATATATCTTGTATTATAATGTAGTTTAGATAATTGCTTTTCTAGATTGGTGAAGGATATAAGCATTTTTTGCAGCTTAGAATTTTAATTTTAATTTGGGTGTTTTAGAAATTGCAATTGTTTGTTTGTAGGAAGTATATTATATACATGCTAAATTTTTGAAAATATCGTTAAACACTGTGATTGATTATAATAAAAATATATTATCTCTAATAATCATTATGGTTCTAAAAAGTGTATTTTATTTTGTACTGAGTATTCAAATGTACTTAAGTTATAATCTTAATTTTATTTTACACAATGTTTATAACAACTTTCAATTTTATTTAACTCTCACAGAGACTTGGCACATGACATCCTTGTTTCAATAACATTTTTTTCGCATATTTTAAGTAATTATTAGAGGTTATAGGACTTTGCTTAGAACATAAACATACTAAATATATTAAACAAATAAATTTGGGAAGGTTTCAACCTTGGAATTAGATTTTTTTTCTTAAGATTCATCACTGTGTTTAATACATTTTAATATTCCTTCTAATTTTATGGAATTTTATTCATGTGTTTAAGGTATTTCAAGATGGCCATTGTGAGTAGTCATTATCTTAATAACTTAGCATATAAGCACTATTTTGGCAAAGGTACCTACTTAGTAGTGAATATAATCAACCATATATCACCCTCTCACTTATTTTTCTATTATAAAAGCTTTTAGAGCATGTAATGTCTTATAGTCCATTCTTGTCTCACAAGTCTTATTGATGCAAAACATTTACACACATCAGTTTGATTATAGAAGAGAGGTTTCTTGGTATCTATTATTGACAAAGGGTTTCATAAAAATTCAAGGTACAAGTATATATACAACCATTTTTAGAACAGGGTGAGCACTTTTAGGGCATTCTATTTCTAGTCTTGTCATTCTCAGGTCGTATGAAACTGGTTACTATCTTAGATCATTATCTATGTTCTAGAGTTTCTTTTACAATATTCCACTATGTTCTCCTCAATAGTTTTAGACTCTATTAGAATTTAGGCAAGTCATAATAAGGTATTTATTTGCTTATCATTTTCAATTTTGAGGTACTTTCATTCATCTACCTCTTTTTCTGCACTTAGATAAATCTTTATTTACTCTAATTCTTATATATTTAGTGTATTTATACCATATTTGCCTTTGTGTTATCCTTTTGATGTGGTGGTTGGTGTAGTGTTTATCGGAATGGGGCACAATTGAGGATTGATTTATATAGGATCGAATACACAAAGCTTAAACTATACGGAGTTGCTAAATTCAAAGAATAACTCAAAATGGAAGAAGCTTGTCTTCATGACAAAAAAAATCATTAAAATTCATTAGCCGAAAAGTACATAGGAAGGTACATTATATAGTGAGGAATTAGGTCACCCAAAAAGGTAATTAAATCAACTCACAATTAGAAAATGACTTAAAGTATATTTCCTCTAATGACCTATTATTAATATAAGTAAGCTAATTAAACTATGTAGGTAAAATCACATAATGGAAAAAAGCCTACACTAACACCTACATTAAGCATAGCTTAGGTGGATAGAAGAGTTGGGTCCCGATACAAAGGCTTGATGAGGTACCCAAGTACATATAAAAGCTCCTCCAAAAGAGGATGTTGGAGCTATCTGAACCCTAAGATGAGCCCACAAATGAAGATACTTGTTATCAATGAAGGTTTTAGTGAATATTTCAATAATTTACTCCATCTAGATGTAGTGGATATCAATGACTTGCTCATGGATGAGCTCTTGAATAAAATGCATGTGAATCTTGATATACTTAGTCTGTTGATAGAAGACCAGATTACTGTAGATCTATATTGTGTTTTGGTTGTCATAAAAGATGATCATTGGTCATTGAAATTGGATGCCAAACTCAATGAGAATCCCTTGAAGCTAAATAGCCTCAGTGAAAACATTAACAACTCATATATATTATACCTCTATAGAAGATAAAGCAATAGCATTTTTATTCTTGCTTGACCAACTAATCAGACTTAAAATAATGGAGAAACTATAGCCCGAAGTAGACTTATGATTCTAAATATCATCAATCTAATCTAAATCTGTATAGCCAATTAAGTCAACATTTATACTTGCTCCATAGTGAATCCCAAAACTATGAGTACCTTGAATGTAGTGGAGAATTCTCTTAGCTACTTTCCATTGAAACACATGTGGTTCCTACATAAATCTAGAGACCATGTTCACTACATATGAAATGTCATATCTAGTGTGCATAAGGTAGATGAGACTACCAATAAGGTGTCGATATAAGGTATCATCAACTAAAGGAGATGGACAATCAACCTAAAACTTCACACTAGATAGAAAGGGAGTTGGAGTTGGCTTATAGTCAATCACGTTGAATTGTGCAAGAAAATCAAGAGCATATTTAGATTATGCAATAGTGATCCTAGAGTTAGACTGAGAAATTTTAATCTCAATGAAGTAATGCAACAAGTCTAAGTTAGTCATTGATAACCTATCAAACAAAGTAGTTTTCATTGCTACAATGGTGGATGAATAACTCCCTGTGATCAATAGGTCATCCACATATAGAACCATAATCAACAGTGAATCATCCTATCATAAAATGTAGACATTCAGATCAAAATGGCATCTATTGAACAAATAATAAAGGAGTACATATTAGCATACCAAGATCGAGAGATTGTTTGAGGCTATAGACATATTTCTAAAGTTTGTAAACCAAGGATGAATCTTCCACAAATCTTTCTGGTTTTTCCATGTATATTTATTCTTTGAGGTCACCATGAAGAAAGGAACTATTCACATCCATCAATGAGCATCCAAGTGATGCGTTATGATAATGGTGAGAGTGAGTTGGATTGAGTTCATTTTGAAAACTGGGGCAAATGTTTGAGTATAGTCAATTCTAGATAGCTGAGAAAAACCCTTTGTTACTAAGCATGCTTTAAAAGTGTCTATGGACCCATCTGCTATAAATTTTGTTTAGTAGATCCACCTACATCAAACAAATTTTCTTCCCTTAGGAAGAGGGACTAAATCCTAAGTGTTGTTCCTCAACAAGGAACCATACTCCTCTTCCATAGTAGCATCCTACTTAGGAGTGTTTGATTCCTCATGAAATGATTGTGGATCAAAAGCAGATGCAATGAAAGCTTGTGGGGCATTCTATAATTGTGAATGGGTTTGTTTATTGTCTAATGGATCTCCAACCCATTAGCCAACACTTTGTAGTGTTTATATATCCCATAGAGTACCTATGCTTAGAGATTTAGGAAGAGATTCCTCATCCCCTAGAGATATTCTAGGAGAAGTAGGAGGTGACTCCTCATCACTATTCTTATCATCACAATTAGAAAAATAATTTAGATCATTAAGAAGTTATTCAAACAGATCTAAATCATCATAAATTTCATCAAATCCTAGTGCATCCAGGGAAGAGGGAGGAGTGTCATGTGTGGAGTCTAGAGGGCCCTATTGAAATCAAACATTTCTCCTAACAAAAAACTCATGAGTGGTGGGATGGATAAGCCTATACACCTTAACACCCTCAAGATATCCAACATAGATGCAAGGCTAACTTTGAGGTTGCATTGCCTTACATTTCTTCTTCAAAATGTGGTCCATAGCAAGAGATCCAAATACTTAGAAGTGCTTTAACATGGGTTTTCGACTGCTCCAAGCTTTAAAAAGAGTGACTCCCTTTAATATTTTATGAGGAACTCAGTTTTGGATAACAAACATAGTTGATGACCTCAACCCAATATTGAGGTGCAAGAGACTTGGAGTGTAGCATACAGTTGGCCATTTCCTTTGAGAACATATTATTGTGCTCTAGAACATCATTATACTAAGGATTGTATGGAACTACACGTTGTATTTTAATCCCCTTTGAAGTGCATAATTGTTCAAAATGATTATTGACATACTCACCACCACTGTTGGTTTACAAAATATTGATGGCTTTACCTAACTATTCTTATACAATCATCTTAAAGTCCTAAAAATGATCAAAGACATTAGATTTTTGCTTTAGAAAGTACACTCCCAAGTATACCTCAAAATTTCATCGATGAAAGTAAGCATGTATTTAGTCCTATTGAATGAAGAAACTAGAAATGGTCCAACAATGTCACTATGAACTAGCTCCAATACATGTGTAGATCTCCACAATTTGCCTTTGTCATCCTTCTCCTCAGGATGCTTACCAAGCATGCAACCTTTGTTGGATTATTATAATGATCCAAAGTTATTTTAATGTTTTAGTTAGTTTGTTTTGTTAGTAAATAAGTTATTTTATAGGAAAAGTTAGTTTCACTCATGTAACCACCTCATGAAGCCTTTTAAGCTTTCACATACTTTGTAAATGTATATCTCAAATGAATACATTTTATTATTTTGTGTGAAAAACTTTGTTCAAGATGTAATTTGTATCATTCCTACTATTAATTAGGCCAACAACCTTGGTAAATGTTGTCAAAAAAATGAACACATGGCAATCATGAAACCATGTCATGATGACTGAGTTGCTTCATATAGCGATAGTTGAGATGGTTGAATCACTCATGCCATAATTTACTCACCCCATCTGAATGAGCGAGTAGTGCAGTAAAGGGTTAATCAAGAATAAAATGTGAGAAAGTATACAATTCTGACTAGTGATATTCTTTTCTAAATACAATAATGGAGTCACTATTTTCTTCCCTAATGACCACTAAATTAGGTGTGAACTCAACTCTGTTGGATAAACTGATATGAATGATTATATAAACAAATAAGAGATTGGTGGATAAAGAGGGAACACATAGAACATCCTAAAATGTCTTGTCACTCACTTCAACAAATCTTCTCCCACTAAATTTTGTGGAAGTATCATCACTCAACAAGAGGAAGGCATAAAATAAGGCTCCATGGACAAGAAAAGGTATTATGATGAAGCCATGTGGTGTGATGCACCATAATCAATTACCCATGTAGAAGGTTGGGATGCAACTATAAAAAGCGTTTGCCCTTATCTTTTCCCTTTGTACTATCTTTGGTCTTAGAAGACTCGTGTCAATGAACTTTGATTGGTTGAATCAATGATACTGATATTGTGCTTCTCGAGCATCTTAGTTAGTTGGTCAATCTGCTTCTTCATGTATTTAGATTCATCATTTTTAGATTTATTGTAGTAAGCACATGTGAGTCACTCTTTATTAGGTATCCCATCTGAAGAGGAGGACTCTTTTGATGTTTTGGACTTAGCATCAGATTTATGACCCTTTTTTTACTTTGAGTATTTTTTGTTCTATTTCCTCTCCTTATTGCTAGAAGTCTTTTGTTTGCCATGACTCAAAATTAAGGCATGTGATTTAGTTGACTTCAGGGTACACATTTGATTAAGTTTGTCTTACTCCCGAGTCAAGTCAACAACAAAGTCATCTAAGGATGACATGGTCCATGTAGCTCCAAGGGCATGCTTGGTGGCATGGAAGGTAAAAATAAAGACATAATAGTCAAATCCCAATTTGAAAAAAATAGAAAGAATCAGTTGATCATCTTTTTTTTTAATGTTTCAAAGTTTCAACTATAACTTGAGAGATTTGAATGTTGCGAAGAAGTCCTACATAGTGTCAAAGTTACCTAGTATCAAATTGATGAGCTCATTCTCAAACTCATGACCTCTCATTATGTCCTACTTCTCAAAGAGTTTTTCAAATGTTTTCTAGATTCATTAGGAGTAATTTTAGATTTAATATGAAAGAGCAAGTCAGGAGACATAAACAGGTATGGTAGATCATAGGCTTCATCATTTCTGTTAAACCACTTCACCTTCTTTGGATCAAGTGTTGGTTCTTTTTCTATACCCATCGTGATTTGGCATAAACCTTTATTCCTCAAGAAAATTTTAACTTGGGTTTTCCACTCGTAATAGTTGAACAGTATAATAAGTAAAATGTGGCTCAGATCCATGGTACAGAAAAGAAGTATGTGATGAGTTAAGTGTGCCAAAAGACTTTGATGTACAAACCCATAAATCTATAGAGGTTTAATTTTACAAGGTATGATAGTATTACCAATGTGAATATCTCTAAAAAACTCACACTTTCAAAAAAAATGGTGCCTAATACATAGCTATAGGCTAAAAGTTATGTGAGTTTGAATTTTTATTGCTTACAAAAACTAATTTTCCTCTTTGCATAGATTTTGGGTGTGCAAACATTTGGCCAAAATTTTGTGAGGTAAAGTTAAGCCCCCTTGGGTTGGTTGTGACCAAGGGATAAACTCCCATGTAGCTAGGAGCTAAGGGCTAGGATGACTGTTGCTCAATTAAATTTGATGTCCATATGGTCATTGCTGAGTGCAAATTGGGTGGTATAAATGGCAGTATGCGTCTATAGGAGTCATAATATGATAGGCATGCTTGCAGAGGGTATTGGGTGAAGTTAGGTTTTAACAAAATGTAGGCATGGGTTATAGGTCTATCAGTGCATGCAAACAAGGGTGTCAGGTTCTGACATCATGCAAGCATGGGTCATGAGTTTTCCAGTGTGTACAAGCAAGGGTTCAAAGTCTAACAGTGGTGTAAGCATGAAGTTAGAGTCTGGTAGTGTATAAGCAAGGTATTTCATGTCCGTTGGTGTATGAGTAGGGGTAAATGTCTTCCTATACTTGCTTTCCTCTAAGGAAAGTCCACCAACTGCCAAATTTTTTAGAAAGGGTGGAAATTTCAATCGAGGGGTAGAAACCTGCTAAAGTGCTTATAGGGGTAAAAACTTTGCTGAAGCTGAAAAAACCTCACATATACATATTTGGTAAAAATTACATGAAAAATATCAAGGACCTGCCTAGTTTTTTTACAAACCTAGAAATGGTTTTTCTTCAAAGTCACTAGATGTATGATTTTTTGAAAAATTCAAAAAATGGCCTTAAGAGCCTCCAAAATGGTAAAAAACTAATTGTAATGAAACTAAGTCATGTTTATAGTTGAGTCTAGGGTTTTGACACCTTTTAAATTCAACCACACTATACATTTTTCATTTGAAGACTCAAGATATATAGTTTTGCATGGATTTTTTAGAAACCCCACCAAACCCTAGAAAATTGAAGTCAATAAAAAAACACTGAACGAGCTAGAATGCTAGATCTCACAATAGAGGCTATGGTTTTTAGCTACTATAAAAACTTTTATACCATGTCATATTGGGAAAAAATTGAGGATCATACTAAATAGGATCGAATGCATGAAGTTGAAATTATATAGACTAGTGAAATCTAAAGAACAACTCAAAATGGAAGAAGTTTGTCTTCATAAAAAATGTTGCATTAACATTTATTATCTAAAAAGTGCATAGGAAGCTATATTATATAGTGAGCAATTAGGTCACCCAAAATGGTAATAAAATCAACTTACAATTAAAAAATGACTTAAAGTACATTTTACCTAATGGCATATTATTAACCTAAGCAAGCTAATTAGATCGTATAGATAAAACCACATAGTGGAAAAAATCTTACATTAACAGTTTTTTGAAAATTTATGTCAAAAAAATTAAACAAAACCTTCTTTCTTGTTACATTAAATCAAATTTTTATAATACATTAATGTGTTTCATAGTTCTATTTTGCTTTAATGTAGGTGCAATTATTTGTAAGAACATCACTAGGAAATTACAATACAATAGGTATAATATAATGGGCTGACGATAACACCCATAATGGTCCCAAAACAAATTTGGAGGCTTTGAATTCAGATAAGAGATCAACGGTCCATGATAGAGTCATTGTTGGGAAGACTTTTAAGGGATCAATGGTGCCAATTGATCAAGACTCAAGATTGTATGTGAAGGTGACATGTGTCTAAAAATGACAAACGGTCACTTTTTAAATAAATGAACAGTGTGACATGGCAATGCCACATATGTAGAATACATCAAATTAGTAGATCTTGTGGAACCCATCACATGAAAGGTATAAATGTGAAAATCAAATGCAATCTAAGCCATAAACACTCATTGTTCTAACTACTACCATTAAAGCCCTACATAAACATTCAAAATCGCTAATGTGTACAGATTGCCCTAATTATCTCCAGAATCACTATAATTGAGTTGGAAGAACTAGATAATTATCTACAATTGCATCATTAAATCAATGATGACCCAAAATAATATTTCAAATGAAGATGTGGAGCTATATTTGACAACAGATGTTGAGGGATGTGTGTTCAAGGACACCGAGTTCATTGCCATGGCCTTAAACATAAGAGATAACAATTGGTCTAAATTATTCTGGACTAATGAGAACCAACTAGCCATTACCAGTGAAGAAGAGAAGAATCTCTCTACCAAGAGACTATGTGATGACATCATAGTAATTCAGATGGTTGGTATACATTATGTAGTAGCAAAACCAAAGGTAATCCATTGCATTGATATTCTTGCTCCAATTTTTAAGGAAGCTAATATAGATAAGGGCATGTTAATTAATGAACACAATCATAGGAAAGTGGTTTATATTTTTGCTATTGCATTTGAGTCTTATTATAAGTTGCCTAAACCCTAAATTGACCTAGCCTTTATCAATTTTTGGGCTAAAGAGCACAATTTTATGGACACCCTTACCATGTGGTTAGATTTTGGGTACCAAGTCTTTTTAGACCTCAATAAGAACATTCCTATCAACCAATTTAGACCAAGGGTTAGGATGATAATGACAATGTGGAAATGCAACCACTACATATGTAGACCCAATATGGGTGCCCATGGTTTACTTTATTGTTGAAAAGGTAATTGTCCCTCCTTTGGGTGAGATAATCAATATCTCATTAAGTAGACAAATATATGCAATTAGGAATAAGAAGAAAACTCAATTTTACTTGATGTCTTACCTCTTAGATTCCCTATGTGCAACAACAAAGATTCTCAATCAAAGGGAATAGTCTCCAAGTGGAACCCATATTATTTCACAGTACTATTCAAAGTTGTAAATATTTAAATATAGGGATCATATTCAGTTCATATGTGATTGTGTCTAATGAGCTCTAAGTGAGGCTATAATTGGCATTCCCACAGAGAGAGTAAGCCCAATAATCAATAAATATATATAAACAATGGGAGATATCTAGTTGTATCCAAATTGTACATTTATTAGGATTGAGGGAACTCAAAATTCTCCTCTCAAACTACATGTCCATGTATCTGATAAGTTGGCTGAGCAAGAGGTAGCCTACCAATTATTTCATGGTGTTGATGGTTATTGCAAAACTAAAATGAAGGGACTCCTACATAACCTCCCTATGATTATTATCAAGACAACCTTTAGACAATGGGATCATATTGAGGCATCATCAAAGCATAGATCATCTTTTAATCTATAGATTGATGAACTTAGATAGTGGGACCCCTATGGAAAGGTTAAGGAGCATTTAAAACACAAAGGGATGTTGAATGTGCCCTATGAACATGAGCTTGGTTCTTTTGATCCTATATACACCAAGGCATCTACTTACTTTGAATTTACCAGAAGGTTTAAGGAACACAAATTGAGGCTTGAGTCAAAACTAGAGAGAAATAAAAAAATGGATGATATATGGCAATTAGGACCCAAACAATATCATTTGATCAGTGGTGAACCTTCTAGACCTCCATCAATTAGTGCACAAGTTGAGAAACAAATAGAGCATAGGCCTGAGGAGAAAAGGCTAGATGAAATTCCCTCAAGTTCATCAATCCCTAAATCATCCAAGACATTAGAGCATGATCTACCTTTAGAGGAGGTTCATATGATAGCCATAGATCCTCAAGAGTCTGTTGAGGATGTGTTGAAGATATTATCTATGATATAGACAAATTCAAATGAAGATGATCCAGACAACAATTCAGATGATAATTCGGGTGATGGGTCCACCCCATTTGATGGCAAAACTTCTGGGAGCCATAACTTTTGCACTGTAGCTCCAATTGACTCACCATTTGAACCGTTGGAAAACTAATAATGAGGGGAACATCATGAGATGGCATTGATATTTGATCAATGAAGTTTGACCCCCTAAAACCCAATGGAAGTGTCCCAAATTTCAATTTTATTAGTCTAGTCTAAAAATAGTAAGTTTCTAAAAATAGTAATTCCTCGAATTCTGTATTGTTGTAAATCGTGGAAGTCGAACCAATTCATCTCCCTCAATATTGGTGACCTTCCACATCTTCCACACACCTTCAAAACATGTATAAATGAAGATGTAACCCGAAATGGAAATCAGACATCTCTTCTCAGAGATAAGCATATGTTTGGATCTGCAATTTTGATAAATAAAACATCTCTTTTCAGAGATAGCATTATTTGAATTGTGTTGTTCTTATTATATTTCAACCAAAGCTTTCAAGTTTTGGATCAGTGGTATCAGAGCGATTTGTCTTGAGAGTGTATGATCCCAAGGACGAGGTCAAGCTACAAGAAGCTTGGGTGGGAAACAACAGAGCTTCCAAATTTTCCACCTGTTCGCTCCAAATGACTTCAAATGGTGGACGACACCGAGACATCTGATCCTTTCAAGGAAATGGTGAATGAAGCCCTCCAACGGCAACAAGCGCAAATGCTACAATAGTTTGCCCAAATTCTTCAAACACTTCCGATGGGAAATCCTGGCTCCACGGCTCCACTTCCTGGCTCCTCAACCAGGGAACGTCCTTTCAGTGCCCCAACACCCTTTAAGGTCCAGGTAAATTTTGATATTCCTACATTTGAAGGCAAAATCAATGCTAATGCAGTAGAAAATTGGTTGGATCAATTGTCTTCCTACTTCTCTGTAAATAAGTTCACCGATGGAGAAAAGGTTACTTTTGCTCTTTTGAAATCAACATTGCTTGTGAAAAACTGGTGGGAAGTGTACAAAAAGAGGTTCAGTATAGATGACATTGGCCTTGAGGTGGAACCTACTTGGGATAATTTTGTGGAAGCGGTGAAGGAAGATTACTACCCCATTGGAGCATATGACGATCTGTATATAGAGTGGCAAAAACTTCGCCAAGGTAAGGAACAATTTGTTCAAGATTACACTGACATTTTTCATTTCTATTTTCAAGATTAGGCATCCAAGAAAGTGAGAAACACAAGGTTCTCAAATATCGTGGTGGACTACAATGGTACATACGGGGAGAAATGGAACTCTTTAATTTGGAAACCATCGGTGAGGTATACAAGTTCGCAGTAAAGATTGAGCAGAAGCATGGAAGAATGAATATAAAGAATCAGTCTTCAAAATGGAAAAGTGACAAAGATGGTCAAACACGAGGCCAAAATTAGAAGCAAAAGGAAGGAAAGGCTGGGAAGTGGTGTGATTATCACAAATCTAGAACTCACTCCAAGGAAGAATGTCGAGCTATCAAATCACTGCTTTCTGAGTCACAATCCTCTGCTCTACCTCATACAGACCTTGTAGTCAAAGAGGTTGAAGAAGAAATTATAGATGCTGATCTTGAAGCCATTGTTGCTTCATCACAGACACACGACAAGATGCTAGATGACAAGGAAAGGTTGTTTCAATCTAAGTTATGGGTGAAAGGTAAGACTCTACATTTCATTCTTGATAGTGGAAGTCAAAAGAATTTACTCTCTACTAATGTTGTGAAAAGCCTAAATCTGCCCATGAAGCCTCACCCAAAACCATACATCATTGGATGGTTGAGTTTGGGGAGAAACCTCCGTGTCACCCACCAATGTCTTCTCTCATATGCAATATAACCTTTCCAAGATGAGGTCTTATGTGATGTGGTCAATCTAGATGTTTTTGATGTACTCCTTGGTCAACCATTCATGTATGATCGACATGGTATATATGAATCAAGAACTAGAAGGATCACTCTCACTCTTGGAACACGGCGCTACAGGGTACCAGAAGTACCACCTTCTACATCTATCTCTCTGATTAGTGCCAAGAAATTTGTTCTCATGGTGGTCAAGCCACAAGAATCCAAAAGGGCCAATGTTACAACCCTGACTACACAAACAACACAACAACAGAAGCAAATAGATATTGAGCTGAAGAAGTTCACCACCTTCCATCCACATACTAATGGTCAGACAGAAATGGTGAACAATCAGGTATGCAACGGGAATCAAATTAAAGTAAAACTACCATACTTGATGAAATTTTTTGATGCAATGGGGACCATTTCTTCTCAAGGAGGGAGGAATGATCTAGACAACAATTCAGATGACAATTCGGGTGATGGGTCCACCCCATTTGATGGTGGAACTTCTGGGAGCCATAACTTTTGCACCGTAGCTCCAATTGACTCACCATTTGAACCGTTGGAAAGATAATAATGAGGGGAACATCGTGAGATGGCATTGAGATCTGATTGATAAAGTTTGACTCCATAAAACCCAATGGAAGTGTCCCAAATTTCAATTTTATTAGTCCAGTCTAAAAATAGTAATTCCTCAAATTTTGTATTGTTGTAAATCATGGAAGTCAAACCAATTCATCTCCCTCAAGATTGGTGACATTACACATCCTCCCCACACCTTCAAAACATATATAAATAAAGATGTAACCCGAAAGGGAAATCAGACATCTCTTCTCAGAGATAAGCATATGTTTGGATCTGCAATTTTGATAAATAAAACATCTCTTTTCAGAGATAGCATTATTTGAATTGTGTTGTTCTTATTATATTTCAACCAAAGCTTTCAAGTTTTGGATCATAAGAGGAAGCAAGTGTTGAGAAGGCTAAGGAGGAGAAAGAGAAAGAAATGGTATTGGACTTAGTTCCTATTTTTACTCCAAAAAAGAAAGCTGAGACAACCATTGTCTCAAAGGCTAAGAAACCCAAAGTGACACCACCTTTGAAAGAGGTGAATTTTTTCAGTGAAGAAAACTTACTATATGGACCACCAATTCTATAATGGTTCATTTATGAACTAAGGCTGGAAAGAGTGCCCACTATGCATCATCTTTGGGATATGGTGAGGGCTACTAACATCCCCTTGCAATAACAAATAAAAACCAGGATCATTGATCTGCAAGAAGAGGAGGCAAGGAGGTTAGCCACACTAAGTGATTCAATAGATTCATCACAAATGGAGGTTCCTATCACACATGTGACCCAATCTATAGTTGGTGTCAAGTTTGATCCAACAACTGCTGGCTTGTAGAGAGTGACAGAGAAAAGGGTCATGATTGGAGGTGAAGAAATTATGTATAAAAAAGTGGAGCCATTGACTGGTTTGACTCAGAAGTAAAGATAGAGTCCAAGTGAAGATCCAATTTTTGAAGAAGATGTCTTGGAGTTGGCCCAAACACATTCAAAATAGCTACATGCTACTATCAAGGGCCTAAAATAGAAGAATAAGAGTTTAAAAGAACAATCTATCTTATTAGTACCAAGAGACATGGTCAAGCAGTTTGAAACAACCATGTATGACTTATTCAACTCTTTAAAGGTAGTAAAGTCCAAGTAATGATTGGTAAATAAATAGGGTACTTTGGCTACAAGCCAAGTTGGCAAATGGCAAGCTTTAAGCCACAAGGTGAAGAATTTTATCAATTTTTTGACAAAGGATCAAAATCATGAATTTATAATAGTATGCCTAGTCCATTTGAATATGGCTATGGTGATATTGGTAGATAAGATCAAGGTATTAAGCAAATGGTCTAGGGGCATGGGAGACATCTCTAATGATCTCCAATAGTTAGAAAACATAATGATGCACATACATGGGATTTTGATGAAAGATCTTACTTCACTCAGTCCCTTTGGCTTGATCAATGATGAGGAGTTCAAACATAAATATACTTAGTTCATGCAAGAGGTAAGGCATCAAAGCCAAGGTGAGACTAGGGTAGATAAAAAAGGGATAATGGACATGATTTTATCAGTTGAAGAGAGGATGGGAGATGCCAAGATCATCAAGGAAGCATTGAATAGGGCATGCAAGGACCTCAAATTCCTAAAAGATCAATAAAGGGAGATTTTCATGGAACCCATTGTTAACCTCAAGCTAATTGATGAGCAACACTAAAAAATGAAGATCCTGCAGTAGAGATAAAGGACTGCATCAATAAAAGAGTCTCAAAGTCAATTTGGTTGACTTAGGTATATTCCTTTTGTAACTTGACATGTATATTATTTTGAAAAAGGAATATTCTATTTGTACAAGCATGTGCAATCTTGTAAGACACATTGCTTATAGGTTAGTCCTTTAGAATGTGTCATTAATTCTAGAACATTGTAGAAGGACAACTGTCCTAGACACTTGTACAAATATCATTTGACATGATTGACCGAAATACCTCCTTAGTCTTATATAAAAGGGGTATTGTCATTTGTAAAGAGAGGGGGGAGTTTTTGAGCAAAAAAAATTATGTAAACTTTGAGAAATTAATACAAGCAAGGAATTTTGCAAAGATTGTCCATTAATTATTTGTGTGATTGCTATTATGGTTGCTTCCTCAACATATTGGTTTAATGTTCATATTTGAATGGTTTTCATAGATTATAGATGTGTACACTTGAATGCAGAGTTGTCAATTTGTGATTATGCTAGATTGATAGAAAGATCTTAGATTCATTTCATTTTCTTTGCTTTGCTTGTAGATGCTTGTAGGAGTAAATATTTAAATTAAATCTAGTTCTTATTTGCTTTGTTCCTACTATCCTCAAATGTTTGCCTGATATATGATAGGATTTGAGATTTAGCTATTTCATGTCATATATTAGTTTTAGTACACATCTTGATGAAATTTAAGCTTTGTCATACTGTCTAGATTAAAGATCAATAATAACTTTCTTCTATGCCCTACCCTTCCTTTTTCTCATTTTTTTTATCAATTCATTTAGTTTGGCTTCATTGTAAATATTCATGCTAGCTTAGACTTAAGAATTAGGTTCTGATCATAATTCACTCTACTTAGTTTAAATCATATTCATCTTTCACAAGCAAGCTATTAGGCCATGGTTGCTCCCAACAACCAAACAACTACATTATAAATTTTATGAAATAATTCATTTGCTTTGCCACTATTCCACCAAGGATATCAAGAATATCACACCCTGTAACTCATGCAATGGATTATTTGAATCTAGAAATGAGAAGTATTTCTTAAACACTTTGAACCCCTGTGATACACTTTTAGGCATCAATAGGTGAGGTTTCACTAGCACTAGAACGAGGGCATTAGCTAAAGCTTTATGAATTTGTAGTGTCTTTGTTAATTTTAGTGAATTTTGTTCAAAGATCAATGGATTCCTTGCATGTTTATGTTGTTCTTAGCTCAATTATGTAAAGATAATTGAAATTCAGACCATTCTTTAGGCTTATTTATCTAAAGATAGCTAATTTTTGAAGATTCATCATAATTTATTGCAAAGGTAGTTTAAGCTTTGAGAATTCAATGCGTTTAAGGTTATTGATAACAATTTTGTTCAAAGATTGATTGATTCTTTGAAAATTTAGGTTTATTTGAACTTATAATGTAAATATCATTCATGTTCATCAGTTTAGACATATATTTAAGCAAATTCAATTAAAGATAGTTGTTCTTTATAAAGATTTGTGCAAAATTCACTTAATGTGAAAATATGATCTTTGTTCTTTACAAAGATAAGGTTTACATGTCATATTTTGAACAAGATTCAAATTTTACAAGCTGGAACTGTCAAGAATCAAGACTAGGTCACGTTCAGAGACAAGATTACCTCTTTTTTCATTAGAAGTTCACAAGAAAGCAAGAGTAGAGTTTCTAAATCCCAACCTACTTCACCTATTCGTGGTGCTCCTATGCTCAATCCTTATCAAGGTATGGATTTGTTAGGTTGATCTTCCATCAATGTGCCTGGTTATGTATATGAATTTCCTAGAAATCCTAAGAGTTGCCTTCTTTCAGTCCTAATGGTGTGGTTACTACTGAAGAACATATCAAAAGTTTCAAAGCTACTTCAAGATTGTTGAATGTGGTTCATGAAGATGTTGCATGTAGGTTGTTTCCATTTACATTCAAAGATGCTTCATATGATTGGTTTCTCAACATTCCTAAGAATTACATTACCATTTGGAATGATTTTAACAGTATTTTCATTGATAAATTTGTAAAAATCATCAATCTATGTATTCTTTATCAACAATTCACTACTTTGAAAAGAGATTCAAGTGAAACCATTAGAGATTTTAATGATAGATTCTAGAAGATGTTTAGTAGAACCATAGCTCATTATAGACCTGATGAAGCTTTAAATTTAGAGATTTATAAGGATGCTTTATGTCCCATGGCTTTTGTGTCTTTGAAAAGGTATATTAGAGTTATAAACACATTAGCATTGGCCTATGTTAATGCTATGACAATCAATGATCAAAAGCAACCCCAAGGTTAGTTGGCATATGCTATCTCCAATGTCAATCCTAATCTACGTATGTTGAATGTCATTCCCAATACAAATCAAAACATGCCTTCTTTGAACCAAACACTAGTGTTGGATCAATTACCTTTGAGTTATGCTTATCCTGGTCAAAACATATGATTCTTGAATAGAATTGCTACTGGATTTCATCCACAAGATCAAAGATATTTGGTGCTAATATCTAGTAATAATACTCATGTCCATAATTTAGAGGCATCAAAAAGTGAAAATGACTCCATACTCAAAATGGTTCAAAAACAGAGCACTAAATTTATTCAGTTACAAAGACAAGTAGGTAACACTGGGGAAAAATCTAATAGGAATTATTATTTTCAAGGGTTTAATGGACCTATAAATAAGTTTTACTGAAGATTTCAAAATTTTACTCTCAAACTACCTGTTCATGTTCCTGATAAGTTGGCTAAGAAAGAGGTAGCCTACCAATTATTTCATGGTGTGGATGGTCTTTGCAAAACTAAAAGGAAGGGATTCCTTCACAACATCCATATGAATTTTGGCAAGACAACCTTCAAACAGTGGGATCAAATCAAAGCATAGATCATCTTTCAATCTATAGATTGATGAAATTAGATAGTGAGACCCCTATGGAAAGGTTAAGGAACATTTGAAACACAAAGGGATGTTGAATGTGTGTTATGAACATGATCTTGGTGCATTTGATCCTATATACACCAAGGCATATACTTACTTTGAAGTCACCAGAAGGTTGAAGGAACACAACCTGAGGCATAATTCAAGACTAGAGAGAAATAAAAAAATGGATGATAGATGGCAATTGGGACCCAGGAAATATCATTTGATTAGTGGTGAACCTTCTAGACCTCCATTAATTAGTATACCAGCTGAGAAATAAAATAAAGCATAAGCCTAAGGAGAAACTAGATGAAATTCCCTCAAGTTTATCAATCCCTAAATCATCCAAGACATCAGAGCATGATCTACCTTTAGAGGAGGTTCATTTGATAGCCATAGGTCCTCAAGAGTCTATTGAGGATGTGGTGAAGATTTTATCTATGACATACACAAATTCAAATAAAGAAAAATCAAGTGTTGAGAAGGCTAAGGAGGAGAAAGTGAAAGAAAAGGTATTGGACTTAGTTCCTATTGGTACTCTAAAAAGGAAATTTGAGACAACCATTGTCTCAAAGGCTAAGAAACCCAAAGTGACACCACCTTTGAAAGAGGTGATTTTTTTCAGTGAAGAGAACTTACTATATGGACCACAAATTCTAGAATGATTCATTTATAAACCAAAGTTGAAAAGATTTCCCACTATGTATCATCTTTGGGATATGGTCAGGGCTACTAACATCCCCTTGCAATAACAAATGAAACCCATGATCATTTCTCTGTAGGAAGAGGAGGCAAGGAGGTTAGCCACACTAAGTGATTCAATAGCTTCATAAAAAATGGAGGTTCCTATCCCACATGTGACCCAATCTATAGTTGGAGTCAAGTTCGATCCAACAATTGCTGGCTTGTAGAGAGTGATAGAGAAAAGGGTCATGATAGGAGGTGAAGAAATTATGTATCAAAAAGTGGAGCCATTGACTAGTTTGACTTAGTAAAGATAAATTCCAAGTGAAGATCCAATTTTTGAAGAATATGTATTGGAGTTGGCCCAAGCACATTCAAAATAGATACATGCTACTATCAAGGGCCTAAAATAGAAGAATAAGAGTTTAAAAGAACAATCTATCTTATTAGTACCAGGAGACATGGTCAAGCAGTTTGAAACAACCATGTATGACTTATTCAACTCTTTAAAAGTAGTAAAGTCCAAGCAATGCTTGGTAAACAAATAGGGTACTTTATCTACAGGCTATGTTGGCAAATGGAAAGCATTAAGCCACAAGGTGAAGAACTTTATCAATTTTTTGACAAAGGATCAAATTCATGAATTTATAATAGTCTACCTAGTCCATTTGAATATGGATATGGTGATATTGGTAGATAAGATCAAGGTATTTAGTAAATGGTCTAGGGGCATGAGATATATCTCTAATGATCTCCAATAGTTAGAAAACATAATGATGCACATAATTTGGATTTTGATCAAACATCCTACTTCACTCGGTCCCCTTGGCTTGATCACTGATGAGGAGTTCAAACATAAATCTACTTAGTTCATGTAGGAGGTAAAGAATCAAAGCCAAGGTGAGACTGGGGTAGATAACAAAAGGATAATGGACATGATTTTATCAGTTGAAGAGAGGATGGGAGATGCTAAGATCATCAAGGAAGCATTGAATAGGGCATGCAAGGATCTCAAATTCTTAAAAGATCAATAAAAGGATATTTTCATGGAACCCATTGTCAACCTCAAGCTAATTGATGAACACCACCTTTGAAAGAGGTGATTTTTTTAGTGAAGAGGACTTACTATATGGACCACCAATTCTAGAATGGTTCATTTATGAACCAAGGTTGGAAAGATTACCCACTATGCATCATCGTTTGTCTCTAGTGAGGGATGCCAACATCCCCTTGCAACAACAAATGAAACCTTGGATCATTACTCTACATGAAGAGGAAACAAGGAGATTAACCACACCAAGTGATTCACCAGCTTCATCAAAAATGAAGATACCTATCCCACATGTGACCTAATCTATAGTTGAAGTCAACTTTGATCCAACAATTGTTGGCTTGTAGAGAGTGACAGAGAAAAGGGTCATAATAGGAGGTGAAGAAATTGTGTATCAAAAAGTGGAGCCATTGACTGGTTTGAATTAGAAGCAAAGATAGAGGCCATGAGAAGATCTAATTTTTGAAGAATATGTCTTAGAGTTTGTCCAAACACATTCAAAATAGCTATAGGCTACTATCAAGGGCCTAAAATAGAAGAATAAGAATTTAGAAGAATAGTCTATTTTGTCAGTACTAGGAGACATAGTCAAGCAGTTTAAAACAACCATGTATGACGTATTCATCTCTTTAAAGGTAGTAAAGTCCAAAAAAGACTTGGTAAATAAATAGGATACTTTAGCTATAGGCCAAGTTGGCCAATGGTAGGCTTCAAGCCACAAGGTGAAGGATTTGATCAATGTTTTGATAGAGGATCAAATTCTTGAATTTAGGATAGTTAGCCTAATCCATTTGAATATGGCTATGGTGATATTGGTAGATAAGATCAAGGCATTAAACAAATGGTCTAGGGGCATGTGAGATATCTCTAATGATCTCCAATAGTTAAAAAATAGAATGATGCACATACTTTGGATTTTGATCAAAGATCCTACTTCACTCAATCCCCTTGGATTGATCATTGATGAGGAGTTCAAATAAAGAGCTACTTAGTTAATGCAAGAGGTAAGGAATCAAAGCCAAGGTGAGACTAGGGTAGATAACAAAAGGATTATGGACATGATTTTATCATCTAAAGAGAGGATGGGAGATTCTAGGAGCATCAAGGAAAAATTAAATAGGGTAGACAAGGACCTCAAAGGCTTGTAAGATCAATAAAGAGAGATTTTCATGAACCCATTATCAACCCCAAGCTAATTGATGAACAACACTACAAAATGAAGAACAAAGGACTTTAGTAACAAAAGAGTCTCAAAGTTAAATTGGTTGACTTAATTATATTCCTTTTGAATTTTGACATGTATATTATTTTAAAAAGGGAATATTCTCTTCGTAAAAGCATGTGAAATATTGTGAAGTGCATTGCTTATAGGCCAGTCCTTTAGAAAGTGACATTAATTCTAGAACATTATAGAAAGATAGCTATCTTAGACACTTGTACAATTGTCATTTGACATGATTGATCGACATACCTCCTTAGTCTTCTATAAAAGGGGTATTATCATTTGTAAAGAGAGGGGGAAGTTTTTGCACAAAAAACTTTGTGTAAAATTTTAACAATTAATACAAGCAAGAAATTTTGCAAAGATTATCCATTAATTGTTCATGTGATTATTATTATGGTTTCTTCCTCAACATATTAGTCTAGTGTTTAGATTTGAGTGGTTTTCATATATTCTATATGTGTACACTTGAATGAAGAGTTGCCAATTTATGCTTATGCTAGATTGATTGAAATATCTTAGATTCATTTCATTTTCTTTGCTTGCTTGCAGATGTGCCAATGCAATTTGTTTGTAGGAGTAAATCTTTAAATTAAAATTGGTTATTATTTGCATTGTTCTTACTATCCTCAGATGTTTTCCTGATATATGATAGTATTTGAGCTTTGTCTATTTCATGTTATATATTGGTTTTAGTACATGTCTTGATGAAATTTAAGCTTTGTCATAATGTCTAGATTAAAGACTAGTAACAACTTTCTTCTCTACCCCACCCTTCCTTTTGCTCATTATTTTTATCAATTCATTTAACTTAACTTCATTGTAAATATTAATGCTAACTTAGACTTTAGACTTTAGACTTAAGTTATGATCATAATTCACTCTACTTAGTTTAGATCATCTTCATTTTTCATAAGCAAGCAATTAGGCCATGGTTGCCCGCAACAACCAAACAATTACATTATGAATTTTGTGAAATAGTTCATTTACTTTGCTGCTATTACACCAAGGATATCAAGAATATCACAACCTGTAGATCATGTAATGGATTATTTGAATCCAAAAATGAGAAGTGTTTCTTAAACACTCTGAACCCTTGTGATACACTTTTAGGCATCAACAAAGTGAAAATTGTGAATATTGAAAATCATGCAAAGTATACAACATAAATTCAACAATGAGAAGAAATGGATACCTAAACTATAAAGCAAGGTCTTTATAAATTATATTATCAAAAGCATTGAGAAGAGTAAAGAGTCTCCTATTCACGATGGTATTAGGGTATATTGTTAATTAGATTTCCCAATGAGTTTATTTATGAGGCTCCAAGTGAAATTTGGGTTTATCTAGGCAAAAATGTCCTAAAGGACTTGTTATAATTCAAAATGAAAAAATGATTGTGGAGCTTTATCACTAGCTACCTAGTTAGTATCGTCTTGAAGTTCATCAATATTTCTGAGCATATCATAGACCAATCATTGACATTCATGATAATTACAAGGAAGAAAACTAAGGTATTCAACAAGGGCCCCATCTCTTTTAGGTGTGGAAGTTTGAGCTTAAAATACTTGTCAGTAATTGGTTCATAAATAACCTAAAAGATGGATAGGAGAAGATAAAGACATTCTCCAAATCTTTCATAAATTTGATTTTCTCAAAAGAATATTGAGCATAAAGATGATTTTTTTTTTGGAAACACCGTCACCCACTTTAATCTAGTGTATATGGGTTCATACTTGAGCTTCCCAATATTGATAAGCTTTAGCCAATATAATTTTGTGGAAAGAGAGATAAAAATTCAAGGGTTTCATCAAAAGGGGAAATCTCCAACTATTGGGATGCCTATTAAATTATATATTAACAACATAATTGGATTTTTTTATAATAAAAGGTCATTTTATATTACAAACACTCTCATAAGGGTAGTGGTAGGGATAATAGTTTCCTCCCATAGGTAAATCACTAACCTTATTATCTAGAAGGGTGAGGAACTAAGTTTCAAATCTTATAGATATGTTGGAGTGTTCATTGAAAATGAAAATGGGTAGTGTTGAGATAAAAATATTTTATAAATACTTTCATTATAGGAGTCAATCAATCAATGCAAAAATTGATTACAAAATGGTAAGATAAAACAACTTCAAAAATAACACTTAATGGCTTGTCAAAGAAATGTAAAAATGAAAAGGTATTCAATTCAGAAAGCATGGTCCTATCTAGTTGTTTGAGAACCCCATTTATCACCTGGGGGAGGTTATAAAAATTAATCCATGAAGTGGGTTAGGTGTCTGCCTATGGTGATTAGAGTCAAAATGTCATAGTTTTTTTTCATGCAAAATGGGGCTTCACATTCGACCACACATTAATGCATAGGAAGAAGGCCTTATTTTTATTCCAAAGACTCCACAATATTGAAATAAATTAAATAAACATAATTGGATATGGGTAGAACATATATAAGAAACCAAAAAAGTGTCACCTATATGTAAAAGGCATTGTTGGAGGTATAATGGTTGACAAGGTCAAGAGAGTGAACATCAAATTCAAAGACCATCCATAAGACCCAGTTGGATGGATTCAAACTTTAATCCACCACAAAGGAGGTATACAAGTGGAATACAATTGTGACAACACCACTTCTACTAGCATCATGGTGAAACATGTGACATACAACTTCAAACCAAATCATTATTACCATCATCTATAGAAAAAAATGATAATATCATCTTCTTAAAAACACATTACATGCATATCCATAAATTGTTGAAAACTGACACTAACCATTTATTTATTAGGTAGGGTCATTTAATCCTTAAACATTACATGAAAAATATTTTTGAAATGTGATCAAGGTTCATGTTCTCTTCCTCGAGGTCATTTAACATGATGTAGTTATTTTGGAATAGATACTTATATTTGATTATTTTTGAGAAAATTTCCAAACTACATAGGTCATATTTTCTCTTACTCAAATTCACTTTCTTCCCATTATGGTGAAGGGCTATAAGAGTGGTGAGAAGATTTATGTTGAGGGAAAAGAGTAGCTTCTCACGACTTATACATTTATGCAAAGGATAATACGTCTATTAGAGGTTTTGAAGTCAACACAATTTATTGAGAGTTAGAAATCACATGAGCAACTTGTGGAGTTATTGAAATTAATGAATGTGTATTAAATTGAGATAGAAGAAGGAAGATTAGGAGTGTGACAACCAAAGCTTGGGGTTGAGGGTTAAATTATAAGCCCAACAATTCTTATTATTTTTGTTTAATTTTTATAATCAATTATAGAGAAAAGACAAGCAAGGTATTCGTAATAAAATAAGGTCCCTGCTTAATAGTGGTTGTTTAATGATTAAGATTATAAAATTGAGAGAGGAAAAATCCCTTAGTCATATTACACCCCGAGCTTAACTACTTTAAAACTTATATTTTTTCAAAATAATATCATATGAAACACTTTCCAAACAATTTTTTGGGGCCTTTTTAAGTGCCATGATTTCTATAACCTCCATTATAAATCTCCACATCAATGCTCGTGTGTAGAGGCCCCTAAATAAAGGAATTGTGCAACCAAAAAATGTGTAAGAAATTTATAAACTAGGGAAGAGGGTCCAATACTTGAGAGGGGTCCATTGGTTATGATAGGAAATGTGCTTAAAATTACCAATTTTTAAATAAAGAGGGGCTAATGGTTATTATAGCAGTATTATTAATACTTGTTGCACTGGTAACTATTGTATTAATTTTTAGCATTAGTTTGTATTAGAATTTGTGAAAGAAAAAATTTAACTTACTTCTTTGAATAAATTTTGGGTGTACAAATGTTTGGCCTAACTTTTATGAGGAAAAGTTAAGCCCCCTTGGGTTAGTTGTGACCAAGGGATAAACTCCCATGTGGCTAGGGGTTAAGGGCTAGGATGAGTATCCCCCCTTTGATTAATGTGGGAGTGTATGCCTCCATTTTTTAAATGAATAGTGACACTTTTCACTCAATTAAATTTGACATCCATGTGGCCATTATTGAGTATAAATTGGGTGGTAGAAATGGTAGTGTGCTTCTATAGGGGTCATAATATGATAGGCATGCTTGCAGGGGGTGTTGGGTGGTGTCGGGTTCCAATGGCATGTAAGCATGGTTTATAGGTCTGTCAGTGCATTTAAATAGGGATGTTGGGTTCTGACATCATATAATCATGGGTTGTGGGTTTACCAGTATACAAGCAAAGGTTCGAAGTCTAATAGTGGTGTAAGCATGAGGTCAGAGTCTGGTAGCATATAAGCAAGGTGTGTCAGGTTGGTAGGTGTGTGAGTAGGGTAAAATATCCTCCTAGACTTTTTTTCCACCAAGAAAAGTTCACCAATTGCCAAATTTTTTAGAAAGGGTGGAAATGTCCATCGAGGGGTAGAAACTTGCCAATGTGCCTATAGGGGTAGAAACTTCACCGAAGATGAAAAACCCTCACCTCTACATATTTGGTACAACTTTAATAAAAATAAAAAGGACCCACCTATTTTTTTGATAAACCTAGAAATGGTTTTTCCTCAAGTGTCACTAGATGTATGATTTTTTGTAGAATTCAAAAAATGGCCTTTAGACCCTCCAAAAATGGTCAAAAATTAATTGTCATGAAACTAGGCCATGTTTATAGTTGAGTTTAGGGTTTTGACACCTTTTAAATTAAACCACACTATCCATTTTTCATTTGGAGACTCTAGATATATAATTTTGCATGGATTTTTTAGAAACCCCACCAAACCCTAGAAAATTGAAGTCAATGAAAAAACACTAAATGCGCTGTAATGTTAGATCTAACAACAGAGGCTATACAATTCAACTACTAGAAATTTTTTTATACCATGTCATATTGGACAACCATGTTGAATTGGGACATAATTAAGGACTGGTTTGGATAAGATCAAATGCACAAATTTTAAACTATATGGAGTAGTGAAATCTGAAGAACAACTCAAAATGGAAGAAACTTACCTTCATAACAAAAAGTTGAATTAATATTCATTAGCTAAAAAGTACATAAGAAGGTACATTATATAGTGAAGAATTAGGTCACCCAAAAAGGTAATTAACTTAACTCATAATTATAAAATGACTTAAAGTACATTTCCCCTAATGATATATTATTAACCTAAGTAAGCTAATTAGATCATGTAGATAAAACCACACAGTGGAAAAAATCCTACACTAACAATGTTTTGAAAATATATGTCAAAAAAATTGAACACAACCTTCTTTCTTATTACATTAACTCAAATTTTTATAATACATTGATGTATTTCATAGTTCTATTTTACTATAATGCATGTGCAAGTATTTGTAAGAACATCACTAGGCAATTACAATACAAAGGTATAAATGATGGGCTAATGATATCACCCATAATGGTCCCAAAACAAATTTGGAGGCTCTGATCTCGAATCCCTAAATAGGCATTCCCTAATTTTACTTGTATAGTCTAGACAAGTAAAAACATGAATAGTGCAAATCATGCAAAGTATACAACACATATCCAACAATGAGAGGAAATGGATACCTAAACCATAAATTAAGGTCTTTATAAAATATATTATCAAAAGCATTGAGAAGAGTAAAGAGTCTCCTATTCATGATGGTATTAGGGTATATTGTTAATTAGATTTCCCAATGATTTTTTATATGAGGCTTCCAAGTGAGCTTTGCATATATCTAGGCAAAAATGTCCTAAAGGACTTGTTATAATTCAAAAGGAAAAAAAATTATGGAGCTTTATCACAAGCTACCTAGTTAGTATCATCTTGAAGTTCATCAATCGTTTTAAGCATATCATAGACCAATAATTGACATTCATGAAAATTATAAGGAATACAACTAAGGTATTCAATAAGGGCCCATCTCTTTTAGGTGTGGAAGTTTGAGCATGAAATACTTCATAGTAATTGGTTCATCAATAACCTAAAGGATAGATAGGAGAAGATAAAGACATTCTCCAACATCTTTCATAAATTTGATTTTCTCAAAAGAATATTGAGCATAAAGATGATTTTGTTTTGGAAACATCATCACCCACTTTAATCCAATACATATGGGTTCATACTTTAGCTCCCCAATCTTGATAAGATTTAGCCAATATAATTTTGTGGAAAGAGAGATAAAAATTCAAGGGTTTCATCAAAAGGGGAAATATCCAACTATTGGGATGCCTATTGAATTATATATTAACAACATATTTCAACATTTTTATAATAAAAGGTCATTTTCTATTACAAACACTCTTATAAGGGTAGTGGTATGGATAATAGTTTCTTCCCATAGGTTAATCACTAACCTTATTATCTATAAGGGTGAGGAACTAAGTTTCAAACCTTCTAAATATGTTGGAGTGTTCATTGAAAATGAAAATGGGTAGTGTTTAGATAAAACTAGTTTATAAAAACTTTCATTAGAGGAGTCAATCAATCAATGCAAAAATTGATTACAAAATGGTAAGATAAAAATTCTTCAAAAATAACACTTATTGGTTTGTCAAAGAAATGTGAAAATGAAAAGGTATTCAATTCAGAAAGCATGCTCCTATCTAGTTGTTTGATAACCCATTTATCACTTGGGGGAGGTTATAAAAATTAATCCATAGAGTGGGATAAGAGTCTTACCTATGCTGATTAGATTCAAAATGTCATAGTTTTTCATGAAAAATGGGGCCTCACATTCGACCACACATCAATGCATAGGAAAAAGGCCTTATTTTTATTCCAAAGACTCAACAATATCAAAATAAATTAACTAAACATAATTGGAGATGGAGATCTCATCTACAAGAAACCAAAAAAGTGTCACCTATATGTAAAAGGCATTGTTGGAGGTATAATGGTTGACAAGGTCAAGATAGTGAACATTAAATTCAAAGACCATCCATAAGACCCAGTTAGATGGATTCAAACTTTAATCCAACACAAAGGAGGCATATAAGGGGAATACAATTGTGATAACACCACCTATACTAGCATGATGGTGCAACATGTGACATACAACTTCATAGCAAATCATTATTTCCATCATCTATAGAGAAAATTGATAATATCATCTTCTTAGAAACACATTACATGCATATCCATAAATTGTTGAGAACTGACACTAACCATTTATTTATTAGGTTGGATCATTTAATCTTCTAACATTCCATGAAAAATATTCACAAAATGTGATGAAGGTTCATGTTATCTTTCTCGAGGTCGTTTAAAGTGATGTATTTATTTTCTAATATATGCTTATATTTGAGAAAATTTCCAAACTACATAGGTTATCTTTTCTCGTACTCATATTCACTTTCTTCCCATTCTGGTGAAGGGCTAAAAGAGTGGTGAGAATATTTATGTTGAGGGGAAAGAGTAGCCTACCATGACTTAGACATTTATGTAGAGGATATCACCTCTATGGGAAGTTTTTTAGTCAACACAATTTCTTGAGAGTTAGAAATCACATGAGCAACTTGTGGAGTGCTTGAAATTAATGAATGTGTATTAAATTGAGGCATAGAAGAGGGAAGCTTAGGAGTGTTAAAACCAAATCTTGGGGTTGATGGTTAAATTATAATCCCAACAATTCTTATTATTTTTTTAAAATTTTTATAATCAATGGTTTCCAGATATCCTCATTCCCTTAGGGTTTGACAGTGTGTTTATGTTATCCAATAAGGGGATATATCACATCTTATTTCTCATAGATTACAAATTGAAACTAGTATTTATCAAGTAGATATTAAATAGATGTTCTATGCAAGATTTATCAATAATTTATATATCAAAGGCCTCTTTCAAATCCTTAAAAAAAATATTTCAATACAAATCTTGTTTTGAGGTTGATTAGAGTAAAACTTGTTTGATGTGTGGTAAAAAGATGCCCTATTGCCTTTATCAACATGTCTATGAAATTTCAAATAGGAAGTAACAAACCAAAGAATTAAACCAAAGTAGGTATCTTAATCTTGGATTTATTGGAGATGACAAATCCCTATTCCACAAAGAAAAGACAAGCAAAGTATTTGTAATGAATTAAGGTCCATGCTTAATATTGGTTGTTTAATGATTAAGATTATAAAATTGAAAGAGTAAAAATCCCTTAGTCATTTTTTTTCACACCCCAAGCTTAACACTATGGGCATGACAAGTTCCCTAGACCCAATTCTTACTCATGGACTCAAAAGGGATTTTTTTAATAATATATCCTACCAAAATGAAATTATCAAGACATTTACAACTATAAAACTTATATTTTTGTAAAATAAGATCATGTGAAACACATTCCAAATAATTTTTTGGGGCCTTTTTAAGTTCCATGATTTCTATAACCTCCATTATAAATCTCCACATCAATGCTCATGTAGAGAGGCCCTTAAATAAAGGAAATGTGGAACCAAAAAATGTGTAAGAAATGTAAAACCTAGGGGAGAGGGTCGAATACTTGAGAGGGGTTAATTAGTTGTGATAGGAAATGTGCTTAAAAGTACTAATTTTTAAATAAAGAGGGGCTAATGGTTATTATAGGAGTATTATTAATACTTGGTGCACTAGTAACAATTATATTCATTTTTAGCATTAGTTTGTATTGGAATTTGTGAAAGCAAAAATTTAACCAACTTTCCTTAATTAAAACTTTAATATTTGTTATGCATACTATATTAATAAAAATAAGTATAAATATATTGATTATTTAGTTTTCTATTGATTGAAGTACAATGTCGAGACTATTTTATTTGAGAAAAGGATTTATTTGTCAAATTCAAAAATACAAAATTACTCTATATTGAATGATAATTTTTATATTCAATGCTCGTTTAAAATATTTGTCCAATGTGTAAGAATAGGTAGAGTACTTTTTTTTTTGAAGACACACATTTTAATCCATGAGATATGAAATTTAAAGCATAAGTTAGAGACTGTTATGAAAAATGATAATATCCTTTTTGGGAATTTCGTAAGCCTAGTGAATGGGTGTATTAGGCATTAATTATAGCAAGTGATTATTTATGGAGAAGATTATTCATGGAGGAGGTTAATTTTGGATGAATTAAAGAGACAAGTAAAATATTACAAAAAATAAAAATTTAAATAAATTATTTATGGAAGCTTCCAATTAACATTGAAACATATTGGATTACTATTAGGTTAATCCCACATCATTAAAAATTGTGAAATAAGACTGATTTATAGGTATTATATGATCCAAAATATTTGAAAATGGGGAAAGAGGTTAGAGGGTAGGAATCCAAAATGGTAGATTCATTGTTCCTCCCTCTACTAAAAAATGCTTATGGTGCATTTGCTAGGTGGGTTCCCCTTACCTTATGAGGGAAAATGCCATCAGGGTAACTACTCATGGAAGTCATCTTTAAATGCCTTTAATACACATGAGTAAAATACCATAAAAACTAATAATATGAAGACTTATATGCAAATCTATTACATAAATCTTTGTAAAAGTAAGGATTGAAGCCGAATCACAAATTATGTAACTATTATAGGGCTTATTGTGCTAGATGTGAGAGACCACATGTAAAATTTCCCATAGGCATTAATTAGTCATTAAATCATATGATTTTATTATGTTTGTATAATTTCATTAATTAGTAATTAAATCATATGATTTTATTATGTTTGTATACTTATGAATTTTATTAATACCTAAGGGAAATTTTACATGTGGTCTCTCACATCTAGCACAAATTTGATTATGTTTTCCTACTTGTGAATTACTGGTGCAAATTAAATATAATTGATACATTGGTTGAATTTTAATTATTCATGTCTTATCCTAACATCCTTTATCTCTCGATTTCTCTCTCGTATGTTCCTTTTAGTGTCAAATTTTATGCTAGGTGACATTCCTAGGTCTATTAGGAACATCACTAGCATTCTTTTTCCTTTTGTGTGGCCCCTTGTGATTAGAGTGCACTTACTAATTATTGGTCCAAATTAGGTATAATTGGAAATATTGCCAGCTCCTGATATTTTCTTTCTCTCCTCTTACCATGATTTATCTCTTCCTTTATATCTCATTTAACATGCATGTGAATATAATAAAATTTTAAATTTAAGACAACTATAAATAAATAAGTGTTTAGGTTCTTTTGATAAACATGTTTATAGCTACATCATCATAATCAATTTGTATTTTTTTTAAATATGTGTTAGGTACTAAATATATATCACAACACTTGAATTATGGTACAACTTGTATCTAATAATATTTTTTAATATCCAATCACAACATGCCATGTAAAATGCACAATATTTGGTCACTTATTCATAATTTTAGGTCCAAATTTTTTATAATAAATCAATTCAAAATTTGATTTTCCTTCCAATTAAATACACAAAATTATAATGGTGATGTGTCAATATCACATGATACATAATTAAATAGGTTGTATGTGTTAACAATACATTTTCATGGGTCTATTCACCCATGAAGTTAAGGTGCATAACTACAAGGCCCTCTCCCCTAGTGTTGTAAGAATTTGTATATCTTTTTTTTATAAATGTTGATAAGAAAAAATACATGTAATTTAAATTTCTCCTAACATTGAGCCATCCATTAAGAAATTGACCTTTAAGGGGAACATAAATTTTAAATGTCAATGAAAAAAATAAATTGACAGTAAAAGAGGCTACTTATGTGAAAACTCATTTTAGAAGAGTATCAAATAGGACCATGAGAATATGAGACTCAACATAATAAAAATAATTCAATCCAAATAAGTTGGGAAAATACAATTATTTGAGTAAGTGATAAGAATTAAATATAAAGTTATTAATTCATACAATGCAATTTCTATGTAAGGGTAAGTGCAAAGAGTTGATGGGCTAATTTGTGGATATTTTCATAACTTGGATGCAATATGTACGTGTTATTAAAATAGTGTGTATGCATTATTTTTGTTAGGCTTGGTAAATATCAAGCCTAACACACAAACATGTTTTTTAAACTAAGAAACATGTACATGTTATAGTTCTTATGTTTGCCTATAAAAGAGTTAAACAAAAAAACATACCATTTTCATTTCATTGACATTTCATTCTACTCACATTGCACTCACTTTCACTTGCCAAGAGAAGAAAACTTACACCACACACCATGCTCACTTGAGTTTTACAATTAGCTCAAAAAATAAAAAATGCCACTTTGGAAGAGTGGCGAGTAAACTAAATTCCTACCACTTAACATAAAATTCATTATTTTTTTTGGATTTGCATTATTTTTTAGTCAAAACCATTTATTTTTTTATTTGTATATCTCATTCAAGTGCAATATAAAATGTGGGAATTGATGAAGAAGAAAATAGTTCATTAAACCCTCCTAACCTTCCTAATTTTTGTATCCCTCCTATCCCTTGTATCCCTCCTATCCCTCCTAGAACTCCTAAAATTCCACAATACCCCATAGGTAGTCAGGAGGATTAGGTTGCACATATAATAGAAAATAAAATATAAATTGAAGAGATAATTAAGATAATGAAGGACCCTTATTTAATCAACACACACCATACTTCTTTGGAAAATACTTTAGATTCATTACTAGGGTAAATTGACTTGATAATGAGTAAAATTGACATATGGGCATCTTATAAATAAAGATGTGGATCTTACTATGCTAAAAAATTATTAGTGGTTGGTGTGAGAGATAAAAAAATAATAAAAGACAAAATTTGCACAATATACATTTATCCATCAACCAATATATCACCTCAATTATCATGTAATTGGTCACCAATCCCCTGGTGCCAACATACTTTGATAAGATATGATTTTTGGGACTGATGGTGGATGGTTTTTTATTACCCACCTTGTAATAACCATGAGGTTCCTTTGTAATTTTTAAGAACACTCTATTGCAAGTTTATACTCAATAAAATTCCTATTTATTTTGACTATTCAGAGTTTTAGGGCCAAGGAAATGGCGATGAACAAGATAGACTAGGTGCATTATGTACACCTAATTAGCTTATAAGATTTCATATCAAAAATCCACATCAAATTGAGATAATTCCCTCTATAGTGAAAGAGGTTGTAGATATTGGCACTTTGCATGTGCTTAATACACTTACTGATACCCTCATTTTGCATACAAGTAATCTTTCTAACATTGATACTGAAGAAGGTGGACATGGTGATGTTCCAACTAGTGTTGATGACCAATCACACCATTTTAGATCATGTGGTGCTATATGCATTGGACTTTCAAATTAAAATGGTGGTGATGATGGGGGATAGATGATATGGTTATGACTGATGAGTTTGTTGTAGAGTTTTTAGTGATGTCATGGTCATGTCATGTAGGTGTCCTAGTGAGTAGATTAAGTGCTTTAATAACCTAAGTAACAATGACAAAGTGTGCAATGTGCTTGTCCTAGTGTGTTTAAAGGAGTCTAGGTTGATATTCAATTTTGGCTTGATTAGAGATGTTCATGGATGAGTATGGTCATTTGAGCATGTGAAAGGAGTCATATAATTGTTCAAAGATGATTGGAAATCTTGTGTATATGAGTGGATTTCATCTGGTAGTCCATAGTTTTCATCTAGATAGTTTGGGTCTAGTGGTATAAAATCTATGTGGGTAATTTGCTGACATCACCATTGCCATGTGCAGATGAGTCAAGGGGAGTTGGTCACATGGTTATGATAAAATTAGTCCCTAGTTACTATGAAATAAATCTTAGGTCATTAACTTAAGCATAATCAAATATATGAGGGTGCAAAGTTGGGCTTCCAAGCATTTTGATAGTGTTTTCCCATACCCAGCCAAATTTACAATGTGAAAAAAAGAATCGAGTAAGCATTTCAATGATGGAATATCTCACACATGTGGATGTTTCAAAAAAATATGATCATATGGGTTTTTTCAATTTTGAGCCTAGTTGATTTTCACTAAATTTTAGGTCATGCACTGAAGCGTGTCAAAAGATATGCATGTTCAAAGTTGGTCTTCTAGATAAGTTTTTGACATAATTGGCTCTGTGGCATAAAAATTTGAATGAGAATTTTAATATAATTATATCTCACATGTGTGAAGGTTGTATAATTAGTTTGCCACATGGTTGGATTCTCCTATATGAGGAGATCATATGGTCCAAATTTGAGATCATATGAGTGAGCGAGGTAAAAGTTATTGAGTTTCAAAGTTGGCTTCTTAGACAGATTGCAATGGTCCTTATACTTAGTCAATTTTGAAAAAGTTAAAGTTTAGGACCAAATGGAGACCTAAAGATTCATGGGTGATCATTCATATTGATCTAATGGTGTGTGTCGAGTCAAAGAGGTTAAAGTGACAGCTATTTAAATGTTGAACAAAGTTAAAGGATAAGGATCTAACGACAAGCAAGTGTTCATATAGATTGATCAAATGGTGAATGCTATAAGATAAAGACCGAGATGATCCATGGAGATTGATGGTGTGAATTGAGTCAAGATTTAAATATTGCATGAGATGAGGTTAACTGTCTAAAGTTTAACTGTGACCATTTGAATTTATCAAAGGAAAAAACTAGTGCTCTGTATTTTCCTCATATCTTTTGATCTATGCAAAATTTTCTCATCATGTAAAAATAAAACCTGTAGAGGATTCCAAGGTGCATTTGTATATATGGATTTTAAGTATAATTATATATATATATATAAATATTATGAGCTAAAAATTTGACTATGTGTTTTGCAAGTAAACCGAGAAGGGTATTTAATCTCATTATGATGTTGTTTTGATATTTCATGATGAATTAGCTATTTGGGAGTGTTTTACACTCCATAAGGTTGATATTTGTGAATTATGAAGGGTTGGCCAATCATATTGAATATGAATAAATATTTACAAGTTGACTGTGTATTCATTCATGGTGATTGTGTGCATAAAATATTGTTTAAGCATTTTGTGCTTAAGCAGAAGGGTACTGTGATGGATATGGACACTTAAGGAAGACTTATCAATCATGTGTCATGGGTTCATGATTTGGAAAAGTGTTCTTATGTTCTTATTTTGGTCATAAAAGCTTCAAAGAGCTAAATGGGTCTCCTAGGATCTAAAAGTGACTTAGGCCTATTGAAAGTGGATTGTGCTCAAGTGTGACCCATGAGAGATGCCTTAAGGGTGAAGGCATGTGTTGTGGCTGACAAGAAATATTATGATCTTGTTAATTTGTAATATATATATATATAGTGAAACTAAATGTGTTGGTTTCTAGACTTGTATGTGAGATTTAAAAGAAGGCTTGTGTGAGGAGTATGCATTGAAGTGAAAAAATAAGGATAAGAAGTGTGATTGTTGATTGAGTTAATGAGAAGAATAATTTCTTGACTATGTTCATGACCTGTATGTCAGGTTCTTAATTTTAAAATAGTGCTTTTGCAATTTGAGGATATGTGAAGAGGTCTAAGTGTGCATATGAGGAAAAATTGATTGAAGAAGGAGAAAGATTGTGGTATGCTTATGCGAGAGTCATGCATGAAATATAAAGGGAAATGTATAGGTTAGAGATCCATCATCATGTGTTGAAGACATTAGTACCAATGTGGAGGTGTTCACTTTGAAAGGGGTTTAAAGGACTTGATCTTCCTTAGGGGAAGTTGATCTTTTTAAAATAGGTGTTTCACTAAATAACTTTGGTCAGGAAGACATGATCAAGGTTTGTTGGTCTAAAGGAGTTGATCAAACTCTTGTTTGTAATTTATTATAGGATAGTAGTCCATATATTGTAGACTTTATTCCCCACGAGGGTTTCCCATAGGAACTATGTTTATGTGTTTGATCTTGTGTATGCATTGAATGAATGAACTCTCTTGTTAATGTTGCTTGATCAAGTTGATATATGTTGATTTCTTAATAGTTTTAAAAGGACTATAATTATAATTCAAATATCTAGACTCACTGATTCACCCCTATCTCAATGATTGTAACTCTAACAATTGGTATCAAAGTGGGTCCTTTGGTAAAGGCTTGATAGTTTGAAGGTGATCCAAGGTACAATATGGGTAGTCATCAAGGAGGTTTCTATACTAAGAAAACATCGATATTCAATGGATCCAATTATGCATTTTGGAGTGCCAAGATGAGGACATACAATATGTTCCTAGGGTTTGATATATGGTAATCTATTGTGGATGGTTATGTTTCTCTTACTATTCATCCATCTAGTGCTACAAACAAGAAGTTATTTGAGTATAATTCCAAGGCAATGAATGTTATTATGTTAGTAACTACTGAGTACAATTTATTACTTTTGTATAAGCAACTAAACACGGAATTGAACTAGAAGCAATAAGTAACTAGAAATCAAAAATAGCAAATAAGAAGAGATATGAGAAACAACCAATCTCTATTAAAACTCTTCCAGAATACAATGAAGAAATCACACTCTTCCCACACCTCTTAGGTGTACAGTATTTATCTCAAGAGTTATCTCTCTCTCTCAACCAATTACTACAATAGATCTTCTTGATCTTACACACCTTGCAGATCTAATTGATCTTACACACCTTGCAGATCTAATTGATCTTACTTACAACTTAATTACAATACATGCCCCATGGGTCTCTTAAATAAGATCCAAGGCATACAATAATTAGAAACATAGACCCAAGACTTAAATTAGTCTTCACATGCAAAAACTCAGACCTCCTAAAATTAGACAAGTCTAATTCTGGAAATGCATGCACACACACAGGTGACCGACGTCGGCTGATCCTTGACTGATGTCAACAACTTCTGGTCCATGCCTGACCGATGTCGGTGATACTACCAATGCCAGTTACTGGTTAAGTCCAGCAACCTCCACAAGAGCTCAATAGTGAAGCTTTTAGCTCCATAACTCAACAATCTCCCACTTGGGGATAAACAATTGCACCTGTACCTATACAACAACATCCTCTGTCTTGTTTCTTTGGTTTGCATCTCCATCTTCAAGATCAATCTTGAAGACCAACAAAAGTTGAATGAAGACTCAACTTCTCCTTTATTACCGGATTTGTTAACATATTTGTAGGGTTCTTATCTATATGGATCTTTTCCAGCTTCAACTGTCCATCCTCCAATACCTGTCGAATGAAGTGGTACCTAAGCTGTATATGTTTGGTTCTTGAATGAAAGGCTAAATTATTTGCCAAATGAATTGAACTTTGACTATCACTGTACAATCTGCAATTCTCTTGCTCCTTTCCCAACTCTTCCATGAATCGTGTCATTCATATCATTTCTTTGCTAGCCTCTGTGACTGCAATGTATTCTGCCTCTGTAGTAGACAAGGCAACAACCTTCTGCAACTTTGAAATCTAGCTAACCACCGTTCCACCAACAGTGAACACATATCCTATGGTGCTTCTCCTGCCATCTAAGTCACCTGCCATATCTGAATCTACATACCCATGTAGAGACGTGCTTGACCCTGCATAGCATAAATACCTGCTGTTGGTCCCTCTCAGATACTTGAGAATCCACTGAACTGCTTTCCAGTGTTCCTTCCTGGATTGGCCATAAACTTGCTGACAACTCCCACTGCTTGGGCAATATTAGGTCTGGTACATACCATAGCATACATCAAGCTCCCAACTACTGAAGCATATGGAATGCTGCTCATGTACTCAACCTCATCATGTGATTTAGGACACTGTTCTTTGCTCAACTTGAACTGTCCAGCCATAGGTGTACTTACCGGTTTTACATCCTGCATATAGAACCTCTCCAACACCTTATTCACATAATCCTCTTGAGACAAAATCAGCCTATGATTTTTCTTGTCTCTCTTAATACTCATGCCAAAGATTTTCTTTGCTGCTCCTAAATCCTTCATGGAAAATATGTGAGCTAATTTTACCTTTAGCTCAGTAATTTCCTACATGTGTGAACCTGTAACAAGCATATCATCCACATACAACAACAAGATAATATAATGACCATTATCCAATCTAGTAAAATAAACACAATGGTCAGATTGACATTTACTAAAGCCATGCTCTGTAATAAACCTATCAAACCTAAAATACCATTGTCTTGGAGCTTGCTTAAGACCATATAAGCTTTTCTTCAACCTGCACACAAGTTTCTCCTTACCTTGACCTCAAAACCTTCTGGTTGTTCCATATATATCTCTTCATCCAAATCTCCATGAAGAAATGCTGTCTTAACATCAAGCTGCTCAAGATGCAAATTCTCAATAGCAACTAAAGATAATACAGTCCAAATAGAAGTCATCTTTACTACAGGAGAAAAAATTTCACCAAAGTCAATACCTGGTTTCTGTGTAAATCCCTTTACTACCAACCTAGCCTTATGTCTCATCTATCCATTCTCTCCTTCCTTTAACCTATATACCCATTTTTTTTAGTGCTTTCTTTCTGACTGAAAACTCAACCAAATCCCATGTTTGGTTCTCCACTAAGGAATCAATTTCCTCATTCATGCCATGCTCCCACTGTTTCTTGGATTCTACCTGTATTGCCTCATCAAAACTTCCTGGTTCTCCACCATCAGTTAGCAACATGTAGTATAAAGAAGGAGAATAATGAATTAGAGGTTTACTTACCCTTACAATCCTCCTTATGGGCATTTGAGACTCATCCACAACTTGCTGTGCACCCAAATTTCATTCTGTTAGTGACCGATCTTGGTCATCTTTCTGTCTGTAGCCAACTAACGTCAGTTCTATCTGACTGACATCGATTCCTACCTGACTGACGTTGGTTACTGTCTGACTGACGTCGGTTCTTGTCAGACTGACGTCGATTCCTACTTGATCGACGTCGATGCCTGTGTTTTCTTGTAATTGATGATTTTTACCCGTGAGCTCATTTTGGATCATTACCTCATCCAAATCAAGATTGCCCTGCTCAAAATTATTCAGCCTCTTGAGCTGATCATTGTACATCACCTTCTCATTGAAAACTACATCATGGCTTCTAATAATTTTGTTAGTTTCTAAATTCCACAACCAGAATCTGAAATCTCTAAAGCCATAACCAATGAAAGTACACCACATAGATTTACCATCTAGCTTCTTTCTATTTTCTTTATCAATGTGCACAAAAGCTTCAGAACCAAAACTCTGAGAATTGAAAGATTTACCTTTTTACCTGTCTAAGCCTCTTATGGTATTCCACCATCCAGAGTAGTAGAAGGTCCTCTATTAATCAAGTACACTACAGTATCCACAGCTTTTACCCAAAACTTTAAGGGCAAACTAGCATGCAACCTCATACTACGTGCATGCTCCATAATTATTCTATTCATCCTTTCAGCAACTCCATTTTTCTGAGGTGTCCTTGGAACCATCCTTTCCCTGTGTATTCCACTCATAGAACAGTAACTATTTAATTTATTGCTGCAGTACTCACCACCATTGTCAGATCTAAGGCACTTCAATCTCAAACCTATTTCATTCTCAACCAAAGCTTTCTATTTCTTAAATGTGTCAAAAACATCAAATTACCTCTTTATGCAATAAACCCATACCTTTCTTGTAGCATCATCAATGAAAGAAACATAGTACTATGATCCTCCAATAGAAGCTACCTGAGCTAGTCCCCACACGTCTGTGTGAACAAGCTCCAACCTGTACTTCTTCTTTGTTGACCTAGTCTTGAGAAACCTTACTTTCTTTTATTTTCCAAAAACACTATGCTCACATAAATCTAGATCTATGCATTTCAAATCTGAAAGATTACCTTTTGACTTAAGAACATTCATTCCCTTCTCACTCACGTGACCAAGCCTATAGTGCCACATCTTTGCATCTACATCTGAAGTAGATAAATTAGAAGGAGAATAATCAGTAATACAATTATACAGCTAAAGAGTACCTACTCTTTTACCTCTTTCTAATACAAGTGCACCCTTGAAAAATTTCTAAGATTCCACTGTGAGAGTTACTGTGCAACCCTCATCACCCAATTTTTCTATAGAAATTAGATTCCTCTTCAAGATGGGTACATGCATGACATCTTTCAACACCCATGTGTTGCCATTCTGTAATTTCAGCTGCACTTTTCCTTTGCCAACAATTTGACAAGGCTCACCATCCCCTAAATAAACTTTTCCAAAGTCTCCATGGACAGAATCATTGAAAAATTCTCTATTTGGGGTTGCATAAAAAGAAGCACCAGAATCTAAAACCCATGATTCTACTTGACTATCCAAAGAAAATATAAGAGCATCCTGTGCAACAATACCTGCAATATTTGCTTCTTTATTACCTTCATGCTAATTTTCTTTGTTATCCTTCAACCAACAGTCTTTCTTTGCATGTCCTTTCTTTCCACAATTCCAGCAGGTTATTCTGCTAGTGCTGGATTTGGATCTCCTTCCCATCTTTGACCTTGATTTCCCATGCTTGCCCTTCTCTCTTTGCCTTCCCCTGCTTTCAATACTTAAAGCATTACCTGATGTTTCACCTGTGCTTTTCCTACAAATTTCTTCATTCGAGATTACACTAACAACATCTTCAACTTTCAAGATATTTGAAGCAGATGCAATATTACTTACCGCCATTACCAAGTTGTGCCAGCTTTCAGGTAAAGAACATAAGATCAAGAGAGCCTTAACTTCATCATCAAAAACTATTTTGACTGAATTTAATTGATTTACAATTTCATGGAAATCATTAAGATGACTGTATACAAATCCACCTTCTTGCATTTGCAAACTAAATGATTGCTTTATAAGATATACCTTATTCGAAGCTGAGAGTTTTTCATATAAGTTTGCCAGAGTATCCATTAACTCTACCGTTGTCTTTGCCTATGATAAATTAGAAATCACAGAAGATGCCAGGCTCAACCTTATAGATCCAAGAGCCTTTCTATCAAGAACATTCCATTCTTCATCTTGCATATCTATGGGCTTGCATGCAACCCCACCCAATGGTAAAAATAGATCTTTCTGATACAGATAATCTTCTATCTGCATCCTCCATAATTGATAATTTTTGCCATTGAATTTATCCATTCTTAGCTTACTTTCTTCTGCCATTGCTTTGCTCCCACTCAAACAGAAACCCCTGTGAGTGAACCTGTAATCAACAACCACTAACCTACTCTATACCAGCTGTTAGTGAACCAAGCTCTGATACCACTTGTTAGGAACTACTGAGTACAATTGATTACTTTTGTATAAGCAACTAAACACAGAATTGAACCAGAAGCAATAAGTAACTAGAAATCAGAAATAGCAAATAAGAAGAGATATGAGAAACAACCAATCTCTATTAAAACTCTTCCAGAATACAATGAATAAATCACACTCTTCCCACACCTCTTAGGTGTACAGTATTTATCTCAAGAGTTCTCTCTCTCTCAATCAATTACTACATCAGATCTTCTTGATCTTACACACTTTGTAGATCTAATTGATCTTACTTACAACTTAATTACAATACATGCCCCATGGGTCTCTTAAATAGGATCCAAGGCATACAATAATTAGAAACACAGACCCAAGACTTAAATTAGTCTTCACATGCAAACACTCAGACCTCCTAAAATTAGACAAGTCTAATTCTAAAAATGCATGCACACACACACAGGTGATTGACGTCAGCCGATCCTTGACTGATGTCAGTAGCTTCTGGTCCATGCCTGACTGATGTCAGCGATACTGCCGATGCCGGTTACTGGTTAAGTCCAGTAACCTCCACAAGAGCTCAGCAGTGAAGCTTTTAGCTCCACAACTCAACAATCTCCCACTTGAAGATAAATAGTTGCACCTATACTTGTACATCAACATCCTTTGTCTCATTTCTTTGGTTTGCATCTCCATCTATCAATATTCAATGGATCCAATTATGCATTTTGGAGTGCCAAGATGAGGACATACAATATGTTCCTAGGGTTTGATATATGGTAATCTATTGTGGATGGTTATGTTTATCTTACTATTCATCCATTTAGTGCTACAAACAAGAAGTTATTTGAGTATAATTCCAAGGCAATGAATGTTATTACTTGTGGTCTTTCAGAGACTAAATACACCAAGTAATCTATTGTAAATATGCTAAAGAAATATGGGATGAAATGTAGATCATTTATGAAGGAGATTAAAATGTTAAGCTTGCTAAGTTATAGACACATAAAAGCCAATTTAAACATCTCAAGATGAATGAACAAGATTCTATGGCATCCTTTCTGTAGAGAGTTGATGAGATTGTGAACATCATTTGAGGACTTGGAGAAAACCTTGAAGAAGCTACTATAGTTCAAAAGTTATTAAGGTCCTTATCCCTCAAGTTTGATCCTAAAGTATCTGCTATAAAATAAAGTCATGATCTTACTTAGTTGAAGTTGGATGAACTGTATGGCATCCTTACTGCCTATGAGATTAGGATGAATGATGATATAACACCAAAGAAGGAAGCAACTTTCAATATTGAAATGAATCCAAATAAAAAATTTCAAGGTAAGAAACCCAAAGAGGATGAAATTTTTAATATAGATGAGGATGAACTAATTGATTTGATTTCAAGGAAATTGAGAATAGGTTCAAGAAAGTATGAAGGTAAACTACCCCTCAAATGCTTCAATTATGGTGAGATAGGAAATTTTGCTAATAAGTATCCTCATAAGTATAAGAAGGATGATGATGAAGAACATGATCAAAGCCATGAGGTGGAAAGAGATCATTCAGATAAGATAAAATCAAAAAGGGATTAAAAAGGTTTGACAACAAAAAGTACTTCAAGGACAAGAAGAGTCTCTACACTAAAGAAGATTGTAGCTCATCAAATGAGAGTGAAGACAATGAATCAGAGTATGATCATGAATATGATGGTCATGTTGAAGATGAAGCATTATTCATAGATAAAGAAGGTATTTGCTCACATCAAAAGGAGTGTACTTGGACTGTTTGAAATGATGATGAAGATGAGGTGGATTACGAGACTATTTTGACAAATGTTCTTGAAGAATTGAAGATTAAAAAGAATATAAAAAATAATATGAAGTCTCAACTCAAATACTATGAGGAATAATTTAGTGTATTTGAAGCAAGAATGAATGAATATGCCAGGGAGCATGAAGATATGGTCAAGCATCTCAATTGTCAATTGGAAATCCTATCTACAAGCCTAAAAGCTAAAGAAGATGAATGTGCAAGGTATATAATTGAAAATGAGTAATTAAAATATGAGTTAGAGAAGATATCTAGTAAGATAATGTCATTTTTAAAATTTGAAAAGAGATCAAATGATCTAGACAACATTCTGAATGATCAAAAGCATACGAATGATAAGACTAGTCTTGAATACAAAGAAAAACTAGAGATTGCAACTCAAGACAAGATGAAGACTAATGTGAACAAGGACAATCAAATTTTGAAGATAAATAATCAAAAAAAGAATGATGGTGCAAATATATTGAAGACAAATTAGATCAGATATCCAAATGCCATGAGGTATGCAAATTTCAATGGTTATTGTTATACTTGTAATCAATTTGGGCATAGAGATAGAGAATGTAGAAGACCTGTTAAGAATGAGTTTGCATGGGACTACAATGGGGGTAATTATTTAAAAGGATTTGAGTGCTTCAACTATCCTAATGTGGGACACTTTACAAAACATTGCCTAAACAAGGTAAGATAAGCTAAATTTCCATTAAGGAGTATGGTTTGCTAAAACTATGAATAAAGAGGTCACATTGCTAAAATCTAAAAGTGAAGGTCTATAAATTAGAATAAGTTTATTCAGGCTCCAAGAGTGAAAGGAAAAAGGCAAGTTGACTCATGGAAACCAAAATTGGTAAGTTGTAAGTCATGATGAGATTTTAGGTCCAATTAATCTATTTGCTATGGATGCTTCATAAGGTGAAGAGTGTTAAGAGCTCTCATTGACTACTCATGTTGTGAAGGAGAAGACCAAGGTAATGGTTAAGGATGGTCCTAAGATGTGTATAGATCCAAGTGAACATCCTTCTATTGTTGATCAATATTCATACAAAGAACATCAATTGATAGTACCTAGTGATGAGGTTTGAAGATGCAAGGTTGTTTATTCAAAAGAAAATGTATGTCAAGATTCCATAGTTGCTCCATGTGTTATCAATCCTATCTTAGAAGAGAAGGAGAATGATTTAAAAAGGAACCAGGTGTCATAGTTTAGAATAAAGAGAAGAAGAACAAGAGCAATAAGTCTTATATATAAAGAGGATTCCAGTGGTTACTGAAGAGATGTGGGTCACTCTTGGCTTCACTTTTAAGAGTATTATGGTGCAAATGATGTCTCTGTCTATGCTTCTTAAGAGTCTCCTTTCAGTGCAAAATAAAGTGTTACTATGGTGTTCCTTAGATGGTTCTAAAAGGCTAGAGATAAGTTTTTTCAATTGGATTAGGTATGCCCAGGTGGAAGATATGCTTTAGTGATGCTAAAGAGATGTCATAGTTGTATATGGTCAATCTATAGGATCAAAGTGGGAGTTTTTTTGTGGCCTAATGAGATTGATGTAATATCAAAAAAGATTTTGATTCTCATAAAGGCATGTGTACTTATTTTAGGTGTGTTCTAGATGATTTCAAGCTTTGAAGATCTTTTGTGTGTAATTGGATATTTTTGTTTGCTCACAAGTTTCCTAGTTTGTGATTAAGAGTATGCAGGTCCTAAAATGGGTTACAGGATGTATGGGTTCCAAAAGATGTGGAAACTCAAATATTGGTCCAAAATTGTGTGATGGGTGTCTCTAAGTGTGCAAGAAGTTTCAGAGGTGTGTGTTGACTAGAAAGAGGTTTGTTGACCCTATTTGTTTTGAGTTTTAAGGGTTTTGGGCAATGCTAAAAAAGTGGTCTGCCTTATGACTTGAGGTCTGATGCTTCTTAATACTCTTAATGGGATAAATGGGTTTTCAAATCATGCTTCACAAAGATTTGAAGGTTTGTGGTTTTTGAGTTATTCATGTTTTTGTCAAGATGGAGGCCTAATTGACAAGTTGGTTTATGAAGGTAGTATGTTGCAAAGGATGATCTAGGTAATGAAAATTTGTGTGATTAAGTGGGAATATAATATTGATCTAGATATGAATTTTTAGGTCTTGATGGTATGTCTATTGAAAGATGTGGGCTCTACAAGTTCTACGTAGGGTTACAAGGAATCTAGATAGGCCTAGTATGAAGATTTGATGTTTTTGCTCAGTGTTTGCAAAAGGGTAAGGTATGATAATTTCAAGGTGAGTTTTTAGGATTTTTTTAGATCATTTTTCTTATGTTGGTCTATGAGGTGGTTTGAGATAGAAGGTTAGTAAGCCTATGTAGTGGTTCTTCATAATGTGTGGAGATATGAAGATGATAAAAAGGTGAAATGGATTATAAATCTTAGGATATTCCCTCTTAGATGTTTCTTGGTGAGTTCCATTAAATTTTAGTTCTTTTGTGTGTCCTTTCTTCATCGGTTGCAGTGCTTGGTTGAAGAAGAATGTTGGCATAGAGTAAGAGGAAGTTGTCAAGGCAAGAAGAGGTTAGATCAAGGTAAGAGGGAGTTTGTATCATCTTTATAAGAAGGTAATTTCCTATTTATGGTATTTTTATGTCATCATGATCAATTGGTGCCCACTTTGTCATTGTGTCAAAGGGGGAACAAGTTCCTATTATGAGAGTGATTGAAGAGAAAGAAGGTGAGCTGAATAATATTTGTTGACATAAATCACAAAGGGAGAGTTTGTTGGAGATTTGTTATTTATTTCATGGTGATGTCATAAAGGTGTCCTGGTGATTGGATGAAGTGCTTTGATATTATGTCATGGTGATGTCATATTGGTGTCCTGGTGAGTAGAGGAAGTTGTCAAGGCAAGAAGAGGTTAGATCAATGTAAGAGGGAGTTTGTATCATATTTATAAGATGTTACTTTCCTATTTATGGTATTTTTATGTCATCAGGATTAATTAGTGCCCACTTTGTCATTGTGTCAAAGGGGGAGCAAGTTCCTATTGTGAGAGTGCTTGAAGAGAAAGAAGGTGAGCTGAATAATATTTGTTGACATCAATGACAAAGGGAGAGTTTGTTGGAGATTTGTTATTTATGTCATGGTGATGTTATAAGGGTGTCCTGGTGAGTGGATGAAGTGCTTTGATAGCCTAATTAACAATGACAAAGTGTGCAATGTGCTTGTCCTAGTGTGCTTAAAGGAGGCTTAGTTGATCTTCAATTTTGGATTGATTAGAGATCTTAAAAGATGAGTATGGTGATTTGAGCATGTGAAATATGTCCTATTAGTGGTATAAGATGATTGGAGAGTTTGTGTGCATGAGTGGATTTCATTTGGTAGTCCATAGTTTTTATCTAGATAGTTTGGGTCTAGTGGCATAAAATCTGAGTAAGTAGTTTTCTGACATCACCATTACCATGTGTGGATGACTCAGGGGGAGTTGGTCATATGGTTGTGATAAAATTAGTTCCTATTTGATATTATATAAACATTAAGTCATGAAATTAGGTTCAGTAAAATATATGAGGGTGTAAAGTTGGGCTCCCAGGTATTTTGACAATGTTTTCCCATACTTAGCCAAATTTACATTGTGTAAAGAAGAGCTAAGTAAGAATTTTGATGATGGAATATATTACATGTGTGTAAGTTTTATAAAAATATTATCTTAGGGGTTTGTTAATTTTTTATCCTAGTTGATTTGCACTAAATTTCATGTCATGCGCTGAAGCGTGTCAAAAGATATGCATTTTTTAAAGTTAGCCTTCCAGACAAGTTTTTGTCATAGTTGGCTCTGTGATAGAAAAATATGAGTGAGAATTTTAATATAATTATATCTCACACATTTGAGGGTTATAGGATTATTATTTCACATGTTTATATTCTCCTATATGAGATCATATGGTCCAAATTTGAGATCATACCAGTGAGCGAGGTAAAATTTATTGAGTTTCAAAGTTTGCTTCTCAGATAGATTGCAATGGTCCCTATACTTAGTCAATTTTGAAAGAGTTAAAGTTTAGGACCAAATAGAGATAAAAAATTCATGGGATATTTTTCATATTTATATAATGGTGCATGTAGAGTCAAAGAGGTCAAAGTGATAGTTGTTTAAATGTTGAGCAAAGGTAAAGGATAAAGATCTAACGATGAGCAAATGTTGTACAGATTGATTGAATGATGGGCGCTATAAGATAAAGACCTAAATTATATATGAAGATTAATTGTGTGAATTGAGTTAATATTTAAATGTTTCATGATATGAGGTCAACTGTTCAAAGTTTAACTGTGACCATTTGAATTCAAATGTTTGAAATTATCAAAGGAAAAAACTAGTGCTTGGTATTTCAGTCATATCTTTCAATCTATACAGAATTTGATCATGGTGTAAAAAGAGAAATTATAGATGATTACAAGGAAAATATGGATATATTACTTTTAAGGTATATATATATATATATATATATATATATATATATATATATATATATATATATATATAGACAAATATTTTGAGCTCTAAATTTGACTATGTTCTACAAAATATGGGAGTGTATTTGCTTCAAAGAGAAAAGTAACCTGAGAAGGGTATTTGAGCTCATTCTAATGTTGTTTTGATATATCATGATGAATTAGATATATGGGAGTGTTTTAAACTCCATAATAATTATTTTTGTGCATTATTAAGGTTTAACCAATCATATACAACATGAACAAAAGTTTACAAGTTGACTATGTATTCATTCATGGTGATTATGTGCACAAAATATTGTTTAAGATTTTTGTGCTCAAGTATAAGGGTATTGTGATGGATATTGACATTTAAAGAGGACTTATAGATCATGTTTCATGGGTTCTTGAGTTGGAAAAGTGTTCTTATGTTCTTAGTTTACTCAAAGAAGTGTCAAAGAGCTGGATGGGTCTCCATAGGACCTAAAAGTGACTTAGGCCTATTTGAAAGTGGATTGTGCTTAAGTGTGACCCATGAGAGGTGCATTAAGGGTAAAGGAAGGTGTTATGGATCATATAAAATATTTTGATATTGTTAATTCATGATTTATTTATATATGGTGAAACTAAATGTTTTGGTTTCTAGACTTGTATGTGAGATTTTAGAGAAGGCTTGTGTGAGGAGTATGCATTGAAGCAAAGAAGGAAAGATAGATAGGGTGCATGTTGATTGAGTTAATAAGAAAAATAGTTTGTTGAATATGTGCCTGAACCTATATGTCATGTTACTAATGTCATAATAGTAATCTTGAAATTTGAGGATATGCAAAGAGGTCTAAGTGTGCATATGAGGATAGTTTGATTTAAGAAGGAAAAAGATTGTGGCATGACTATGTGAGAGGACTGCATGAGATAGAAATGGAATTTATGCAAAGGTTATATATCCATCATTAGGTGTTGAATACATCAGTACCAAGGTGGAGGTGTTCACTTCAAAAGGGGTCTAAAGGACTTGATCTTCTTTAGGGGTAGTTTCTCCTTGATAAACAAGTGTTTCACTAAATACCTTTGGTTAGGAGGACATGATCAAGGTTTGCTGGTCTAAAGGAGTTGATTAGTTTCTTGCTTGTAATTTATTATAGGATAATAGTCCATGTTTTTTATAATTAAGATTGGGTTTTATTTCCAATGAGGGTTTCCTACAGGAACTATGTGTTATGTGTTTGATCTTGTGTGTGCATTGAATGAATGAGATATCTTATTAATGTTTCTTGATGAAGTTGACATATGTTGATTGATTAATAGTTTTAAAAGGACTGAAATTGTAACTAAAATATTTGGATTCACTGATTAACCCCTCTCTTAGTGATTGTACCTCTAATAGAGTTTTTGGCATATACATTTGGTGTGGACACCTCAACTTCACCTATGCAAATATCTTATATATTTGACATATTTTTTCCCTAGGAAAAAAATTGCAACTTCATATTAAATAAAATAGAAAATTACATTCACACATTCTACCAAGAGCATTTTAGATGAAAAACCTCAAATAAAACCAAATCAAGTAGGAATAAAGGCTTGAAAAAGATGAATCCCAAGAAAATCTCACCATCATAAGGGTATAAGGCAATGAAAATCCCATAAAAATGAAAAATCATGAAGATTTACAACCTAGGCAAAGAACCCCAAAAGGAACCAAAGTACCAAAAAGGAAAACAATCAAACAATGTTCAGCCAAAAAGTAAGTTGACATCAATTTGTGATCACAAAAAAAGTGAATTCAGGTAAACTTTTTCCTTTGATGGTTTCAAAAAGTACCCATTTATCCACCTCCATCATCAATCCCTCCTTTGATAGAGAGTCAACCATAGTTTTGTGTTCCCTGAAAACATGTTGAAGGGAAATAATGGAGATTAATTGCCTCATCATGCTAATATGGTTAAACACGGGTAACAAAGTCAAACTTTATAGTATGTATTCCTTGTTTATCCATTTAATAACAACCTCAGAGTCACCAAAAACGTACAATTTTTCCACCCCCTTATTCATGGATAAATGTAGTAAAAGTTTGAGAGCCATTAGCTCTATAAAATTATTGGTTCCTCCTCCAAGCCCAGCCCAAAACTTGATGAAATTGGAAGAATTAAGGAAAATAATACCACGTCTCCCACACACAATAAGTTTTCCATAGATGACACTATCAAACTAACCCAAAACACTATAACTATCAATAGGAGGATGAAACAATTGTCTAGGAATCATAATCTTCTTTTGTTGCTTGAAATGTTCATATAAAGTTTGATTTTGGGAAGAACATTGAAAATTAGGAATAAGATGATCAAGACAAATAAAAGCATTCCTATCCAACCAAATTCCCCATGACACAATCAAAGATAAGGCCTTAAAATCCTTTAATTATAATATCACTTCTCTAAACACTCATCCAAATATGTCCCCAACCATCCATCCTTGATGCTTGTCATTGCTTCCATCTCAGTCCACACTTTAATGGTATATGGAAAAGTAATCAATAAATTACTAATGTTATCATCCTCCATTTTGTGCAAATAAAATCATCTAGGATCATATCAACTTCTTTCCTATAATACTTCCCAGGTTAAAGCTTTATTATTTAAATCTAACCACGTAAAGACCATGGTATTTAGAGGAGATTTAATTTTCTAAAGTTTTATCCACCAACATGTTTCGACAACAAGATCCCCAGTAGGAAACATAGCCTTATATCTGGGCCTCATAGTATACATGCCCAAAGAAGGAATTTTACACTAAACAAGATCATCCTCATTTTCAAAATTTTTGACATGACTCCACTTCAATTTAGACACATATGCCTCAAAATGGATAACAGTCTCTCCAACCAAACCTAACATCTTGACACTTTTCCACCCTTGGTGCCAAATGTCAGTGGAAAATAGGCTAGTCACTTGTGCTATGGTAGAAATACCTAGACCTTGCAAAGTGGAAATAAGATCAACATTTAACCTATATGTTACTCCACACCCAACCCAAGGATCATTTAGAACCTTGACTCTGGTACCATTCCCCACCTTTCAGATCAACCAATCCCCAATAAGTGGAAATGATTGGAATAAAACCTTCCACATCAAGGAAACTTTAAGGATAGGTTTAACAACACTTTGTATCCATTCTTCAATAGTGAGAGGTTCAATGTACTTCTATTTACTAATTTTTTTCTACAACCCATACTTGGAAATAAGTTTCTTGATATTCTTAGCATCAAGTGTCATCCCAAAAGAATTGTATATTTTTAATGCGCTAAACATCAACATATTTTAACTTGGTCAAAGACTATCACTTAATTAGGGTAATGTAATATTTATCCTTCCTACTTGACCATAAAAATGTAAAAAAATTCATCCTAATCTTATCCAAAACACCCTTTGGAATATGGGTTAAAGAAAGCCAATAGATCAAAATAACTTATAAAACATACTTAGAGTTAGCATGCCTTTGAAGGAAATCCATCTATTACACCACACATTAATCCTCTTTTCAACCTTAACCAACATCCAATGCTAATCACTTTTCCCATAATCATTGGTTTCAAGTAAAAATCTAGATATTTGAAATTGAATTGAAGATCGATATGGTGAAAATGGTAAAATTGAAGAACCCATCTAATATGATCATCTTCCAACCTATTAAAATATATAGAAGACTTCTGAAAATTTATCTCCATCCTAGTACCCAAGCTAAATAAGTCAAGTGACTCTTATAAATTATAGAGCTCTCTCCTAGATCCATCACAAAATAATAACACATCATCCACAATGAGTAGGTGTGTAATAAATGTAAATTTTCCAACCTAATTGCCTTTGATCGTGTCCAGTCTATTTTATTCCATAATATCATGACTCATCCCTTCAACACTTAATAAAAAAATCAAAGGGGAGATATGACAACCCTACCTCAACCCTTTAGAAGGTCAGAAAAAATCCAAAGCAAAATCATTAATTAAAATGGCAAAGAAAACTAAGGTCATACAACCCATGATTTAATTCACTACCTAAACACATAAACTAATATGTATTAGCAACAAGTGTAGATTTAACCAATTTTCTCTATCATATGCCTTATATAAATCTAACTTCATTACCACAATATGCAATTTCTTAATTTTAATGGAGTGTAACCCTTCCTGAACCACCCTAATGGCTTCGTGAATAATAGAACCAATATGCTCTATATACATATCATCATGTCCCATAATAATTATTGTAGTGTATGCCAAAATATTGTATGTAAATATAAGACTATATATAAATTCTTCAATGATAATATTAAAGTTTGAACTATTATCAACCATTAATCTATCTATTTCATGTCTATCTAAAAACACTCTTATGAATAAAGATCCATTATATGAGTTATTACTAGGAATATCAATACCATCAAACACAATCTAACTAAGTGGTTTATTTTTCTTGATTGAACCAGCCACAAGTTAATAAAATCTTCAAGTGGATGAGCATCACCAACATTTAGTGGTTCCATTTGATTATATCTATCTATTAGTGGACATTTTCCTTTTCATTTGTTTAGTTGTTATGATTTTGATGAGGGGTTTTAAGCATTCACAAGCATTGATTTTATGGAGCCACTAATTCATTAAATTTTTTGTTTGTCCCATCTACTTGAATCTAGTTGTTATTAATGAGATTTTGTATCTTATGTTTCAAAGTATCAAATCTATTGGAAGAATGCAATGGGATTCTATGATAATCAAAATATGCATAAATACATCTTGATTCTTAGGCAATAGCCTTGAATGATCACATTGTATCATCAGAGGTAGAGTAATCATGTTATACTCAAATGATGGCTTCAAAACATTATGTCAACTTTCACTAAGTCAAATGAGTTTCCTACACTCCATTTTTTGAGGTAATATAAGCTTCCTATATAGTTATTCTATAACATTACCACATTTTTAGACTCAATCTTGGGTTTAAATTCATTCTCATTGATGTTCTCTTTAAATTTTGTCTTGTTAGGTTGTGGAGCTAAAAGCTTCACTAGGATGCAAACAGAAGGTTGCTGAGAGGTTGCTGAGTTGTAGAGCAACCGACGTCAGTCTGATCAACTGACGTCGGTCATATCCAGTGAGAAGAGCAACCGACATCGATCAGGTATCAGTCAATGTCGGTCATCTCCAGCCAGACAGGGACCGACGTCGGTCACCTGTGCGGTTCCAGAACTGCTAGTTCACATATAGTTAGTTAATGAACCGGTTGTTTGCATGTTAAAAGCCAATTTTAGTCTTGAGCTGTGGATCTAATTATTGTAATTGGATGTCTAATTATTGTTTGCATGAGATCTATTTAAGAGACTCATGGGCTATATTGTAAGGTGTGCTAGTTAGAGTTGAGCAGGCTATCTCCTTGAGTGTGTGAAGAGAGCAAGGGTAGCTCCTCCTAGTTCCATAGGGGTGCCGAGTGTGTATGATCAGGTAGAGCTGCAGGTTGTGCAAGTTCTGGTAGAAGATCCACCGGGGTACTGGTTTGGAGAATCATAAGGACTTGGTGAGGCAAGGACAAGGGTTCTTTAGGGTGTAGAGAGATATACATGTGTAAGTAAGATCATTGATTTGCAGGTGTGTGTGTGTGTGTGCGTGGTCTAGGTTTGTAGGTGTTGTAAAACTAAGTTGATCTACAGGTGGCAGCAATATCAGGAAGATCAACAACACAACAAGTAGCAAGATCGGGTGGGATCTACTTGGAGTATGGTGTGTACTCAGTCGTGGAGTACATGGAGTACTTGTGTACTGGCAGTAGTGATACTGACTGGTGGTACTGGCAGTAGTGATACTGACTGGTTGGAGGTGAACACCAACTCTGTGTTTGAGTTGTGTGTTGGGACTGTAATTGAGAGAGTGAACTCTTGAAGGTGAATTACTGTACACTTGGTGTGGGAAGCCTGTAAGGTGTGGAAGAGTGTGGCGTCTCTTCATTGTAATTCTTTTCTGTAAGAGTATTAATACAATTGGGTATTGTCTCTCATATTCTGTGTTATTTTTGAATTTCTAGTTACTTGTTACTTCTGGTTAAATTCCACATTTAGTTGCTTGGTAATCAATTGTGCTTCTGGGTCCTAATCCACTTGTTAGGACTCGGAAGCACAATTGATCACCTTGTACAAAGAACTAAATGCGGAATTTAACTAGAAGTAACAAGTAACATAGAAATTCAAAAATAACACAGAATATGAGAGACAATACCCAATTATATTAATACTCTTCCAGAAAAGAAATTACAATGAAGAGACGCCACACTCTTCCACACCTTACAGGCTTCTCACACCAAGTGTACAATAATTCACCTTCAAGAGTTCACTCTCTCTATTACGGTCCCAACACACAACTCAAACACAGAGTTGGTGTTCACCTCTAACCAATCAGTATCACTATTGCTAGTACACAAGTACTCCACGTACTCCATGACCGAGTACACACCGTACTCCAAGTAGATCCCACCTGATATTACTACCTGTTGTGTTGCTGATCTCCCTGATCTTGCTGCCACCTGCAGATCAACTTGGTTTTGCAACACCTGCAAACCTAGACCACACACACACACACACACCTACAAATAAATGATCTTACTTACCATGTAGATCTCTCTACACCCCGAAGAACCCTTGTCCTTGCCTCACCAAGTCCTTATGATTCTCCAAACTAGTACCCCGATGGATCTTCTACCAAAACATGCACAACCTGCAGCTCTACCTGATCATACACACTCGACACCCCTGTGGAACTAGGAGGAGCTACCCTTTCTCTCTTCACACACTGAAGGAGCTAGCCTGCTCAACTCTAACTAGCACACTTTTACAATACAACCCATGAGTCTATTATATAGATCCCATGCAAACAATAATTAGACATCCAATTACAATAATTAGATCCGCAGCTCAAGACTAAAATTAGCCCTTAACATGCAAACAACCAATTCGTTAACAAACTGTTCATGAACTAACAGTTTTGGAACCGCACAGGCGATCGATATCAGTCCCTGTCTGGCTGGAGATGACCGACGTCGGCCGATACCTGACCGATGTCGGTTGCTCTGCTCACTAGATATGACTGACATCGGTTGATCAGACCGACGTCGGTTACTCTGCAACTCAGCAACCTTTCAGCAACTTTTTGTTTGCATCCTGGTGAAGCTTTTAGCTCCACAACCTAACACGTCTTATTTGGGAACTTAGCACCATTATAATTTTGAGTATTTGATACATACATTTGCATCTAAAATATTGACTCTAAAGTCTCTGACATCATGAAATAATTAATTAAAAGAGTAAAAAGTGTTGAAAATGACATTGATCTTGATAATTGAAATTAAAATATTGGGAAATACACTTTAAATATCACTAACTAGTGGTTGATAAGTCATCTTGGCAACCGTAGTATTAAATTGAAGCACATACTCATTAATGGTCTCATTTAGTCCTTGCGTGATTTAAGATAATTTTTTAAATGTGACTTTAAAACCAATATTGATTTGAAAATGGGCCCAAAAATAATCATTTAAAGTTGTAAAAATAATGTACATATCCATATGGTAAAGTGTAGAACCAACCAAGTGCATATTACTTCAAACATCTTGGGAATAACTTGGTCAATAATCTATCATCATGAGCAAAGTCTATACTAGAGGCATGAAAGGCTCTAATATGATGATAAGGATCTCCCTTTCTATTGAACAATTAAAACATTAAAAGAAAAAAATCTATTGGAAATGTATGTGCAAGCTATTCACAAGACTAGGGTTTAAGAACAATACCATTAGAAGCGACCATATGGTAAGTGGAGGGTAATGAGGGTCAAAAGGGGGCCTTAAATGGCCACTTTTTTTTTTTTTTTTTCTGAAAATAATAATACTTGAACTTGGAGGCTTTTTTAGAGACACTTGAACAAAGATGTTTTTAATAATATAAGAAATTGAATTGAGTCATTTTTGTCAGGATCTTGCTCCTCAATTATAGCACATATGATTACTTCTTGTATTGGCAACTAAACACAGAATTATACCAAAATCAATAAGTAACTAGAAATATGAAACAACACAGGATTTGAGAGAAAATACACAATTGTATTAAATACTTAGAAGAAAATACAATAAAGAAGATGCCACTTCTTCTTCCACCTCAAAGGCTCGCCACACCTCAAGACCTTCTTCCCTCTCTCTCTCGGTCCCAACAATCAACTCAAATATAGAATTGATGTTCACCTCTCCAACCAGTCAGTAACACGCTACCAGTACACCAAGTACACAACCGTACTCCAAGTAGATCTCCTGCTCTCTACTGATACCTGCAAATCACTAGACCTTACTCACCATTGTAGATCTCCAAAAGAAGCCATGCATACCTGCTGACCAAGATCATACATAAATGAAGAACCCCTCTGATTCTCCAAACCAGTACCCACACTTGGTACTATGGCACTAGGAGGAACACACCATTGCTCACCTCTCTCTGAAGGAGCTTATTTTGCTCTCTTACTCTCTAGCACTAGTTTACAATACAACCAATGAGTCTCTTAAATAGATCTCATGCAAACAATAATTAGACACCTAATTACAATAATTAGATCCACAGCTTCTAGTCTAAATTTGGCTCTTGACATGCAAACACTTGGTTCGTTAGCTAACTGCCCGTAACATTCGCAGTCCAAACCACACAGGTGATCGACGTCGGTCCCTGTTTGCCTGGGGGGTGCCAACGCCGGCCGATCTCTGACCGACGTCGGTTGCTTTCTGTCTGTACCCTGCCGACGTCGGTTGTCTTGACTGATGCCAGTGACTGTAACACTCAACAAACACTCTGCAACCTCCCTAACTCCTTCTGTTCGCATCTTGGTGAAGCTTTTAGCTCCACAACCTAACAATTTTGAATATAATTTATAAATATATAATTTTTTTTATTACCCAGATGAGAAAAGTATGTAAAATTGATAAATTTATGATAAAAACATAGTGATTTTTTCGTGAAAAAATAATAGACATGCATGTGTATGAACACACTTTTAAAAAGTAAATGAATTATTTTTTTATATGAAATCACACATAATGATGGAGAACATGTCATAGACGGTAGAGAATATTTTGTATTAATTTTTAAATTAATTGATTTTACAAGTCAAGAAAGATGAAAATTTTTAACCATAAGTGTATGGACATAAAATTTTGACCTTACATCATAAATATTTAAAATAATATTTTTTTAACATGTCCCATAATGTGTAGATTGTTGAGCTATATATATTTTTAATAAAAATCTAACCAATGGTAAATAATTTATTAAATTATTCGCAATAGTATATATATCAACTATAATGATGTAAGTTATTATTTAATCTAGTTATTATTTTACATAAAATAAAGAATAAACTACTTAAAATTAAATAGATCTAAGCATACATGACCAAAAGGAAATAATTCAAATCTATCTAACATGTTATCATGAAAAATAAGTCTAAATGCTACAAATGAAACTAGACTACGCAATATAGATGATAAAGAGGTAAGGGATGATCACACATATTTGTTTTTATGACAATATGAGATTGTAGATGGACTGTATTGAATGTTTACAAGCTATTTATAAAATATAAAAATTGTGTAATGTTTTGAGACATACTTGTCCACTATGACAAATTAGTTCTTGTGTTGATCTTGCCAGATAAATTCATATGACTATGACTATCTTAGTGTGGCCAGGTTTATCTTGCTATGGTTTTATAGTTTGGTTTTTCTATCACCTGTGCATTGTTACCTTTTTATTTTGATTGTAATCTAACTTCAAAAATATAATGGAAAAAATGTGTAGCATAGAGGAATATTCCTTTGACCTTAATTGATACTCCAAAATAAATCAAATATATTGGGTTTGGTAACTACCAAGGCAACATTACAAAATAAGTATCTCGCACACACAAAATTAGACCTCCACATAGTTTTATGAGTGTGTGGATGGAATAACATGAGTGGGGATTTGTGAACCTCCTCTTCACAAGAAGAGATGATATGGTTATATGTAGTATAATACCCTCCTTTAATGCAAGGGAAATGTAGAGAGACTAAGATAAAATGATAATGTCAAAAGTGTATGGGATTCAATGAAGCTTAACTTGAGTGATTCTTGACTCTCAAATTGACCTTGTATATGAATTAGATATTAATATTCATAGGTTTTTTGACATTGATTATAGATAATAAATGGTTTGGTGAGACCTTGTATATACAGGCTACCCAAGGATAAATTATGAATGCTTATCGACTATGGTAATGTATAAAACTAAGAGTAAAGATGCAAGATTCATGACAATAGGATGATGAACCCACAAAAACAAAGGGGACAAACCTGTAGTGCACATGTTTATTTAGGATGAAACCATAAAGTGAATTAGTTTGACATAAGATGGTTTTGGCTTCTTTTTGGAGGTAGTGATAGGTAATAATTGATAAATAATCTAAATATGTTAATACATACCTTTTTGATAAGTGTGGAGGTGATTTTATGATAATGGACCAAGTATAGACATTTTTTGGAGTTGAAGTACTCTTAGAAATAACCTAAAATGTACAAGTTTGCCAAATATAGTAAATTAGGAATAAGACACTAGGAACAAGGGTCTTGTGCCAAATTTAGGTGTCTATATAATGCCTCCACTTTGACATGGGAATGTGAATGAAATTCATATGTGAATTAAATTTAAATATTTGAAACACGCACCTTAACCTACCTAAGGAAGGATGAATAGTTTTATACACACACTTGAGCTGAGCTTCCATCCACACTGTATAGTTGATGTAATTAAAACAAATTCCAAATGCCATACATATTCAAATGCTCATGATATATTTTGATTTTTGAAAAATTACAATTTTAATTTGAAAAGAGAGCATAGGAATGAACACTTCTTTAGGATTATCACCCCAAATACCACATTAACAAGACTTTCAATGGGTGTTGAAACATAACTAACACTTCTTTAGGATTATTTAGAAACCAAATCCACTTCTTGATTAATGAAGTAGATAAATTGGCCACTCTACCACTTTGTGACTTTGCCACTTTACCTTTTTGATGATTTTGGATTTGGAAATGCCATGATATATACCCCACTTTTGAGGTTATGGATGAATAAATTGTGTTGCAATCACTCATAAACAAAAGGTTAAATGCCTCATATGCTAAGAAAAATTAATTAGTTGATGCATGTTATAATATTAGAACCATATGAAAATTGATATTTTCCACATTCATAATATTTTGCATGTATCACATGTTAGGAAAAATATATTAACCAAAGTGTGTTATAATCCTAAAAATATATAAAATTTAATATTTTTCATATTCATAATGTTTTGAAAAGTTTTTCATATTCTAAAGTTGCACCTAGTTATGCCACATAGTATAATATAGGGAATAATGCCCAATTTGACAAAGAAAAATGGGAAATAAACATTACGCTACCAAATATCACAAGCAAAACCCTAATTGGGATAGATAAAATAATGAGAATACACAAGAATCATGTCCTAATAGATGCATGGTAGAAACTATGATAACTTAGGCATCAAAAATGTAATATACAATATGCATGATATAAATCATGGCTACAATCATAGTATAGTAGTAAAGTGCACTCAAACTAGGACCACACAATGTTAGTGATCATACCTAAGTTAATGAAAAGATACACCAAGATTTTACTCACAAAATACATAGATACAAGAGGTATTTTATGATAAATGAAGCACAATCTAGAAAATACATGCATAGGTAGTAAAGAATTCATGCACACATAATCAAAGTAACAGTGTAATAACTACAATGTAGAATATCCATGTGATAAGAGATATATAAAATACTAGCAGAACATGTAGTAATCTAGCTTAATATAATAAAGGATAAGTAAATACATATATCATCATGCAAGAATCTATTGAAATGATAATGCCTCAAGCTAGGACATGTTGTCTATAAAATTGGACCTTCCAAGATGCGGTCACACAATGTAAAATCTAGTATTATGTAACTTGTGAACTACATACCATTCAAGCAAGACCATACTGTAAAAATTGAGTGTAAACCATGGATAATGAAACTGATAGCACATGTAAACATGTAACATGTATAAATCATTGTTTTTGAATTTTGATTTTTTTCAATGTTTATGAATTTTTAATTTTGTTATTATTTTTGAATTATGATTTTTTGCCAATATTTTTATTTTAGTTCCTAGATGGTAAATATACGAGTTGTTAGGCATCAAACATGATAAGTGTAGCATGATAACTCATGATACATGTAATAATGTAAGTCAAATATGTAATGGAGGTCCCAAGGTATATGATAAAATCAAAATGACATGACATATGCTATATCTGAAAACACGGTAAGGCCAAATAGAAAATGAATCGTAAGTTAATAATATTGATGGTTATGGGGGAAAAAACCTACCCCTTAATGTGAGAATTCAAAAATAAATATAGATATATCAATGATAACAATCATATGTCAATATACTATGTAAATTATATAGTTTGAAGCTAAGAATATGATGTACCAATGTATATAAGAAACATGTGTGGGTACAATGCCCCCATAGGAAAATATGTGTCATGTACACCAATGTGGAAGATATCATCAAGTGAATAATGAGTATGATAATCAATCAATGCCAAGATGCAAACAAATGAAGGACATGAAATCACCAACTAATGTAGTAAGACAAGGCATGCAAGTAATATAACCTGCAAATATGATACATGTATAATCAATACAAAGTGCAGGATGAAACTATCAGTGTCATGCCCCCATGAGAATATTATGTTAAATTAGTGCTTAAATAAACTCATAATATGTCAATTAGAAACACTCATGGATATAATGTCCTAAATTGTAAATGTGTATAAAAGATGCAATGAATAAAGACTATGTTTGGATATGATGCCTCCATAGGAAAATAGATATGATCATGTATGAAACCATGTTTTTTATTTTAATACTTAAATATGTATAATAAAATATAAATTAGTATAAGAAAGTAAATTGTTGTATACAAAATAAAAGGAGCAAGACTCATAGACTAAAAGAAATGAGATGAGGAGGATTCTAAAAACCTATGGCTTCCCTTAAAACTCAATGCATGCTACAAAAAAATGTCTTAATAAGTATGATGTAATCATCATACTTGTTAATACAGACTATCAGTGTCATGCATGTAAGTAATATAACTTGCAAATATGATACATGTATAATCAATACAAAGTGCAGGATGAAACTATTAGTGTCATGCCCCCATGAGAATATTATGTTAAATTAGTGCTTAAATAAACTCATAATATGTCAATTAGAAACACTCATGGATATAATGTCCTAAATTGTAAATGTGTATAAAAGATGCAATGAATAAAGACTATGTTTGGATATGATGCCTCTATAGGAAAATAGATATGATCATGTATGAAACCATGTTTTTTATTTTAATACTTAAATATGTATAATAAAATATAAATTAGTATAAGAAAGTAAATGGTTGTATACAAAATAAAAGGAGCAAGACTCATAGACTAAGAAATGAGATGAGGAGGATTCTAAAAACCTATGGCTTCCCTTAAAACTCAATGCATGCTACAAAAAAATATCTTAATAAGTATGATGTAATCATCATGATTACTAATGTAAGTGATAATAATAGGTTCAAAAATAAAATTTTCAAGGCCAATGAAACATCACAATCAACATGATTCAAATGTCTAGAATAATCGTAATATAAATAGAAGGCAAGTTCTACCTAAACTCTAGGAAATAAAAAAATGCATTTAGGCCCAAGAAAGAGGCTTAAATCATAGTCATATATTTAATATAAGAAAGAGGATGGTCATGATAAAATGAAAAAATCCATATACACATTTAATATATGTATACCTTATGTAAGAAATCAATAAAAAATATGATGTATGTAAAAGTAGCTTTATGTAGCAAATGCGATTACTTAAAATGTTGTTACTATGTAACTATAAAAAATATAGAAATGATCCCCCATGAGAGTGTCACAAATTTATTCATAAGAATATCTAGCCAAATTATCTCGTCTCTTACCTAAATCAAGGTATCCCATGAAAAGATGGATGCGTAAACTCTCTAGTGTATGCAGATAGATATCATGCATATAATATGACCAAGATAAATGAAAAGAAGTTTTTGTATTTTAATCTTTTATGAATTTTTTATATTTTTAAATTTTTAGGAAATAAGCATTATGGGCAAGGCACGTGTAGGCACAAATTATAAAATAATAAAAGCTATGTACAAGGCTATAATACAATAAATATGTCAAAACTTGTATGTGTTGAAGCACACATTATGCATTGTTAGGCATTAACATTTTTTTTAGGGATGGCTAGTATCCCCTCAATATGTATGATTATATAATAAGTTATCATCTTTATCAAATTTTTGGCCACATTAGAATTGATCATTGATTTTTAAATTTACTAAGTTTGAAATATTTTTAGAAGATTGATTTTTTTTTTTTAAAATAATTTTGAGGAAGCTTTATTTTGTTTCGATCAATTAGTTATTGATTTTTTTTCTTAAATCAATGCATCTATCTATTGAATGTCTTCTTGTTGTGTGATATGAATAAAAATATATATCTCTGTGAGATGTTGGCTTATAGTTTGAAAATGTGTTTCACATAGGTGGTAACTTGATTATGCTTTTATTCAATAAGTATTTCAATATGTTATATTGGTTTGTAAATAAGTATGTAGATTTAATTGAAATTTACTCAATGTATAGCATTATTTATTTTTCAACTCTAATAATAGATGAAGGCTTAACTTGTTCACAAGTTTCAACTTTGCTTGTTATCTTAATCAATGTTGTTTTCTTATGAATTGATTTTTGAGTTTTTTTTATAATTGGTATATATATGTATGAATTTTGGTTTCCCCCTTAAAAGGTGATGTTTTGACCCTAGGTTGGAGTTATTCTTCCTCTAGATAAATGCCCTATGTGTAAGACGACTAAATAATTTGTATGTTATTCCAAGTTACTTGATTTTGATAGACTCTATGAGAATATTGATAAATATATGTCATCTTTTTAGATCACATGGTTGAAAAATCATTGAATTCATATGAAAAAAAACCTAAAGATGAAATCAAATACATTTCATTTTTTCTTGCTTTATATATTGAATGCTTTTAGTTGTAGCTATTGGTTTGTTATTGGTAATGTACTTATCTAAAAATAATTAATGAAAATGTCCCATTAAATCTAGGGAACTACCAGGTAAAGAATAGAACCAAAATAAGGATTCAGAAACCAAAGTTTTAGGAAATATCTTAAGCACCCTTAAAGAATGGTCCTCACAATTGCCTATATAATCCAATATGTTGTAAAGGTGCTCTTGAAAATCTCCATAATGATAAAATAATTGAAATTTGGGAATGATTTAGAGATGTGAAAAAAGAATGTCCAATATTAATTTTGGATAGGATGTCTATGTTATATTTTTTAAATCTGAACTTTAAATCTTTATTTTACAATGTCAAAATATGTATTTGCCTTTGTATGTTCCCTATAACATGTTTGGTAGAGTATAATTTAGGTTAGGAAGGGTGATATTCTCAATAAGATCATTCAAACATTGAGTCATATCCTTGATAATAGGGGCAAGTACAATTATTTGCCTAGGTGTAATAACTTTCCTAAGAATAAAAAAATATTACAAAGCATAGAGGATATATGAAAATGAGTATTATCTTTAAAAAAAATAGTAATATTATTTATCTCATCGATCCTTTTTGATAATATATCTTGAAGAGAATGTTTTGATTCAAAATTTTGCAAAAGACTTTGATTGATTATTAGATCTTCATTATGTAGTCTATGTAACAAAGGTAGAGTACTCTTATCAGATGAAGTTTTTAATTTGCACCATATATGTTCTATGCGATCAAAAATGTGTTTTAGAATCTTAGAAATTAGAACCATGATGATAATTAAGCAGTGCACACATAAATGTAAATGAGACCTAAAGATAAAAAAGGTGGATAAAATCTAGGATTAGAATATTGAACATAGATAAGCCCTAAGGAAATAGAGGTTTTATAAAAAATTTAGGTTGAAGGAGTGTTCAAAAATATCATGTTCACTATAATTTACGTTTATCTTAATTCTATTTTTATACAAAATAAAGAATAAACTAGTTGGAATCAAATAGATCTAACAATACATTACTTAAGGTATATAATTCAGATCTATCTAACATGATACGACGAAAAACAAGTCTAAATTCTAAAAATAAAACTAGAAAAATCAATGTAAATGACAAAGGGGTAAGGAATGATCACACTTATTTACTATTATGTAAATATGAGCTTATAGAAGAAAGAGGAAGATTGTGAAACATGCTCATAAAATTTGGAAACATTGGCATGTTTGGGGACATACCTGTTCATTGTAATAGACTCATTCATGCGTGATCCTATTGGGACATATGCATAAGTCTTTGATTATTTGACTATGGATGGGATTTACTGTTACAACTAGGTTTACCTTGCTATGGTTTGATTATCTAGTTTTTCTATCACCTGTGCACTACATTATTCATGTTTTGTCTGTACCTGTACTGCAAACTATGTATCCTGCACGTATAAAATTAGACATCAACATAGTTTTATGACTATGTAGAGGGAATAGCTTGAGTAAGTATTTGTGAACCTCCTTTTCCATAGAAGTGATTATGTAACTATATGCAATCTAATACCCTCCTTTGGTACAATGGAAATGTAAAAATATCGATATTGAATGATAATGTCATAAGTGTATGAGATTTAATGAAGCTTGACTTGAGTGTTGCTTGGATCTCGACTTGACCTTTTATGTGACTTGGACATTGATATTCAAAGGTGTCTTATGCTTACTTATAGATATTAAATGGATTGATGAGACATTGTATATATAAGCTAACCTAGGATAACTTATGCACGTTTGCTGACTATGGTAATATATAAAAACAAGAGTAAAGGTGTAAAATTCACATAAAATAGTTGACAAATCCCAAAAAATAAAAGGGATAAACCCATTGGGTGTATGGATTTATCCAATATGGACCCTAACAATCCACAGGTTTGATTAGGTGATGATTATAGTTCTATTTTTAAGGTGAGACTTGGTAATAAGTGAGAAATAGTCTAAATATGTTAATGGATATGTTTTTGATAAATTTTGAGGTTATTTATGGCTTATTGGACCAAGTATAAACTGATTGCAAGGCCTGAATAGTCCTAAAAATATGTTAAAATGTATAAGTTTTCTAAAAAAGGTAAATTGGTAATAAGGGTCTTGTACAAAATTTAGGTGTCTATAATTATCTAGAAATTAAGTAACAATTAAAAAATATTATTTATTATTATAAAATTATATATTTGGAAACTACATTCTCCCCTCTAAAAATATATATTTTTTTAAAAATAAAATAAAATAACCTATTTAACTATGTCTATGAAGGAGGAAAAATGCTATAAATTTGATAAAATTCATGTTTGGTGGTCTAATATAGGTCTGAGTGTTAGGTTTGAACCCTCCAAACCTAAAACCATAATTGTTTTAGAGGAAAACAAACTAAAAATTAATAAACATAAAACAAAGGGTACACATAATTTACTAATGGCATACAATATTTACAAAGGGTGTGCACCCTGTGCAATGTAAAGTATGTGCATCTTATACAATGCAAAAGGATTTTAAAAAATATGTTTATATGTTATATTTTGTAAACTAAGCATTTATGTATAAGTTTACATTTATTTTATATTTTTATACTTTGAATTTATTTTAATAAATATAAGTTTACATTTATTTTATACTACATTTTATTTTCTTATACATTAAGATTATTTTAATAAATACAAACGAATCATGTATTTGCGTTAAGCAATTAAAAGCTTCCAAATTAATTATCTTGTGGAAAATTTCAGTTACCTAATACAAATACATGATTGGCTTGTGATTGGGTTAATTCCACATTAGTAAGTCTTATGACACTGTAAAAGTATTGTTTAGATTGAAGACAAGTTTTTAGTTATGGTCTTTCTTGGAAGTGGATTTGAGGATTCTTCTAGATTTGTGATGCTCTGGAAGAAGTTACTTCCCTCTTGAATTATTTTTTTAAAGTATTTTCTTTTAGATATTCTAGGATTTTAGATGCATAAGATCTCCTTTTATAATTTTTTCTATGTAAGCTTTATGCCCTATATATAAAATTTTTACTTTGTTAAATTATGATAAATCTTTATATTTTTATGGTGTTTCCATTGTGGCCTTCTTTGTAATGTTTATTTGTGATATTAATGAAGGGGTAACAAACCCTTCAAGCTTTTTTATTAGTTAAAACAAAAAGACTTGTGAGATATAGGTTAATTATAAGGCATAATATATTCCAAATGCTTTGATAACAGGTTAAGAGGCTTTAGAGGGTGAAATATAAAAAATAGTGGGTTTAAATTTAACATTACTCGTCCTTACTAACAAATATTTTATAAAGAAGAAGATTTTTGGTTAAAATGTGTAATTTTTTAAAAATCAACATTTCAAATCACACTCTATGAACCATCATCAAGATGAGAGAATAAAATGATCCAAAATATTAAATTAAAATGTTTTACATAGTTTAATCGGAAATATTCTTTACTTCATAGACTATGGAAACACTATCTCATTAAAATATTTTATAGTACTCAATGGTTAAATTTGACAGTCATATGAGCATTTAAAAAAAATTTAATATAAAATATTATTGAATTTTTTTAAGATCGTATCGAATGAAAGGGAAAATTTTGATAGACTATAAACTTTTATGAAGCTGATTTTAAAAAAAAACCGTATTGAATGAAAGGGAAAATTTTGATAGACTATAAAATTTCGTGAAGGATTGTAAATATATCTATCTATCGTATAGTAAATATACATTTACTCAATATAATGTTTCCTTATTTAAAGATGAACTATACTAACTTTTAATGGGAAATGTTGAAATAGCCATAATAAATCTTACACATGGATTATATGGAATGTTGGGTGTGGCATGTTTTGCTACCTATATATATATATATATATATATATATATATATATATATATAGGTGATATTATATACCTTAATTTGATGGTAATACAATAAAAATACAAATAAAATTTAATATATTGAGACTTTGCTCTAGAACTGTGAGAGGGAGAATTATATTCAAAATAAAAAAAACTTGGCTCGTTCGAATCCCAATAGCTGCCTACATAGTTTCTCTTGATCTTTGGACTTTACATTGGATTCAAAGCTATAATATTTTAAGGAGTTTGATGACTTATATGCTTAGGTATTTGAGTGGGAGGAGGAATATTTTTTTCTACATATAGTTCTTAAATCTAACTGCAAAAAAGTGGAGACAACTTCTAATATTTTTGCAGGTAGTGAGATAGAGTTACAATGGGTTTTTTAAAACTATGTAAAGATTAAGGCATCTATAAAGGGTGGTGACCTTGATGTATCTTTAAAGGAAAATAGTATTGTATGAAATTCCTCTCATTCAAACAACCATGTTATCCCTCTTCAATCGGTTGGTTGTTTGGTGTCTTGTGATGATCTTCAAAGGGTAAGAAGTGTTAGCACCAATGGTAAAGGATCTAAAAGGAAAAAAGGGGGCTCTTGGGTAGTCATTATAGGAGTAAAGTAGTCTGCTAATATATGTATTATATCTAATGCTTGTGTTCTATCCCAACCTCAACTCTATGAATCTTTTGTTAATACCCTTCCTGCTAGTTTAGAGGCAAAGTCCTCTGAGAAGCGGTGGGTTTTCTCTAATTGGAGAATGCTAAGAACCCTTACCATAAATGCAAGTATTTTCATAAGTCATTTATCTCTTTTGTTCTTAATTTTGTTGATCCCACCTTGGTTTACATGTCTAGGATTTCTAAGACTCACTCACTTGCTTTTATGGGAAATGGTGTTCCTATTATTTCCACCCCTGCTTTGATATTTCACCCTCCTACTCTCCTGCTCAAGGATGTTCCTATGCTTTTTTCGAGGGAGGCTTTATAGTTATTAATATTTAACATTTCTATTCAAGAAATAGAGAGTCAAAAAAACTTTTTTTGGAAAATATGTGGGTATACACATATTTTGTCAGCATATCTATCCAACTGGGGCTCGACTATTTGGAGTTCCATCGTTGCACCTTCCTTTTATATGCTTAGTTTTGGATTCTTTTAAGTGGTCTCCCAATGATATTATAATAGGGACTTTGTTTGGTCATTAGGACCATGGTTTTTTGGTAACTAAAAGTTATTTTTATGCCCTTGGTCACCCTTTTTTACCCAACAAAGATGAAAATATTAGTTGTTCCTCTTTGGATCAGATGATATAATCTTTCACCTATCATGAAAACATATGAACATATCAAAATGTTGGTTAATAAAGTGGGATATTTTGTGAAAATTAATGAAAATTATATGGGAATCAAATTTGTGAGAGTATGTGCTATTATAGATCTCTCCAAACCTCTCTTTCATTTGGGTTATTTGATCTCTTCTTGGGGTATGTGGACTCAATATATTAACTATGAAGGTATTATTTTTAGATTATTTCATTATAATCTCTATGGGCATCATGAAAATAGGTGATATTCTAAGGTTCCATCTTCCCAACTTGTCTCATTCTTAGTTTGGAGGAAGAAGAATGGGTCCCATTATCAAGATTAATTTTGGAATAATCATGGAAAGTTCTTCCAACAATCTTTTTTCACCCCACCTCATTCGTTGCCTAGGGATATTTTAGTCTTCCATTGGTAGGTGGATCCTTCGAATGAGGTGTATGTTCCCTATATGTCTATGAATTCTCTCTAGTCTATTGAGAAAGTATTAAACCCTTATTGACCTAAAGATGCGACACTAAATTCTAATTTGGGCTCAATTTCAAAAAATAAAGGGAAAATATCAGTGTAAAAAAAGTTGAGATTGGAAGCAGAGGAAATAGTGAAAGATAACTCTTAATGGATGATGGAGGACCTCTTATCCCAACAAGGGAGAAGATTGGTTACTACCCATAATTAAATTTTTTGTCCCTTTGCTTTGGGTGCTCTACTCAGTGGTGGGACAACAATGCTCTTAGTATTATCTCTTGGTTTTGTAAGTTTACTATCTTTTATCTGATCTTTGGCCATTAGGAAATAATGTTGTTTCAACACTTATTTTTTTCTCTTTTTGTTGGGTATGGTTGGGACCAACATACCCCCATTCATTTTTGAAATTGGGACCCTTGAGATGTCTTTGTATCCAAGTTTTGAAGCATATGAACATTGAAGTCTTTAACAAAATTTGAAGATCATCCACTTTATTAAGGAACATGTTTGTGTGATTTAATCCTCTTGTTTCAGACTAACCCTACTGATAAGGTTACGTAAGTCATTTTGTAGGTTTCATGGATGATTTAGGGTTCTGTTTTCATAACTCTGGGTGGCTGTTGATTCAAATTCAAATGTTGGAGGGAACCAAGTTGGTAGGAACCAATTAAAGAGAATCTATAAACAAGGGGTTTGCATGGGTTCAAGTCATGTTTTCATAACATAACTTGAACTCTTCTTTATTTCTTTCCCCTTTTTTTTTCCTATGTTTTTTGGGTCTAATATAACATGGTTCTACGTGGTCCATTTTTTAACATTACCTAACTTGGCCTAGGTCATTAATACTAAATCCCTAATAATCATCTCAACCTTAGCCTTAATACCTTATGCTAAGTGCTTTTATTCATGTCCTCAGGTCAAATAATTATCTTCCTCACTTTTTGTAGGATCCTATGATCGACACTTGCTCACTGGATTTGATTGGACAAAGAATCCTAGCTGAAAGGCTTTGGCTTAAACAATGTGCACCATTATAGATCAACGATAATTGCTCTCTCACTAGATTTTATACAATGGTGTGATGTGTAGGAACAAAAGTCAAAAGGAGCATAAGGCCCTAAGGGCCAGACGCATGGTGGCTTAATGATCAAAAGGAAGAAATAAGGGGGCTCACCTAATAAAGACATTTAATTAAATGATCAAGCCCTGCAAGGATTAATGGAAATTACTCACTCACTAGATTTGATCCAATGATATGAAAGGCTCGACAAATTTTCAAAACTCCACGAGCTTGATACGTGGCTAGTGTTTGACCAAGGTGACAACTGATAAAAGATACACAAAATGAGAAGGATCTATGAGAATGCCAAGGGTCATGACTATAAACCTAGAGATCAATGGACCAATAAAAGGGTGAGGACTCAGATTTAGATCAATGAATCATTCTAAGCCTAGGATTTTGATCCTATGATGTGAAATAAAAGAAGCTTTTAAAATCCAACAACTAGTATTTGAATGGAACTTATGAAAATTACCATGAAAACCCAGAATGGTGCCACATGGACTCCACATAAGCATAAAAGGATAAAATCAAAGATCTTATAAACTCAAAAATGGAAGGGTATAAAGCAAAAGGGTCTCCATCAAATCTAGAACATGTATGAAGCTAAAATCTAAATATCTATTGCCATTAAAGTTTAGAACCCTAAACCCTCTATAAAGAAGACCTAAATCAGTTCAGTTAGCTATAATTCAATCAAGATAACATAATTATACTCCTAAAAATGAGTGTTATAGCAAGAACCCTTGACAATATAGTGTGGGCAATTCAGTGACATCAAAAATGGCAGCTGGCAGGAAATAATTTAAGATGAAGGCTGAGCTTTATCTGACCTCTGATAGTGAAGGAAGGATTTTTGAGGATACAGAGCTAGAATTGGTGGCCTTGAAGGTCTATAGAGTAAGGAATTAGTCTAAATTATTATTCTTGGTTGATGAAATACAACATATCTCCCAAGAGGAAAAGAGGAATGCCATAATGAATCAAAGGTACAATGAGCTAGTTATAATTCAAAGGGCTGGTCTCCACCATGCCATAATGAAACCAGAGGTAATGCACTACATTGATGCCCTTGCACCCATATTTGTTGATTTAGGATAGATGGGGAATGGATCATTTAGGAGGGTAGTTCCAAAAGGGTAGCATACATCTCTCTTATGGCATTTGAAACCTATTATAAACTCCCTTTACTCCATATCAACCTCTCATCCATGAGAGATTGGGTTAACACCCAAGACCTTGATTTAGTCCTCACACCTTGGTCAATCCAAGGACCCCATATATTTAGAACCTTATATGGCATGATTCCCATTGTCCAATTTAGGAAAGGCATTAGAATAGCCATGACCCTACTTAATCGAGCCTTTGGTACCCCTTCCACCACATATGTAAAAAAAGTATAGATGTCCTATATCCACTTCATGATAAAAGAGAAATTGACCCCTCCAATAGGAGACCTAATTAGCTTCTTCTTGGCTAAGTAATTCATAGCCATCAAAAGGCATACCTCTAAACAATTCTATATGATGTCTTATCTGTTGGATTCCCTTTTGGCCTCTGTAACCTTTCTTGACATTAGGAACTGGTCCCCTAATGGTATAACCATAATTTCTCACCACTATTACAAATTTCATATATTCAAGTACAAGAACCATATGTAATTCATTTGTGAAGGTGTTTTCCCAGCCAGATATAAAGCCGTCATAGGACTTACTATGCCAAGATTGCATCCCCTTATCAAGAGATAGATAGAAACCATGGGAGATGTATGGTATTATCTAGACTGTATTGTCATTAGGATAGAGGGAATCCTAATCCAACCTTACAAGCTATCAATCCATGTCCTGAACAAGATTTTCAAGCAAGAAATTGCCTCCTAAATCATCTTAGGTGTGGACAGGGCATGCAAAGAGAATAGGAAAGGCCAAATCCACCCCCATCCATTGGATATTAGGAAAGTTGTAATCAAAGATTAGAAGTAGTTAGAAATCATGGTAATACATAAGAATTCTTTTGATTTCCAGTTAGATGAAATGAAAATGTGGGACCCTAGGGGTAGGGTGGTTAACCACATTAAGGAGAGAAAAGTCCTAAAGATTGAATATGAACATAAGCTAGGTGTCGGTGATGACATATATATTAGAGCAAATAATTTTGAAGAAATACTCTTTAGGAGCAAAAAATACAATATCAAGTTGGAACGTAGACTGACCAAGGAAAACAATCCTTCAGGGGAGGTATGGCAATTTCATCCCTTGAAATATCACTTATTTCCAAGTCCATTTGGGACCACTCATGAGGAACCACCTATTGAAGGGTAGCCATATGAACCTTAACCCCACCAACAGGAGGCTCAAACTGAACAACCTTAGGATGAAAAGGGCAAAGGCAAGGAGAAATTTGGAGAACCAAGATTGGAACAAAGACCTAGGGAAGGTCCCCCACCCTTAATACTCCTATAGAAACCACCTTATCCTATGGAAGTCATTGATATGGTAGCTCTTGAGCCAGAGGAGACATTGGAGGGTGCCCTCATTGATATAGCAGTAACATATGGTTCAGATAGAGAGGAGGATACCTCTAGAGAAGTAGGAAAGGAGTTGATTCCAATGGAAAGAGAGAAGAAGAAAGAAGAGCTAGCCTTGGTTCCTATGACTCCAAGGAAGAAGCCTAGGTTGACCTTCAATCACCCTAATAGTGAAGTCAACCTCTTCAGTGATGAGAATCCAATCCATGGACCAGTCATCCCTGACTAGTTTATCTATGGGAACTTGCAAAAGATCCCATCCCTCTCTCCTTCATGGGCCTTGACATAGGTTGGGTTGATTGAGCATGATAACATCAATCCATGGATCATGGAAATAGTAAAGAAAGAAGAAGAGAGAAGAATACAAGTTCATCATATTCAAGGATGATAGAAAATTAACACCCCAAGAGCCTCTAGTAGTGCAAGTATGGAGGTTCCTGAGCCTTCAAAGTTCAAGAAGCCATAGGTTAAAATCCAATTTAACCCAAAAATAACAAGGCTAAAAAGGACCACCATAAGGGTAGATATGGTTGGTCAAGAGGAATTCATCTTTCAAAAGGTGGAACCAATCACAAGGTTAACCCCTATTGTAGGGCAATAGCTTGGAGAGGCTCCCATCCATGAAGAAGATGTAGAAAGTTTAATTGAGGCTCAATCTCAATAAGCTAGGGTTGGTGTCCAGGGATTAAATCAAATAATCTAGAACCTAAAGAAGAAGAAAGATAATTTCTAAACCCAAGCAATTTTTTCAGTGCTAGACTCCAAGATAAATATGCTTGAGGAGTCATTCCATGACATGTTTAGAGCACTAAATTATATGAAATTAAGGCAGGATGCACTGAAAAACTAGGCCACCTTATCCAAGGAGCTAGTTACTCAATGGAAAACTTTTGAAGATAATATTTCCCAACTTCTTAACATCTAGGTTAGGAAGCAATTACCAAATTTTAAAGCCATCAGCATGGGGCACCTAAGTGCCATTATGGGAATTATTGTAGACAAGGTCCAAGCCTTGAGTGTTTGACATAACAAAGTGGAGGAAATTATTAAGGAGGAGAAATATCTCATGGGTATAATTTAGAGGCTCTTGGGAACTATGCTCGAGGATCTTGCACAACCCACTACCCTGGGAATTATCAGTGATGAATAATTTTGGCACATAACAACTTTAGTGATTCAAGAAATCAAGGGTAAAAGTCAAGGACAATTAAGGTGAGATAATAACAAAATATTAGACATGATATTCAATTTAGGGGAAAGGATCAATGAAGCCAAAAACATTAAGGAAGCTTTGGCTAGGAATGACAAAGATTTTTATGAGTTGGTTGATCAAGAAGAAGAGCGTATCACAAATCTTGTCGTAGACTTAGTCCTAGTAGATGAATATCATGAAAGAGATATGAGTATCATTCAACATCAAAGGGCCCCACCTACAACATCCTAATTATGGCTTACCTGAGAGTTAGAATATTATTTTTTAAAGGTACATGCTAGTTTATTAGCATGATTACCTCTAGGTCAACATGATTTTAAAAGACACGTGTATTATAGTTTGTTACAAAGACAATTGTCTTTATCTTTGTACACCTATATTTTTAGACTGAGCATTATACTACCTAGATTTTATATAAAGGCATGTATTACCATTTGTAAAAGGGGAGGGACTTCAAGCTATTTTGTACCATTTTTAAGAAATAAATATAAAAGATCAAGGAATTCTATAGGAATTATTTGGGTTGATGTGTTTGAATTGCTAAGTTTCTCAATTACTTGTCTAAGTTTGAATATGAATAGTTTATGGGAATACTAAGTTAGATCATTAATTATAGGGTTGTTAACTTGTGTGATGTTAGGTTAGTTGAATGAGATTGAGTTTACTTCATTTTATTTGCTCTGCAACAAAGATGTGCATTAGCTATCTAGATGTGGTGTAAAACTTTAAAAGTAAATCCAATTCTTACTTGTATTGTCATCGAATCTTTTGAATTAGGCATGGTTTGTAGTGAAACATGATTTTAGGCTACTTTACACTATATGTTGGTTAAGATCATGCTTATTAATTCTTGAAACTTTGTCAATATGTTCACAGTCAAAGATTAGCAATCACCATTTCTTTCTTACTCTACCCTTTCCTTTTACCCTTTCTTTAAACAATTCACTTTAGTTTAAAACATTGTTCATAACCATTCAATTTAGTTAGTAGTTTAGATCTAGATCAGTTTGCCAATATTAGCACCAAGATTCTTGAGAGAAGGCACCAAGATGGCTCCCAACCATCAAGCTTTATAAATATTATGGAATAGTCTACGTTGCTTTGCTGATATTTCACCACAGGCATCCTAATTACCAAATACCTACAACTCATGCTCTGAATCCTTTGGATTCTAAAATGAGAAGTGTTCTTTAAACACTAGTGAGCACCTATTGTTGACTTGGAAGTATCAATAGGGACATGATCTTTTGGAACTAGGAGGGCCTCTCAGGAGGATATCTAATCTAAAGTTGTAAAGGTCACATATCTTGACCATCTGTCATACATTTAGGGATATTATAAGAAATAAGTTGATGTTATTCAAGGTATCAACTAATCATTATAATATATTTAGTAAAAACCATGGGAATTATCAAAATTTAGAATTAGACATCTTATTTTGATCAAGAATGATATGTGTGGGGTGGATTTGAGTTCTTTCAAGCATGGATGCATTTAAGATAGAATATATTCATGAAATTGGGCACATCTTTAACATGTTTAATTAAATATTCACATCATTTATGGTTATTCGTACACCCTTTGCATAATAAATCCTCAAATTTGAGCTTAACCCCCTTTTCTCATGAAAATTTAATGTGACATATTGTATCTCAGCTAATATTTTCAAATCTCAAACTAGAGTTGCCTAGGGTCAAGACAAGATCATAGTCAGAGACTCAGGAACCTTTTTTTGATCTTGAAGAACATAGGAGTTATAAGTGGGATAAAGGTAAACACAAGAAATCCAAATCCCTTCCAACATCACCTAATCAAGGTACACTTTCTTTTGACCCTTATATAAGAATGGCTTGGTTGGGTGATTCTTCCATTAATGTGCCTGGGGTGGTCTATGACCTCCCATGTAATCCAGAGAAATACTTGCCCACATTTAGCCCCATGGGTATAATAACTGCAAAGGAACATATAAAGTCTTTCAAGGCTAATTTAAGGCTACTTAACATTGTGCATGAAGATGTAACATGTAGGTTATTCCCTTTTACCTTTAAGGATGTTGCCTGTGATTGATTTTTGAATCTACCCAATAACTACATCACTAGTTGGGATGATTTTAATAATATGTTCATATATCAGTTTAGGAAAATTAACAATCTTTGAATCATCTACCATCAATTTACAACTATTATAAGGGATGATAATGAGCCTATTAGGTCCTTCAATTCTAGGTTTCAAAAGATGTTCAACAGAACCATAGATCCATATAAGCTAGATGAGATTCTATCTCTAGAGATCTATAAGGATGTAGTAGATCTTATGACCTCGGTGTTATTAAAAAGATCTATACTAGTCATAGCCTCGCTAGCCAAGGTTTATTTTGAGGTAGCAACTATCAATGATCAGATGCAACCCCAAGGACAAATGGCCTATTTTTTGTCAAATGTTAACCCCCACATGCCAGTGATGAACTTATTTCGCAACAATAACCAAAACATGCATGCTATGAACCAAATTATAAACTTGACTCAGTCACCCTTAAGTCATGCTACCCCTAAACAAAACTTAAGATTCTTGAGTTAGCCCACCAATAATGGCTTCAAAATAGGAGATCAAAGGGCTTTAGTACCAGCTGCCAATGTTAGCAATAACCAGGTGCACAATTTTGAGACCCCTAAAATTGAAAATGAATCCATCTTGAAAATGGTCCAAAAACTAAGTATTGATTTCCTTTAGGTGCAAAACTAAGTGGGGAATACTACTGAGAGTTCAAGAAGAAACTTCTCATTTCAAAGATATAATAGACCAGGCAATAGGTTTTAGAATGATAGCTTCCACAATAATAGAAATAATTACCCCTCCTCAAAAAAGAAAACCATGGACATCAAATTCATAGATATTACATTACCTAACTATTGTAGGGTGCATTACACAACCAAACATGGGGAGATTGATTGCATATAATTTTTCAAAGCTTTTGAAGCATTCCAAGAGAAGTTGGATACATTTGAGGTAGTTCCTAATAAGGACAAAAATGTAAATGTACCTATACCTAAGCCTTTTGACCATGCCTTCATGGTAGAAACCTTTGATTTCCCCTTTCAAGAGGAAAATGAACCAGATGAGATCCCTGAAGAAATCCATGCATTTCAATAGTTCCTAAAAAAGACTTATCCATTGAGGAACAGAGAGCAGAGGCAACCCTTGACCACCTCAATCCCCCCAAATAACTTTAGAACTCCCCCAGACATCTCTTCAAGTAATAATCTTGACCACCCCAGAGGGAACATTCCTAAGCACAGCTCTAAAGTCCCCAGTCCTTCTAAAACTAGTTACAACATAGTTGAGGACATTAAGAAAATAAAGGCTAACATCACATTGTATGAGTTGAAATAGATCATAGAGAAAATAGATTTACTTTTGGAGTCCTTGAAATTCAATAAACCTCCTAAGACTGATCATGATAATGTAATAGTGCATAAAGCCAAAGCTAAATCCCCCCTTTCTTGCTCACAATTCGGATGTTTGGTACAAACTTACACAATTGCTTGTTAGACTCAGGTGCCTCTAAAAATATCATATATGTTGGCATATGTAAATAACTTGGCTTAACCCCTATCAATTTTGATAGGATTTTCACCCAGTTAGACAATTCAAGGGTAAAAGTAATTAGAGAACTTCTGAACATCCACATGTAAATAACCTCTGAGCCCAGGGTACAATAATTTATTGACATTTAGGTGGTTGACATGTCAGATGCCTATGGGATCTTGTTGAGCAGGGAATGGACCAAGGCCTTAAATGGGTATATGTCCATTGACTACTCCCACTTATGGCTACCTTGGAAAGGAGTCCCAAATCAAATTAAAGTTGAGAGGGAACTAAGAATGAAACATATGATAAAGAAGTACAATATTGTAAATGAAAGGGTTAACATAATTGACTTAGACTTGGGGGTTTCACCCTAGAATTTGATAGGTTAGATGATTTGAAGGACATGGAACCTCCCCTTGGGCTATAGAAATTGCATTTTGATGGGGCTAGATGCAAAGATGGATTAGGTATTGGCATTATCTTAACTGATCCCACTAGAAAAAGGTACCATGCCTCTTATAGACTCCAATTCCCTTATACCAACAATCTTGATGACTTTGAAGCTCTCATCTTTGGTTTTAAATTTGATATCAAGAATAAATCTAAGGAACTACTAGTTCTTTGTAACTCAAAACTAGTAGTCAACCAAGTCATGAGTAGGTACTAATGTAAACTCTCATACCTCAAGAAGTATAAGTTTAGAGTTTGGGACCTGATTGAGTCTTTTGATGCTTTCAACATCACCTATATTCCTAGGGAAGAAAACAAAGATACAAATGAGTTGGCATCCACTGAATTAAATCTCATGGCTAATCTAGACTCCCCTGATTTTAGTATTGAATTGGTCCCATGTCCATCAATGCCTGAAAATGTTAGTCATTTCCAAGTCTTTAATGATGACCAATAGATATTGGATTTCTTTACCAATTCTAGGGCATTTGAGGCCCATATCATTGATGAAGTTGATGAAAATACAACTAGAGGGAATAAGTTTGATAGCAAGGTCATTCAACTAAATGACAATAAAATCCCTAAGGGATGATTTCTATAGAAAGATTGTTTGATCAAGAAAAACTAGCTGACATTTCCAAAATTCACAAGGTGAGTGGAAAAGATTTCAATATTATGAATCTTGGGCTCCAAGAGCAATCCCAACTAGTGAATGTTGGAAAGGCTTGTACAAATTTTGAAAATGAGAAATCCAAAGAACTCCTTACCAAGTACAAGGATGTTATAACATGGTCCTATGATGACCTAAAAAGATCATTGATCCAAGGGTCATTACCCATACCATACTCCTTAAATAAAGTTGTAAACCTTTCAAACAAAAACAAAGACCAGTAAACCCCATCCTGGAGCCTATGATATTTAAAGAGTTCAAAATTTTATTGGATGTGAAGATAGTCTTTCCTATCAGACATTCAGCTTGGGTGGCCAATTTAGTGCCAGTCAGGAAGAAGAATGGTGAGATTAGGCTCTGCGTTAACTTTAGAAATATAAACAGAGCATCAAAGAAGGATAATTATCCTCTCTCATCTCTAGATCAGGTAATTCAAACTATTTCTAGTTCAACTATGATGTCCTTCTTGATGGATTTTTAGGCTATAACCAAGTATTGGTTGATAGAGAAGACAAGATGAAGACAACCTTCACAACAAAGTGGGGAACCTTTACCTACAAGAAAATGCCCTTTGGACTAATAAACGTAGGAGATACCTTTCAAAGAGCCATGGACCATGCCTTCCAAGGTATAATTGGTAAGTGAATTATCATTTATATTGATGTTCTAATAGTTTTCTCTAAAAATAGGGAAGATCACTTCATGGACTTGCAACAAGTCTTCGAAAGATGTAGAAGGTATGGCATTTCCTTGAACCCTAAGAAAAGCATATTCTATGTAACTGAAGGTAAACTATTAGGACATTTTATAACTAAATATGACATCTCCATAGACCCTGAAAGGGTGGAGGCCATATCCAGAATTGAATTCCCAAACAATAGGAAGGAACTAAAGTCATTTTTTGGCAAAATAAATTTTGTAAGGAAGTTTATTTCTGGTTTTGTAAAAATTATCAAGCCATAAAATGACATGATCAAGAAGGATGCCAAGGTAATTTGGAATTAATAATCCAAGAAAACATTCAGTGACATCAAAGAAGCCATTAGCCAAGCCCCAATGCTTATAAGTCCAAATTTTTACCTTTACTCTTTTGCATCTGACCACACTATGGCTATTGTATTAATTCACAAAGTTAAAGGGTGTGACCACCTAATATCCTTCATGAGTACTAATTTTAAGAATGTTAAACTAAACTATTCCATGATTAATAAGTAGGCATATGCACTAGTAAAGGTAGTAAATAAGTTTAAGCACTACATCCTCAGAAATAAGGTGCATGTTATTCTACTTGACCCTACCACTAAGCTTATGTTGAGTCAAAATTATTATGGGAATGTAGAGGTAAGTGGATCTTGATTTCTTAGGAATATGACTTGGAGATAAAGGTAGAAAAGCTGGTAAGGTGACAAGGTTTGATTCAAATGATTTCTAATACTAGCCCTAGGCTAAGTATCATGCAAGTAGGCTAACATTGTTTTCAGAATAATGAATGGTATTATTCAATCATACACTTATTAATCAATGGAACTTATCTTTTAGGTATATCCAAGGATCAAAAGAGAGCCTTGAGGATCAAGGCAACCCACTACCTGATCAAGGATGGAATCTTGTATAGAAGGAACTTTGAATGAATCTACCTAAGATGTGTTGCACAAGAAGAGGACACCCAAATTATGGCCACCTTTCATGAAAATCTAGGTAGTGGACATCCCTATGGAAGAATTAAATCTCATAAAATCCTAACGGTTGGGTACTATTCACCTACTGTCTTCAAGGATGCTCATAAGCATGTGAGAGAATGCCACTCTTGTCAAATATTCAACACCAAAGAGCCAAAGGCAGCTATGCCTCTACAACCAGTCATGTTTGACAAACTATTTACACAATGGGGTCTAGACTTTGTTGGATTAATCAACCCCAACTCATCTAAAGGTCACAAATACATCTTGACCACCAAAAAATATTTCACTAGATGGATTGAGGCAGTGGCCACTAAGCAGTGTAGAATGGAAGAAGTGATCAATTTCCTGAAGGATAATATATGTACTAGATTTAATATCCTAGTCTCTCTAGTATATGATAATGGATCTAAATTCATTTCAATTGAGATGATTGAATGGGCTTATGTCAATGGTGTTACACTTAAGTTTGCCTCTAATCACTTTCCCCAAGGGAATGACGTTTCTAAATCTACAAATAAAAACTTAATGAAGGAAATCAATAAGTTTGTAGAAGGCAAACCTATAACTTGACATAAACTACTTAAATTTGCACTCTGGGCTGATAGAATAAGGATAAATCAAGCCTTGAAGGCTTTGCCCCTTCTAATGGTGTATGGATAGGATCCCATCTTTCCCATCACTCTCAAATTGACTACATATAAATTTATGCAAGAATACATGGAAGATAGTCAAGAACATGCCACTTCTAGGCTATTAGACATCATTCAAATGAAGATGATAGAGAAAAGTCTTTTGCTGATTTTAGCAAACACCAGGCCATGATGAAGAGATGGTTTGACAAAAGGTCTAAGGTCAAAGTGTTTAGGTAGGGAGACTTAGTCCTCCTTTGGGACAAAGCATCCGAACCCAAAGGTAAACATGGAAAATTCACACCCCTATGGATTGGCCTATACCAAATTGCAGAGACCCTAGGGAATAACACCTTCAAGCTCAAAGATTTACAAGGGGCAGAGTTCATATTGCCTAATAATGGGAAATACATCAAGTTTTACTTCTCTGCCACCCCTCTTAGGGTCTTCATGGAGTAAGATGTAAGGTGATTAGATTAGAGTAGGTAGGTTAGTTAGTTTGTTTTGAGCATCTTTCCTTTCCTATCCCTGGTTTGTATATATGCTTGTTCATATTTCTTTGCTTTCCTTGTTTTGATTTCTTCCTTATATTATGTGTTTTTTGGTTGTTGTTTTCCTTGATTTTAGGATGTCTTTGGAGACATCCTTGGGCCTAGAAGTTATGAAACATGCTCAAGATGTGCCTCAATTCTAAAAGAAGGTATGAACCCCATACAAAGGTAACCATGGTCCTAGAACCTAGCAATATGATATAGCTTAGGGAAATTGAGTATAGACAGATGGAGAGAAAGTCATTCCATGAAAACCTAAGTCATAACCTTGGATCCACATTGGTTTTAAGAATATTTTCACTCAATGATTGGAGACTTAAATTATCAAAAGTATGGCATTAGCTAGCACTTAATCAACATCCTTGCTTAAGACTAGAGTTGTAACCCTGAGTGATCCTCCCAAAATCAAATATTTGACCAAATCCTAAATCTGGCTATCTTGGTTCCCAACCTTACTAAAAGCATAAAGATCTAAAATTACAAAAAATAATAATAAGAATACAAGGTAAAAGGTAAAGCTTTCATACAAAGGTTATTCAAGTAACCTCCATTGGGGTTATGGACTCCTAGTTGGCAATGGAGCAAGGCCATGAGTGGAGCCAAAGGTATCTCTATAATGGCTATGGATGTCTAGTTGATAGTAGAGTAATGCCTAAGCCCTCTCCAAACAAAACCATGAATCATAATAAATGTTAAATGTACCCTAGGTTAGTATAATTGATTGACGGTAGGAGGCTAAGGATTACTTCTTGAATCCTATGATAAATAATAAGTGGATTCAAAGCACACACATAACTCAGGTATGTCGTGATGTTTGACCTTAAATCTACAAGTGCAAGGTTTGTTTTAACCATAATTGGATCTAGGTGGTAGTTATTTGATCAAGTGGAATGATGACTTTAATGTTTGTCTAAACTCAGAGTTTGGAAGTTCTAACATATTGCTATATTTCACCCCAAAAGTTGTCATTTATTGGGACCAACATATCCCCATTCATTTTTGAAATTGGGACCCTCAAGATGTCTTTGTATCCAAGTTTTGAAGCATCTAAACATTGATGTCTTTAACATAATTTTAAGATCATTCACTCTATTAAGTAACATGCTTGTGTGATTTAATCCTCTTGTTTTAGACTAACCCTGTTGATAAGGTTATGTAAGTCATTTTGTAGGTTCCATGGAGGGTTTAGGGTTCTGTGTTCAAAACCTTGGGTGTTCCTTAATTCAAATTCAAATTTTGGAGGGAGCCAAGTGGTGAGAACTAATTAAAGAGAAGCTATAAACAAGGGGTTTGTGTAACATAACTCAAATTCTTCTTTATTTCTTTCCCCTTTCTTTTTCCTATGTTCTTTGGGTCTAATTTAACATGGTTCCATGTGGTCCTTTTTTTTACATTACTTAACTTGGCCTAGGTCATTAATACTAAGTCCTCGATAATCATCTTGACCTTAGCCTTAATACCTTATTCTTAGTTGTTTTATTTATGTCCTCAAGTCCAATAATTATCTCCCTCACTCTTTGGAGTATACTATGATTAATGCTTGCTCACTAGATTTGATTGAATGGAATGTCCTAGCTGAAAGGTTTTGGATTAAAAAATGTGCACCATGATAGATCCATGATAAGCACTCACTGGATTTGATCCAATGGTATGATGCATAGAAGGAAAATTCAAAAGGAGCATAAGGCCCCAAGGGCCAAATGCATGGTGGTTTAATGATCAAAAGGAAGAAATAAGGGGGCCCACCTAATAAAGATGTCCAATTCAATGATCAGGCCTTGTAAATATCAACAATAATCACTCGCTTACTAGATTTGATCCAATGATGCAAAAGGCTTGATCACTTTTCAAAACTCTACGAGCTCAACATATGGCTAGTGCTCGACCAAGGTGACAACTAATAAAAGATACACACATGGGAAGGATCTATGAGAATGCCAAGTGTCATGACTGCAAACCTAAAGATCAATGGACCAATAAAAGGGTGAGGACTCATATTTAGATTGACAAATCATGCTAAGCCTAGGATTTTGATCCTATGACATGAATAAAAGAAGCTTTTAAAATCAAATGACTATTATTTGAATGATACTTATGAAAATTTCCATGAAAATCCTAGAATGGTGCCACATGGACTTCATGTAAGCATAAAAGGACAAAATCAAAGATCTTATAAACTCAAAAATGCAAGGGTATAAAGCAAAAGGGTCTTTATCAAATCCAAAACACATATGAATTTAAAATTTGAATATCTCCTTCCATTAAAGTTTGAAACCCTAAACCCTCTATAAAAAAGACCCAAATCAGTTTAATTGGTTATGATTCAATCAAGATAGCATAATTGTGCTCCTGATAATGAGCGCTATAGTAAGAACCCTTGGCAATCTAGTGTGGGAAATTTAGTGACATCAAAAATGGTGACTGGTAGGAAATAAATAAAGATGTAGGTTGAGCTTTATCTGACCTCTAATAGTGAAGGAAAGATTTTCAAGGATACAAAGCTAGACTTGGTGGCCTTAAATGTCTATGGAGTGAGGAATTAGTCCGAATTGTTCTTCTTGGTGGATGAATTGCAACCTATCTCCCAAGAAGAAAAGAGGAATTCCAAAATGAATCAAAGGTACAATGACTTGGTTGTAATTTAGATGGATGGTCTCCACCATGCCACAATGAAACCAGAGGTAATGCACTGCATTGATGTCCTTACACCCATCTTTATTAATTGTAGGATAGATGGGGAATGGATCATTCAGGAGGGTAGTTCTAAAAGGGTGGCATATATCTCTCCTATGGCCTTTGAAACCTATTACAAGCTCCCTTTACCCCATCTAAACCTCTCATCCATGAGAGATTAGGTTAACACCCAAGACCTTGATTCAGTCCTCATAACCTAGTTAATCCAAGGACCCCATGTCTTCAAAACCTTAGATGGCATGATTCCCATTATCCAATTAAGGGAAGGAATTAGAATAGCCATGACCTTGTTGAATCAAACCTTTGGTGCCTCTTCCACCACATATATAAACAAAGTTTGGGTGTCCTATATCCACTTCATGATAGAAGAGAAATTGACCCCTCTAGTAGGAGACCTAATTATCTTCTTCTTGGCTAAGCAATTCATAGCCATCAAAAGGTGGACCTCTAAATAATCTATATGATGTCCTATCTGTTAGATTCTCTTCTAGCCTCTATAACCTTCCTTGGCATTAGGAACTAGTCCCTTGATGGTAGAACCATAATTTCTCACCACCATTCCAAATTGCACACATTCAAGTACAATAACCATATGCAATTCATCTGTGATGGTGTTTTACTATCCATATATGAATCCATCACAAGAGTTCCTATGCCAAGATTTCATCTCCTTATCAAGAGATAGATAGAAACCATGGGAGATGTATGGTATTATCCAAACTACACTATCATTAGGATAGAGGGGATCCTAACCCAACCTTATAGGATACCAATCCATGTCCCCAACAAGCTTGTCAAGCAAGAAATTTCCTCCCAAATCATCCAGGATGTAGATAGGGCATGTAGAGAGAAGAATAAAGGCTAAATCCACCCCCTACCATTAGATATTGGGAAAGTTGTAATCAAAGATTGGAAGCAGTTGGAGATCATGGTAATATATAGGAATTCTTTTGATTTCCAATTGAATGACCTTAAAATGTGGGACCCTAGGGGCAGGGTGGTTAACCACATTAAGGAGAAAAAAGTCCCAAAGATTGAATATGAACATAAGCTTGGTATGGGTGATGACATCTATATTAGAGAAAATAATTTTGAAGTACTCTCCAAGACCAAAAACTACAATATCAAGTTAGAGCATAGGCTGAACAAGGACAACAAGCCTTTAGGGGAGGTATGGAAGTTGCATCCATTTCAATATCACTTATTACCAGGTCCATCTAGGATCACTCATGAGGAGCCACCTGTTGAAAGGCAGTGATTTAAACCTCAACCCCACCAGTAGGAGGCTCAATCTAAACAACCTTAAGATGAAAAGGGAAAAGGCAAGAATAAATTTGGAGAACCAAGATTAGAATAGAGACCGAGGGAAGGTCCCCACCCTTAGTAGTCCCACATAAACCACCTTCTCATATAGAAGTCATTGGTATGATAGCTCTTGAGTAAGAGGAGACATTGGAGGGTTCCCTCATTAATATAACAACAACATATGGTTTAGATAGAGAGGAGGATCCCTCTAGAGAAGCAAGAAAGGAGTTGATTCCATTGGAAAGAGAGAAGAGGAAAATAGAGTTAGCCTTGGTTCCTGTGACTCCAAGGAAGAATCCTAGGTTGACCTTCACTCACCCTACCAGTGAATTTAACCTCTTTAGTGATGAGAATCCAATCCATGGACCAATCATCCATAACTAGTTTATCTATGGGAAGTTGTAAAAATCCCCATCCCTCTATCCTTCATGGGCCTTGACACAGGTTGAGTTGACTGAGCATGATAACATCAATCCATGGATCATGGACATAGTAAATAAAGAAGAGAGAAGAATACAAGTTCATCATACTCATGGAGGATAGAAAATTAACACCCCAAGAACCTCTGGTAGTGTAAACATGGAGGTGCCTGAGCCTCCAAAGTTTAAGAAACTAGAGGTTAAAATCCAATTTAACCCAGACACAATAGGGATAGAAAGGACCACATCATGGTTGGTCAAGTGAAATTCATGTTTCAAAAGGTGGAACCATTCATATGGTTAACCCCTATTGAATGACAATAGCTTGGAGAGGCTCCCATTCATGAAGAAGATGTAGAAATTTTAATTGAGGCTAAATCTCAACAAGCTAGGGATGGTGTCCAAGGATTAAAGAAAATAATATAGAACTTAAAGAAGAAGAAAGAGAATTTGCAAACCCAAGAAATTATCTAAGTGCCCGACTCCATGATAAAGATGCTTGAGGAGTCATTCCACAACATGTTCAGAGCACTAAAGTCTATGAAATTAAGGCAAGATGCAATGGAAAACTAGGCCACCTTAGCCAAGGAGCTGGTTACTCAATGGAAAACTACTAAAGATAAGATCACCCAACTTATTAACATCCAGGTTAGGAAGTAAATACCAAATTTTAAAGCCATCAGCATGGGGCACCTAAGTGCCATTTGAGGAATTGTTGTAGACAAGGTCCAATCCTTGAGTGCTTGGCATACCAAAGTGGAATAATTTATTAATGAGGAGAAAGAGCTCATAAGTAGAATTGAGAGGCTCCTGGGAACTATGCTCAAGGATCCTGCACAACCCACTACACTGAGAATTATCAGTGATGAAGAATTTTGGCATAAAGCCACCTTAGTGATTCAAAAAATCAAGGGGAAAAGTTAAGGACAATCATGGTGAGATAATAGTAGAATATTAGACATGATATTCAATGTAGGAGAAAGAATCAATGAAGCCAAAAACATTAAAGAAGCTTTGGATAGGAATGACAAAGATTTTGATGCGCTAGCTGATCAAGAAGAGGAGCGTATCACAAGGCCTACCGTAGGCTTAGGCTTAGTGGATGAATAACATGAAAGAGCTATGAGTATCATTTAGTAGCAAAGGCCCCACCTCTAACATCCTAATTATGGCTTACCTGAGAGTAAGCATATTATTTTGTAAGGGCACACGTTATTTTGTTAGCATGATTGCCTCTAGGTCAACATGATTGTAAAAGACACGTGTATTATAGTTTGTTACAAAGACAAATGTCTTTATCTTTTTACACCTATATTTTTAGACTGACCGGTATACCACCTAGATTTTATACAAAGACATGTATTAACATTTTTAAAAGGGGAGGGACTTCAAGCTATTTTGTACCATTTTTAAGCAATTAATATAAAATATCAAAGAATTCTATAGGAATTATCTGGGTTGATGTGTTTGAATTGCTAAGTTTTTCAATTACTTGTCTAAGTTTGAATATGAATTGTTTTTGGGAATACTGAGTTAGATCATTAATTACATGGTTGATAACTTATGTGATACTAGGTTAGTTGAATGAGATTGAGTTTACTTCATATTATTTTCTCTACAACAAAGATGTGTATTAGCTATCTAGATGTGGTGTAAAAATTTAAAAGTAAATCCAATTCTTACTTGTATTTTCATCCTATCTTCAAAATTAACCCTAGTTTGTAGTGAAACATGAGTTTATGCTACTTTACACTATACGCTGGTTAAGATCATGCTTGGTAATTCTTGAAACTTTGTCAATATGTTCATAATCAAAGATCAACAATCACCATTTCTTTCATACTCTACCCTTTCCTTTTGCCCTTTCTTTAAACAGTTCACTTTAGTTTAAAACATTGTTCATAACCATTCGGTTTAGTCAGTAGTTTAGATCTAGATCAGTTTGCCAAGATTAGCACCAAGATTCTTGGGAAAAGGCACCAAGATGGCTCGTAACCATAAAGATTTATAAATATTGTGGAACAGTTTATGTTGCTTTGTTGTTATTTCACCATAGGCATCCTAATTGCCAAATACCTGTAACTCATGCCCTGAATCCTTTGGATTCTAAAATGAGAAGTGTTCTTTAAACACTAGAGAGCACCTGTGGTTCACTTGGAAGCATCAATATGTATTTTTCTCATGGTTATGATATTCTTTTTGGCATCAATTTTTTATTGGTCCTTTATATTATTTTTGGTGTTTTTAGCTTTTTTTGGGGTTGGGCAACCTGTTTGTGACCCAGACCCAGTTCATGACTCTAGTCAAAAGAGTCTACCCTCAATTATTTTTTTAAACATATGCGTGGGGTTAATCATCATCGTTAATCATAAAAATTTCACAAATAAAAACTACATGCATCTGCCGATGAGATGTGGATGAGTTGGTAAAGTGGCTTGGTTATTTCAAGCCCCACCTAGGTATAAATCATGCTAAGCATGTGAGGCCAGTTATGGCTGTTGGTTCTATTCACATGACTGATTGTGGTTGTTAGTGGTATTATCAAGGGTGGTTATGGCTATTGGTGATATTATCGAGGCTAGGTATGGCCTTTGGTGGTATTCTCGAGGTCAATTGTGACTGTTAGTGGTATTCTCAAGATTGGTTATGGTCATTGGTAGTATTCTAGTGATTAATTACTAGGGAATCTGGGGCCCTGTTGTGTCCCAGTCTAGTTCTTAGCTTTGATCAAAAGTGATTATCAGTAAAAAAAAACTATACACATATAATCTTGATATGACTTCTAACATGACTATTCATTAGATTCTATAAATATTTGAAAAAATGACACATTATTGTCAAACATGGCAAATTTTGTTTGTCTAAAATATTTCAAATATTTATTCAATTAAAAGGTTGTGTAATGATAAGCGATAAGAATGTCAACTAATTTATATTATAGGGGTAGTTTGTGATAATATTTGTCTTACATTCATATTTAATTGTGCCTTACGATTCCTAAGTGTTGTTTAATTGAAAATATGTATTTGTTCATTGCACTTTGTAAGATAATAAATATATTGTATATGTATTAATTGATATATGAATGATATAAATTTAAAAATTTAATATATTTTAATATATATTTTTTGTTTGGTGTATTAAACTAGAGGGAAATTCATATTTTAAATTTAATTTAAAATAAGAAGTTTGAAATATATTATAAAAAATTGATTATGAAAACACATACACACATATTTATGGGGTAAGAGTATAAAAAGATTAAACATAAAAATATTTGAATTGAATGTTTCTAAATAAAATTATGCAGTTGATTTTTAGATAATATTTTATGTTATACTCAGTGATTTATTATGTCAGGTTGAGAATAAAATATGAGTTAAATGTAAACATAAATTTCTATTTAAAGATGTAAATAGAAAAGAACTATAATATTAATTAGTTGAATATATGAACAAATTAAATAAAGAAATAAATTACTAAATATTTAATACATAAAATATCAAGAAAAAAATTAAAAGATATCATTAAATTAGTTAAATAATAATAAATTATCAAATATTTAAAAATTTAATATTAATAAAATTATTATTTAAATACAAATTTATTACTTTCTAAAGTAAAAATTAAAAACAATAAGAATTGGGATTGTATTTAAATTCTCAAAAGAAAGTGTCAACCCAACGAAGATAAGATAACATGGTAAAATTTTAGTTTTGTTAACTTAAACATAAAATTAATATTAATATTAAAACCAGTAATAAAATAAAATTAATGGTAATATTGGTGTTTGTTACAAGGACACTATATACCAAGTAATACCAATAAGGATCTAGTTTTTAGCTCTAAAATAAAACTTAACAATAGGATTACGAAAATAATTAGTTGATGTTGCTGATGAGTGAAGAGGAAAAACTCCTTTGAATATCACAAAGACACCATGATATAAAAGACACCAAAATACTTAACTAAATTGAGGCTCTGAAACCTTTAAGCCTCTTGATTGAAAATAGATAACAACAAAACTTAAAAGTTAACACCAACCACCACATAAAAAGGATGATCCTAATGATCCTAATAAAGTCATTCACAATCTCTATGAGTATTTTTTTTTATTTAATTTATTATCGGACTCTAATAGTGGTCCAGAACTAGGCCAACATCTTTCTTCATGTTGTTATGATGTTTAAAAATTTAAACTACCACCCTCACATGATGTTTAAAGAAATGATCCTTGGCTAAAAATATGGAATTCTCAATATAAATATGGTGCCTAGTCTTAAAATAATGGTTTGGAAGGGCCAATTTAACCAATATTTTGATTCTTTTATCATGTGTATGTTCATTAATCTTTGTGTTGATACAATGATCAATTTATCTAAGATACGATCTATCACACGAATAATCAATCTTGTAAGCACCACTTCTAAGAGTTGGTTCCAAATCATTCTTATAAGACTTGATCAACCCCCTGAGCTTCTTATTAGGTCAAAAGGTTGTTTGGATGTTATTGCTTAATATTTTTGAGATATTTTTGGAAATCCCCTCAATGTAAAGGATAAAACCTATAAGTTTCTATTTTTTGTCCTCCTCAATTTGATGTTTAATTTATGCACTCCTTGCCAATGTGAAATCCCTAAAAATATGTCTATTTTTGTAACCCTTTTTATTAAATATTTCAAAAAACTACTTGATCTCACTCTTTAAGTTATCATTATAAAAAAATTTCAAAGCTCTCGTAGTTAAAATAATTGGTACTCTAGCATGCGAATAAAGATCAATGTGCGTTGAGTTTCTAATGTCACGATGAAAAAATTCCTATATATGGTTTCCTCATGAGGAGGACATCAAAGAAGGGAAGTTTACCATCACATTGTAATTCTTTTGTGAACCTGATGTTATCGAAAACACTATTGACATGGTCATGAAATTCCTCTAACTTTTCCAATTTTTTTTTGCTGATTTAAATGCATGTCATCTACGTACCTTTCCAATTACATGGGTTTTAAATGGAAGGAGGAAAGAGATAAGTCTTCAAAACACTCCATGAAAAAATTGGATACAATAGATGAAAGTGGAAAACCCATCATAACACCCTCTATTTGCTCATAAACGATACCTTTGAAACTAAAAAAGGTTGACTTTAGACAAAGATCCACTAATAAAGATGTCTCTTCATCTTTATATCTTCCTATACTTTGATTTATTCCTCAATAATCACTTTCATGAATAAGGACACTACATCAAAACTAACCAAGACCTCATAACCCTCTAATATTACTTTAGTTAACACATTCTCAAATTGCATTGGGATTGGGGATGGGAAAATATCCTATAGAGTTATAGATGATTGGGAGGTAATATTAATAGTCAACTTATCTAGTTTTCTTCTTAGCTACCCCTCTTTTAAAATTTTATAAATGGCTTAAGCTTTGTGATCACTCTCAATCAGATTGTAAGAGAGGAGTTTTTAGTAGAGATTGAAAACATGTTAATTTTTTTAACTATTGAGAGAGATAAATAGGTGAGACAAGATCATGTATTTGATTTAAGGCAAACCAAAACCCCCAATTATAATATTTCTAGGTCAAAATGGAATGTGTTGAAGAAGCTTAATATGAATGATAACATTGTTATCGTTAAAGTAGAGAAAGGCAATGCAACTGTTGTGTTGAACAAGATTCATTATGATCCTAAGATGTTAGATCATTTACAAAACAATAGGAGCTATAGAAGGTTATAGATCAACCTAATTTATAAAATCTCTAGAATCGTTAAAGATGTGATAAATTAATCATCTCTTGATGATAATTTAAAGAAGCATATCATTACTAATGAGGAAATTACACCTAGGATCTATGGTACCCCAAAGATAATAGGGAAGTGGTCCTATTAAGGTCAATAGTGAACACCACTTATTTGGAAAATTATGCCTTGGCCTCTTTTTGGGCTAGAAAAATCAAACCTCTATTAGGTAAAAGTTCGTCTTTCATTAAAGACTTGGTGGGTTTTGTTGAATTTTATCAAGGATAAAGAGGTTTCGAGTGAGGAGGTCTTCGTTAGTTTTAATGTAGTGTCTTTGTTCACAACAATGCACAATATGTATACACATTATTGTTTTAAATTATTGTATATTTAGGATATCTAAATAGGCCAAAAATATTGAAATTTAGATTATGTAAGATATAACATACAACACATATTTGAAGTTTTAAATAAATATTGATTGTACTATTTATATATATAAATGACTAATAGAGATGGAACTTAAATGATATTTTGTTCTGTATTTATCATTTCCTATGTAATGTCCACTTAAATGATCCATATAAGCTTTATGATTACTTGACTAAGGAAATAGACTATCAAAATCTGTTAGGATGTCGATGAATGCTAGACACTTACAACAACCCATTTCATCTATTATCTAACAATATTACCCCTATGTGTTTTTCCAATCTATTTCACTACACTTAATGTCTATATGATTTATGTTCGATCTTTATACCTCATTCATGTGCATAAATTTGTAGTCTATCTTGTTTTACCCTTAAAATATAGTTTCACTTTTGACATGAGCTTGACTTGAAATAAGGGGTAAAATATCTAGTTGGAAAAACCCAACCACACACTCACTAAGTGGTTAGGTGTTGCATATGTTCCAATACTCTAAAGTGGGCTTAAATAATATGTAATTCTCACACCTTGTGTGTGTGAGCTCAATTGTGTTCCATTAGAATGCAATGAAAATATTTGGATTTTGACACTTGACAACATGCAACTTTGACCCTGTGTTGGTGTTCAAAATTTGATTTTAAGATTGTTATTTTGAGGGTTTTTTATATTTGGATACTTTTGGATAGTGTCTCAAGGATTCAAAAATAAATATCTTAATGTACAAGTGGTTTTCAATGTAATTTCCAAGCGAGTAAGACCTTAGGCTTGATGTGTATTTAAAGACATCTCTTTAAAATTCCCCCCATAACCAACATAGGAAATATTCTTAAGTTGACCCAAGGGAGAGATTTGAATTTGAAAGATAAATATTTGAAGCTCCTTGATGGTGTTAGTGAAGGCAGACAACTATGGTAACTACCAGGGTTTGACTATTACCAATAATGGCCAGGGAGGGAAAATCAAGGATTTAGAATATGGTGACAATTTTCTTAGGATTTTAAAGCATTATGACATATAATATGGATATCATGAATATTTTTGGTATTAAATTGGGCTGGTCAAGTTGATAGATAGATAAATGGATAGGGGATAATGTTAACAAGATTCACATGTGTATGCAAAAGTCATGTATGTCAAAGATAACACAAAAATGGTGTTGTTGAGTGTTTAATACCTAATTTAGTTGTCTATAAATGCCCCCATTTTATTCTAATATGTTAGGATCCTCTTGGAGTACAATTGATTACCTTTGATATATAAGCAACTAAACACGAAATTGAACCAGAAGTAATAAGTAACTAGAAATACAAAATAGCAAAGAATAGGAGATACAAGAAACAACCAATCTTGCATTAAACTCTTCCAGAAACAATGAAGAAATCTCACTCTTCCACACCTCTTGGGTGTACAGTATTTCTCTCAAGAGTTCTCTCTCTCAATTACAATCAACTCAATAACCGAGTTGTTATTTCCTAGCTTCAGCTGATCTCCTTGATCTTGCACCTTGCAGATCTAATTGACCTTGCTTATTTAGATAATTACAATACATGCCCCCATGGGTCTCTTAAATAGGATCCAAGGCATACAATAATTAGACTTCCCAATTACAATAATTAGAAACATAGACTCAAGACTAAAATTAGTCTTTACATGCAAACACTCTGTCCGTCCTAAAATTAAAACAAATCTAATTCTGGAAACACATGCAAATGCACACGCACACATAGGTGACCGATGCTGGTTGCTGTTGGTCTACATATGACCGACGTCGGTCGATCCCTAACCGATGTCGATCGGATCTGATCCACGCCTGACCGATGTCAGCGATATTGCCGATGCTGGCGACTGTGTTAGTCTAGCAACCTTTGCATGAACTCAACAGTGAAGCTTTTAGCTCCACAACTTAACAATCTCCCACTTGGAGATAAATAGCTACACCTGTTCCTGTACAACAACATCCTCTATCTTGTTTCTTTGGTTTTTTTCTCCCTCTTCAAGTTAAATCTTGAAGACCAATAAAATTTGAATGAAGATTCAACTTCTCCTTTGTTACCAGCTTTGTTAACATATCTGCAGGGTTCTTATCCGTATGGATATTTTCTAGCTTCAATTGTCCATCCTCCAATACCTATCGAATGAAGTGGTACCTAAGCTGTATATGTTTGGTTTTTGAATGAAAGGCTGAATACTTTGCCAAATGAATTGCACTTTGACTATCACTGTACAATCTGCAACTCTCTTGCTCCTTTCCCAACTCTTCCATGAACCGTGTCATCCATATCATTTCCTTGCTAGCCTCTGTGACTGCAATGTATTTTGCCTCTGTAGTAGATAGGGCAACAACCTTGTGCAACTTTGAAATCTAGCTAACCGTCGTTCCACCAACAATGAACACATATCCTATGGTGCTTCTCCTGCCATCTAAGTCACCTACCATATCTGAATCTACATACCCATGTAGAGAAAGGCTTGACCCTGCATAGCATAAATACCTACTGCTGGTCCCTCTCAAATATCTGAGAATCCACTAAACTACTTTCCAATGTTCCTTTCTTGGATTGGCCATAAACTTGCTAATAACTCCCACTGCTTGGGCAATATTAGGTCTAGTACATACCATTGCATACATTAAGCTCCCAACTGCTGAAGCATATGGAAATTTGCTCATGTACTCAACCTAATCATGTGATTTAAGACACTGTTCTTTGCTCAACTTGAAGTGTCCAGCCATAGGTTTGCTTACCGATTTTGCATCTTGCATATAGAACCTCTCCAACACCTTATTCACATAATCCTCTTGAGACAAAATCAGCCTGTGATTTTTCCTGTCTCTCTTAATACTCATGCCAAGGATTTTCTTTGCTGCTCCTAAATCCTTCATGGCAAATGTGTGAGCTAATTTTACCTTTAGCTTAGTAATTACCTGCATGTGTGAACCTACAACAAGCATATCATCTACATACAGCAACAGGATAATATAACTACTATTATCCAATCTAGTAAAATAAACACAATGATCAAATTGACATTTACTAACGCCATGCTCTGTCATAAACCTGTCAAACCTTAAATACCACTGTTTTGGAGCTTACTTAAGACCATATAAGTTTTTTTTCAACCTGCACACAAGTTTCTCCTTACCTTTGACCTCAAAACCTTCTGACTGGTCCATATATATCTTTTCATCCAAATCTCCATGAAGAAACACTGTCTTAACATCAAGCTGCTCAAGATGCAAATCCTCAATAGCAACTAAAGACAATACAGTCTGAATAGAAGTCATCTTTACTACAGGAGAAAAAATTTCACCAAAATCAATACCTGGTTTCTGTGCAAATCCCTTTACTACCAACCTGGCCTTATGTCTCATTTGTCCATTCTCTCCTTTCTTTAACCTATATACCCATTTGTTTTTCAGTGCTTTCTTTCCAGCTGGCAACTCAACCAAATCCCACATTTGGTTTTTTTTCAAGGAATCAATTTCCTCATTCATGTCATGCTCCCACTATTTCCTGGATTCTACCTACATTGCCTCATCAAAACTTTCTAGTTCTCCACCATTAGTGAGAAACATTTAGTATAAAGAAGGGGAATAATGAATTGGAGGTTTACTTACCCTTTCAGTCCTCCTTATGGGTATTTGAGACTCATTTACAGCTTGTTGTCTGCCCAAATTCTCTATCAGTGACTGATCCCAGTCAACTCTTAGTCTGTACCTGATCGACGTCAGTTCCACCTAACTGACCTGATCGACATTGATTACTGTCTAATCGACGTTAGTTCTCACTTGACCGTTGACGTCAGTTACCTGACCGATGTCAGTCTCTGTGTTTTCCTGTGAGTGATGATTTTTACCTGTGAGCTCATTTTGGATCATTAACTCATCCAAATCAAGATTGCCCTGCTCAGAATTATTCAGCCTCTTGAGCTGATCACTGTACATCACCTTCTCATTGAAAACTACATCACGGCTTCTAATAATTTTGTTAGTTTCTAAATTCCACAATTGGAATCTGAAATCTCCAAAGCCATAACCAATGAAAGTGCATCGCATAGATTTAACATCCAGCTTCTTTCTATTTTCTTTATCAATGTGCACAAAAGATTCAGAACCAAAAACTCTGAGAAATGAAAGATCTACCTTTTTACCTGTCCAAGCCTCTTCTGGAATTCCACCATCCAGAGCAGTAGAAGGTCCTCTATTAATTAGGTAAACCACAATATCTACAGCTTCTGCCCAAAACTTTAAGGACAAATCAACATGCAACCTCATACTCTATGCACACTCCATTATTGTTTTATTCATCCTTTCAGCAACTCCATTTTGTTGAGGTGTCCTTGAAACCATCCTTTCCCTACGTATTCCACTCATAGAATAGTAACTGTTGAATTTATTACTGCAGTACTCACCACCATTGTCAGATCTAAGACACTTTAATCTCAAACCTGTTTCATTCTCAACCAAAGCTTTCAATTTCTTAAATGTGTCAAAAACATCATATTTCCTCTTTATGCAATAAACCCATACCTTTCTTGTAGCATCATCAATAAAAAAAACATAATACTGTGATCCTCCAATAGAAGCTACCTGAGCTGGTCCCCACATGTCTGTGTGAACAAGATCCAACTTGTGCTTCTTCTTTGTTGACCCAGTCTTGAGAAACCTCACTTTCTTCTGTTTCCCAAAAATACAGTGCTCACAAAAATCTAGATCTATGTTTTTCAAATCTGAAATATTACCTTTTGACTTAAGAACATTTATTCCCTTCTCACTCATGTGACCAAGCCTATAATGCCACATCTTTGCATCTACATCTAAAGTAGATAAAACAGAAGGAGAATAATCAGTAACACAAGTAGATAGATAAAGTGTACCTACTCTCTTACCTCTTGCTAATACAAGTGCACCCTTGAAAAATTTTCAAGATTCCACTGTGAGAGTTACTGTGCAACCCTCATCACCCAAATTTCCTGTAGAAATTAGATTTCTCTTCAAGATGGGTACATGCATGACATCTTTCAACACCCATGTGTTGTTATTCTACAATTTCAGCTGCACTTTTCCTTTGCCAACAATTTGACAAGGCTCACCATCCCCTAAATAAACTTTGCCAAAATCTCCACGGACATAATCATTGAAAAATTATCTATTTTGGGTTGTATGGAAAGAAGCACCAGAATCTAAAACCCATGATTCTACTTGACTATCCAAAGAAAATATAAGAGCATCCTGTGCAACAATACCTACAATGTTTGCTTCCTTATTACCTTCTTGCTGATTTTCTTTATTATCCTTCAACCAACAGTCTTTCTTTGCATGCCCTTTCTTTCCACAATTTCAGCAGATTATACCTCCATTTCTATATTTGGATCTCCTTCCCATCTTTGACCTTGATTTCCTTTGCTTGCCCTTCTCTCTTTACCTTCCCCTGCTTTCAATTCTTAAAGCATTACCTGATGTTTCCCCTGTGCTTTTCCTATGAATTTTTTCATTCAAGATTACACTAACAACATCCTCAACTTTCAAGATATTTGAAGCAGATGCAGTATTGCTAACTACCATTACAAACTGTGCCATCTTTCAGGTAAAGAGCATAATATTAAGAGAGCCTTAATTTCATCATCAAAAACTATTTTTACTAAATTTAACTGATTTACAATTTCATGGAAATCATTAAGATGACTATATACAGATCCACCTTCCTGCATGTGCAAACTAAATAATTACTTCATAAGATATACCTTATTCGAAGCTGAGGGTTTTTCATATAAGTTTGCCAGAGTATCCATTAACTCTACCGTTGTCTTTGCTTGTGATAAATTAGAAATCACAGAAGATGTTAGGCTTAACCTTATAGATCTAAGAGCCTTTCTATCAAGAACATTCCATTCTTCATCTTGCATATCTGTGGGCTTGCTTGCAACCCCACCCAATGATAAGTACAGATCTTTCTGATACATATAATCTTCTATCTGCATCCTCCATAATTGATAATTCTTGCCATCAAATTTCTCCATTCTTAGTTTACTTTCTTCTGCCATTGCTTTACTCCCACTCAAATAAAAACCCCTATGAGTGAATCTGTAATCAACAAACACTAACCCGCTCTACCACTTGTTAGTGATCCTAGCTCTGATACCAACTGTTAGGATCCTCTTGGAGTAAAATTGATTACCTTTGATATATAAGAAACTAAACATGAAATTGAACCAAAAGTAATAAGTAACTAGAAATACAAAATAGCAAAGAATAGGAGATACAAGAAAAAACCAATCTTGCATTAAACTCTTCCAAAATACAATGAAGAAATTTCACTCTTCCACACCTCTTGGGTGTACAGTATTTCTCTCAAGAGTTCTCTCTCTCTCAATTACAATCAACTCAATAACTGAGTTGTTATTTTCTAGCTTCAGCTGATCTCCTTGATCTTGCACCTTGTAGATCTAATTGACCTTGCTTACTTAGATAATTACAATACATGCCCCCATGGGTCTCTTAAATAGGATCCAAGGCATACAATAATTAGACTTCCCAATTATAATAATTAGAAACACAGACTCAAGACTAAAATTAGTCTTCACATGCAAACACTTTGTCCATCCTAAAATTAGAACAAATCTAATTCTAGAAATGCATGCAAACGCACACGCACACACAGGTGACCGATGCCGGTTGCTGTCAGTCTGCATATGACCAACATCGGCTGATCCCTGACCGATGTCGATCAGATCTGATCCACGCCTGACTGATGTCAGTGATACTGTCGATGTCGGTGACTGTGTTAGTCCAACAACCTTTTCATGAACTCAACAATGAAGCTTTTAGCTCCACAACTTAACATAGTATTGAAAATACTAGATTAAAGGGATAAAAGAAATAAATTTGTTAACTGTGTTTAAATACACTTGGTGTTACTATGTGTGCCCTAAATATATAGTTTACTCCATACAAAACCTGCAAAGAAACATGTATAAATCAATGTCCATTCATGATAGAAAATCTAGAGTAATTTATATCATTGAAAATTTAAAATTGATTAGTCAAGGAAAGAGTACACATGTGAGTATGTGAACCAAACTACCCTTTGTTGAACTTCATTGGAGAAAGCCATGGGGATATTGTGCCCCAAGGAGATTCTACTGTTGAAATAATGTGTTGATAATTTAAGCCTCAACCACATTAGATATTGAGAAGTGCCAATTGAGCGACATAAAACCTTAACTACACTAGTGAAAATATCATCATTACTCTTTTGTTGAAACCCTGATATAGTTTTGTATGTAAAAGGTGAATCCCTAAATAGAGTTATATATAAATTTTAAATTCTTAATCAACTATTGAAGGAATATTTTACATTAAAAATGATCACATAATATCATCGATCCTCGTCATAGACATATAAGAGTGTTCGTATAAACACCATTCATTCCCCTCATCTTATCCATCATCCATTAAAATGATATAGAATGCCATAATCTATATGCTAATTTGATGAATTTTATCCATGAAACTTAATAAATTTTCTCAATCTCATCAATCTGATATATTATTGGTGTATGTATTTTTTCCTATGGGTTTTGGCTACACGGTTGCATATGCTTGCTTAGGGATTCAATGTTCATGTTGGTTATTTGAAAAGGTTAATACCATATTCACTATAATGTGTTGTACCTTTTCCTCAACAACCTATATATGTACCTATTCCCTTTCATATTTCTAATGTAATAGTGTGTGGATTTCTAATATATACCTACTCAATCTTATCCATGTAACCTGATAATTGCATTGAAATCTAGTCAATGTAATTTATCTCATCATGTCATATAATTTTCCAAATGTTCCTCATAATTCTATAAAATTATTCACATATGCTTCATTTATGCCTCGATCTATTAATATGTCCTAATCTATCTCAATCTATCTCATTTGAATCACATAATCTAAACCACAATCTAAACCATTTATTTTTCAATGCTTGAATCTCTATGACAAGGCCATTAATATGTCCCCCTTTTGAGGTGAAGGATAAATCTTAAAAAACACTTATCTCAAAATGAATAGTTATACAAATCATATTATATATAAAAATATAAGAGTGTGTGCTAAAATGATTAGATATGTTACCATCCAAATGTTAGGAACCCGTGGAAGCACACAATTGATTACCATATACAAGCAACTTAAGATGCGGAATTAACCAGAAGTAACAAGTAACTAGAAACCAGAAACAACACAGAATATGAGAGACTACACAACTTGTATTAATACTCATCTAGAAAAGAATACAATAAAGAAGATGCCACTTCTTCTTCACCACCTCTCAGAGGCTTCCCACACCTCAAGTGAACAGTAATTCTCTCCTCAAAGCTCTCTCTCTTACGGTCCCAACACACAACTCAAACACAGAGTTGGTGTTCACCTCTAACCAGTCAGTATCCACTACTGCCAGTACTCCAGTGCTCCACGCACTCCAAGTAGATCTCCCCTGAACTGCAACAACCTGTAACCCACTGATCTTACTTATGGAAGGAACTGCCTTGCCTTCCTCTTTTGCTCTAGACTGAGTACACACTGTACTCCAAGTAGATCTTGCCTGATCCTGCTATCTGTTGTGTTGCTGTCCTCCCTGATCTTGCACACCTGCAAATCAATCTGGTTCTACACACCTGCAAACCTAGATCCCACACCCACATACACCTGTAGATCAATGATCTTACTTACCCATGTAGATCTCCAAAAGTAGCCATGCAACACCTGCTGACCAAGATCCTACACACCTGAAGAACCCTTCTGATTCTCCAAAACCAACACCCACACTTGGCACTGTGGCACTAGGAGGAACACACCATGCTCTCTTCACACACAGAAGGAGCTAATATTTTCTCTCTTACTCTCTAGCACAACCAACTCAACAACCTGAGTTGTTATCCCCTCCTTGAATGCTTCAGCTGATCTCCTTGACCTTACACCTGTAGATCTCCTTGACCTTGCTTTCTTGCTTCAATGCTTTACTTGCCTTCTTAATTACAATACATGCCTCATGGGTCTTTAAATAGAATCCCATGCATACAAAAATAGACCTCTAATTACAATAATTAGACACGCAGCTTGAGACTATAATTAGCCCTTTAACATGCAAACACTCAGTTCAACTAACTGTTCGTGCAATGAATAGTTCTGAAACACACAGGCGACCGATGTCGGTCCCTGTCTGACTGGTTCTGACCGACATCGGCTGACTCCCTGCTGATGCCGGTTGCCTTCTACACTGTATGTGATCGACGTCGATTACACTGCCAATGTCGGTACTTCTGGAACTCAGCAACCTCCTCCATGTCTGCAACAGTTGAAGCTTTTAGCTCCACAACCTAACACCAGAGACTTGATCATTCATGCACATATGAAACATGTAATTTAAGGCATACAAGTGTTAAACCAAGTAGATATATAAATTTGACACACAATAATAATCATTATATTACTAAGCCATGCAAAAGATGCATGACAAAAATCATGCCATCACATAAAAATAAAAGAGTACATGATAGCAATCATGACACCAAGAGCTCAACAACCATGTAAATATGTACACACATATGTACACAAGCTCACAATCATGATACATAAAAATGCTCAAGACATGACACAAATATGACCCAACTTGGACATAATATGGCCATGACATGGACTAGAGGATCCTCAACACAATTGACACATGATGTGACAACACCAATTTAAGGCACTTATATTTATACATAAGATAACAAACAATGTAACACTCATTAATGGTCACATGTGAAACACCCTATATAACACATAAATCATCATTAATGTAATACACAATCAATGATCACCCAGTGTAACAATCATCAACCTCAAACATGCATTGTACAAGCAATGTTACTCTTCACAATCAATCCATGTCATCATTACATATAAAAGGACAATGTTCATATAATATAACACCCTAAATAGTATACAAAGGATCAAGTTATTCACAATACGATAAATGAAATGGTCATAAAAATATGTAACATGTAAAGTGTACCAAGACACCCCTAGTGTAGGCATGCCCTTGGAACTATAAGGAATATCCCACATATGTATGTCCATGTATCATATAGAATGTCCTGCATATGCATGTCCATGTATCATATATAACCTATATGTCTTGCATCCCAACCATGTATATCATGAAAAACATGTGCATAAAAAATTGGATATGTAATATGTCATGTATATGAAAAATAACACATATTAATCATGTAACTATAAAATAACATCATGCATAGGTCCTAATTTTTGAGTTTTTAATACATTTTTTTTGTATTTTTGACATTTTTATCTTGAAATATGTTCATACTAACAAATGATACCATCAATGGGATGCTCACATGTAGGTCCTAGATTGATCATTATGAAATTCACCACCATGGGTGAGAGCTAATCTATCCATCATTGTCATCATAGTCAACATGATCCTGTGTATGATGTGTATATCTAAAAGTCATAGTAACCTATGAACTAATTCTATACTCTAAAAGAGTGATGTATAGGTGCTCATTTTTTAATAACCAGAGTAGCTTGTAAACCAAATTAGGATGTGATGGACTAGGTAGCATCAGTGATAGAACTTGAATAGACCTTTGATGCAATGGACATTGAAGCACTGGTCTTTGAAGAAAATCAATTACTTATTTCTTAATTGTCTTCATAGAATGATCCTACATAGGTTGTGGTTGAGGTGGTGGAGGAAATGTATCCAACTAAATAAGATACTCATATGGAATACTGATGAATATATCTAATTTTTTATATATATAGACTTCACACATTAATGTAATGAAGATGGCACTACATGTATCTGATGTATACATGGACATCCTAACATCATGTCAAATGCCCAAGCATTGGGTAAAACAAAGAAACACATAAAAACTATTGTAGGTCCTACCCTAATTGGTAACACAATGCCCCCAATTGGTTTTTGTCTCTTTTCATTGAATCTTATCTTTGCCTTTATCAAACCAATGAGATCTTCATATGTATACCCAATATTAGTCATAATGCAAATGTTTCCACTTGACCCATTATCCACCATAACATTGTGTATAGGATGTGATTAAATTTAAGCATACACAAACAAAGGCACATTGATATAACTATCATCAATAATCTCATGGTCATCGAATGTGATTTTAAATGTATGCACTTGTGTATCCTTAAGTGTACCAATAATAACATCAATAAGATGTTCTTATTTAGTCTTATAAGCATAATAATTCTAGAGTATGTTATTTATAAGTCATATACACCTTAAGAATAGTCATGGTATCTTTCACCACATGATTTAGATGTGGATTGGAAAATATATTCAACTTCACATTAGGTTATGCTACCAACTCATTCATAAGGGTATTAACACCATTGACCTCAAAAACATTGTCCTCAATTAGATCTTACATCCTATGTTGCAAACTAAAACATTTATTTTTATAGTGTCCTATGCATCTATTCCAATCACAATATGTATTGACATCAAAAATCTTAGGTTGTGCCTTATTCATATCAACCTCCATTGGTATACAAAGAGATAAGAGAATGAACTCAAGTATCCTCTATAATACCTTATGAGGAGGTTCACAAAACCATGTAAAATTCATTCTTTTAGGAGTCAAAAGGATATGCCTATTAGTCAGTTGTGAAACTAAATTAAATGTTTCTTTATCCTCATTCTTAGTATTATATGCCTTACATTTGAAATTTGGTTTGCTCTAAAAATTAGCATTTGAAGATGATGGAGGATTAGACCCATACTTTAGATCATTCATATAAAGAAGCTTAACTTCATGGTATTTAATTATATGTCACATTTCATTAAAATATTAAAACCATTTGAGCATAATAGAATTATGCAGTAGAGCAATCAAGCTTTTTTTTAATATGATTTACAACTCATTAATACCCACAAGATTTGTCATTTTTGAAAGCATAGTTTTATAACAAAGTAAATAATCATTGATGTCTTCATTATTTATTTGATTAAGTTTTTCAATTTGATCTTAGGACACCATTTCATTTATGTTGATATAAAAGTGAGTTTAGAACTGATTAGTCAAAGGATTGAAGGCGTGCATTGATTGGAAAGGGAGGTCATAAAACCAACACAAGGAGTAGTCCTTTAGGTTATTTGGAAATAGTGTGGTCAACAAATTATCTTAGGTGCATGGTCTAAACATGTTGCATGAAACACTCTAAAATGTTATTTAGGATCACTTTTACCATCATATAATGTAATATTAGGTGTAAAAACTATTATACGTGGGTAAGTGTAAAGAGTTGATGGGCCAATTTGTGGACATTTTCATGAATTAACCATAAACACGTACACATTATTAAAATAAAATGTACATGTTCTTTATGATAGGTTTGGTAAATACTACGCCTAAAATTTGTACACATTTTAAAGCTTAAAAATGTGTACACATTATAACGCATACATGTTTAATTTAACATAGTTTAAAAAACTTACATTTTTGTTTTATTCACAATTTCATTCCACTCAATTTCCCAATGTGTTCACATTTGTTTGCCAAGATTAGACAACTACCACCACACACCATGCTCACTTGAGTTTACCAATTAGCATGATAAATTGATAATGCCATGTCGAAGGAGAGGCAAGTAATCTAACTTCTTGCTAATTAACATGAAATTTAGTATTTTTTTGGATTTTCAATAGTTTTTTGTTAAAACCATTTATTTTTTAGTTTATACATCCCATTCAAGTACAATATTTTATTTTGGAATTAAATAAGAAAAAAATAATCCACAAAACCCTCCTAAGCCTCCTAACTCTCCTAACCCTACTAACCCTCCTAGCCTTTTTAACCCTCATAGCCCTCCTACAATTCCACAAGACCCCCAAAATAGTCAAGAGGATTAGGCCACACATATAGTAAAAATAAAATATAGATTGAAGAGATAATTAAGAGAATGAGGTACCCCAATTCAACCAAAATCCATCATACTTCTTTGTCAAATACCTTAGAGTCATTACTAGGCCAAATTGACAATATAAGGGGTTAATTTGATAGATGGACATCTTATAAAGATATATGTAGGTGTTATAATTCTAAAAAATTGGTGTGAGAGATAAAAATAACAAAAGACAAAATTTATGAAATAATCATTGATCCATCAACCAATGCATCGCTTATATTATCATGAAAATGGTTCCCAATCCACTAGTTCCAACATTATTTTATAAGAGACAGTTTTTGTGACCAATGGTAGATGGTCTTTGACTACCCATCTTGTAACAATCATGAGGTTCCCTTGTATTTTTTGAGGAAACTCTATTGTGAGTTTATCCCCAATGAAATTAATAATTATTTGACTACTCAAAATTTTAGGGCTGAGGAAAAGGCTCTGCGTAGGATAAACGAGGTGCATATCATTCACCTAGTTAGCTTGAAAGAGTATGTATCCAAAAGCTATGTCAGCCTAAGAAAATTCATTTTGAAGAGGAGGTTTTAGAGATTAATATTTTTCATGTGATTACTAACACCCTCATTTTGCATACGCGTAAGCTTTCTAACATTGATACTAGAGAGGTGGTCATGGGGATGCTCCAACTAGTGTTATGTCTAACCACACCATTATAGATCATGTGGTGTTATATGCACCAGAATTTTAGATGAGGATGGTGGTGCTTCCAAGGGTCTATATGTTATGGTTATAACTAATGAGTTTTTGGCATATACATTTGGTGTGGACACCTTGACTTCACTTGTGTAAGTATCTTATATATTTAACATGTTACAATAAAATAGAATAAAAATTAATAACATTTGGCATGTTTAATTTTAGATATATATGTATTTAAAAGGTAATAATTAATTTAAATACAAAATTTTATAATATATATGTAATTTTTTATGTTGCAGAAGGAGATAGTTCCATCATTTTCATAGTCAGATTGTGGGTTATCTACTAGTGCATATGTTGTTATCTAGTGAATGTATACATATACAAAGATAATTTTTCATTATTATTATAATCCATGCACATGTATTTATTAATATAGATATGCTCAACTAAAAATCATATATATATATTTTATTTATGACTACATTGGAGACTCCTCCATCTATATGGGTTGTAATAGACATACATTGTGACTTCATATGTGCAATAACTCACTGAGATATGATAACTTGTAATGTTGAATTATAAGTATAGATTTATTTTAATAGTTTCCTCTGTACTTGTAAAATTATAATTGATGTAAATTTATTATCTATACAAGGTTATTTGATGACATCTGATAGTCCCATTGAGATGATTAACATGGAACCAACTCATTTTGTTTCTCCCTTTCACACTCATGTGTGTGAGGATAAACCTACCATTCACCATGTTGAGTGTCATAAAAAAAATTGATCATGACCATAAGATTACATTAAGTGCATGTTTAAATAGTTTTCATATCATTATAAAATTAATTTCTAAAGTTGGTTGAATTTATAGTATGTAAGGTTCCTAAAAATATTTGTATATGAACATGTTCAACTAGAAGTGAGCTACTAGCATAAAAGGACTCACATTCAGATCTTTGATTAATCTAAGGCATTTGAGGATATCCATCTATGATCAAGGAATTTTAGGGAGAGCATTCTACAAGGAAGGCAAAGAGAGGGAGGATTTTTGATGAGTAGGACATGTATTACATGATGTACTTTGTTATATGCCTATATGGAAATGTACACCTTTTTGGAATTGTATGCTTATATGGCATTGACCTAAGATTATATCATGTTCACATTTTGTATGCCTTTATTCTTTAGATATATATATGTTCACATTTTTTGGTGATCATATTTTTGCATATGATTTGGCCCACATTTTTATTATAAAACTAAATTTTATGGTTATATGGCCATATTTAAATATGATCATCTTTAATATCTCCTTCTTGTATAATGTTGAATAAATCACTATCAACAAAAACTAGGTTTGGGGCTCAATTTGGCCTAAATCATGTCTCTAATTGCACCAATTGACTAATTGGATCAATTCATGATGGAATTAAAGCTAATTTAGCACCAAATCACATCATACTCTCGCATTTAAGTTCAAGGGGCTCAAATTAGTCCCAATTGCATTTGTGATTTAACTGATCGATTATTTGGTTCATGTAATGATAAAATTGGTGTTTATTGAGCCTCATATCACATCCTATACAAATGAAATTAGGTTTGAAAGGGCCTTAATTTTTCCAAATTCGCATCACTGATTGCACCAATTGACTAATTGGCTCAATATATGATAAAATTAGGGCTGATTGAGTTCTAAATAAAATCCTATAGTCATAGTTAGGTTTAAGGGACTCAAATTCTCCATAATTTTCTCTATGATTGAGGTATTCAACTATTTTTTCATGTCATACAATTGGTGTTGATTGATGCCTAAATCACATCTTATACAACTAATATTAGGTTCACATGGTTCAATTCAACCCAAATCATATCCTATAGTCACAATTAGGTTTAAGGGGTTTAGATTGGTCCTAATTTCCAATGTGATTACATTTGTGATAAAATTAGGTCAATTAAGCCATTAATTATATTTTATATAATCAATTAAGCCATTTATTAGATTCACAGGGCTTAATTTTACACATCATATTCCTAGTTGCACTAATTGACTGATTGGATCAATTCATGATGGAATCAAAGCTAATTTATCCCAAATCATGTCCTACGTATTTAGGTTTAAGGGGCTCAAATTGTAATCAATTACCTCCTTGATTGAATGGATCAACTATTTGGTTTATTATGTGATGACATTGGGGTCAATTGAGAAGGAAATCACATCATATACAATTGAAATTAGTTTCACATGGCTTAATTTTTCCAAAATCATGTCACTAATTGCACCAATTGACTAATTGTATCAATCTATGATGAAATTAGAGCTAATTTAGCCTCAAATCACACTGTATAGTCATAATTAAGCTCAAGGGGATCATATTGATCCTAATTGCTTCCATGATTGAACCAATCAGTTATTTCTTTCATTATGTGATGATATCAAAGTTTCCATCTTATATAATCAAAGTTACATCTATCATTAAGACAAATGGTTATTTGGTTCATTATTTTTTATGAAAGTGGGGTCAATTGAGCCCCAAATCACATTATAAAGTCGCAATTAGGTGAAAGGGGGTGAAATTGATCCCAATTGCCTTCGTGATTGAACCATTTGACTATTTGATTTATTTTTATATAACATTAGGGTTGATTGAGCCCCAAATTACATCTTATATAGTCAAAATTAGATTCACAAAGTCAATTTCATCAAAATTCTATCATTGATTGAAACAATTGACTAATTGGCTCAATATGTCATGAAATCATAGCTAATTTAGCCCTAAATCACATTCTATATTTGAAGTTAGGTTAAAGGGGTTCAATTTAGCCCTAATTATCTCCATATTTTAAACAATTGACTCTTTGGTTCATTTTATGATGAAAGTGGGGCTAGTTAAACCCCAAATCGCATCCAATATAGTCAAAATTAGGTTCATGGGCTCAATTTGACCCAAATTGGATCACTATATTGAGTGTGTCCTTTATATGGCATTGTATATATTGACACACACAAATTTTATAACAAAAAATAAAAAATTTAAAAAATGACAAGTCAAATTCACATTTACATCCCTCGTGGCATATAATTTTGCTTTAGGGATAATATGTAGTTACTTATATAGACTATGAAAACATTGTATCTTTGTGTATGTTTTTAGTGATAAAAATTCATATGAAATAGTGATGAAAAATGAATATAGATAGACACATATATATAAATACATAAACATCCATACATATACAGGTGTGTATGCACTTTTGCTATGTATAGTTTCAAAAACATGTCTATAAGCTAAAAAATTACTTGGATTCTGAAGCCTAAGGCATGGACCTTCAAACTCATAACCAAAAACAAGTTTTTGACTGAAAATTAAAAAAAATAAAATTCCAACATCATAAACACTATTAATTTAATTGGGACATTTCCTAAATATATTACTATGACGTTGAGCAAACTCTCCGCTTTCCAAAAATATAATTTTTTAAATTTTTGACTATTCTAAGGTTTTCATCTATATTGATTTATAAGAATGTATTTTTTATTCCACTATATGCCTCAACTATACATGTCTATATTTGTTTATGTATCTTTTTTTCCATTCATCCATAGGGTAAGTGCCCAAAGTTGGGGGATAAAAAGGGGCCTACTCGTGGACATGTTTTTCTTGAAATTGAGAAATCTAAAATTATGTAGATAATTTTAGATGGCTACACTCAAAATTTGAAAATAGTGTAAGAATATGAATTGTAGCATTTTGAGTCTAGTTTCCAAAATGCTATTTAAAAAAAAATGTGGTTAAGCATGACTAGGTCAAACATCTAAAATTTTAATAGGCACTCTTATTTTTTAGGAAATAAAGTAAATAGTTGACTGTGTGGCCCCTCATTTTTTAAGCATCATTTAATATTGTTTAAAAATATTTGGTGAAACTTTAGTAAGATCATCTAGTTTTTAACCTATATTATATATATATATATATATATATATATATATATATATATATTCAATGATTATATATTTTTTATTAATTTTATAAGTAAATAGATCCTGAAAACTGAAAAAAAAATGGATAGCCAGCCGTGCGGCCCCCCTAACTACCTCAAAAAAATGAAAAATAGTTTTTTTCTAATGTGTGTAGAATTAGGCCTAGTATTTAACCTTTTTTTTTTTTTGCATTTAGATCAATGGAAAAAAATATACACAAGCATATATAGGCATGTATATTTGAGGCATGTAGTGGCCTAAAAACATTATAGTTAAAAATCAACATAGATTAAAACCTTAAAATATTTCAAAATTTATAAAAATCATATATTTGAAAAGAGGAGAGCGTGATCATCATCATGGTAATAATTTTATAAATATTCTCATTGAATTTCATAGTCTATTTGGAAATGGAAGTTAAATTTTATTATTTTATATTAAAACTCTCAGATTCGGCTATGTTTTGAAAGGTCCAAGCCTTTGGCTCAGGAGTCCAAGCCGTTTCTGAGACAAAAGACTTTATTTTTTGAATTTAAAATATAAAGCACATATGTGTTATAATGCGTACATGTTCCTATGACATTGCACTAAAAAGTAGAAAATATCTGTTGGAAAGGTGGTTTGCTTTTACTCGTTTAATGTGAAAGGAATGTGTATGTGCTATAACATGTACATGTTCCTTCCACATTGCTCAAAAAACCATATAAGATATAGTATAAGGGTTAGATGGTTTAATTGGAAGGGGAAGGTGGTTTAATAAATTAAATATTAATTAAACTTATACTATAAATTTATTTTAGTAAATATAAGAAATTAAGCTTACTCTACATCTAATAGAGTTGTTCTCACAGATGAACACCTTATGATGTGGAAGATAATTTTTGAAAATCCAATTTAGTCATTAATTAGGCATTTTCAGGGTCTCAATATTGAACCTATGGATTTTAGGGTATAACTTTTACAATTGATGTTTATTTTTGGCAAAAATATTGTCATTTTTTAGTGTTTGTGCCTTCCAAATTGTTTCCTAGAATTTATAGGAGTCATAGCTTTGTCTATTTACTCAATTTGAACTCAAGACAAAGTGGTGTGATCAGGGGAGCATAGGTCACATTAACAACCTACACACATCAAACAACCATTTTGTGTTAATTTCACTTACTCATCATCATTTCCTCATCCATAATCACTTCTTCCTCATCCCTCATCACACCTAACCACTCTATACTTATTCCTCATTGTCCCTAATCACTCCCTCATTGATCCTCACCATCCCTCATCATCTCTGATCTCTTCCTCATCATCCCTAATCACTCCCTCATTGAATCTCACCATCCCTCACCATCCCTAGTCACTCCCTCCTCATCCCTAATAATCCCTAATCACTCCATACTCATACCTCATTATCCTTAAACACTCCTTCATTGAACCTCACCATCCCTAATCACTCCCTCATCATACCTAATCACTTTCTCATTGACCCTCACCATCCCTCATCATCCATATTCACTCATTCATTATCCCCCATCATCTCTAATCACTCCCCCCTCATCCCTAATAACCCCTAATAATTCCCTCATTTACCCTCACCATCCCTCACCATCTCTAATCAATCCCTCAACATCACTAATCACTTCTTCATTAACCCTCACCATCTCTCACCATCCCTAATCACTCCCTCATCATCCCTAATCACTCCCTTATTGACCCTTACCATCCCTATTCACTCCCTCCTCATCCCTCATCATACCTAATCACCACCTCATTGACCTTCACCATCCCTCATCATCTCTAATCACTCCCTCATTCTCCCTAATCACTCTCTCATTGACCCTCACCATACCTTATCATCCCTAATCACCATTTTATCATCCCTATTTGACCAAGATGATTATCTCTAATTTAATTAGAGTTTAATTTAATTATCTATATCCCCATCCAATCTATATATAGTATTTTCTTGTCCAACCCAACCATGCCCATCTATTTGACCATGCCTATCTGTCTGACCTTGCCTATATCACTAGTCCTAAATAAACTAACTTTAACTACACGGTTAGGGTAGCACTCTAGTTTATCAATTACAATATTATATATGGGATAATGATTTAATCTATCAACTATTTAATAAGAATGTTCACACACATTAATCAATCACTTGGCTACATTAGGGAACTAACATTCGATCTTAATTTTCCCTGGGGTACTAAAGTCTTATTAGGCATAAGATGTTTTCTCTTTACCCTCCTTAATACCTTGCACTTTTGGAAAACTTACTTATGTTTTCTAGTTCACCTCACCCTTCAGGAATTCCTTTTCATGTAACATGACTAAACTAAATGTGTAGAGATATATTTGCACTATAGATTGACTAGTGACATGAATCTATCGATAACATGACTTTATGGGATGAGTAACATGAGTCACAATAAGGGTGAGTTTATGGGATGGGTAACACAAGTAACTTAACTATATATGTAACATGACTGTATAGGATGGGAAGCATGAATAAATAGATGTGATATATGTGAGTTACTATATATTATATATACATAACATGAGTGTAGGGCTCATTATTCTACTTGATTTCTTCTATCAGCCAATTCCCTGTGTCCCTTCATCAAGTGTTTGGGTTGGTTCTCAACTAGGTTATTTGAGCCTAGCTATAGGCTCAAGATCTATAGTGTATGGGTGGGTTGTTGGTTGAGTTTTGTAAATGCAATTAACATCACACACACACACACACACACACACACACACACACACACACCCACACACACACACACACACACACACACACACACACACACACACACACACACACACACAGAGAGAGAGAGAGAGAGAGAGAGAGAGAGAGAGAGAGAGAGAGAGAGAGAGAGAGAGAGAGAGAGAGAGAGAGAGAGAGAGAGAGAGAGAGAGAGAGAGAGAGAGAGAGAGAGAATATCTAGTTGGGCTGACCAACCCTATCCATAGTGGGTGGGGGTTCAAAGTTATAAATAAGGTGGGCCCTTTCTCCTATCTATGGTAGTTGAGGCCTCTTCCTTGGGCCCAAGTGGACAAGATAATAGGGTTTTTTTTACCTCCCCTCTATATGATAGACTAAATTTTCCCATGGTTTAAGCCCTAAATCCCGCTCTTCCTTGTATATCTCTATATCAATTCCCCCTTCAGCCTCTATAGGTCCTTTCTATCTATCTAGAACATGACCCTCCCAAATAGATAGAGCTCTCTTTTTATCTAGATAATTATACACTATCTATCTATATATATAGACATATATCTATATGGGATTGAGCATTATATTATACCTCATATTTGACCAACTATTATTAATTGTAATACTAATCACTCATTAAAGACATGACTGGTTATGAGCATCTAGGATTGATTAACCAAATAGTCCCTTAGATTTGATCGATCATTATTGATTGGGCCCTCTTCATCCCATTTTATTTTATTTCCTTTTTTTATTTATCTAGATGGGGATGGGGATGGGGATGGGGATGGTGATCCTACCAATTTAGATTGATAAATATCTACCAGACCATATATGAGGCTATATATAGTTGATTGAGCTTATTGATCAATCGAGATATATATATATATATATATATATATATATATATATATATATATATATATATATATATATATATATATATATAGATATGTACAATTGGGATTAAGAGAGATAAAATAGATATTATCAATTTGGGTTGAATAGCTATGAGGCTATATATAGTTGAATAAAAAACATAATATATGAGATAACATAATAAAATTCTAAAGTGGGATAGAATAGAGTAGAATTAACCTGCTATGAAGATGAGACTATATGGAATACTGAGTTGAGGAATTGATTGCTTGTCTATCTATATCCCTATACCAGTAGTGACCTACTCCTATGTATAGAATCTCATATTTTATTATATACATGATAGATATATCTCTAATTTAATTAGAGTCTAATTTAATTTTCTATCTCCCCATCTAATCCATATAGAGTATCTACTTATCCAACCCAACCATGCCCATCTATCCAACCATGCTTATTTATTTGACCCTACCTACATCATTAGTCCTAGTCAATCCAACTTAAACTACATGGGTAGGGTAGTGCTTTGGTCTATCAATTGTAATATTTTATAGGGGATAGTGCTTGCATAAACTATATTTGAATGGTTGGGCCATGTCTATAGATATGCATGACTAGGGTATTGGGTATTATATTAAGGGAGGGGTAAGTGGTGATTAGATCCTCCTTCCCCAAGATAGAGCCAATTAAACTCAACTCTATATGGCCCTCCTTCCACAAAAGGAAGAGGGGGGCATGTCAATCTAGTCATTATGGTAGCCTCTTCCTCCTAGCCCTATCCCCCCCAGGCCCTTCGGGTAAGTACCTTCATTATTGGGGTTAATGTACATAGTTGATTAACCCATAGTTATTTTAGGTTTAGGGTTGATAGTGTTCTTTTAATCCTCTCCTAGGGCTGAGAACTTAGCCAATTATTAACCTAGTGCCATTTCAGGTCTAGGGTTAATGAATATCAGCTGGGGTCTAGGGTTAAGTCTTGGAATTAGGGGATCAAGAAATCCTATGATCTATTCATTAGTGGTCTCCATTAATTTCATAGAGTGAACCCCAAAGCATATATGATTGATATATGGGGTGCTTAGTCCTAAAATAAAAATGCCCTAGTGGGGGAGGTAAATGCCATCAAGGACCTTTCCTGCCATTATAAACATATGTAGATAGGGGGTCTCTACACTCTTATGACTTATATAATAGAAAATTATTGATTGGTCCCTCCCCCTCCCCTTTTGTTTCTTTTAATTTATCTATATGGGGATGGGAATGGGGAGCCTATCAATTTAGACACATGAGACAAGACTATCCAGTCTATTTCCTATTCTTGATTAGGCTCTCCCCTTTCCTTTCTTTTATCTAGATGGGGATGGGGAGCCTACTAATTGGAATTGACCAGGATTGACTGGCTATGAGGATCTAGTTGGGCCCTCTCCCTCCCCTTTCCTTTCCTTTCCTTTATATAAATGGGTATGGGGAGCATACTAATTGAGATAGATGGACTTGCTATGAGTGATTGAGATTTGAGTGATAGATAGGGATTAACCAACTATTTATATCTAGTTCTAGTTGGAATACCAAGGTGAGGAATTAACTACCTAACCATCTATATCCCTATACCAATAGTGATCTACTCCTCCATATAAAATCTCATATTATATTATATTCATTATCCCCCATCCCTAATCACTCCCTCATTGAACCTTATCATCCCTCATCATCCCTAGTCACTATTTCTTCATCCCTTCTTATCCCTAATCACTCCCTCTAATACACTTATGGTAGGTGTAGTGGATTTTTGCTTGTGCATGATCATCCTTAGTCACTCCTTTCTTTAAATAGAATATAATTCCCCATTTCCTTTCAAGATATGCCTTGGGTATTTAATATAGTATTCAATTAGGTATCAAGTATTAAATATATGGTTAGGTAAGATATATACAATTAGGATTAGATATGGGTATTGAAGATCAATATATGGCTTGGGTATTTTATTGGGTAGGGAATACTCAAGTAGGTATGGAAATAAGGATATGTAGGTAGGGTATACTCAAGTACAATAAGGTAGGTAGGGCATACTCAAGATCAAGATATGGCTTGAGTATTTAGGTAGGGCATACTCAAGACCAAGATATGGATTAGATATTCAATCGGGTAGGGAATACTCAAGTAGGTAAAGTAGGTAGGGCATACTCAAGTAGGTAAATTAGGATATGCATACTTAATGGTATATATCTATTACATACATAACATGATTTATAACTTCATTTCTCATTATATCTATTGGGAAGCAAACTTACCTTACTAATGACAAAAGCTAAGTAGGTAGGGTATAACTAAGCAGGTAGGAAAAGAATATATGCAAGCTATAGATCAGGAAGCAAACCTCCCTTGATAGCTAAGAATCTATTATAAAAATGGAAAGTAAGTATAATAATAACAAAGCTATATATTGGGAAGGAAGCTTCCCTTGACTTATCTAGTAATGCGTAACTAAGTAGGTAAGGTAAGAATAAAGTTATCTATCATATAGTAATCTTCCCTCGATAGCCATGCCTTAATCCAAAATCAAAGCAAAGATAGATACTAGGAAGGAAAAATTCCCTTAATATTTGTTCCTTACTTCATTACTATCCATCGAGAAGGAAATATTCCCTTGATATGTTATTAGGTGAAGCAAAGTTAGATATCAAAAAAGTAAGCTTCCCTTGCCTTAGTCCTTAGCATAGATGAAATAGGTAGGGAAAGATTCCATTGCCTTAATAGGTAAGGAAAGTTTGAGATCAGGGTAGGGCATTCAGAATGGTGCCCCCTATATATCTAAGAAAAGGCCCCCATTCATATACTATCCTATTATATGTTATATTGGGGATCCAGGAATACTCAAAGTATGACAAGGTCCTAATTTGGCATTTAAATCCCATTAGACCATGCCTAATCTCTAAGTGGCCCCTCCTCAATACACTAAGGAATATGCCCTTTATTTATTTTATATATCAAGTTGGGTATAAATTGAATTGGGTTGGGAAACACACTCTATCAGCTACCAGATTGGAACACACTCTACCAGATTGGTGACCACCTATCTATCTATCTATCTATAAATTTGATCTACTATGGATATATGTTCAATTATGGGGCTGGGATTGGAATTCTCAAATAGTATCCAATCACCGCTATCTATATAGATATAAATTTAGATTCTCAAGTTTGAGATTAAGATTCTTAGATGCCCAAATCCTAATTTATATATGTAAGTGATATAATTTCATCCCACCCTTTGCTTGATTTATCACCTATTTATTCTAGTCTATGGATATAGATACACACCCTCTCTATGGTATGTGCATGGATCACCATATAGATATTTGAATCCCACCAAAAAATAAATTTAATATCTCTGAGTTCCTTATTTGAGTGAAAGAGGACGAGTGAAATAAGAGTTTCTTTGGGCCTTATTTAAGTGAGTAAAATTTGGAATTAAAAAATAAGCCAATTGGGCACAAATGAGAAGCTATTTCACCCACAATCAAGGTACTAGATGGGGTGATTAAGGATGATGAGGGATGAAGAGAGAATGAGTAGAGATGATGAGGGATGATGATGGATGGTAAGGGTCAATAAGGGAGTGATAGAGATGATGAGGTATGGTGAGGATCAATGAAAGAGTGATTAGGGGTGATTAGGGACAAAGAAGGAGTGATTAGGGATGATGAGGGATGATGAAATAATGATTAGGGATGATGAGAGATGGAAAGAGTGAATGAGGGAGTGATTAGGGAGGATGAGGTAGTGATTAGAGATGATTAGGGATAGTGAGGGTTAATGAGGGAGTGATTAGGGATGATGAGGGATGAAAATGAGTGATTAGGGATGATGAGGGATGATTAAGTGTCGATTAGGGATGATGAGGGATGGTGAGGGTCAATGAAGGAGTGATTAGGGATGATGAGGGAGTGATTATAGATGATGAGGGATGGTGAGGGTCAATGAGGGAGTGATTAGGGATGATGAAGTAATCATTAGGTATGATGGTGGATGATGAGGGTAAATGTAGGAGTGATTAGGGATGATGAGGGAGTGATTATAGATGATGAGGGATGGTGAGGGTCTATGAAGGAGTGATTAGGGATGGAGGGATGATGAACAAGTGAAATTAACATAAAATGGTCATTTGATGTGTACAATTCATCAATGTGACCTATGCTACCCCAATCACACAATATTGGATTTATTTCAAAGTGAGTGGTTTGTAAACTTCATTTTTGACAAACTTAAGACTCTTAGAAATGCTAGGAAGCAATCCAAAAGGCACATAAAACCTAAAAATGATTATTTATTTACCAAAAATGAACATCAATTACAAAATTTAAGCCCTAAAATCCCTAGGTTCAATACTAAAAAATTATATTCCACATCATAAGGCATGCAACCATGAGACCAAATATATTAGATGTAGAGTGACCCTAATTTATTATATTACTAAAATAAATTTAAATTATAATTAATATAAAAGTAATAGCATAAATGTAAACTTATATTAACCACCTACCCCTTCCAATATATCTTTAATACTTTCTTTGTACGTATACTCGTTATAATGCGTATGCACTATAATGCATACATGTTATAACATATATGTGTTATTTTCACTAAACATAATGCATACGAGTTTAGGTTTGATTTTTTTGATATTAGTTTTAAATATTACGTACATGTTATGGACATTACACATACACATAATGTCTACAATGTGTATGTATTATGGTTAATGTCCATGGATTCATCCCCAAATTTTATGCAGTTACCCCAAAAGCAAAAAATTAAATGGTTACAAACTAGCCCTAATTCTATACATATTTAAAAGAAAAATTAATTTTCATTTTTTTTAGGTAGTTAGGGGGGCGGGAAGGAAAGCAAGGAAAATAATAGGCTATCCATTTTTATTAGTTTTTAGGGTCTATTTACTTGTAAATTTAATAAAAATGAATAAATATTCATTATTATTTTTTAAATATATAGGTTTTAAAATAGATGATCTTATCTAACTTTATACTAAAGGGTTTTAAACAATAATAAATTATGCTAAAAAATGAGGGGGTGCATAGTCTGCTTTTTAATTTATTTTTAAAAAAAATAGGGGTTTCTCTTTGAATTTAAAATTATTGCCTCACTTATACCTAACCATTTAAAAAAAAATAGTATTAGTTTAGAAACTAGACTCAAAATTTTACAATTCATGTTCTTATATCATCTATAAATTTTAAGTGAAACTATCTTAAATATTATATAAAATTTTATATTTCTTGTTTTTCAAAAAAATGTCCAATTTAGACTCCATTTTGATCCATTATTTACTTTAACTTACCCATGTAAGGGATAAGCTAAAATATAGCTTAGCCAACAAATTGTATAATAATGCTTGATAATTAGTCAGATGGCTTGCACTAGAAGAATTTTGTTCCAATTGAGCAACCTTAGTTTGTATATTGATAATACTTTACATCATAGTTTGATAAGTAGGCATATAAGATTGAGTAACAAACCTATAATGCACAAAATTATTTTGCATAGGAATAGACATATAAATTTTATGGTTTAATTGTGTTTCCTCCACACCATAGGTGGGCATCAAATGTGTAACAATAGGTGTAGACCTATGAATAATAGCAGTATGAGTAGTGATCTAAACAACTTTTTTGGAATCCATGTCTCTAAAAGGTAAATCAATATTAATGAATATTTCAACATTTTTTCCCTAAAATATAGGTTCCTGAACACTATTTTTATTTCATTTGTAGTTACATGTAACAATGCATCAACCATGTGTGATTCATTTTGAGATATTCAATTAATTCATTTTGATCTATATCATGAAAATAAGTATAATTGTTCCCCCTATTAGCATTCACATCAATTATATTTTCCATAATGATTATGTGAACACATAAATATTAAAATTCATATCCAAACCCTAATGTAGGAGAAATTAGAAACCCTAAAAAGGAAAGAAGAAACCCTATGGGAAGACCTAGAGTTTACCACACTCAAAAAACAATTGGGTTCATCAGAATGTTTTAACTTATTTTGGATTAAGATATATAAATAGGCCAAAAGTATTAAAATTCAGATTGCATAAGATATATCATACACTTTACAAGTCTAAATTAGTAAAAAAGAATTAATTTACTTACTAAATATATATGACTATGAGAGATGGAACCTAGCTGATATTATGTTTTGCATTGATCATTGTCTATATATAGTAATAAAATGCTTTGGTTAATCTCTATAATTGATCATATAAAAAAAAAAGTGACATAATATTTCAAAATTTTGTTGGTGAACATTAAAATACGTACATAAACTAGTTTTGTCCACTATTTGCTAGTACTATTTGTGTGTGATTTTTTGATGTGTTCTACCATAGATTATTGCACCTACCTACCTTGATGATTTTTTTGCAATCTCTTAACCTCAGTTTGATGCGTAGGTCATAATTTTTTATTACATTTCCTTGAAAATGTAGCTCCACTTTCAACATGGACTTGACCTAAAAGATTGGTGTAAAATATAGGTTGGACAACCCTAAACAATTCCCTCTTAGTGTTGAGTTTTGCCTACATTCAAATACACCAAAGAGGGATCAAAATGCATGTTCATAGGTCCATATGAAGATTAAAATAAAAATAAAATCTCAAATATAGGTTCGAGGAACTTGCTACCAAAATTTGAAGTATACAATATTGATGGTAAGGATATGGTCAACTGGACCAGTCAAATGGAAAATTGATTTGATCTCCATCAAATCCCATGTGTATATAATGTGGTCATGGAATTTTTGTATTTGAAACTAGTTAAACTCAAATATTTATATGTTTCTATGCTTAAAATAAAAATAATGGCCTCATTATTATCTGATCAATTATTATTGATGAGCTATAAATACACTACCACAACAATGTCGCTGGAAACTATTTCAGCTAGTTACCAAAACTGAGATAAATAAGGACTGTCAAAGATTTTATTTAGTAATTTAAGAACATGTATTTATATATGTATGAAATCAAAAAATATAAATTGAATGATCTATTCTTATGTGGGTTCAAGGATATCATCCAAATTAATGTTCACATGTTTAATACAAGTTCAATATTAGAGTCCATGGTCTTCACACATAGAGAAAAGGAAAGGGATATGGTCAAATAATAGGTTTTCAGTACTAGAATAAAGTGCATTACTAAAACACAATCATCCTATAAGATTACCAATTTGACTCAAAAAATTGAAGAGAAATGAGCAAAAGGGTTATGTTTCAACTATGATAGAAAATGTAACAAAGGACATAAATGTGTTGAGAAGAAATTATTCTTCATTGAATGGGCCAATGAAGACGAAGAGGAAGATGAGTATAAAATGAGGGTGAGGATGAGACAAAGGTTTAATTTGAATATTCCCAACCAAGTATCTCATGTCATGCACATTTAGGTATTAGCATTCCATAAACCCTTAAGGTTATGTGTTTCCTCAAGAAGCATAAGGTGGCAGTACTGATTAACTCATGAATTACACATACCTTCACCAAAAATAAGTTAGAAACATGATTAGATTATTTTTTAATTCAAATACATAATTTCAAGTCATGATTTTAGATGATTGCACAATTATTTATTCATGAAAATTACACAATATAAAAATTGTCACTGGATATTACAAGATATACTCTCTAATGTTTTTAATTCCCATGCATGGGGCTAACATAGTTTTAAGAGTCCAATGGATCCCAACCTTTGGCATGATAGATATTAACTTCCAATAGTTGTTCATATGTTTTCATTATGTAGGAAGGAAATAACTATGTAGATTGTGTATAAAGTCTCCATAGTTGGTTAGTTATCTTTAGATGTGTAATATTCTTAAAACTGGGGTAGATGGGTTTGTAGCATAACATTTTTACTTAGGAGTATAACCAAAAAATGTAATGAGATTACTTATATGCTTACACAATAGAATATTATGTCACATAAGTAAGATTAGAATATGTAGATCCATAATAATAAATAATAAAAGATCAAAATGCTTGATAAATATATATGAGCCACTTCAAGGGGGAAACCTCCATAACAATGCAATAAGAGTAGAATTCATAATATGATGATCGAATACTAACCACTGTTAGTTTTAGGATTATAAATGAATTAATAAAAATTACAACAACACAGAGCAATGAACACAATAAAAACCCTCCTTCTCTAGGGAGAAAAACCCAACAAAATATATCTCTTATATATTTTAGGAATAAGAGCAGAAATCTACTTTATAATATGGCCTAAGCACAAGATTGATTCACAATAATGAAAGGTAGTGCCTTTCCTAGGAATGAATATACATATAATATGGTTTCTCTTGATAATAATTTACTTCATGCAAAATGTCAATATAATGTAGGTGATAAATCTCCTCCTTGAAGTGCAAATTCCTCTTGCTTCAATTAGATTACCAAATGAGGTGAAAATACCTAGTATATATACACATTGAGATGTCTCTTTCATGAAGGGTCACCTCTCTTCACCAAAGGATACAAATTTTAATAATAAAATAACAAGTCATCCAGAGATATTTTAACATTAATATTATTTTAATTTGATGGAGAAAAATATCTCCCGCTACTATAAACATCAACACTCCCTCTTAGCTAGGGAGGTATTTGTACAATAATCCTCATCTTAGAGATGTATAAGAGTTCACAACATGATATCATCCATCATGGCTACTCCCATGTATGAAAATAACATGTGCATAAGTTCCCATCACAGTCACTCAATGTGATGTCATCATATCATCATGACATCCACCATGGCTACTCCCAGAGGATGGATAGACACAAGTACAAGGAAATTATCATTGAGTCTCTCAACATGATGTTGTCATTGAGTCACTAAAAATGAAATACACCATGGCTACTCCTAGAGGGTGGAATAAGGGATTTCACTTTAAATTTCTCTATCACAGAGAAGGATGCATTAACAAGGGCTTTCACCTCAAATTTATCCATCATAGAGAAAGATGCATTATCTCAAGTTACAAGAGATTATTGATTTTGAGTCTTCCTCTCAGCAAGGGCTTCATTCTCCACAACTCCAAGCTTTTCTTGAAAATGCACAAACTTCACTTTGGAGAGAGGTTTGGTGAGAATATCAATCGTCTACTCATCAATGCAAATGTATCTCAACTGGATAGCTTTCTTCAGTACCATATCTCTGATGTAATGATACTTGATCTCAACATGTTTTGTTCTATCATGAAACACTGGATTGATAGATAGATTCACACTGATTTTATTATCACAATAAATAATGGTAGGATCCAATGATTTTCCAAACAATCCTATAAGGAGCTTCCAAAGCCACACTGCTTCACAAGCTACAATATATTCTACCTATGCAGTGCTTAGTGCCACTAAAGACTGCTTCACAAGCTACAATATATTCTACCTCTACAATGCTTAGTGCCACTAAAGACTACTTCTTGCTACACCAAGAAATCATTGCAGACCCCAAGCTAAAGCAACATTCAAATTTGCTTTTTTGATCAGCTACACTCCCTGCCCAATCAAAATCAGAATAACCTTATAAATTTAGATATATACTAGAATTATTTCTCAAGCCATATCCAACTGTGCCACGTAAGTATCTCAAGATATTCTTAGCTTAATTTAGATGAATCTACCTAGGTTCACACATGAAATGACTAAGAACACTCACTTCATAGCAAATATCTAGTCTAGTATTGACTAGATACATCTATGATCTAATCAATTTCTTGTACATAGTAGGATCTACTAGACCTGAACTAGCTACAGACTCACTTAACTTCTTCAAATTAGTTTCCATCAAAGTAGACATGGATTTAAAATCCATCATCCCAAATCTCTTCAAGATGTCTATGGTGTATTTTCCTCGACTCAATAATCTCATTAGGTCTCTGCCACACTTCCATTCCTAGAAAGTAATGCATAAATCCTAGATCCTTCATCTCAAATTCAAAATCTAACTCCTTGCATTTGATAATGAGATATTATACTCCAGTAAGAAATAGATCATAAACATAAAGAACCAAGATTAAGGCCTCACCATCAATTATCTTGAAGTAAAGATTTGAATCAACATCATTGTTGGAAAAACCCAAACTTATCAAGTATCGATCAATCCTCTCATACCAAGCATGAGGAGCCTGCTTAAGACCATACAAGGCCTTCTTTAATTTACAAACATGAGACTCCTTCCCATGAATTAAAAAACCATTAGGGTGTTCAATGTATACTTCTTCTTCAATTACACCATTAAGGAATGTTGTCTTCATGTCAATCTGATGTAGCTTCCATCCCTTAGCTGTTGTAATAACAATAATAGTTTTGATGGATGTATAATGAGAAACTAGAGCAAAATTTTCTTCATAATCTATTCCATATTTCTTAGAGAATCCTCTGGCCACAAATCTAGCTTTGTACTTTTCAATACTTCCATCAGTTGCATGCTTGATCTTAAAAATCCATTTAGAAAATACAACTAATTTTTCTTTAGGTCTTGGTACAATGTCCCAAACATCATTCTTGATGGTAGATAGATATTATTCAACCATAAAATCTCTCCATACTTGTTGACTAGATGCTTCTTCAACACTGGAAGGTTCAGAGTCAATGATATGATTCATTAATGCTACATAGCCTGGAAACTTCTGTGGTCTTTTACTTTCTCTGAATGTGCCTCTAGGAGCTGCAAACTTTTCTACCTCTTTAATTATTTTATTATACCAAATAGGTCTCTTTTGACCTATGACAATATCTCTTGGCCCATTAGTAGGTTCCAAAGGCTCAACTGGATCAATAGCATCTTATAGTTTAGTAAACTCCCTCTAAATCTCAAGAGTATGATCAACATCCATATCTTGAGGAGTCTCCTAGTCTTCATTATCTATCTCCATCAATGAACCTTTAGATATTTTAAATGCAACATATTCTTTAAAAGAGACATCCCTACTAATCTCTATCTATTTCTATCCTTGAATGTAGATCATATAGGATTTTGATGATTCACTGTAACCCACAAATATTCCTTTGTTTCCAGATGGTTCTAAATTATTTCTCTTATCTTTAGGTACATTAATATAAACATGACAACCAAAGATTATGAAATTACTAACCTCAAGATTCATACCTGTGAAGGCTTCTTCAGGCTTCATATTCTCTAAAATACGATGAGGGCTCTGATTCTAAACATACAGTACAGTTCTGGATGCTTCTACCCAAAGGAAGATTTGCAAGTCTTAATCATGGATCATAGCTTTGGCTGCCTCAACTATAGATCTATTCTTCCTTTCTACAACTCCATTTTGTTGTGGATTGTAAGGAACACAAAACTCCCTCTTAATCCCTACCTCAATATATAAGTGATGGAAGTCTCCATAAGTGTATTCTCCTCCGTTATCAGATCTCAGAACCTTGATTCTTTTCCTAGACAAATTTTCTACTTGAGCCTTAAATTATTTGAATTTTTCAAGCACTTATTCAGATTCCTTAGACTTCAAAAAATAAATCCAAGTCTTTCTAGAGTAGTCATAAATGAAAATTACATAATACCAAAAACCAATCAAGGATACCACAAACATTGAGCCACATAAATCAGAATGAATAAGATCTATAATACATTTTGATCTTCTTTCACTACTATGAAAAGGACCCTTAGTATTCTTACCCAATGCATATCCTTTACAAGTATCAGCATGATCTTGCTGAGCTTCAGAAGTCCAACGACCATCTTCTCCATGGATGGAAGAGCTCTAAAGTGAAGATGAGCAAGTCTCTTATGCCATATCTCACACAAACTGGAGGAATCATGCATTAATGCTTGAACTGGATGAATAGAAAGTCTATAAATACTCTCTTGATGAATACCAATCACTCAGGCTATCTTGATGCTAGATTTCTTTGGCCAAGCAAGAAATTTTCCTTTAGAAAATTCAACTTGATATCCTTTGTCCTTCAAGGCTGAAATTGATACAAGATTCCTCTTGATACCTAGAATGAACAAGACATCACTCAAATGAAGAGAAGAGGCTCCAACACATTTCATTGAGTAGAAAGAATCATCTCCAATTATTACTTGAAGGTTGGTTTCTCTCTCCACCAATTCTAAAAGATGCTCTTTATATCTTGTAACGTGATGAGAAGCACTATTATCAATCAACTATGTGTTGTTATCAGTTGGGACATTGCTTGATAGGGCTGAGATAAATAGAAATCTAATTGAGTTATCTCTTGATTCCTCTTGAGGAGAGACATCATCCACATCTACAGTAGCATCATGTTGCTTTGGTCTTGTTGCATAATCTCTCACATAGTGACCATACTTGTCACATTTGAAGCATTGTATATGGGATAGATCCTTCTTTGATTTAGGAGCAACATGTGATTTCCTATTTCTATTCCTCTTGAAATTTCCTTTTCTCCCTTCTCTTCCTTCCTCTTTGAGGTTTGAGCAACAAGAACCAGATTCTCTTCATTGATAGAACTTCACCCATTTCCTCTTGCCATTAGCCTAGATTCCTCTTGAATACAATCCACATGAAGGCAATAAAACTTGGGAAATTTGGATCTTCCACTTATACTTTGAATGAAGGGATCACAATATTGAGGAAGGCCATTCAAATCCAACATAACCAAATCTCAATTTTCAATCATATCTCCAATGGCACATAGTTGATCCTTCAACTCAGTGATCTTCATAAAGAAGGAGATGATAGATTCTCATTTAGCCATTTTGATGTGATTAAGTTGTTGCCTCAATGCAAGAGCTCTACTGGTGTTATTAATCTCATACATGCCTTTTGGAGTCTTGAACATGGCTTTGTCCATCTTCAACTTAGATATGAAATGCACAAGGTGGTCCTTCATGAAATCTATCAAGATCTTTCTTGCCTTAGTGCCATTCCTCCTCCATTGAGTCTTCTCAGTATCATTGGTTGGTTTGGGCACATCATTCTCCATGAATTCTAGAAGATCATTTTCCTCTAGTGTAATAAAGACTCTGAATTTCCAAGAGGTGAAGTTTGATGCACCATCAATTCTATCTTCAACCTTGAGATCATTCACCATTTTTGAGGCTTGGATAGACTCCCTTGGAATGAGAAGATGAGTAAATGTTTTCACTACTTACTCAAATCTAATCACGATCTTGCTTAAGCCCACTCTGATACCATGTTATTTTTATGATCAAAAATGAATTAAGAAAAATTACAACACAGAGCAATGAACACAGTAAATACCCTAGGAAAACCCTCCTTCTCTAGGGAGAAAAACCTAGCAAAATATATCTCTTATATATTTTAGGAATAAGAGCATAAATCTATTTTACAATATGGCACAAGCACAAGACTGATTCATACTAATGAAAGGTAGTGCCCTTTCCTAGGCATGAATATACAAATAATATGGTTTCTCCTTGATAATAATTTACTTGATGCAAAATGTCAATCTATTGTAGGTGATCGATCTCCTCCTTGAAGTGTAAATTATTCTTACTTCAATTAGATTACCAAATGAGGTGAAAACACCTTGTATATATACACATTGAGATGTCTCTTCATAAAGGGTTGCCTCTCTTCACCAAAAGATAAGACTTTTAATAATAAAATAGAAAGTCAGCTAGAGATATTTTAACATTAATATTATTTGAATTTGATAGAGAAAAATATCTCCTACTGCTATAAACATCAATAACCACTACCTCTTATATATACTCTACTTATCCATGGTTATTCCATAGGTTGACCTTATTAAGAACATAGAGAGATGCAACAAAATAATATAAGAGGTATGTAAGCCATAAGTCAACCACACATATCCCTAGACATGCCATAGGTTAAGGGCATAACATGCCCCACTTCAAAACATCATTTCCCTCAACATTGAATCAAACCAAGATGTTTATATAGGAACACTTCATCCCCCCATGTTGCATTTTCAGAATGCAAATTCTTCTATTTGATCAAATAATACTTCATCGCTTTGGTTTGTAATTTTTTAGTGCACATATGAAGGATCTACTTAGGCTTTAGAATGACTCAACCTTATTCATCTAATTCAGGTAAGTCATTATGAGTATAAAATATATGTCCAATTACCTTATTTCTATAAGAGACATGGAATACCAGATTTATGCGAGTGGATAGGGGAAATTATAGCTTGTAGACCACTACTAATTTTTTGTAAGATTTGATAAGGGCCAAAATATTTAGGGGAAAATTATCATCCTTTTTATGTTATTTAATATACATATACTTATATGGATATAAATTCAAAAATACCCAACCATCTATGTCAAAATTTTGATCACTACGATGTTGATCTGCTGGTTGCTTCATTCTTTATGTGTCATTGATAAATTCTCTCATAAACTAGCATGTACATATTATTTATGGTGAATGTGTTCCTAAAAAAATTGAACCTTAGGATGCACCTTCAAGGCTAAATTGATGGATGGGGGGAGATACCCATATAATGCCACAAAGGGAGACATTTTGAAAGAAGTTTGAAAAGAAATATTTGACAAGTGGTAGCTAATGAACCCATTTGTCTTATTCATCAGAAACAAAATAATGAAGATACCTTTATAGACATTTATTGACTACCTTTGTTTTTCCATTATATTGAGGATGGTATGATGATCTATGAGCCAATTGAGTACCCAAAAATTCAAATAATTCAGACCAAAAATTACTAGTAAATATGGGATCTCAGTCACTTACAATAATCTTGGAGTACGATGCAATTTATGAACTATATTGATAAAAATAGAAGCTACTATATTGGAGATAAATGGTTATGATAAGGAACAAAAAATGAGCATACTGGGTGAGTTGATCTAAAATTACCATGATAACATTTCTACCCTAAAACTGTGGTTACCCAGTAATGAAATCCATGGAAACCTCCTCCCACCTCTGGCTAGGGATGGATAAAGGTTGCAAAAGACTTGGGGTATTAATGGTTTCAAATTCATTCTATTGACATACCATGCATTAAAATACATATTTATGGCCTTCCCCTTGAGTCCTTTCCAAAATAAATCTTATTTGATTCTATGATATGTTTTTAAAACTCTTGAATGACCTCTTTTTGGAAATGCATGAATTTACTAAAAGATTTTATGTATGAGGAGAGAATTATAACCGATATTTCTATTACAATGTGTTCCCCTTCCATGCAATTTGTTTAGACCCTCAAAAACCAAGTTAAATTTTTTGGATCAAATCTTGGCTATCCCTGTCATTCTCTCTTTTTGATCTTGCTTCGTCTAGCCAATCCGCCTACTAAATGGCATTTCACATAACAATGCCTCAATTGATTCATCCTACTTGGATAATACAACTACCACCACATTTTATTCTCTTTTTTATTTTATATTTCAAAATCACATCCTAACATTTTAGTCACCCATTTGTGGTGTTATTCTGATGACAATCAATTTTTCAAAAAATATTTGAGGCTATCATGATCAATCTTTACCTAAAAGTGTTGAACCCACCATCATACTTTTTCTCATTTATTGGCTTAAGCCTATTCTTTCCCTTCAGTTGATGAATCTCAAATTCAATTAGTCTACCTTCTTGTCTGACTACAACCCCTATGTTGTATCTTGATGCATCACATTCAATAACAAAAGTTTTAGAAAAATTAGGGGTAGCCAAAATTGGAGTGGTGCACATAGCCATTTTCAGTTGTTTGAAGGGATTGATAGACATTTTAGTCCATTAAAAATAGTTTTTATTCAAAAAAAATGTGAGTGGGGTGATGCTACCATAATTTTTGACAAACATATGATAGTACCCTATTGGCCCCAAAAATCCCCAAACATTCTTAAGGGTCCTAGGCACTTTCCACTCCATCATCAGTTGGCTATTTTTAGGATCAAATTTCATGCCTTTATATGAAATAATATGACCCAAGTATTCCACCTCTCCAATGTCAAAAACACATTTGGAAGGTTTGGCATCAAGGTAATGTTTTTCCACAATCAAAAGTACATGTTTCACATGGTTCAAATGATCTTTCCAAATTGATATAAATGAGAATGTCATCAAAAAACACCAACACAAACTTTCTCAAAAATGGACTTAAAATAGTATTCATCAAACTTTAAAATGTAAATGGTGCATTTTTGAGACCAAAAGGCATGACCATAAACTCATAATGGACTTCATGAGTTTAAAAAGTTATTTTAGGTTTATCTTCTTCACAAATTTGAATCTGATGATACCCAGAGCAAAGCTTTAATTTGGTAAAATAAAAAATACCATACAATTCATCTAGAAAATAATAAATTAATAGAATAGGAAACTTATCTTTAATGGTGTAGTTGTTGATTTATCTATAGTCAGTGCAAATTTTCTAAGTGCCTTCCTTCTTATGCACCATGACCACTGTGGAGGAATATTTTCTTTGACATGTCTGATAATTTCTACCTTCAGCATCTCATGTACCATATTTTCAATTTCAATCTTCAGGGCAAAGGGATACTTGTAGGGTCTAATGTTTGGTGGTGTACTAGATAGAAGTAGTTTGATGCCATGATCATGAACTCTACTTGGTCGAAGTCCTTTTAGCATGGCACCAAAAAAATAAAATGGTTATCTAGCACTAGTTGTAAATTAATATGGGTAGACTCCTTGGTTGGTTGAATTTCAATGGAAAATAATCATGTAAAAAATCCTTTAGCACCTTTTTTGAGTATCTTCATCGTCTAATGAGAACTAACCAATTACGTATATTTATCCCTAAACCACATAGTTCAAATTTCCTAACTTGTGAATGAAAGCACATGAATAGTTCCTAGAAATTCATCTCAATTGTGCCCAAAGTGGTGAGCCATTGCACTCCCAAAATAATGGCAGCCCCACCCATTAGAATAACAAATATAAGAGAATATAATAGGTAGTTTCACATATTAAGCTTAATACTATGGAATTTACAAGAATAGTTGACTATACCACCATCTGAAATCATAACCTAAAATTTAGGAGCTTGGTAAATGAAACAATTCAAATGAATAACCAACTTACTATTGATGAAGTTGTGTGTACTCTGAGAGTCAATCAACAAAATCACCTTATATTTCTTGAGGAAGCCCACCAAATTAATACTTTGAGGAGTACTAACACCCAAAAGTGCATGATAGGAAATAATAGGTTGAGAATATTCAGATTCATCCTCGGGTTGTTCTAGACCTGCACTTGAGGCCTCATCATCTTATCCATCCTCATTGGCACCTTTAGTGTAAAAAAAATTATTTTTAGAACATTTATGTCATTTTATCTATTTTATATCACAATGAAAACATAACCCTTTTGCACGTTTCTCTTCAATTTGTTAAGGGGTCAATCTTATATGCTAAGGAAATGATGGGATTAAGAAATTGCATTCACAGACATTATTAACATGTATTATTTTGACTAGAAATTTTTCCTCTACCATGCATGCCATTAGTATGATTTAGATACTAAAATGGGACTAAACATGCAAAGCTCCATTTGGATGCTATCTTTCAGGTCACCTAAGAATATGTCAATCAAATTTGCCTCGGTGCTATCATCCACATGCAAGGATAGATTTTGGAATTGATGAATATAATCCTTAATAGTCCCTATTTGATGCAGTTTAGCTAGATGATTGAAGTAGTTTTATAATACATTATTACAATAGTGGAGTTGTATCTCCTCAAAAAATATAAACCAAGTAACTTGAAGGCCCTTCTTATTCTTTTGAGCGCGCAACCGTCTATACCAAATGAACTACTCAGGTTGTAGATACAGAGAGGCCATAAACACATTTGGTGCACATGGATTCTAATGTAGATCAAATGAATTTTTCATTTTATTTATCAAACTGAGTGGATCCTTACCATCAAACTTGCACAAGTCCACTTTTGGCAATAATTATTTCAGACTAGGATTGGAGTTGTGATTATTTGAATGGGGAGAACTGAACTTGAGTGGTGGAGGATTATTTTATGAAAGCTAAGTTGTAAGATTAGATAATTTCCTAGTCATAAGTGTCAATTTATCCTTCAAAACATTTAGGTCACCTTTTACCCCAATGATATCCCCTTTGACCACATCAAGATCATATTTATACACCATACTTTTTAAATCTGATGAAAGTTGGTAAACCCCTTTAGAAACAAACATATCAGAAGTGTTGGACTAAATATTGTCCTTGTGAGGAGTTTTTTGATTTTTTACCATTTTCCTCATTTGTGATTGTTAGGAACATCCATACAAAAATTCTAGGATGGAGGGTTATATCCCTGAAAAAAGTGTATCGACATATTATACCATCATTAAAATTGTCTCACTAGGATAAATTTAACAATTGCTAATGTACACAAGAGTGAAAAATTTTGGTCCAAAAAGTATAACATAAGATTATATTGTTGTGATCATCTCACTGAGATAAATCCAATAATTAATAATTTATGTAAGGGAGACTTGTAATACCAGATCCAAAAAATAACACCATAGAAACTTGCCTAAATCGAACCTCTGATACCACTTGTAATCAAATTACTTATATGTTTACAAAATAGAATATTATATCACAAAATTACGTGTATAATATGTAGATCCACAATAATAATTGATGTAAGAGTAAAATTCTCAATAAATATAGCTGAGCCACTTCGAGGGCCAACCTCTACAATAATGCAATAATAGCAAAATTTGTAATATGATTATCAAATACTAACCACTTAACCATGGTTATTCTATAGACTGACCTTAATAATAACATATATAGATGTGATAAAATAATATAAGAGATATGTAATTCATAAGTCAGCCACACATATACATATACACGCCATAGGTTAAGGACATAGTAACAAATATGTTTGCATAAACCAATCTACAAAATATTATTAATAAACATTCTATTATATAATCTAAGTTCAGTATCAGAGTCCATGGTCTTCACATGCAGATCAAAGGAAATAGATATGGTCAAACAATGGGATTTCAATAATATCAGAAAGCACATCACTCAAGGACAATCATTTCATTAGCCTATTAAACTAATTCCTCAACAAATTGAAGAGAAACAAGTAAAAGGGTTATATTTCAACTATGATAGAAAATAAAACAAAATAAATAAATGTGTTGAGAAGAAATTACTATACATTTAAGGGGATAATGAAGGCACAAAGGATGTCTAAGTATCAGGTGGGGGTGAGGAGGAAGAATTTGAATATTTCCAACGAACTATCTCATGATATGCATATTTAGGTATTAGTACTCCACAAATCCTCAAGTTTGTGTATTTCTTCAAGAAACATAAGTTGATAATATTGATTGACTAAGGGATTACACATACCTTCACCAAAAATAAGTTGGTGACATGCTTGAATTATTATTTTTATCTAGCTCTAGAACGTCAACTCATGATTTCAAGTGGTAGCACAATTAGTTGTTTAGTGAAATTCCACATTAACAAAATAATCATGGGAGACTACAGGATCGACTCTCATATGTTTTCTATTCCTATGGGTAGAGCTGACATAGTTTCTGGAGTCCAATGGCTCACAATCTTGTGCATGATACAGATGAATTTATAAGAATTATTCATGTCTTTTCATTCTTTAGGAAAGACATTTGAACTACATGGATTGTGTGCAAAGTATCCATAATTGGTTAGTTCTCATAAAATTCATAAGATTCTCAAAAATTTGGTAGATGGGTTTTTAGAAAAACATAGTTCCTTATAAGTACAACCATTAAATAGGCCTACCTAGCCCGTTTGAAAAAATATTATTGATAAACACTATTATTTTTGGATTAATTCCAAAATGACTACCACTACAAAGGGAACATGATCCTTACATTTGATAGGCACCAGGGAGTCAATCATCAAACATCAGACTATATAGGTATCCATATGTTTATAAGAGTGAGATTGAAAATATGGTACATGAAATGTCGGAGGTTGGTATTATCAAGAATATCCAAAGTGCATTATATATTCCTTGTGGTAATTGTGCATAAGAAAAGGATGATATTTGGAGGATGTGACATGATTACAGAAAAATAAAAAATTACACCATCAAAGATAAGTTCCCTATTCCAATATTTGATGATTTTATAGATTAATTGCTTGTTGTTCTCTGTTTTACAAAACTATTTAGGTTACCATCAAATTTGGATCAGAGATGAGGAAATACATAAGACAAATTTTAGTACTCATGAAGACTATTATGAATTTTTGGTAATGGATTTTGGTCTCACAAATGCACCATCTACACTCTAGAGTTTGATTAACATTGTCTTTAGCCATTGTTTATAGAAATTTGTTTTGGTATTTTTTGATAACATACTTATATATAATAAGACATGGGAAGAATACTTGAAACATGCGAATCATGTACTCATAATTCTAGAACAACATTAACTTTATGCCAAATTTTCTTTGGAGTATAAGAGGTAGAGTAATTAGGACATATTGTGTTACATGAATGCATTAGAGTAGAACCTCAAAATAGCAAGGCCATGATAGAATGGCAAGTTCCAAAAACCCTCAAGAACCTCTGAGATTTTTTATGGTCAATAAGTTACTATCGTCATTTTGTGAAAAATTATGGAAGCATAACAACACCATTCACAACTCTTTTGAATAAGGACTCCTTCCATTAGAACGATGTTGCCACCAAGTCATTTGTGGAATTGAAGGATGCCATGGGCTCCACTCTAGTATTGGCTACACCAGATTTTGCAAAGACCTTCATTGGTGAATGTGATATGTCAAGATATGCAATGGAGGCAATAGTCATGTAGGTAAAGAAACCCTTGTATTAAGATTAGTCAACTTAAGGGTGAATTTTTTAGAAAGCCTATCTATAAAAAGATGATGGATATTATTCATGTTGTCAAATAGTGGAGACTTTATCTGATAGGTAGACACTTTAAGGTAAAATTTGATATAATAGTCTAAAATATTTCTTGAAACAAAGGTTTCATTTGAACAACAAAAAAAATGGGTGACAAAATTGTTGTGGTAAGAATTTTAAATCATATATAAGAAATGAAAGGATAATGAAGTTGCATATGCACTATCTAGGATGGAAGAATCCACAAAGGATTTTTTATGTGTAATGTCCACATGGTAGGTAGATTGGGCAAATGTGATAATATCATAATGGTAAAATAAATGTGACACACAAGTTTTGATTTAAGAGCTCCAGTAGGATTCTAATGTCTCGGACAAATTTAAGTGGAAAGGGAATGAATTATAGCCTAAAGATAGATTATACCTATGCAACAATTCAACTCTCAAATACAAGATCCTTACAGAGCTCCCTACATCCACAGGAAAAGGCATTCAAGATTTTTGAAAAATTATCATATAATCAAGCAAGATTCATTTTGGAAAGGACTAAAGGAAGATATCTATAAATTTGTGGTAGAATACATGGTATATCAACAAAACAAGGGTGAGGAAATTAATTTCTTAGGTCTTCCGCAACCTTTATCTATTCCCAGTCAAACACGGGAGGAGGCTTCTATGGATTTCATAATAGGTTTGCCTAGATCGAAGGGTGATTTTTTTAATCGTGGTAATTGTGGACATGCTAAAAAAATGTGCCCATTTTTGTGTGTTGTTTCAACCATTTATAGCTAGGACAATAACAAATGTTTTTTAAGATACAATTCAAAAGCTACATGGTATCTCCAAAATCATAATAAGTGATCATGATCCTATTTTTACCAATAACTTTTGGACTAATTTATTCTCATGTTTGGGTAGTAAGATGGATCATAACTTGTCATGTCATTTTCAATCTAATGGGAAAATAGAGGTGGTTAAAAAAAAACTAGAGGGTTATCTTTGTTGTTTTACATCAGATAAATAAAAAATATAGGTTCATTTGCGACCACTAATAGAATGGTGGTATAACACTTCTTGATAGTCTAAGAGAGTAGGCAAAAAATTGAATGAAGCAATAAGCAGATCAACATTATAGTGAGAGGAAGTTTGAAATGGGTGATTGGTCTTTATGTGTCTACAACCTTATGTAATAAAATGTCCTTGAAATAAAAAAAGAGGATAACAAACTTTCTCTTAAGTATTATGACTCTTATCATATCTTATGAAAAATCGACAATGTTGCATATGAGCTAGAGCTACCTTAGTATACATGTGCATACATCTATTATTTCATGTCTCCTATTTAATGAAGGTAATTGGATAGAAAGTATCTCTCCAAACTGAGTTACCAAACCTAGATGATGAAGGCATAATCATTTTGGAACCCAAGGAGATCTTTTAGACACACACTAAAAGGTTGTGTACAAGGTAGATTAAAGAGTATTTGATCAAGTAGAATAATTTAATGTGTAAGGATGCAATATGGGAGGATGAAACATTCTTGCAACAACATCCAAAGTTATTCAATGTTGCGGGAAACACAATTTTGAAGGGGAAGGGTATGTTACAACCCTAACCTATAGTGTGTCTAGGAATATATGTGGCTAATATTTAGCCTACATCAACGCTTTTTTTTATGATTTTATGTTTTTCTATGTTCTCATGTTGTTAGTATTGTTAGCCTATAGAATAACTATAACCTAAATAAGTTATATATATACTATAATGGTTAGTACTCGAAGATCATTTTATGAATTTTATTTGTAATATATGTTATGGAGATTTCCTCCTCAAAATAACATAGTATTATTTATCCAATGTGTTTTTATATTATTAATTATTACTATAAATATATTTATTATTATTATTATTATTATTATTATTGTTATTATTATTATTATTATTATTATTATTATACTATATTTATATTAATTTAATATAGTGTTTATATTTATATTTATTATTATGAATTATCTTGATCTATCTAAAGAGTGTTAGCACACAACTTTTACAATATTTTTCTTTTGGGGAGAAAGTTATCATAATTAAAAGGCCTTTGATTTCATATTTCTTAATTTAGCTGACTTTGAAAATTTAGAATTGTCTTCTTCTAAGAATTTGAACAGTTAACAAATGAGAGAGCAACTTCGTTTCCCAGTGCAAGTGAATAGGGGCTTCAATGTCTACCATTGACGAACACCAATTTATTGTGAGTAATGTCAAAATGTGAAAGTTTGGGTGGGGAATGAATGGATAGTGTGATTGCTATCCATAACATGTTGCACACAAACATTGTATGGAGTAGAATAATGTGGCATGTATTCTTTGTTGTTTGTTAGAATAAGGATTTGATGGGGAAGAGATTCTCTTTGACACTCATACAGGGCAATGAATGGAGGAAACTTTTATAATAATTGGAGGAGCCTACCCTGTTTAAAGTTATTAGTTTTATTATTTTAAATTTTATAATAATTGGAGGAGTATTTTCCTTGACATTAAGTCAAATAAATATTTTGTATATTTAATCTATGTAAAAAAAAAAGATTTAATATAAAAAAACAATTTATAATAATAAAAAGTTATAAAAATAACAATACCATTTATTAAAATTTTGTAAGATTATAATTTTACGTATAAATATTTAGATATTGGTGGGCATACTAGTTAAATGGTAGAAATTAAAGTTTATACATTGATTTTGTTCCACCCAATTTTGAAATCATGAAGATCCTTGAAAGAGAAAATATAGAGAAATTTGGGTAATATTTACATTAATGTTGATTATATATTTTTGATATGGAGATATATAGTATCAAGATTTATTTCTTTTTTCTTTTTCTTCTATATTTTTAAATAAATAAAAAGAATTTATTATTTAAGTTTAATCAGTATTTATAAATTGGTGGGGTTTATATTCTCCACGAATTACAAAATTTATGTTAAAAAATGTTAAATATTGACAAAATCTTGATTGATTGCTTAATTAAAATTAATTAATTTATGAATTTTGAATAAGTTTTTTCAAATCTATTTATCACTTGAATCTTCATTTTATGAAATTTTATTCTAATTCTCAAAAAGTCTCTCTTATAATATTCTTATCTCAACACTTATTTTAAATTCATTTGATATATATTTTCAATTATTATATATAAAATTGTGTAATTTGTAAATCATTTTATATAAATTTTATAATTTTATTCTATCTTTAATTTACATTTACATGCTTATCTATTGTAAACATATTTTAATATATTTTATTTAAACTTACAAACTCTTCTTTTATGTTGGACACATTATTTTGGTACATCACCCTCTTTATTTATTATGTTAGTTTTTGACTCTCTCCTTTCATCCCTAACAAGATAAAATTAACATTAAAATATCTCAGAAGTGGTTTTGATGCCGACTCGTTGAAGCTTCCAAACTGTGATGTTCTTCCAGCAAATTCGGATTTAAACAGTGACATATCTTGAAATGCTCAATATCATTGCCCCTCCTTATGCCACATTACATTCTTTTGCTTTTTCATGCATATAAGCTTATGAGGTCTATAAATTCCTCACAATTATTAAATTCCTTCTATCATTCATGGTTATTAGGGAATCATTTACTATCATTCATGATTATTAGGGAATCATTTATTAACGTACCTCTAAGTAGACTGTCCAAAATGGTAAAAGAGGGGATGCCAACGATCATGACAAGGATTCTTCTTTGGCTTGGAAATGCCCAACACCATCAACCAAATGTAATATTCCTTCATGCTACTCTCTCTTCTCTGTGTCCCAGATCTGTACAGTAAGCAATATCTGACATTTACAATACTGCGATTTCTCATAGTCCACTCTACCCATTGATCACCATTATACAATCCTCTGAGCTCTCAATAATAAAATCGATTATAAATATTGATGCAGATACTCTGATATGACCAGAAATATTAGAGGTGTGGGAGAAACTTGAGCTAAAAGTTGCATTTACCTCTTACACCAGCTTTAAGCAGATTATAAAATTTGTAAGCAGTGATTAAATTTGAAGGGCTGGTCTTAATTTCAAATTAGATATTTGAAAAAGTTATAAGAAATAGTTGTATTTTGATTAACATGAGTAAATTAAATATATGTATTATTAAAAGTATGGCTTTGGAAACTGCACTTATAGCTCCTGAATTGTTTTTATATTAACTTTTAAATTGTTTTTTAATTTTTATATAAAATCCGGCTCTGTTTGTTAATGAGACCATAACATATTGGTAATAAATTAAAAAAAGTATGCTTTGAAATAAACATCTATTGAAGGGTGGGACTCCCATCTTTAATAAATGGAGTTTTTATTTTATATTTTACACAACAAGAACATTTTATCTTTTTAACATCATTGTAATTTTTTACAACATAAATTTATGGAAATCTTGTTATCTATTTAGAGTTGAATGTTCTTTTTTATTTCTTTGATGCTTGTTCCTCTTCTCAAAATTTTTTCATGTAATTCACATTTTTTTGTTTATGTAGATGAACATCACAGTCCTCATTTTGAGAATGACATTGTTGATTAGAATCTTGAGAGATACGAAATGCATCAACAAGTGATAGTTATCTATTATCCTTCTTAAAATGACCAATAGAAGCCATTTTCTCCTTACACCTATTCAATGAAAAATTTAAAAAAAAATAAAATTATAAAATAAATAAGTATTATACTTTCATCTTTTTTCTTAACTAAGTTTATTATTTAATTGATACTTTGAAACTAATACTAAATATTGAATATTTTCATTTCAACAACTTGATGCCTAATCAAACTGAACTTCATGTCTGATTTCCAAAGAACATCATCCCATTTCATACTAAAAAATGACTGTAAAAGCAATTAGAGGAAATGAAAGAAACTATATCAATACCATTACCAAACAATTTAATTAAGAATCTTTATCTAAAATCTCTAAAATACTTTTTTTCTAACATATCAAAGCATGACTTAAAAGAAAACAACTAAAGTGATTCCCAAATAGTCACCAAATAATTAACGTACACTACAATCATTCCTGCAAGCTATTATTATTCTAAAAATAAATGAATCTAAAACTAATTCAATATTAAAACTAAAACCACACTATTGAAAATAATGTCCATAAATTGCTTAAAGAAACTAGAACCTTTACTTAAGATATTTCATGTATCAAATTATAATGCAAGAGCATAATAAAATAATCCAGAAAAATAGATATGAAATCATCTACCTACATAATCTTAATTTTCATACTTTATTACATGGTAAAATATCATTGAGATAACTTACTCAACAAATACTTTATATAAAAATAATAATCATTACTTTCATATTAAAATATTTTTATAAAAGAATAAAATATTTAAATACTAATTATTGAATGAACATCTACAAAGTGTCATCTTTGAAAGCATTTAATAAAAAATGTGCATGCAAAATATTAATTTCATTTATTATGATTAAATTACCAGCTCCACACTTTTTAATATATCAAAATCTTCTTGAAAAAATATTAATAAAACAATATCAAAAAATAAAATATTTAAATACTAATTATTAAATGAACATATACAAAATACAATATTTTAAATGTATTCAATAAAAAATGTTCATATAAAATATTAATTTCATCAAATATGATTAAACTACCAGCTCCACACTTTCTGATATATTAAAATTTTATTCAAAAAACATTTTTAAAGCAATATCAAAGAAATTAAACATTTCTTATATCCACTCAAATTATAGAATAACCAATTCAAAACCACCTTAAAAAGAATCTGAGTAGTTAACCAATTGAAAGAGAAAATACTACAAAGACTTTGTAAATTAAAAAAGAGATGAAAACTTTGACTAAAAATTCAATATTAAAACTATAAATCAAAAAAAAAAAAAACATGCTATGCAAACTCCATTATGAAAACATTACAATAATAAAAGCATAACACCTTTTTAATGCATGAAGACTAGAAATGAATTCAAATAACATATAGGGTTTAAGTCACTTGCCCAAGGAATCAAAAATGTAAAAACAAAGACTTAAAAGGCATAAATTTGGTATGGCTTCACCATCGCATGAGACCAACACAAAATGACTATGGCAAATTTGAATTTGTAGAGAAGCCCAATGAATTCCTCTAGAAGATACATTAGTAAACAAAGCACCATATGACTTGTCAAACTCATTTTTAATGCATGTTTTTTTGAAAGAATGGGAAGTTAGAATTGGTCTATCGGTGTCACTACTTTATTAGTGACACACCGGTCACTAACTCACCATGTATTAAATATACTGAAGATTTACATGATCAAAAAAATATTTTGAAATCCCAAACCAATTGTCATTGTTGTCACTAACCAATCAACGATTCCCAATACTTGAAAGCTTGCCAATTTGTCAACAAATGGCTATTTAATGAAGTAGCACTTATTTTGTCATTTATTAAAAAAAACACTTCAACTTTGACATTTAAAATCCGAATTTTATTTTATTTTTACAACTAGTTTTTTAATTGTACTTCTGAAACGAGTTAGAGCCCATTCGATGGATTGTGACATGTTCAATTTTGATCACTTTTTGTAAGACCTATACAACTATCATCAATTATGACAAGTTTTATGAAAATCTAGGCGAGAATTTTACATCAAATAAAGTAAAACATCATCATTAAAAAGAATTAGGGATGAAGGTAATCAATCTATAGATTTCAAATATTATATGTGCCCACAAAAATTAAGTTTCAAATGTTATATATTCCCACCTACCACCCCCTCAGTACCTATCTACTCCAATAGTATTTGAAAATGCCCTTTCACCTAAATGCACCCTGTTATACCGATTCTAATTATAGGAGATTGAAAATTTATCAAACCAATATGTGATATTCTACCACTCCCTTAATGAATCCTTGTGAGTATTATTTTTTAGGTTAAAAGTGTTAAGGTGTGTTCACATTATTAAATTTGTAATAACATAAATATTGTTAATTAAACATTATTATGTTAATAGGTTTTTGTATGGTATATCATTGTTATGAATAATAACAATATTACATGAGTTAGTTTTATATATTTTGTTAGTTATACTGCAGTAAAAATATATTTCATATATAATCAATTGGTTATTTGAGTAAGGGTTTATAGAGATCCTGAGATCCCCATATATAAGTTTTGCACTTTCTATATAAGTGCCTTGTAATGCTTCTAATAAAAAAGTGTGTATGTGAGAATTATTATTTTGTGTATTCATTGTGTGAGTAATTTTCTTGATTATTTTATATTTGACTTATAAAATTAGTTCAAATATAATACCAAAATCAATATTTGGTATGAGAGTAAGGATTCTTCTATGAATTTAATATGAAGTATTAAATCATGAGGGGACAATCCTTTGGAATATTGTCCCTATAGATGTCCTTTTTGTATGAGATTATAATGTCTATTGAGTCACATGCATAGTTATAATTGTCATTCTTTGCCTTTTGTGCGGCTTAACCGTGTTTAGCTTCTTGTCTTCCATCAGGATTTTGACAGTCTACATTTTGAGGAGTTGACATGCTGTATTTTCTGCCCACGACCATCTTCAATCTCCCTACTGCAATTTTTTATTTCCAAAGAAGCCAATCCACACGTATCTGTCAATAGTCACCTCATGTGGCCTCTCCAATAGAATTTGACTTCAGAAGATGTCTCTATGCATTTGAATTTGCTATCGGCTCTCATTCCCTTTATTGACTTGAGAAACATTTTTGCTAAAATCTGATTGGGTGCCGTATATATTTTATTATTGTTTTTATTTCAGTCCAAAAAGGAGGTGGTGACTACAGTAAAAGAACACCATACATACATATATATTTGTTATTGTTGTTTGATGGAAACTAATATGGAATTAGGAGCACCTGTGAGAAATCACAGAAAATAAAGGCATCTATAGCAAAATAATTGTTGCATGTAAGTTTGCAGTAATATATAGCTTAAGCTTGAAAGACGTGGTAGATTATCAGGTGTGAAGCATAAAACTGATGCTCAGTAGCAAAGAAGGGCATTGAATAACATCGATGGCTCATACATCGTTCGATCTACTAGCTCATGGCCTGTGATTGAAGTGGATACACCTAGAAATTGACAACCTATAAGACATCCCCGTTACCTACAGTCTGTGCATAGTCTTCTAAGGCGAGCTACCAAGTATTTGGTACTTGTTTGATTTTTGTCCATCTGCTAGTATTTGTTTAGTCTATGGTTATTATTGCATTTTTCAGTTTAGGATTAGTTTTCGGTTTATTATCCTTTAGTTTAGGTTTCATTAACATACGGTTTTATAAGTTGTGGGTCAAAGTTAATATAATCCTCAAAGTGTCATTGAGTCTAATGCAATGTGTTTTGTCAAATGTTTAAATTTTAATGTCATAAAGTTGAGGTCCATTTCTTAATGTACAAAAATTTAATAGAGTCAAAGTCATTAATTAAGTTGTCAGTATCAAAATGTTATTTATTTCAAAATTTCAAAAATATTGATTGTTGAGTCATTTTTTTGTGGAGAGTTATTTTTATGTCAAAATTATTAAAGTTAATTCCATTTTATATAAATGATGCATTTTTGAGTGAATTTGTGTCAATTATGTATGTGGGAGAATTTCATCATAAAAAATGATATGAGCTTCAAATTTTAATTGATTGAGTAAGCATCTTCCTATATTGAAGTTTGGAAGAAACGGAGGCTGGAAGTTTAATAGCCTCTCATTAGCAACTACTAACGGGATCATTTTTGCTTTAGTGACACATTTTATTTTTAGTTGTGTGTTTAATTTCAGTTGTGTGAATAAGAACAAATGATATATACATGTTCATATTTTTAATAAATGAAATAAAAATTCTTCTGTAACTTCTCTAAATATGTGAAAGTGAAGAAAGCTAGTAACTGTACTACACATCGTGATGTAGTTTGTGGTAAGCCACTTGTAAAACCATTTTTTTGTGGTTGTCGATAATCTACTTGAAAACCATCCTATTTTGGTTGTTGGTAAACCATATGTAAAACCAACAGTAAGGTTTGTGATTGTCCTCTGAAAGTCATCGAATCATGAGTACAGGTGCAGATATTGGATTGATATTTTTCCCATGTTTACATTAAGGAAGTGTAAAGTACGGGTTAATAATGTTCACAAGGAGGTGAATGTTAAGGTGTGATCACATTATTAAGATTGTAATAACATCAATATTATTATTAAAAATATATTACGTTAATAGGTTCTTGTGTGATATATTATTGTTATGAATAATAAAAATATTATACGAGATAGTTTTATATAGTTTGTTAGTTATACGAATATATTATAGTAACAATATATTTCGTATATAGTCAATTGATTGTTTCACTAAGGGTTTATAGAAATCTTAGGATCTCCATATATAGGTTTTGCACACCCTATATAAGTGCTTTGTAATGCTTCAAATAAAAAAGTGTGTGTGAGAATTATTATTTTGTGTATTCATTGTGTGAGTGCTTTTCCTAAGTATTTTATGTTTGGCTTATAAACTCGGTTCAAATATAAAAATAAAATTAATAAAAAGAATTAACATTTCAGTACATAAAGATCTAGCTTCATAAAAGTAGCTATATATGTTTATATGTTTACTTTGAAGTACATGTACTCATGCCAAGCCACCTACTTTTTGGCTAAGCACACACCTCAAAGTGGGGGGAAAATGTATCCACCAAAAAATGACACATTAATATTGATTTAGTGTTATTTTATATATGTTTGGTGCATTTGTATATGTATAGGTAGTTGGTTCAAATTTGACGTTATTTGATTGTTATGAAGATTTTAATAGCCTAAAATTTATTTCATGCATCCCTGTGCTAACCTTGATAGCCATTTTATGATTTCATTATCCCGTGTTAGGACCAGTCATACTATCTTGACAATTTAAAATATTGTAGAGTCATGGCCATGTTGCGACTCCCTTTTGAATGGATGGGCGCACTCTACCCTTTTTTAATTTCTTGTTTCTAGCTTTTGAAAATTAACATTTGCATGAATTTTTCCAAAGTTTGAATTCCTGTTAAATCTAAAAATAGATAGGTGGTTAGAATCATTTCAACAATCAAGAATTGTGATGAAATTATCAATTTTTAGCATGCATTTTATTTTGAAGCACTTGTTAAAGTTATTTTTACCATGCAATTTATGTATATTGATGTCTTTGTTATCTTTGAGAGGTTTGATAAATTAAAATGGCCTTATCCATTTTCTACTTAAATTTTAGGAAGACGCAAGTTGAAACTCGTATGTAAAGTTAAAAATACCAAAAAAGTGAGCCAAATTAGAGATATTTTATAGATGAAAACATTTAATTGACAATTCTATTTTTTTTACATTTTAAGATTATAAACAATTGAATGTTCTAAACAATAAAACTGGAGTTCAACTCTTTTAAAAATCAATAAAACCTATATATTTTATTTTATATAATCAAAGACTTGAGATATTTTTAATAATTAAAATTTCAAACCTTTTTAACCTAAAAGTGAAACAAGTTATTATTCTTGGACCTAGTTGCATTGTATAGACTTGTTAAGACAAGACAATATTATAAGGATTGTAAAATCCTAATTTAGACCATTAGTACGGTCCTTACATCCTACTTCATTCAATTCCACATTTTAAGGTGACAAGTTGGATAACTTTTAGATTCACATTCTCAAATTAAGATTACAACAATAAACTTTAACACCATCCTTTAAACATGTTAAATTTGCTACCCCACCTCCACCTCCACCCTTGTCCCCAGGCCCCGCACCCCCAGCTCCATCCTCACCCCCACCCCCAACATATCATTATTTCTTTATTAATTTTACATTATTTATTATATTTTATATGTTTATAATATTTAATTTGAGGTAGGCACATCTAAATGTATATATTACTGTGATAATTGTGAGATCTATTTAAAACCTTTTATTAATAAAAATAAACAAAAGATTCATTATATAAAAATCAAACAAAATTCAAAAGAATTTAGGTAAACAAAACCTAACAATTGAATCAAAATTTAGATGTTTATTAAATTGTTATAATCAATGTTATTAAGAGGACCCAAATCAAAAAAAATGGATGAATAAAATTAAAAACAAAATAAAGTTAAAACACATGTCATTTTTAATATAAAATATATTTTGATTGATTGCATATTTGGAAGTATTATATGGAATTTTTGAATTATTTAGAATGCCGGTATCTTTCTCTATATTAAGACATAAATATATAGCAAATTTATAATATTGAATAAATATATATCTAAAATTGTGAACTCTTTTGGCTAAGCAGCCAAGAATAAAGGGTATCCACACTATTAAAATCACTTACAACATGATCCTCACTTTAACTGTTTGACTTTCTATATTAAATATGTTGAAGGATTTATACCTTGATGAATGGACATAAGCTACCATCATCCTTACCAGTTAAATTACAACCCTTTCGATTATAAAATATATTTTTCAATAAAAATAAGAATAATATAATAAACTTCGTGCGAACAAACTTTGCATGGTCTGCTTTCATATAAGAATTAATGCAAATAAAATTGAGTCAGCCACTCACACAAGAAGCATGAAAGAGCTAGAGTAGTTGGACATTTGCTCCGTCTGTTTTAAAATTGAACACACACCATATATGCATGACATCATAAACATGATCACAACACAACCTGCAATATTCTTCATCCTTACATTCTCATTACCAGCCATGGAGCTTTTCAAAGTACAGAAGATTGTGATTGTCATGGTACTTGTATTTTTTCAGTTATCTAATTTAGGGGCACTTTTGAACAGGGAATCATCATTTGTACAAGGCCAAAAGCTATCCCAGTTTTTAGATTATGAAGATGTGGATCCTTCCCCCGTGTCTTCAAGAGCAAGGGCAGGTCCCACTCCTCATGCAGAATCATCTGCTACACAGGCTGCTGCTGCTGCTTCTATCAACTGTGATAATTTAACTTGCTGCAAATGCTAGCCAGAGGGACACACACTCCATATATTATATCAAAAAAATTAGATGATCATGGAGCATGAAGCAGTCTCTATAAAATGATCCTTTATCCTATTAATTCTCTTAATCTCCAATGCTACTTAGGATAAGAATACTCCTGTTTAACTTTGCCTTGTATTGTTGGTTTATTCATATATTTATATATTGATTATTTTGTACAAATCATGTGGGTTGTATTGATTGCGTTGAGAGAATTGTTAGTAATTAACTGTATCAGAACTTTTAAATTATATTTATATATATATATAGACTTCTTTATTTTTAAATAGTTGATTATAGAAAATTTGAGTTTTTTTTTTTTCTAAAAGTAATGTTCAAAGTTTTTATTTATTTATAAGTGCTTTTCATTGATTTTTTTTTCTTTTAAAATTTATAATAGGGGTTATGTTCTAATTTACTTAATAGTCATCATATTATATATTGGAGTTAAGTTATCTTTTTTTAATAATTGAATCGGTCCAGTGTATGGGATCTTGGTTGATTGGTAAAGTTCTAGCATTTATTAAGATGAGGTTTAAAGTTCAAATTTTATTGGCATGTTCGAATGAGGGGAGTAATTTAATCAAAGTACCTGCGTATTATCAGAGTAGTCCGACCAACATCCCTAAATATTCATCAACTATACGAAAGCAGTATGAAACCTAAACACCAGTGGTACAAACACAATATGAAACTTGAGCACTTGATGACCCTTTTTACACCAATCCCTAATTTAATGAGACAGAACAACATCCCTAAATATTCATCAACTATACGAAAATAGTGTGAAACCTAAACACCAATAATACAAATACAATATAAAACTTGAGCACTTGGTGATCCTTTCTAAACAAAAAATTCACTTATTAATAATAATTAAAATGATAAATTAGATGGTCTTTTATCTATATTATATATTCTGATTATTCTTATGGTTTGATATTTTTATACTTTAATATTTGGTTCTCCCAAACTATTTATCTTCTTGCATGTTATGTCATACCTTTTTTTAATTGCAAATTGTTTAATAGTTTTTTTCCCATTTTTTAAAAATGTTAATTAAAATTTACTTAACGCACTTTCAATTCAATTTGTAAGTCTTAGAGGACAATTCCATTCCATTCATTTTTATATTATTAATAAATATATTATAATAAAAAGCAAAGTTATATTTTATATTAATAGATAACACGATTCAATCAAAAATTTAATTTCACTCATTTTTATACTATTATTAATGTATATTTATTAATAATAAATATATTATAATAAAAAGCAAAGTCATATTTTATATTAATAGATAGCACGATTCAATCAAAAATAATAATTCAACAATTAAATATAAAAGGTGAATATATATATGTGGAATTGAAGATTTATCCCACATTACATCATAACAATCTCAAGTTAAAGGGAGCGTAGAGAAGTTTCTCAAAATATGATGTAACCATATGTGAATCCATAAATAAATAATTAAAGTGATTATGTCAATGGTATGAGTGAATGGGTTTCAATTAAATTGTAAAAATTAATATTAATTAATTTATAAAATAATAATTAATTTTAATAGTAAAAAAAATATATTAGATTTAAATTTATTTATTTTAATTTTATATTAAATTAGAGAATAGTTTAATTATTTTCATATTTAGTACTATTTTATACAATAATAATTAAAAACAATAAATTATAATGATTGGAGAAGCGCTAATAACATATAATTTAATATTTTATGATATATGTGTTTTAATGAATATTTGATTTCTTCTAGAATATTTATAAGTACTTTATAATAATAGATATATTATATCCCTAACAGGACTACAATACTTGTGTATTAACAAATAATTAAAATTATGAATGGATTTGTTTTATCATAATGAGACTTTTCCCATTAGGAAATTGCATTTACATATTTATCTTGAATAAATAAAATTTCTTGTATTCCCTATTAAGGGATTTTGTTTCATGTATTTTATGTTATTGTCCTTCATTTTATTGTTTTTTGATTCTATATCAAGTTGATAGAGTTTAAGAACTTTCAGAAATAGAAGCATCAAGAGTTATCCAGATCCATTTGTAAGGAAGAAATCTTAATTTTTTAGGAAGAATGACTTAAAAATAAGTTCCATTCGTATGTTGACACTATCAATGCTATGAGACACAAAATATATACTATTAAAATTACAAACACATAAATTTACCCACATCTATGCATGTATGCCAACATGTTTCATATATATATAGAGCATGAAAAAGTATAAGATGCATACAATACACGTGTTAATGAACTAGGATACTCTTTCCCAAAAATAAAAAATCCTCTTTCAATTATTCATGATAGATGGCCATATGTTCTTCTAGTTTTTTCAATATTGCATTTGGTTACACCATTGAAACCTATCCTAGGTTTTTTTGGACAACAAAATGTTCATTTGTGATGTTAAGGTTGTATGTACTTTTAAATTGGAACTATGATTAAAAATGATGAAAAAGTTGCATAGTGGACATAAACTACATAAACATAATCTTGAAATTGTATGTTTAAGGGAACAATAGAAAGACAAAGTAAGAGCATCCATGAATATTATTGAGGTCATTTGATGTTAATAATCATAAAAATTTAAACAATGTGCATCTTTCCCTTGCTTGCACATAATAAACAATTGAAGACTAAAATAAACCACTTACAAAAACACCCTTGTGCACTTAATAGATAATTAAAGACTAAAACAAACTACTTAACAAACATACTAAAGAGGATGGAAATGTGATACATCATGTCCAATGTTATGTCAAATGTTATGACATAGTGAATAGCATGGAAAATATGATCTCATGTCCTATTATGATGGATTTGTTTAGAATAATAAGCCTTTTCTCATAAGGGAACTATATGTAAATATTTCTCTTGAGTAAATTAAATGTGATTTACTACCGTGACATGATGGATACAACCATGTTATATACTAAGGACAAAAAACTATGTTGACATGGATTTTTTAAAATCAAATATTAATTACCCCATGCTTTTTACATGTTATATGCCACGTGGCATGTACCATCTATAAGTGCCATGTGTGTATGGTTCGTAATGAAATGTAATGGGGCTTCATTCATCATGCCATGTGCCAATTAGTTTTAATATTCATATTCAAAGGTTGAGTGTGAAATTCATCATGAAAATTCATTATTATAAAATAGAATAACAATAATAAAGTGATTAGGATAGATACCTCTCTGCTCCCTCCATAAGACAACTTCTGGATTTCCTCATTTCAACATTTCCTCTTGGTATAGAGTCATGTTGTAACTTTATACAAAAATAACATCAAATCTACAAGGATGTTTATCCACTTTCTTAGAGGTAAGGGAAAGTTCACAACCTTTACATTTTTTGTAATGGTATATACAAATCAAGTATATATATTCATTGCTTCTATAATACCCTTTATTACAGTCTATACAATGCCCTACACTTTTTTTGTCTGTGTAATACCTTTTAAATTTTGTGTAATGTTAAAATGTTGTCCATTTTTCCACATAAAATAAATGAACCAATTAACCATTAGTCTGTATAATGGTTTAGTATTGTCCATCTTATTTCAATCTATATAATGCCCTACATCTTGATTGTCTATATAATACCCTTTACATTATGTGTAATGGTCTATTGTTATACATATTGATACATAAAGGAAAGGAACCTATGAAACATCACTTTATATAATGGTATACTCCCATTATAATTTTATGGACCAGTCTGAAAGTATTGAACAAATGAATGGCAAAGGTGGATGGCGACCTTCAATAATGTGAACTAAGGCATTTGAAGACTAGGGTGGATGTATGAGAGCAATGGGAAAAGGTTAAAAAATAAAGGGAGGATAACTTGAAGGAAATAATTGAAGGAATGAATACAACCATATCATCTTTGATAAAAGAGAACAAGGAGTTAAAGTTTTGTATTGAATTGTAAGGAAATAAAAAATACAGGCTCAGATGTGGCTTGAGGATCAAATTGCATCACTAAGAGTATATGAAGATAATGTAAGTGCTAAGAATATTAATTTAGAATCAAAGAATTATAAGAATGTGAGACAAAAGAAACATTATGAGGAAGAGATCAAAGTGTGTAAAAAAAATTCAATCCATCTTATGACATTCCCTACAAGAAATCCCACCACATCCATGCTTCCTAACTCTAATGCCAATGACAATGATCAATTAGTGTGTTTATTTACTATGATTCATTTCATGGTAGTTGTTGAATTTTATATATATATGGTTCATTTCACAGTAGTTTTTAACTTTTTATTTATTCTAGTTTGTGAAATTTACAAAATATGAATATGCATGCCTCACAAGAATGTGAAATTTGAAAAAAATCCTAACACCATGTGTGTTGAATTGGCTAAATATATATTTTCAAAGAACAACAAAATAATGAAATCAGTTATGAATATTTATACGCTTGTATATGTCAAATTAGTTGTATATATTTCAATGCTTTTATATGTCGATCACTTTTAATGTTTTTCCACATGTCCAATATTACTTTACAAGGATTCAAAATTTTAGGACATATAACATCTCATTAAAAATAAAACACAACCAAACAAATTTAGTTCAGAATATAAAGATCATTCTTCATAGAAACTATTGTTAGTCTACATATTTTATAGTTGCTCTATCTAATTATCTTGAAAAGTAATGCACTTTGATCACACTTTACATTTCAAAGGGAATTGGACATGTTTGTTTGCCATAAAACCCAAAAACAACCATATGATCACTTATCAATGTAGAGAATATTTTGTATGGGACAGTTACATCAAGATATTTATAGTAGCATCAACTCAAGTGTCCACATGTCAACACAAGTGTCTAGGGAACTAGAAAGAACATTTCCAAAATTAGATGACTAGTTCTTGAGCATCAGACAACCTGTTTCCACACTTGTACATCTCAAATCTATCTGCACATAATTACATAAGCTAAGTATTTTTCTTCTTTGTGATTATTCAATCAAAATATTGTTTGGAATTATAATTTATATATTTAGCATTTTCCATAATTTAGCATTATAATTGAATATTATAATATGCATTATTTAATTTGCCTACTTTAGGAATAGTTTAATCCATTATCATTTAGGCTAGTCCCTCTTAACTCTTTCCAAAAAGGGTTAAAAATTTGGTGAAACCAACCTCTAAGTCTTTTATGCAAATATTATCTTATTCTAGGGTTTTCAACCTCGTAAGATATTCGCTTGTTGTATTTATTCAAATTTGTTATATTCTTTACATACAATCTAGGCATAGTGCTATAATAGATGGTGTTTCTATTAAACATATCGAGCTTCCTCTTGGACCACATTAAATGTCTCAATCTAATACCATGTCAAATTATACTAATAATGAGAGTGCAAATAATGATATGATGTACATACTGAAAAACTTATTATAGAAGATATATCTAATAATGAGGATAATGAATACATGAGGACAATGAAAGTGAACAAGTAGATCAAGAATAAGTCAAATATGTAGCATTATTTTGTAATCATATTCATGAAAATCTTGAATATCTTCATAAGATCCTTCATACTATCCTGGACATTAAAACAACTAAAAATATTTTTGAACAACCAAGTGCATATATTGATCATGTTATTAGAGTTATAGGACATCCATGTGGATCCTTCTTTCACATCTCTCTCCACTCGAGCACAAAATTTCATACTACATCTAGTGGGGGCATGGTTTATGTGTTTAAATCATTATTCCCTAAAACTAATACAACTATTGTTACATCTTCTATGAGAACCATTACTACTTCAACCCAGTTACCAGTTTAAATGCCTATTTCAACACAAGTGTTTTCATCCCCTTTGGTGACTTATAAAACTTCACACCTTAGTGGTAAAAATGTTCAATATCTTTTTAAAAATACAAAAAAATTAGAAGCTAAGGTTACCAACAATGAGTAAGAATCTATGAAATCACCCCATACTATTGATTCACAATATGTATTGCATAAAACTCTTGCACCTGAAATATCTTTGTACCCCTTGCCAACTAGTTTTATTACACCAAATTTCACACTTTATGATGGCAAGGGTGATCCTGAGTAACATAGTTGATCCTTTTATGTGGCATCCCTAGATTATTCTTATAATGACAAACTTTTGACTAAATTATTACCAAGAAACCTAAATAACTATGCTTTGAGATAGTTATATGATCTACTAATCCAATCAGTAAGAGCATTCAAATACTTAACCAATCAATTCTTAGCACATTTTTCAATCAATATTACTGAAAATATGTCATATGCACAAATTTCCAAGATTAATCAAGAAACCAATGAACCCATTAATGAATATGTCTTAAGGTATAAAACAATGTTGGAAAAAATGACAAATTCAATGGCAAATAAAGAGCTTCAAGATATATTCAAACAAATTTTTCTTGCCCCTTTACATGAGTCTATTGTTTTCAATAAGTTCAAATCTTTTATGACTTATGCCATATTATTCAAGATAGATAAATTAAACTTATTGCAATGAATAAGCTTAAGTATATAGTAAACACACCAACTACATCTAATTATAAATTTACTATCAAACCAAGTTATAAGGTTAAACCTACTAAGGCTAAAAAGGACAAAACCACTATGGTTAATATAATGTCACAACAACCTAATCGGCTCATCTTATATAATGTACCCAAGAGATAATTTACATGATTACCTAAGTTTACAACATCATTACTTCCAAAGCTAGTAGAGTTTCATCTCATATCTCTCCCTTCTCCTATGGTGGTTGATACAAGTCAAACTTTACCAAAAGGATATGATGCCAATGCTTATTTTGACTACCACCAATGTGTAGAGTATTCTATGAACAGATGATATAAACTAAAGCACAAGATACAAGATCTTATTGATAGTGACTAACTTACCTTTGAGGATCCTCCCATTAGACTCATAACCAAATGATCATCAAAACTAAAATATATTTAATAATCCATTACAAGATCATTCTACCATAACCGTGGAAGTGAAAATGACATATCATGCACATCCTCCTCCACCACATTATGGGCATCCATTAGATGGGAGTACTGGTATATTTATACATTAGATACCTCCTATGGGTTTGAGACCTTCTATTTCATTTTATAATGGTGAGATTGTGGATGATGACTCAGATTTGCATTCTTTATTTATAAGGGCACATATTGATCGCAACCTATATATAGTGTTATGGTTGATAATGATGCTAGTGATAATGTATGTACCATGAAAGTAATCACACATTTGGGATACACACATCATGATTTATTCTCTTCAACTAAAATGATAAAAAATTTCGATGGTAAGACACAAAAAAAATTTAGTGAGATTGATTCACCTCTTTAGATTGGTCCAACACATATGACCACAACCTTTTTAGTTATACCACATACGAGGGTATTTGATATGTTATTGGGATGACTTTGGATTCATAAGCTTTGCATAGTACCTTCCAAATTTCATGGTTATCTTAAATGTATTTATTAAAATAGGATAATTATAGTTTTAGGTATTCCATATGAGCATCCTTTGTAATAGGTAACGTTTGTTCCACAACATTGATTATATAACCTATTAAGCTTAATCATGCAAAAAAATGTAAGTGGCAAGCAATCCCCTTTCTTAGGCACCATATACTCGAGACACATTTGCATTAAATATCTATAATGGACTCTTTGAGGTCCTCATTTATACCTCCATGGCCTAACCCATTAACTACATCAAAGTATGATGTTTTAGAATAGGTAAAAAGACCTAATATTACATCAAATAAATTAGAGAGAATCAAACAATGGGTTACATAATCCCATACACCTTTTGACACTAGTTTACTACCACATAGTCCTATGAAACATACATAGAGTATTCCATATTCTACACATTTAGATTTAGCACATATGTAGGATCCTTTGCAGTATGATTACTTTATGACACCACATTCAAAGTATATAGCACCCTATGATCATCTCTTAGATGGATCATCAGCAAGTAATCTCTTTCTAAACATTCCAAAAAAAAATCAAAAAAAATCTGAAGAAAATCAAATAGTCAAGAAAATACAAAAACATTCAAATAACTCAAAAATCCAAAAATATTTATCATTTCACATGTTTATTAGTTTTTGCATATGTTGTTTAATTTATGTTAATAGATAGCATATCATTTATATACATATATATGTTTCATAGGTACTTGAGTGTGATATATGCATATATTAGACCCATGATACTCAAGCATATAGATGTAGGACCTTTCCTCTTCTAGCATGATACACTATGTTCGGGCAATCTTGATTATATATGATCACAATTGATACATGTTCTATAATTTTATGATCATTTTCCATTTTATTACTGAGATTATATACATTACACATACTTATAATCATGTTTCTATCTTACACAATGTATTTGATATGCTATTCTATATGATATTTTGCTAATGTATGTATTTAGGGACTAAGAAGACATGCTTATGTTAGTTGCTTATAGTTCATTATTTCATTTATTTTACATTAGTTTACTTGAGTGTGCTTATTGTTTGTTTCTTTTCCTTATTTATGGAACATTGAAAAATGTTCCTTGCTTATTGGCCACAGTGCCCTGAATGTTTCTTGTTTATTGGATGTGTGGACATTTACATATGTACTTCACTTGAATGTGTTGCATTTGAACATGCCCCTCCTCCTTGGATCCCCTTTTGCATGACATTTGAGTACTTTAGCATCTGTACTTGATTTTTTGTTGAGATTTTTATCTTCTATATGTTTCCATGATTCATATCATGCATCTTAGGGCTTGTTATGTATGCATACTAAGAGGTTCAATAATAAATCTACTTTGACATGACATTACTATATGCTTATTTACTACCTTGATTTACATAGATATAAGAGAGTTGTCTCATCCCTTTGAGATAAGGTGATTATCACTTTTACAATCCCCTCAACTCAAAAGGGGGGAATTTTAGTGGGGCATGTCATAGAGACATGATTCCACAAATATATAGTTGATATAATCAACAAATTTTAAATTAGTTTACATCATTCAAATATACACTTGGGACATAATTCTATGCATTTGGAAAAAAATTGGGATAGTTTATAGATTTGTGATACATATTATACACATTTTATAGAGTAAAGGTTACATTTTTATATATATTTAAGCTTGAAACACATTTAAGGTGCACATGTACCAATTTAGAGATATACTTTTAAATTATACACATATTTATACACTAACCTTACCAAGATGCATTGTTTGATATTTTGTTTGTTGTAGCAGTTGGCTCTTTTTGAGTAGTGAAATCAAGATTCTAAACCCTTAATGGACTTGACACTACTTCTATTATTTCATGTTGATATGGTTGTACCATTTTACTTGAGCAAGATTGGCTAGATTAGCTAGGTTGGTTATATGAGATATCAATGCACTTGAGTTATGTGATTGAGATTTTTTGCTCTCAATGGACTTGGAAAAATTCATCCTTATACCAAATTATGGAAATTATCACCCTTTAATTCCCCTCTTCACATATCCAAGGTTCATTTGTGAACCTCTCTCCAATACTTCAACTAGGAAGCTTCTCTACCAAAACAAACTACCAAGGGGCAACATGGTTGCATATACACACAGGTGTACTCCTTAATATTTTTCTTTAAACTAATTTTAATTATTTAATTTTAGATTATATACACTAATTACACCTATAACATGTTCTTGGTTGTATGTCATACACATACAAAAAATTCAAGTGGGGTTCAAGAAAAGATAAGGTGTGTTGTATGTACCATAATACACTTTTCTTTCCTTAACCTAGTAAATTTAATACATGTGCATTATAGATTAAATGGGTGAAGTATATGCTTAAATTTTGATATATATGTTAAACTAGTCTTGTACACTTGATAAATATCTCTCAATGCTCTACCCTTTAGTTTGACCTTCCTTACAATTGAAAGGCTGGTGTTCACCACCTCACTCAGCCTAAATGATTATTTCTCAATCTAGTCTAAATTTTGATTATCTAGATCACCTATAACCCATATAATACTTAAAATATAATATATATCCTTCACTTTAATCTATATATCCTCAACAACTTTCCTCCTTCCTAGACAATTACATTCATAATAAGATAGTAGCATTGATACTATTGTCCATGTTTCAACACAAGTGTTTTTGCCCTACAAACACTCAAATTTGAAAATATTTCAATGTGTATGGGTTGGCCTAAGAACTGCATTAACCCTCATGTTAGGGTAATTTCAAAATATCCAGTACAAATACAATTCAAATCCAATTTATTTGGACACCAAGAAATCACCTCTCAAGCTTAGACATACTATTGAAAATCAAATCGCACGACTAAGCTACTCTAACCTATTCATCCCTATTTACATATCAATCATATAATCAATCATACTAAAGGTATAAATTATTCAAAGAACAACCCATGAGTCATATTTGTCAAGTTACAAGCTAGATTATTGTATGCACTCACATATAGCATTATATAATATTATTCACACACATACCAACACATAGGGGAGAATTACATAAGTATGAGTCCCTCATTTGATAATTATTAATATAGGAATTATTGGCATAAATTTTTTCACCCTAAGACACTCTATTAAACTCATATAATTTTATGCAACATTGAATCATCCCTCAATTTTTGGGGAACTTGTAAGAGAGATGAATCTCTAGTTTATGAGGGCTAGCTCGCTAGATTCTTCTTTAAATACCTATCACCTAATCTAATGCTTGTTCATGAAAAGAGTTATAAGTTTTGAATAAAATTTAAACTACACTAAAGAGGTGATCCACCAAGATATATCCCATAGAATATCAAACTCCTACTAAACAACAAAGCTTTCCAAGACCAATTCTAGGCATTAAAGGATTCTAACATAATTGCTTCAATGTGAAGGTAGCATACATGGGACAATCAACATGATAACTGATATATGGGTATATTTCACACCATATAGATAATTTCTTACTTGAATAAGAGCTTAGTACAATCAATACACTTCACATGACCTATCAAAATCAAATTTCTTGCTAAAACATGAAGGATAAAGGGAGTAAGGATGATACTATCACTTGGCTCCACTATTCATCACTCACACGCTTAGACAAAATGTTTAAAACTCAGAATTAAATTGAATTAAATGTTTAAATATAAATTTTAATGTCATTCCAACAGGTCTTTTCCATACCAGCTATGGTTACTTGCAATAGCCAAAATGGCTCACATTTATAGAACTTGGAAGAAGAGAGAGAAAAGAGAATTTCAAGAGGCACAAGGACAAGTGTGCAAAGATGAAAACTAGTTAAAATGAATTTTGATGAAGATATGGGGTGATACATTAAATATTATGAGTTAAAAATGTCCTCTCAAATCATTTAAGACCTACAAAGTGGTTTAGAAACTCCTTTCCTTAGATAGAAAACTGCCCCTCATGATTTGCTTTCCAAAACTACCTTATCATTGTAACTGATCAAGTCTAATGATGGGTTTTAATAGGAGGGGTTAAAAATAATCCCTCACATGAATTTTATTATCCTTTGATCATTCTTATCATTTTGGCCATGCACAATCATCCATGACAGTCCCAAAATGAGCTCTCTCCATGCACCTCTCACACTTGGCACCTAAAACCTTCCCAATTATTTAGTTTTATCAATGCACAAGGGGGATTGACACTTTTAAAATGTTTCCATATCATCAATTTCAATAAATTATCCTTAAAAGGCTTTCAAAATTGAGTTTCACTACTTTTCCCCAAGTGTTCACTATTTGCGCACTAGACTGGATAAAATGAAAGAGATAATAGATAGGCTTATGAGTTTATATGGATAATAAAATTTACATGAGGACTTATAAAAATCATAAACTCTCATCCAAAAGTGATTTGGCCTCTTGAAAGTTTTCCATGCTTTCGAAACACATAAAAAGGTCAAAAAGAGCCCTGTTATGACCTATTCCATATAGGTCCATACAAAAAAATTACATTTGAGGATGACTAAGATAATCCTATACATGTTCCAAAAGTTTCATGGAATTTACATCTCATATTCATTATTAATTTTCAATCTTTTCCCAATCAGGTCCTTACGTAGGGTTTGCAAGGGTTTCTGGTGGTTTGGACTCTTAACGATTGTTCACAAATAAAAAATGTTAGAATAATTTAAAAATTAAACTAATTTATTATTTGGTACCCTTCATAACTTTTCCAATCACCTCAAGGTCCCATGCAAAGCACTATGGAAGATCCAAGCATTTGAAGTTGGCATTAGAGCTTTTTTTGTGCATCCTATGAGGGTTTGAGCACATCTTAAGCCAAAAATGGTTTCTTGGAAAGTTTTAATACAAAAAAATGTTTAATAACCTCTTATAATTACATATAAACATTATAAAATCCCTATAATATCTCACCAAGGTCTTATAATGAAATTGACCCCTATTTTGAGACTAGGTCTATACCTTGCCAATGGGTCTACCTACACCTTTGATCCAAAAGACTCATATTTTAACTTACCATGAACTTTAATAGATTTTAAACATAATTTTAACTCCCATATTCATTATTCAAAACATTATAATTATTTTCAAGGGTTGGAATTTGAAACGACCTTGCATTTGGAGCTAAATTTGCATGTTGGTTCACTAGGTTTGCCTACAGACCTTGACTAAACAACTTTGTTTAAATTCAAACCTTATATACTAGTTTATTATTTTTATCCATGTTTTTTACATATATATAAACCCTATTTAATAATCAAATTGATCTCTGGTTCACTATTCATCACTTTTCCCCAAAACCATCAATCTTATGCATGGGAAAAGCACCTTACCTCTAAGACAAAATAGAAGAATATTTACCTATTTTTTTGTGTAAAGTGAATGATTGGGAAGATTTATAATGTCATAATTACTAATTTTTCCAATTTTTTTTGGCTAATTCCATGTTTATGTGGTCTAACCATCTCAATCTTCTCAAAAAAGGGGTCAAAAATCTTGTTTTCTTGCAATTTTTGCCCAAACCTCCTCATAAATGATCTTTACAAACTACTTTAATGATTATAAGTTGTTTATACATGATCTCCACACTAATTTAATTATTATTTAACATTTTAATGCACCTAAAACCTTTCTCCTAAGTGAAATCTCCATTCTTACTCCTTGAACCAAGGGTTTCCTAGCCTATCTATACGTACTAAGTTCATTTTGCCAAGAGAGAAAGGTCTTTGGGTATATTGAGAGTGTCTTGGGAATATAATTACATTAATTTTATCATGGTGAATAATTTTACACTATTTTAAATCTTCCCTTCCTTCCTAGGTATTTAAACTCTCATCTTGCCCCTTCCAAGCTAGGACTCTGCCTAACTACAACAGTGGATTGAGATGTTTTCCTATAGATACCTCTCTTTGAATATCCTATCAAGGTGTAAAATACATTATATAGATTAATTTTATCTCTTATAATTTAAATTTTATCCCATTCCCTTGATCCTTAAGTAATACTATCATCTTCAAGGCTTCCAATTGCTCACTGCCTGAATTGATTGAGACACTTTCTTGTTCAAGCCTTGTTGTGGGCATATCTTTAGGTTTTGGAATTTATTTTGGTAAACGTGTTTATAAACCTCCCCTAAATCATATTGAAACATTTTAAGTCTCATTTAACCCATTTTTCACCTAACCAAGTTCTTCTTTATCATTTGGAACTCCAAGCATATTCACTGCTTACATAGTCAACCATATACCCCTGCCTGTAGGTTAACCCCCACATAGTGACTTGTTATCTTACTTGAGTCTTTCTTATGATGTGTGTTTGAACCTATATTATATTAATTTAATCCAAAAAATACATACTTGAACTATCAATCACCCTTGAGAACCCTAAAACATCAACTAAGCATCAAAACTAGGGTCAATGTCTAGTGTGCTGACTGTAGGTGAGTATATTTCTGTTTAAGCCCTTGTTTGTGATGATTTGATTCTGCTTGAAGTACCATAGTAATAAAGACAATTTTTATTTCCTTTATTCACTTTAACTACTAATAACAAGGTCAAAACATCACCTTTTATCTCACTGTCTAGTAATCCTACTGTAAGTGTCACTTCCCAGGCATGTGTACAAACAAAAGAGAGTGCTTAGGGGTCAAAACATTAAATTCCATATTCTCTTTGACATCTTGGCTCATGAGTATCACTTGGATCAGTTATAATCACTCCCTCATGGAAAATAAACCTAACTTACAAATTTAGTTGAAATAAGCAACTTTTGATCTCAAACCTATAGAACTTACTAAGGTCTTTCAGTATGTTTGAGCATGGTTTTGAGTTGTTAAAACACCATATTTATCAAGTGTTTCATTCTCTTTCTCTTACCAATATATATCCTCATGGTGAGACTCTCCAAAACTCACAATTCACCTTCCCCAAACAGACTCTTGGATTCTACAACCAAAACATAAAAGATGTAAGCTCTCCATTTTGTCTATTTAAGGAAAAGGTCCCTGTATCAGTCTCCTTGCTTAGTAAAGTCTTCCCAACACAATGATTGGCTCTTAAGGGTATTAATCATGTTGTCTATGCCATCAAATTACCTCATAAACCTCATGAGGGATCAATCCTATAGAATAGCTCTATACAAACCCTTGTAGCTCTGCAAATGACACTTGAAGATATTCATTTGACTGTATGTGAGGCAATGAGGGTGATACACCACTAAAAAAAGCCTAGGATAAGTTTTCTTAGGTGTATTTATTCATCCTGAACCATGATAATAAATTTGGGCACAAGGATATTCCTCTAAGCATCAGCATAACATCATCAAGACTATAAGTGGGTGTCTTGAGTTGTATATGCAGACAAAAACATGAAAGAGAATGAATTTGCAAGGGTAAGGTTCTTCAAACACTTAAAATGTAATTTTAAACCTTTAGTTTGGATAACCTCATCAAGAATATTTTGAAATCAACTCAAAACACTCTCTTTAATGTGTACAACCTCCATTCAAGGCACCTGAGATGACTGTAAGTGTGAAAGGACTAGTCTACAAGCATACACAAGCCTAGAAAAGGATTTATTAGGAACTTAAGCTTTTAAAAACCAAGAGAACCATGGAAATTTCTTAGGAATCATGGATAAAAACTTAAAACAAACAAAACCATCAAATCAAATCAATAAATTCTTAAACAAGTGCAAACAGTGACCTCTTTATTGGGGATCAACCAACAATGTTGATTACAATATGAAAGCAATTAAATACAGAATTAAGCCAGAATGATAAGTAACTAGAATGATAAATAGAAAAGAACAAGAGATACAAGAAACCACCCTAAAAACTTGTATTAAACTCTTTACAGAAGGAATTATAATTGAAGAAACTTCTTTTCTTCCACACCTCTCTCAGATGTACAGATCTCTTCTTAGATCTCTTTCCCTCAAGAGTTCTCTCTCTCAATTACAATACAAAATTGTACAGTCCAATTCTTAATAAGCTATGAAGATTTAATCCTATATATAAAATTAGGAAACATGAGCATGCATTTACAACCAATAGATGCACCTCCTAAACAAGGGCTCTAAAACAGTCTTACTATAGATAGAGACGCGGACTTAAGACTATGACTTAATCCTATCATGAAAACAATCTGTTTTATCCACGAAAATAACATTCTGGATGCACAAGTAACCGACATCAGTTCCTGCCTGCTTGCACCTGACTAACATCGGTCGATCCATGACCGACGCCGGCATCTCCTAGTCGACCCTGATCGATGTCGGTCGCTCCTGACCAACGCCGGTGACTGTGTAGTTCCTGCAATCCTATAACTTGCTCATTTGGTGAAGCTTTTAGCTCCACACCCTAACAATCTCCCACTTGGAGATAATAACTACACCAGTACCTATACAGCAACATCTTCTAGCTCCTACATCTTCAACTCAATCATGAAGACCAACGAAAGTTGAATGAAGATTCAACTTCTCCTTTGTAACCAACTTGGTTAACATATCCGCAGGATTCTTATCTGTATGGATTTTCTCTAGCTTCAACTCACCATCCTCCAATACCTGCCTAATGAAGTGGTACCTAAGCTGTATATGCTTTGTTCTTGAATGAAAGGCTGAATTCTTAGCCAAATGAATTGCACTCTGACTATCACAGTATAGTCTGCAACTCTCTTGCTCCTTTCCAAGCTCTTCCATGAATCGTGTCATCCATATCATCTCTTTGCTAGCCTCTGTGACTACAATATATTCTACTTCTGTAGTTGACAAGGCAACAACCTTCTGCAACTTTGATATTCAACTAACCACCGTTCCACCAACAGTGAAAACATATCCTGTGGTGCTTCTTCTGCCATCCAAATCACCTACCATATCTGAATCTACATAGCCATGTAGAGAAGTATTTGAACCTCCATAGCACAAATGCCTACTGCTGGTCCCTTTCAGATATCTAAGGATCCACTGAATTGCTTTCCAGTGTTCCTTCCCTTGATTTGCAATATACTTACTTACAACTCCCACAGCTTGGGCAATATCAGGCCTAGTACAAACCATTTCATACATTAAACTTCCTACTGTGGAAGCATATGGAACTTTTCTCATGTACTCTACCTCATCATGTGAATTAGGACATTATTATTTACTCAACTTAAAATGTCCATCCATAGGTGTGCTTACCGGTTTTGCATCCTGCATATTGAACTGTTTCAACACCTTGTCCACATAATCCTCTTGAGACAAAATCAACCTGTGATTTTTCCTGTCTCTCTTGATGCTCATGCCAAGGATTTTCTTTGCTGCTCCCAAATCCTTCATGGCAAATGTGTGAGCTAATTTCACCTTATGCTCAGAGATATCCTGCATGTGTGATCCTGAAACCAGGATATCATCTACATACAACAACAAGATAATATATCTACCATTATCCAATCTCTTAAAATACACACAATGGTCAGATTGACATCTACTGTAGCCATGCTCAGTCATAAATCTGTCAAACCTCAAATACCATTGCCTAGGAGCTTGCTTGAGGCCATACAAGCTTTTCTTCAATCTGCACACTAGCTTCTCCTTACCTTTGACCTCAAATCCTTCCGGCTGTTCCATGTATATTTCTTCATCCAAATCTCCATGAAGAAACGTTGTCTTAACATCAAGCTGCTCAAGATGCAAATCTTCAATAGCAACTAAAAACAGTACAGTCCGTATAGAAGTCATTTTAACAACAGGAGAAAAAATCTCACCAAAATCAATACCTGGCTTTTGTGCAAATCCTTTCACTACCAACCTAGCCTTATATCTCATCTTTCCATTCTCACCTTCCTTCAACCTGTAGATCCATCTATTCTTTAGTGTCTTCTTTCCTGCTAGCAACTCAACCAAATCCCATGTTTGGTTCTCTCTCAAGGAATCAATCTCCTCATTCATGCCTAGCTCCCACTGACTCTTGGATTCCACCTGTATTGCTTCATCAAAACTCTCTGGTTCTCCACCATCAATTAGCAATAAATAGAATAATGAAGGGGAATATCGAATTGGAGGTTTAATTACTCTTTTTGACCTCTTGATGGGCGTTTGAGACTCATCTACAACACGTTGTCTGCCCAAATTCTCTGACAGTGATCGACCTCGGTCACTTCCAGGCCTGTTACTGACCGACGTCAGTTCTTCCTGACCGACGTCGGTTCCTGCCTGATCGACGTCAGTCACTGTCTGACCGACATCAGTTCCTATATTGCCGACGTCGGTTCCTGTCTGACCAACGTCGGTCTCTGTGTTTTTCTTTCTATGATTATTCTTTCCCGCGAGCTCTTTTTGGACCGTCACCTCGTCCAATTCTCCATTGCTCTACCCAGATTGATTCTGCTTCTTGAGCTGATCACTATACATCACTTTTTCATTGAAAACAACATCTCGGCTCCTAATTATTTTGTTAGTTCCTAGATTCCAAAACCTGAATCTAAAATCATCAGAGCCATAGCCAATAAATGTGCACCTAATAGACTTAGCATCCAGCTTCTTTCTATTTTTCTTATCTACGTGCACAAAGGCTTCACAACCAAAAACTTTGAGAAATGATAGATCTATCTTTTTACCTATCCATGCCTCTTCTAGAATTCCACCATCCAGAGCTGTAGAGGGTCCTCTGTTAATCAGGTAAACTGCAGTATCCATAGCTTCTACCCAAAACTCTAAGGGCAACCCAGCATGCAATCTCATATACCTTGCACGCTCCATGATTGTTCTGTTCATCCTTTCAGCAACTCCATTTTAATGAGGTGTTCTTAGAACAGTCCTTTGCCTGTGGATTCCATGCATTTAACAATACCAGTTGAACTTGTGGCTACAAAACTCACCACTATTGTCAGATCTCAGGCACTTCAATCTCTTGCCTGTTTCATTCTCAACCATAGCTTTCCAAATCTTAAACGTGTCAAAAACATCAGATTTCTTCTTAATACAATAGACCCATACCTTTCTTGTAGCATCATCTATGAAGGAAACATAGTACTGTGATCCTCCAATAGAAGCAACTTGAGCTGGTCCCCACACGTCTGTGTGAACAAGCTACAATTTATGCTTCTTCTTTGTTGACCCAGTCTTAAGAAAACTCACTCTCTTCTGTTTTCCAAAAATACAGTCTTCACAAAAATCTAGATCTATGCTTTTCAAATCTGGAAACATACCTTTTGACTTAAGAATTGTCATTCCCTTCTCACTCATGTGGCCAAGCCTTTGATGCCACAACTTTGCATCTACATCTGAAGTAGATAATACAGAAGGAGAATTATCAGTAATACAATTACATAAATAGAGAGTACCTACTCTCTTACCTCTAGCCATTACAAGTGCACCCTTGGAAACCTTCCAAGCTTCTGCTATGAGAGTTATTGTACAACCCTCATCCCCTAACTTTCCTGTAGAAATCAAATTCCTCTTCAGGCTGGGAACATGCATGACATCTCTCAACACCCATGTGTTGCCATTCTACATTTTCAGCTGCACTTTTCCTTTGCCAACAATTTGGCAAGGCTCATCATCCCCTAAGTAAACTATTCCAAAATCTCCATGGACATAGTCACTGAAATATTCTCTATTGGGGGTTGCATGAAAAGATGTACCAGAATCTAAAACCCAAGATTCTATATTATTATGCAAAGAGAATATAAGAGCATCTTGTGCAATACTTGCAACTTTTGCTTCTTCTTTACCTTCATGATGTCTGTCTTCTTTAGGCTTTGACAAGCAATCTTTGCTTATGTGCCCTATCTTTCCACAATTCCAGCAGGCTGTCCTCCTGCCATTTCTAGAATTAGATCTACCTCTCATCTTTGACTTAGATCTTGATCTCCCTTTCTTGCTCTTCTCTTTTTGCCTTCCCCTGCTCTCAAAACTTAAAGCGTTCCCTGATGTCTCCTCTATGTTTTTCTTGTGAATTTCTTCATTCAAGATTACACTAACCACATCATCTAATTTTAAAATATTTGAAGCAGATGCAGTATTACTAACTGCCATTACCAAGCTATGCTAGCTTTCAGGCAAAGAACATAATATTAAAAGAGCCTTAATTTCATCATCAAATACTATTTTGACTGAATTTAATTGATTCACAATACCATGGAAATCATTTAGATGATTAGATACAGATCCACCTTCTTGCATTTGCAAATTAAATAACTGCTTCATAAGATATACCTTATTTGAAGCTGAGGGTTTTTCATATAAATTTGTTAGAGTATTCATTAACTCTACCGTAGACTTTGCCTGTGATAAATTAGATATCACAGTAGATGCTAGACTCAATCTTATAGATCCAAGAGCCTTTCTATCAAGAACTTCCCATTCTTCATCATCCATGTCTGTGGGCTTCTTTGCAACTCCACCTAACGGTAAGTATAGATCCTTTTGATATAGATAATCTTCTATCTGCATTCTCCATAATTGGTAGTTCTTGCCATTAAACTTCTCCATTCTCAATTTACTTTCTTCTGCCATTGCTTCTCCCACTCAAACAGAAATCCCTGTGAGTAACCTGTAATCAATACACACTAACCAGATCTAAAACACTTGTTAGTCAACCTGAGCTCTGATACCACTTGTTGGGGATCAACCAACAATGTTTATTACAATATGAAAGCAATTAAATACGGAATTAAGCCAGAATGATAAGTAACTAGAATGATAAATAGCAAAGAACAAGAGATACAAGAAACTACCCTGAAAAATTGTATTAAACTCTTTACAAAAGGAATTACAATTGAAGAAACTTCTTTTCTTCCACACCTCTCTCAGACGTACAGATCTCTTCTTAGATCTCTTTCCCTCAAGAGTTCTCTCTCTCAATTACAATACAAAAATTGTATAGTCCAATTATTAATAAGCTATGAAGATTTAATCCTATATATAAAATTAGGAAACATGAACATGCATTTACAACCAATAGATGCACCTCCTAAACAAGGGCTCTAAAATAGTCTTACTATAGATAGAGACGCGGACTTAAGACTATGACTTAATCCTATCATGTAAACAATATGTTCTATCCACGAAAATAGCATTCTGGACGCACATGTAACCAACATTAGTTCCTACCTGCTTGCACCTGACCAACGTCGGCTGATCCATGACCGACGCCGGCATCTCCTAGTCAACCCTGACCGACATCGGTCGCTCCTTACCGATGCTGGTGACTGTGTAGTTCCTGCAATCCTACAACTTGCTCATTTGGTGAAGCTTTTAGCTCCACACCCTAACACTCCTCATAGTTGTAAATGCATAAAAAGTTGCATGGAGTGTTAGAAATGGTTCATAAAGGAGGATCCACAAATATGAGAAATATTTCTATTAAAGTGGAGTGCACTCAGAGAACTTTCACCCACTAAAACCATTCTTCCCAACTCCACCTGTACGGTCCACACCAAGCACTTGAAAATGACCTTCCTTAGCTTGCAAAGAGAAAATGGAAGAAAAGACGTTGAAAATGGACTTTTTGACATCCTAATTGAAAAAAATCATTGAAAATAGTTTGGGGAGGTTAATATTCATTCCACCCACATTTTTAGTTGCAAGTGAGATCATCTATTCCGTATAAGTGCCCAAAAGGGCCTAAAATTAAGGAGAAACTCCCCCTTTCTACATATAACTGACTCTTTAACTAACACTGACCACTTTATAACTAATCTTGACCTCTTCCACATTTAGATTCACTTTTTTGACAAATTTGATAACTCCACCATCTGTATAAGTCATTTAATAGGCTAAAATTGTGGCCAAATGACCCTTTTTGCACATAAAACCTAGTAAGTGGACAATTTATGACTTGTAGACACCTTAAAACAAATAAAATACCATCTTAGGACATTTTAAAAATAAATTGATCCTTTGACTAAGTTTGACTAGGTTTGACTAAGATTGACTTTAGTTGACTAGCCTAGTACAAGGAGGATGGGATTCAACAAGGACTAGAGGAAGGATAAGTGAGACATATAGGACAATAAAAGACCCCATAAGACTAATGAAACCTTCTTAAATTTTTAAAAATAGTATGGGTTGACCCAAATTTGACTAGAAGTCAAATTTGGTCAACAAGCATCACTCATTAATAGAGGGGTATTTGAGGTTATCTTGATATTGTGAGCCTACTAACCCATTTGTTGGTAAGGTAACCCAACCTAAGGTGAAAGAGATAGGGTTTTATATATAAATATTCATATAGAGTATATGTGCATGATCCATATATATCATCAAAAAGGTGATCAAAAACCTATAAAGACCAGGGGGTCAATTATCAGTGTAGCGAATATTTTGTATAGGATAATTGTATTGATATATAGACAGTAGCATCATCACAAGTTTCCACAGGTTGATGTAAGTGTCCAAACATCCAAAAATAATATTTCTATAATTAGATGACTAGTTCATGAGCATCAGATAACCTTTTTCCATGTATGTACATATAAAATCTATTTACACATCATTACATAAGCTAATTATTATTTATTCTTTGTGATTACATAATTAAAATATTGTTTGGCATTGTAATTTATATATTATACATGTTCCATGATTCAATGTTGTAATTTATTATTATAAACTAAATTATTTAATTGGATTATTTTAGGAATAGGTTAATGCATTGTTGTTTAGGTTATTCCACCTTAAATCTTTCAAAAATGGGTTAAACAAGCAGCTAGTACAAACCTTTTTACCTTTGATCATGATGAGTTACCTCCAAACTATATTTTGGATCAACATTTACTCTTTCACATTCAAGTCAATATAAACAACAAAGGGATTAAAGTAGTCCTTGTGGATAATGGTTAGGGATTATGGATTAAACATTTATAATGACTCCTTTCTTAGTCCACATGGAATTGGAAGATGAGCCTTCACCAACTCAAATATGATCATTGAAGGTTTTGAAAATCAACCAAGAAAGGATCTTGGAGATATTACATTGAATGTATCCCTTGTACATAGGTTTGTATCCACTGAATGTCAAGTAAAATCTAATGATGTGAGTCATAAGATATTATTTTGGAAAGCATATTTTTTTAAAAATAGGATTTGTCCTATCTACCTTACATAGATGATTGAAGTTTTAACATGAGGGAACCATATAAATATGTCCTATGAATTATGTACCATTTAGATATTGTAAAGTGCCTAGGCCTCAAAATATTAGTGTCATTCATTTGAACCAAACTTAACCAACCATAGTGGCACCTAAACAAGTTATTCCACTAGACCATTTACACAAATTCCAAATTGGTGATTGTATTAATACTTGAAAATATAATTAGGAAAATCATTGTGAATTTTATAATGTATATGATAATCTATCCAAGCTAAGATTTACACTAATTTGCCTTTGGGATTATGGATATGATATGATCACATTTGTCATTGGATGAATCTATATTACTTATCAAAACCATGAAACACATTCAAACATTAATAACTATTGTAAATACATATTAAGATGATAAAGGAGAAGCGAATATGGTAGATGCTTGTTGTAACACACATAAGCCATGAAAATATGTGAGTATTATTCAAACCTCCTTGAAAATATATGGATACAGATTCAAGTGTACACAAAATATGGGTTATAGTGGTAAAGGACTTGAAAAAAAGAGAAAGGTATCATATAGCCTATTCATCCAATTATTGATAAAGATAAACAAGGAATTTATTATGATAATGATGACAAAACAAATAAAAAAATAAGTGTGGAAATAAGAATTATAAATCACATGCTAAACTTGTAATGTACCTTTTGATAAGAAAGATAGATATTTGAATGCTCACAATAATGTCAATAATATAAGGGGATATGAGCCTTTCATTAACTCATGGCATAACGAATTTGTTCCATGACATTTGTCATTTTTATCAACAATGTTTGCATCATGCCAAGAACATGTCATCATACCATGTAGTTCTAGATACTCTTTTGTGATTCTGCACAACTTTGAAAGTGTCGATAACCTTAAGGACAAAATTATAGTGGTGTTACCAAAAGATGATAAAATAATGATTAGTTATGAATTAGTTTCAATAATGTAATAGTCCAACCAATGCTTTATCTTCCTATTTTGTATATTAATAAATTATTTTATTATTTGTAATAAGTAGTGAAATAGAGATAGACTATAAAGTAGTGATCAAACATCACAATAACAACTAACTGCTTAGATCATTATATATAGCTATTGCATAATATAAATTTACTATTACAATTTAAATATGGTGTCCCACTACACTCTAATATATCTATCAACCTCTATCATTTAATCATTCACTTCCACATTAACCCATTTAATTTTTAAGTGTGATTTTCTAATGGATCTCCTCCTAAGGCCCAAATTAGTGGTATCAGAGCATACACACTTCATATCATCTAAAATTTGAATCAAAGTTATATTTGAAATCCTTCTCAATTTGTATGCCCACTCATATGAATTTTGATAGTAGTAAGATAGGGCTCAATACTTGTGACCCTTAATCATACCTACCTTCACATTCTCATATGATACATAAAATACCCTCAACAACACAAACTTCATATATGTTCTAGAAGCTGATAGAGGATGCTTTGCAAAGGTAATGAGAATAATTGGAAGAATGCCATGCATTTAAATGATCATATATCATTGATCATTATGCTCAACTTATCAAGCATGTTTACACTAATTATGATAAATATCATTCATAATAACCTTTTGGTGGTAATACACAATATAAGGTATAAGTCAATCTAGACATCCATATGCTTGAAGGCATAAAAAATGGTGTTTTATTTTCAATAGTACCATTTGAAAATGAATCCTTAGAAGAGAATTTAGAGTCTAATATCAAATTATTTGAGTTGATATTTAGTTAAATATCTCCTTAGTTTTATTAACGCATGTGTACATGAAGAAAAACACTTATCCATAAGTGTATTCATCCAACATAGACTTTACAAAAATATATTAGAAGTTGCATCTAGCAGTCCTTCAGTTTTAGATTTCTACTTGTAAGATGAACTTATATATCATCTTGGGTACTTATTTATACCAAAAAAGTTAGAGAGACATAAGCTAATATGGGAAACTCATTTCAGTAAGACTAAATGACTTTAGAGTTGAAAGACTATTTTAGTGTTGTAAAAGAACTTATACCTGCCATACCTTAGGTTAGATGTTGCCAAAGAAATCAGGGCTTATATGACGTGTAATTTCCAAACTAGTAAATAAGAAGCAAGGTATGTACATACCTCTGTTAGTTCTAATGAAATCATGGGAATCAAGTTCCATTGATAATGTTTATGTAGTATTTGATAGATTCTTGAAGATGGAAATTATCACACCTTGTAACAAAATAATGTCAACTCTATAAAAGACTAAAATTTATTCTCATGATGTCTTGATAACAATTTAAAATCCAAAAACTATCATATTTGATAGGGATACAAAATTATTGAGTAATTTATAGAAATAACTTTGGTCTATGTTGGACACAAAGTTGAACAAGTCTAATGTATTTCATTCCTTGATTGATGGATAGTCATAATTACTAAATAGGATGATTGTGAATCCGATAAGAATATACAATTCAAATAAGAAACACATATGGGATGAAATCCTTCATTTGATTAAACATAACTACAATGGAGTTCTATACATCTCTACCACACAGTAATTTTCTAGAATTCTTGGGTTTTTATTTGGCTCTTGTTGGTGTAGATTATCCTTCACCAACATCAACAATAGCAACTCCTTTAAATCAAAAGGAAATTAAAAAATATATTAATTTATTGATCACATTCAAGACATTCAACAGTAAGTATAGATTATTTTGAAACAATTTAATGTTAAGTACAAGTAACACCATTATCAACACCGAACACCACTCACATTTTAGGTTGGTGATCAAGTATGGCTTCATTTTTTGGAGGAAAGAATAATATACCCTTACTCAAATATTTGTCCACTTGTATATGGGCTCTACACCATCTCCAAGTAAATAGGAGATAACACTTTTGAGCTCAATCTTCCTTCATTCCTTGGTTTACATTGAGTATTCAATGCAAAAAATGTGTGCCATTATTTTCCACCTTTTCTAGATACTTTATATGTTGCAAAGACACTTTGGCAAGCAGAGATAAATCTTGATGCTAACACATCATTAGAATCAAATCAAATCATTGATGCCAAATTAAAATAAAAAAGATGAGAAGAGATCCCTCTCTTTTAAATCATCAAAGTAGGTCAAGTACCTTGCAAGGGAAAATGGTTTACAAAAGTCTAGGTTGTTACCAATTTCCCACATATTTTTCTATAACTACATGAAATGGGGACTATTTCTATTAAAGGAGGGGTGACTAATCCAAGTGGCTCTCAACCTTTGATCAGCTCAAAACATAATGGATTTGCTTTGTGGAATATGTCATATTTAATGATAGATTAAACATCACCCCAAGCACATGTGGTCATACCTTGAAGTAATAAATCCTCTTCCTATGATGTTTCATATCTTTGACAATGTTATTATTATTTTGCATAGTGTTATAGTTATATTACCAAAAGACTACAAAACATTGATTAGTTATGAAGTAGTTTTTACCAACTCTTGTCAAGGTCCAACTGATTCTTCATCTTCCTCACTTATATATTAATACAGTTTTATATTCTTTATAATAATTTAGTGAAATAGAGATATAATATAAATCAACGATCAGACATCACAATAATGTATGACCTCTTGGATCATTGTATAAAGCTAATGCATAACAAATTTGGGGTTATAGTTTTAATCTTATGCGTATTATATTATTGTCTCATTGCACTCTGATGTATCTCTTAGCATTTATCATTCAATATATGCTTTTACAATAACCCATTTATTTTATTAAGTGGTTGTCTATTGGTTCTCCTCCTACGCCCCAATCATCTAATGGTAAAAACTCTTTCCATTACATTTATAAGACACTATAACCCATTGATATCCATTTCAAGAAGTCTTCTAGGAATCACTCTTCAAAAATGGAAATAATAATATATATCTCACAACAAGATGCATATAAATGTGTGCCTCACCATAATTTATTCCTTGATATCATATTATTGCTTCTACTTTATACTCACTGACTTATGCAAACAATTGCATATCCATGGTTTCTCATGGAACAAGATTTTCAAACTATCATAATGTAGAATTGCATGATCCAAATGCTTTGTTGCCTTTACTTGATATGCAATTATAATATTCCTAAAATTCATGCATCTAGTTACTCACATGCCAAGGTAATATAATCACAAACTCTCACACATATTTAATAAAAATCAACTACCAAAGACCCATTCATTTGAAACACCATTCATATAAAGGAAAGTGATATTTTTCAAGAGGTTACCAAATCTAACACTACTTGTAGTTATAATGATTACATTGATGATGATTATAATGATATTGACAATGCATTACACTTCTTCGATTCATGGGTTCCAATACATCCAAAAATTACCCATGATGACATGACACCAAATACTTACATATAATATAATGAATGTCATTATATTATTAAGTAAGATGTGAGACCTATAATATATATATGTATGTATGATCATGGATTCATAATTGGTTGTGGGACACCTTTAACACTCAATATATGGGAATTATGGTGGCATCTTATTACCCCTATTCTTACATTGCTTTGATTATTATTTATTTTGATTATCCTTTTTTTGTTAGTAATTTCTAATGGTTTTTTATATATGTCATTTTCCACTTGGCTCTCATTGCTGCTTTTTTATTGTTCCTTTCACTTCTCAGAAGTGATTTTTTGGAATTTTTCCCACATTATTTTATTTGTGTATATACACCTAATTTTTCATATTTCCCTTCACTTTATTTTGTGTTGTCACGTATCCCCAAATGTTTTATTCACCATGATTCATATTATGTGGATTTTTTATATTATTTCCTAATTTCCATTATTTATATCATGCATCTATTATGGGAAAGGACCCTTGTGTGCTCCCCTAGATTGATTATATCTCACCCATTTAGGGGCATATTTTATACTGCTTCATTGATTATATATGTCTTATAGAGAGGCATGATACTTGGATGTTGACATAGACCATATCATGCACATCATTCCTTGATTGCCTATATGTGTGCTTGCCTATGTTTCCATGGTTTCTACCATGCATATATTGGGTCATATGATTTTTGTGCTTCACTAATTATATATTTTTCATTAGGGCATTATATACCCATGTGTACATATATGATACAATGCTTGTATTATGGCATGTTACACACATGCTTCATTACCTATATCTTATCTATACTAGGGAATACTATTGCATGTTCTTGCATTGACTATATTTTCCCACTCGAAGAAAACCTATTCCTCATGTGCTTATAGTGATTGTACCTTTTCCATACATGGACAAAGCCACATTTTCCATAAACTACTTCCACTAAAGCATTTATGAGTCGAGATACCTATTATAAATTTGTTTTAATGATGATATTTTACTTATATGAATTATACCTAAATACACATAGGTTGAGGCCCCTTATTACATATAAAAATTTTAATTCCTACCATATTTCTATGATTATACAAAGATATGTGATAAATGAGATTTAATGATACCATCTTTTTATGATTATATGAAAATGTGTTTTAAATGTGCTTTAATGATGATGGCATATTATACTTCAGCATTTTTATGGTTCCTATATAACACATGGTTTGATATGTGTGAATTTTAGGCTAATCCCACACTTGAAAATGGGGGTATATGATATGCTTATTTTACATTAGTTACATGATGATACACAATAATTTCAAATTTTTATAAGGTACACTAAAAAGATTTATAATGCACTTATTCATATATTTGAAGTGTTTACTACATGGTTACAAGAAAATATTTTATTTGCTTCTACATTTTGAGCGTACATCAAAGAGTTTTAAAACACACTTCACTTGGTTTCCTCAATGAGGCATGTATTTAGAGGTGACACAGATTCTATAGAAATAGATTTACAATTTGCACATAATCAAGTGTATTTATTCCTACTTTTCATTTTTACTTAGTTATTTCAACATTTCCTTAATTATTGATTTATATAGACATTGGTCTATTTGAAAATTTTGTCCTTGTGTTTATAGGTACCCCAAGTCTATAATCTAGACACATGAGCATAAATGCTAGGCCTAGGATCTTCATGGATTTTAATTGTGGTAGTTAGGATGCTAGTACAAATTGTGAGGAGTATAGGGTTGATTTTATTTTAAAATTCATGGGAATTTGACTATGTGATAAGGTAACCACTCGCATTATATTTAATTTTAAATCATTATCATATCCAAAATTTACTTTCGATAACTCTTTCAAGTTTCAAATGTAACTTATTCTTCAAGCCTAACTAGACCTATACTTATTTGTTTTACTTTTATATGTACACACACACACACATCAAAGTGGGGAATTATGTAGACACCTGATTTTAGTACATGACTCATTATTTTTTAGGGTATAAATGTGTTTATGTGCTTTTCGATCATTGATATAGATTAGGCTCTTATTGGTGTGTTTCCCTTTTCAAGTTTTGGGTCTTTTTTCCTTTTGTGCTTTGTGTTTCATTTTTAACTCCATTTTAAGAGCACACTAAGATAATTAAAATACCAAAATTCACTTTATAATACCTTAAAACCTACATAATATCTATTTATTTGCTTTGATACAACTGTAGATGCTCTCAGAATGATGAAAGCATTGTTTTATGGTTTCATAGAATTTTTGACCAAGCATACCTCTAATCTCCTGGTCATAAATTTTTGTGGGTACCTTGATCCCTTATCTTAGTTTCTTTGGTTATTTGTGAATTATTTATTGGATTTTACACATTTTATGTGTTGGCTTGTGCACCCATAGGATCCTAATTTGAATTCAAGAAGTTTATAAGTACATGAATGCATTGATGCAGCTAGGATGCATATTGATTTGAATTGATAAGAAATATATTAATGGTGAAAGAAAATGACTTATTTATTAGAGTAACACCCTTGTACCAAAATCATGAATAAAGGGTTAGTGAAAAATCATACAAATTATATTTACATATTACTGATAAGGACAAAGATAAGGGTCAAGATTTTCATATGGAAATGGATTGCTTGCTAGATTGCATTGAGTGTTGATTACCAAATTTTCAAAGAATATGGTATGAATGAGATAGGATCCTTATAATTACTCCCATTTTAAAGGTTTTTCAAGGTTATTTGAGTTGATTAGGGTCTCGAGGAAGGAGAAGGATTACTAGAGGACTATGGTGAATTGTCACAAATTAAGTGAGGTTTTTAAGAGTAGAAGCAAAGGAAGGCATTATTCAAATTTATTTAAGGATTTTATATGATTTTAAAAAGAGTATACTATATCTCTATGGGATTTTAACACTACACTCTTCTCCATATTTTTCAAATTATCAACTCTTCACAAATTTTCTAGGTTGTCTTTGAATTAGTTGCTAGACCTATTTGCACTTAATTTCAGCCTTCAACATTACACAGGTTTGATACAATTTGGTATTTATCTTATAACCTTATATTCATAAAATTTAAATCATTTCAATACATATTATTGGTGTAATTAGGTTTGTTTATGATGTTATTTTACCACATTTTGTTTAGCTCTGAATTGTATAGTCACTTGCATGGTTTAGTGTAGTGTTGTTAACCTAGATCCACTTTACCTATTTACAAGAAATAATAAAGTGCATAATCCATCAAGATCCTAGGAAATAACATATTTAACAATCGATCACCATGATTAAAATATAACCAAGAGGCATAGAAATCCCTAATTTAGTGAGAATGGTCTCACTTTCCATTGAACAATTCAAAATTTGGAGAAACAAATTCTATTGGAAATGGGTATGCAAGTAATTATTAAACTAATGGTTTAAAATAATATCATTATAAGTGAGCTTAATTTTTGGTTTTTAACACCCTTGGGAAAGAACCTTAATTTTATTTTCCAGTTCACACAATGTATGTATTATAGTAGTCATTTCATGATTTGGAATAGAAGTAGAAATAGAATAGTTTAGAGTAGAATAATATTTTAAAATAGGAGGATTGAAAAAATGTGAATAAAATTTATAAATATTAATATGGTTGAATAAGAGGAATATGAGAAACATGTCAAGACAATGGAAAGGCTTGAGAAGCAATTGAATTATGTTGAATATTTTGAATAACTCAAGAAGAAATGGGAATGTGTTGAGATATCATAGAATTTTTAAAAAAATGAGAGACATTAAGAATATCATAGGGAACATTAGAGGTAGTAGTAGCTTAGGCATGCGTAGGTTCAAAATAAAATTAAGAGATAACCACATGAGAAGGCATATCTTGTAATCGATTACATAAAATAAGTATTTCATCAACATTATGATAACTCATATATTAATTATATATTTTATAATGTACTATTTGAATTCAATCCATATTGTAATCCCCTTGATCTAGAGTTTGAATTGCAACTTATTTTAAAACACTCCTCAATCCACCTATGTCATTAGCATTTTCAATGACATGTTTCTTAAACGTTGCAAGATTTTTAACCCTATATTATTCATCTATGTAATCTTGTTGATCATGACATGCATTATCAATTTAAGAACCATTCATAACTTTTTCATTAAAGGATCCATCATTAACATTTATAATAAGAAGCATGATTTTTGGAGCAACAATAGTTACATTTTTAGACTCCACTTACTTAAATGTCAAGAAAGATCTAGAATTAATTAACCAAATGAATTTTAATAAAATCAATAATTTTTTGAATAATCCTATCACTCTTCTTAGTTAGATCCTTATATTTTATTAATTTTGGTGGCATAAGATAAAATAAAACATTGAACGCACACACCATGAAAATTCCCTAGGGTCTAAGAAATATTCAAAAAAAAAACCTAGGGTTTGGATTGAAACACAAAGGAGCTAGAGCTATTGGATCTAAGATCATAAAATGGAATAAACTGTAGAAAAATCAAATAAATTCATATTTCACCTAGGATGAAGTAATATTTAACATTGTAGGGGTGAATAACATACAAGACAATGCTTGTTCACCAAAATATGATATAGATAAATGAATTTAAACTAAATTGTAATACAAATTTAATTAGGCCTAAAATAGATGTTAAATAATAAATCAAATCTAGTTACTCTCTAAGTCAAAGAAATAATATCAAATTTAAGGTTTATAGATGCATCTTGAATATTGGGAGATCATGTGACAGTCATCAAAATATGACAATGGGAAACATTCCTCAACAATGATTAGAAGATAACCCAAAAACTTGTGATGATCAGAGAATGATGTATAAACCATCAAGTTCCAAACCTAGCAATGTGTAGACCATAAATTTTCATTCCTAGGACATGTTAGGTAGGAAAAATATGTTTTGATGAGTTTGTTTATCTGATCTGAGGCTTCAAAAACCTTAGTCAATTTTTTGGGGAAATGGACTTCTTATTTCCCTAATTGGGAATCAAGATATGAAAACCATGAGGAAAAAATATATTTTTTGGGTCTACATTATACCAGGGAATAATTGAGATATATTAATATTTTTTAGGTCCTTGAACAATGTACAATATCAAAAACAATAATATAATAATTTCACTAATTCATTATCTAGGCAAACCACTATAATGAAATGTGTCACTAACATGAATTTTAATGCACTTCAATGATGCTTTAATGATCACTATATTTCTCTCAATTGTAAATAATCAATAGATTCATGTGAACAATAAAATGATTTTTTTTAGTGTTAGATGATTTTTCTAGATGACTCTCAGATATTCTTCAAATGCCTAAATGCACTAGGGTGTTTGTGTATTTATAGATGACTTGAATTCAAATCAGGACTTTATTGGAATGCAAACTAACATCAAATAATTGAAAAACCAAAAAAGGCATGATAAGGGCCACAGAAGAAGAAGGTAAAAATGGCCCAATGCCTTCTTGCCATGACCATAAAATTATGGTCCAAACATGTTTATAGCATAACCACATGCTTTTAGACGAGTCTGGAGTGTGATATCATGCTTCGTATAGAGAGAGAGAAACATGGTCAAACCTCAGAGAATGAAAATGACAGTTGGAGACAAGGCATAAATTTGATGGTCATATGGCCGTATTTATATTTTTCAGTCATAAAATACAATTAATTTTTTCAAAACATATTAGATGCAAGGTAAACATTAAAAAACTATAAAGGATCATTATATATATATATATGTATATATACATATATATATATATATATATATATATATATATATATATATATATATATATATATATATATATATATATACTCTCTAATGTTTCCTCCTACTATAAATTATATCAGCATTTGAAGGTCAATTTTGAATAGATAACCGTCATTAATTTTTTTATGAGAGGTAGGGTCGACCATCAAATTTAGGTCCTAGTTGGAGCATGTTTGCAAAAAGTGTAAGGACCAATAAAAATTGATAAATATATCAATAATATCTAATTCAAAACAAGAGTCAACAAATATATAAACATCCTAGAAATATGTAATTTTAGTATGTTTACATTATCATTGACATATATGAAAATAATGATTGATTTTAAATTAGAGTGTTTGTTATATTCATGGTTTCAATTTCGTTAAAAGTAAATTATAAATATTAGCAAATGGTAAGTAATGAATTTCAAAGTGTAATATTATTGTATTTATGTTCAATTTTGTGGAGTATTTTAAGAGTTACATTTATTAGTAGGAAGTGATTTTGAGGGTGTGTTTCATTGAATATGTATATATAACAATAAATAATACTAGTAGTTGCCCCAGAGGTGCAAGTTATGCTAGAAGGGATGGTGTAATTTTCACTTTTGATAAAGTGGGGATTTTTAAAGTGAAAGAGTGTGATTTGGAAGTTGTATCAAACTCTAAACCAATGGATGCTTACCCCATATCATATGTTGTAATGATTTCAAACAATAATAATATGATAGTTTTGGTCGCTCAAGTTTTGTGAAAAACGAGATTGTATAATGGAAATCACAAAGAAGAAATCACAAATAAAATTTATAATGGAAACTCGAAAGAAGAAATCACAAACTTAGAGAGTATTCAAAATGGACTTGACAGTAAAATTCCAAAATATTCTGAAGATCATTGAATAAATGGACAAACTAGAACCTTCATACAAATGCGACAATCAAGTGTCATGATATAAAATAAACCTTGCCTGATACAAAAATTTACAATGTTTTTTAAACCCTACTTGAAGGATAACTACTTCTAAATAGAGTTTGTGTCAATGGACACTGCAATAAATAAAAAGGTCATAAGGAAAACATGAAATAAACTAGTGGTGAATTTTATCATGGCTTTAGTTCCCTCCAACACAATGTGTTTGGCTAGCTCCTTAGGTAAGGCCAACTTCATGGTAGTCTACACATCATGAGAAGAGAGAGAATCCCACCCTACTTCCATTGTAGGTTACCCCTCTCGACATTCAGACATAAACATAAATAAAATAAATTGACATGTAGAAATCATAAAGATTATTTATTCATGCATTAAAACTTTCAAATAAGTTATTTGTGCTTGCATATTTGAAAGATTGGTGCATTGTTCTAGTGCTAATTGGGGACTTGAGATATCTCTAATATTACTCATATGATGTTATTGGATCATTACCATGTCTATGCTCACTCCAATTCTACCATCACTTTCCCTACTATTCAACTACAAAAAAAATTCTTAGTCTTATCATTGACTATTAGCATCATTGCTTGCCTACCACTAGGCCTCTTCCCCAACACCTGGCTAGTCATGGCCTTCTTGGCCCTAGCCATAGCCAAAAATTACCTATCTTCAATTACTTACAACTGCCATCTTGAATGCATCTAATTTGATCCGCTACAACACAGAAACTCAATACAATTCATCAATTTCATATACTTGAGATAATTCCATTAGAAAGATTGTCATACCATGCGGAGAGAGTATTCAAAGGCTGGTGTGGATTCAAACACAAGTCTATTAAAATACCAAAAATCGGTAGTGATTTTGATCTTGGCAGTAATTTTAGATTTCCTTCAATCGTCAAATAAAAAGAAATGAGCACTACTATTATGAATACATTGGTTTTTATTAGGGTTATTGAGAGTGAGAATTGAAAAATCTTGGAAATATTTGTATCCATATTTATTTGCAAATGGGAAACCTACATTGGTTGATTAGATTATATAAGATGTATCTTTCATTTAAGAAGCCCTTTCCATTTTTTTTAATTGATTTTCGAGTCATCTAAATATGTTTTATATAATTGAAATCAATTTTTTTTTTATCTAATCAATGTTAGACTCATCTAAATTGACATGTGGTACATTCTCTACATTTTAAGAGGAGCTATTAGATATTTGACACCTATTTTCATTAATATGACACCTATTTCAATCATGTAATAGGTAATTAAAACATTTTGATGGAAACTAAAAATTGCATTGACATATGTGACATGTCATTAAACATTGCACGTGTATTTACTTGGGATTATTCAATTCCATACCCTTAAATACCCTATAATTTTCTGTCGCCATAATCACCGAGTTCACCTTGAAAACTTATATCACTTTCATGTTTTATATGGCACTGCCCTTCCCCACCACTTCACCATTACTCAAGCTCGGATGAAATGAAAAGTCTCCTCACCACATAGGGGATTGACATGTCATATGAAAATACGCATGACATCAATTTTTACCATCACATCCACAAGAAATAGATTTTTTTTTTTAAAGCTTCATACACAAAAAGTGAGATGGGGTTGGTAGTCATAGGTTTTGAGTGAGGTATGACTGTCAACTTACACTTATTCATTTAACAAAACTTATATATATTTAATTAATATATTAAATTTTTATAATATATTAATAATATTTGTACTATATTATATATAACTATATATTATTAATATTAAACTGTAAATTAAATTAAAATTTTAATCTTTTTATCATCGTTCATTTACAAAATAATAAAAATGATGGTAGTCAAATCTATTTTTCCATCATGAAAACCATACGAATAAATAACTCGATATTGAGTGAGCTAAGGAACTTATAACACATGTCATAGGAATTATAACACATGTTTTCCTATTTGGATTGACACATCTTGCAACATGGAAAGCATAAATAAGCGACGAAGAATAAGATGATTCGTCTTCAAAGGTCTTTTTTTATTTTGAAATAATTATTTGTATTTCACTTCTTTGATGTTTACGATAAGGTTATAGTTTTCAATCTAAATTTTTATTTTGATAGATCTTAGCCATTTCCATTTTATAATATCTTTGCTCTTGATAATATATTTTTCCTCTATTTTCATTAAATATTTCCTTTTTTTTTTCATAACATATTTATTTAAATATTTGAAATGAATGAATTTAAGTCTTGTATTATCGTTATGAATTTATAGCAATACATATAAATTAAGTCTCAGATCTTAGTTTTTGTTTGTGAAAAGTTTTTATTAGTGATTAATATTCCTAATCATGTTGGAATTTAGTAAAATGAAATAAAACTAATTAGTTTTCTATGGTTGCTCTTAATAGAATAACACTATTTTTGTAGCAATCATGTTGTTTTCATTTGGACTAAGTTCTTTGACTATAGCAAATTATTATTTTTTTAAATCTTTTGTTTCACCATTTCATCTAAAGTTTTGTTTGCAATGTGGCTTATTCACAGGGCTTTTTGTAAAAGGAATCGAGGGGACATGGGACAGGGCCTATTCGACGATTCGAATCAATTGTATCTTTTAATTAAGTTCAATAAAATTAAACAAAATTTTATATTATCTTAATTATTAATTGATTTAAATATATGTTTTATATAAATACATTTTGATCCAATACCATGATTATTACATTTCTTTTAACAATAATATTATATAAAAATTTCATTTCAAATTTTTATGTGTGAGAAATACATTTTAATCCAATGGTATGATTATTACATTTCTTTTAACAATACTATTGCATAAAATTCTCATTCCAAAATTTTGATTGTACTTTTAGATACATTTCAAATGGTGTAACACTCCATTAGAAATTTTTCATTGATTTTATATGGTAAACGACTTTAATTCTTTTTGAATAATAAATGTAGACATATATTGGCCTTCCTAATTCCATGAACTATGTATTTATTATTTTTGCGTGTATCTCCAGACAAGTTAAATTTGTAGTAATTTGTTTGAAAAAAAAAAGTGTGCATCTTAATTCAAATATGCGTTCCATACATAACAAATGTGAAAATATAAAAATAATTGTATGTAATTTGGGATCACATTATCAACGATTGGCGGGTATAAATATATTTGATCTTATTGTTGTAAGATTTGTCTTTACACTATTTAAATTTAAAAAATTGATAGTAATGAGTTCCCAGATGTTTGTCCTTCAATTCAAAATAAATTTTGCTAAGAAAAATGATGAAAAACTATTGTTATTTTTATTTATCATAATCAGATAAACCGTATTCAACTACAGTAAGGTAGTTGAGGCTTGAGAGTACATTGGCCTGTCATGATCTGCTATGTTTATGTTAATTTAAGGGCATTTGGGCCCTCCTTCCTTGGTCTTCCAGTTATTATAGCAAGGGCAAACCTCCTTGTTCCCATAGGTGCCTGGAGGAACACACAGACATTTCCTGCAGCAATATTGGCAGAAATCCATGCATGCTGTCTTCCTGGTCTTTGAGCATCTTCTTTTGCACTGAGAGGGGCATTCTATCCACAAAACAGTATTCACTTATCAAAATATAACACACCAAATAATGTTACCAACTCTTTCAATTTTGTTAGTTTTTAGTTTTAATTTTACTGCTGCATCCATGTTAACACTACATCATTACATGATTCAATGGAGACCATTCAAGCTCACCAGAGCCACAGATTAGTTATTGTCAACCAAATTAGTATTGAACAAGTAGCCCATTCCATTAAAAAAATAATGTACATAGAAAATTACTAACCAGAACGATGGAGCCTTCTGAAATAAGGTACCTGTATGCAACATATACATAATTACTAGTCTGAGAGTAAACAGCAGGTGCCATCACATTGGACACCCACAAATCACTTGAAAGTGGTGTAGATTTATGCACAAAAGATTGGAATGAGTATGACTGCACTTACATTGTCTGATTTGGACAGCTGATGAGAATTACCATCAGTGTTAAGTCCCTCCATTTATTAAACACAACCATTGAGAAACTTAACCAATTTTGTTTGGGGTTAATAAGCTCATAAAATTATAGATAGATCAATTGGAGACACAAAACTGGGTCTTAAGGCTTTGATTACCTCACACTGATAGCTCCAGAGTGCAAAAAGTGCTAAAATAAGAAAAACTGCAAGGTGGTTTAAGCCTAAGTATGCCATTCTAGTGCAGTGGCTTCTACTCTTAGGCCTTCAATGGGAGGATAGAGAGAGGTCTGTGTACAATGTTACTTTCAAAATGATGCATTTTATAGTAGATTTTTTTGTTTTAATGGATTAAGAAAAGGTTGATGGGCCCTCACTTATGCAACATAAATGAGGACCCATTCCAGAGCATGCTGGTGGACATACTTTAGATGTCAGATTTATAAGGGAAAATATATAATTTTGATTTTGATTTTGGATTTGTTGGGCAGAGTGGTAGCACTGGCCAACTTTCCCTGATGCTTGTATAACTGCTTTGCAGCTTTCACATGGGGAGTTATCATTTCCTACCAGAAGTTAAGATTTTAGTCAAAACCACATGATAGCAGAAACACCTGAACATGGAGATGTTTTATTTTTTAACTGTATTGGCAGGCTTTACACACGTGGAGTGGAAGCTTTTGGATATGTTCTCTTTAGATAACATGTCGGTGTAGATTGAAGGTTCTTTGTACTGGACCAAGCAAGTAAACAAACCATTTATATGAAAGAAATGTCTCCATTCTTGGGACAATCCCAAGTGCATTAGACTCCCACATGAGAAGATATTAAAACTCTCCTCAATTGTGCCAAAATAAATATTGATTAGCCTCCATATACATTTAGATTTAAGTTCATTGCATATATTTTAATTGAAAACGTACTCTTATATTCATTGTAAAAGATCGTTTACAATAAAGAGTTTTCGGTTGGTATTTATGGTTCAAAATAAATAACAATCAATTAAAATTTACAGTTGAGCAATTAAATTTTACAATTGAGGAATGAAAGGTTCAAAACATATAACTAGCAACAAGCAAAATCAAGTACATGCAACAACACTAGATGGAAGAGGTGGTAGTTCATCCTTAGGAACGATGACAATACAAGAAGAGTTTTTCCCTGATTCCATATCTAATGCTATCTATCAATCCTGAGTATTGTCTTGCATACTCTGAGGCACAAGCACTCTCCACCCAAATGGTAGGGGAGCGAGCAACCCAATATCCATGCCATCACAAGCATGGGAGGTCCACTAAGATGACCAATTGATAGACTTGTCATGTGATGGTAGACTACAACCTATCCACTAAGGAGGATGGGTGGAGAAATGACTATGTGACCGGGTTTGTCATCACCTTGACATCGATGGAGGAGAACCCTATCGCAAGATATCAGGGGGAACCTTGCTCTTGGTGCATAGATCACTCCCCTAGTGTTAAGCAACTCCTGCGAGTGTTGAAATTCCAAGGCCAGTTTCTTAATCTGTGCCAAAATTTGAAAGAAGGCAGAGGTGAATATATAAACTTTATTATTAATAAAAAACTATTGTAAAATAATCTCATTATTGAAGATGATAGAATTCCTAGTTTTCCAAAGTTGAAAAAGCAAATAGGTTCTAAAAAATTCCAAATAAAAGTAACATGGGTTAGCCATTGAGCATAGCCTCGAAATGAATCCATCATCTAAGTGATGGACTCTAGGTGAAAAGGCATGAAAAGGCTATGGATCCACTACCAAACCCTCCAAAATAAGTGTTTGAAAGTCTCTAGCTTGCTACATGTAGGACACTTTGAATGAGAAATACCAATGTAGTGCATTTTCTCTCCTAGTGGAATCCCTCAATAGACTAAGCACCCAAAAAAGCAAGTAAGCTTAGGCTCAAGCTTAGCTTCCCAAATCTAGGTAAAAAATGCAAACGAAGTTCAGGGTGCAAATTTTAGACTCCATCGATTATTTATCTTGCCAGGAGTTGAAGAAAAGGGACTCATAATTTGATACAAAAGGCTTGGAGAGTAATGTCAATATTTCCACTTTGCCACTAGTGGCTAAAGCCTCAACTTGTGCATCATCAAATATTAGCTCTTGGATACACAAAATAGAATGAATATCATAAGCGAGCAATTTATTCTTTCTTTATAGAATGGGCCATGGAGTTCAATCTCGAGAAGAGATAAGATCTCACACGATATAAAGACCTTTTTAAAAAAGCCATGACACTTTAATACCATTAATTTCAGCAAGCATAATTTTATTGTTGGAAGCAATAGGGGACCACCATATGTTATAATCATTGAGTGAAAGACCTATTCTAAATCCACCACTATCCCATTTGAGTAACAATTTGACTGTCGCAAAGGTTTTCTATATACTCTGAGCAATAAATGGCCCCTCAATCTTGTTTGGGGCAGAGATGATGAGAAAAAATAAAGACCAATAATTTTACAACTGGTGGAAAAATGTAGTGCTAAATCATATATTTTCAAGCTTAATGGCCTTCAATGGCGAGAACAATCTGTATACATATAATATTTTCAAACTTTTATCACTTACTGACAATTTATATCTAGCAGGAACCCATCGAGTCTCAATCTCTCTGAGTGCATGCTTTAAAGGGTGCACCGGGAAAGGGGTGGGTAGACCATTGGTGCTTCGCAGGATTGTCCCTTTTGCCACTTGTTATCTACACACTTATCTCCTGAAACCATTATACCTAAGCTTGTTCTTCTCTATTATACCTCCTCCAATCTTTTACTACATTTTATCCTCCTTTTCCTCACCCTAATCCATTTTTGTCAGTCGGTTGTGTTAGGTTGACTGGATCGACCATGTATAGTTTTGAGTTATTTTCACTTGGGAATTAGTTTGGCCTTTAGCCAACCTAGCTCATGACCTAGTGAATAATTATCTGAAATTGTGCTAGGTCGATTGAGTTGACCCTGTCGGCCGATATTTTTGGAAGGGTTAAGGGTCAAATCTACCTATATATACAAGCTCATTTCCATTATTTATTATGAGAAGAAGAAGAAGTAAGAGAAAATGAACATATACTTATTAACCATTCTACTTGAGAAGCAAAGCTTAGGGTTCCATACTTTCTTTGGAGATACAAATCTTGTCTTGTGGAGAAGTTTTTTGGATGCATTGATAGGTTATGTAGCCTACCACTGATTTGTCTTTGTCATCCTTACATACCAAAACAACTTCCTACGAATCACCTTGGCCAAGGGACAGATTGAGGCTCAACGGGTTCATCTTCAAAGGTAAGTATTCCTAACTTTGTTTCTTCTTTATAAGAGTAGATAGATATGTATTTATACTTCTCTTCCATGCATTATGATTTTGTATACATTGGCATGAGTATATGTCTCTTATGCATGTTTAGTTTTATTATTTCCAAGCCCCACTTTGTGCCACAAGCTTTGGTGAGCACTAGATTAGATTTACTTTACTTGTTATTAGTTTTGGTGAAATATCAAAACTCAGGACCCCCTTAGGGTTATTGAGTAATTGTGTTAGACTGGAGGCTTTGGAACTCTCCCTAACATGGTGTATTATGGTAAGAGATCCCCTAATCGGGTCTAGCAGATCCCCATATTGGTCATGTTCCCGCTTAAAAAATGTGTCCCTAATTGGAAGTGTATGATATAATCTATCTTCTCCAAGTTAGGATTGATTTATAGGCATGATACATTTCTAATTACATATATTCTGGAGAGCCCAATGTGAATCTAACCCTTGCAAGTTTTTCTTCACTTATTTCATCATCTTATCATTTTATTTTTCATATATTTGTGATGTTGGGTCAATTGTATCAACACAGTACTAACTTTTGTGCATAGGTTTAACATAATCACATCAAAATAACTCTATTTTGCTTGTGTAAGTTTTCTAGAATTCTAGTTCAAATGACCTAATCAACCCTGTACATTTTCAGACTTCCAGTTCAACATACTAGGTCAACCTAGTCAACCCTATACATTTTTAGGTTGTCAGCAATAGGTTTTTTCAAATCTTAGTCGACCCAGTCGACATAACAAAATTTATAAGTACAAATCAAGGTGCTTCAACAATAATCTTATTCTTTTCTATGTCCTCCAACCCACCAAGGTTCCTTTATATTCTTCTTTGTCATTTATAGCATTTATTATAGTTCTATTTTTCACAGTTTGCAGTCTTTAAAATTACCCCTGTACAATTAACTAAGTCAACCTTGTCGACATAGTTCCATATTCTATGCGCAATCTAGAAAGCTAGGTTGACTCTATCAACATAGTTCACTTTCAGACTTTTTGCTTCTGTAATACAGAGGTGACCCTATCGACCTTGTTATATATTCTCTGCATACACTGTCGACTAAATTGACACTATACTATATTTTCAAGTTGGAATTAACCCTTATATGCTAGTAATTAGCTCACACTTTCATTTCTTGTTGCTTGCATGCTTAGAATAGATCACATAGTCTAATTAGGTGGTTTTCAATATACCATTTAGTTTCACTATTTTTCTCTTTTATGTACACACTACCAAATCACAAAATCTTAAAAAGCATTTTAACAATTGTCTACCCAAGGCCAACCTACTTGGATTTATCACCAAGGGGGAAACTGACATGGTTTTCTAGCCAAGTATAAACACATGGTTAATGGTATATTTTGGCTAAGCACCCGACACCCTTATCATTGTGATATGTGAAGTGATGGGAGAGGCCCCAATATCGAGCCTATACCATTGCCAATACAGATCTCTTTCATCCCAAATGTCTTGAAACCATCCTTAGATTGCTTCCTAGTTCCTTGCTTACAGTCAACTTTCTATCACATTTAAAACTATACTCTAATAATCTAACAACATTCAGGTTGACCACTTAATTAGCTTTTACTTTCCAAGATGATTACTTGTTCTTTTCTCCATTGTAAGTTGTATTGCAAAAAATTATATTATCTAGAATTGGTGTAAGATTTTGTGTTGTGTGCCTCAATTAGATCAACCTCATTGATCCAATTGATTATGTGTTTCCTTTTATTTTTTTCTTTCCTAAGTACTTGAAAAAAAATTCGTATCTCAGTACAAACTATCTATTTTTCCCTTTCTGCTATGCTAGGTCAACCTAATCGAATCTGTATACTTTTTCAGCATTTATCTATTGTGCTAGGTTGACCTAGTCGACTCTGTAAAGTTTTTAGGCCCTATTTTTTGTGCTATATCAACCTAGTTGACTCCGTACAAATTTTTGTCACTTCCTATTTTCCTATCTTTGCATATCTCTTACCTTGTTTAATCATTCTCCTTCATCATGAACTTTCTGTTTGAAGACAACACTGAGTTGAATTCATCAGACATGATGAATTTTACCAACCCTCATAGGATCTCCCATAAGCAAAGTAAGGATCTTATCTTGGATGAGAGTAATGTTCATATATCCACTCACACAATGAACTATAGGACCCCTCCTCATTCTTCTTCACAATATAATCCTCTTTTCTCCATTGAAGATCAACCTAAATTAAAGTATACCCTTGAAATGCTCTTCTTTATCTCTGAATTTCCTTAACATAGAGGAAAGAATCCTTCTACCATTTACCATCTCATGATTAATGGTCAAGTTGAAGAGCCTCATTCACTTTCTCCCACATTCTCACATGATTTATGGGTACTAACTTCTTTGATTCTCAACCTCTTACCTCTATTATGACCCCTTCTCATACCATGACCTCTTCTTCTTTAACTTCTTCTACCTCCATGCCTAACATATCCACTAACATGGCAGGTTCTACATCTAGTGGGCCTCTTATAAGACCCACTCTCCTTAAGCCTTCCACTAGTGCATCATTTACTATCCAAGTAATCATGCTTCTAGTGCTTCCTCTTATGATCCCTTCACTAGTCCATCTTTTGCCACACAAGCAAATTTTGCTACTAGTGCCTCACATTCTAATAGTTCCTCTCAAGCCCCTATCAACACCAATAGTGGTACCCAAGCCATTCCTTCCAATGTTAATGCTTCAAGTAATGATAATAACATCAATCAAACCCACCAAATCTTGTTAAAAACACTTAATCAAATGAATACCTTTCAAACTCATAATACAAATCAAATGATGAGAATGCAAAATCACCTTCTCCATCTTCAAACTCATCCCCAACCAACGTCTTAGGGAATGCATAATCAAAATTTTCCCCCACCTCCTCTTCAATATTCCCATGGAAATCTCATCCATCAACATCCTTTGGTTAACAAAACCATTAAGCATCTTCAAAATGAGACTCTTACCGCTCAAAATATTAATATTGATATAGGAGGCATCACCCTTACCATTTATTATAATGGATCAACTAATCCTACTCTTCATCTAAAAACATTTGAAATTTTTTATAAGGATTGGGTCAAATTAAACACCTTTGCCACTACCAAACTCTTAGCCAAAACCCTCATGGGTGATGCTTTAGATTGGTACAACCAACTTAAAACTCATTCTATTACTAGTTTGGAAGATTTAGTAAATGCTCTAATCCAAGAGTTCCAAACTAGTGATCTTCCTGAGAATACTTTTGCTCACTTTATAAATTGTAAACAACTTGAAAATTAAACTACCCAAGATTTTTTTAAAAGGCGTAAAACATTATCCAACAAATGTGAACATAGCATGGCCAATGATAACCTTTTCCATCTCTTTACTAATGCTCTTTTTTCCAAGTTGTAGTATTGGGTCTGCACTCTCTCTTCACATACCTTAGAGGAGACCATTGACCAAGTTAAACATCAATATTTCCTTATGTGTCAATTCAATCCACCCCAACCTTTTGTGGGTCCTCGTATCTTACTTAAGAATAAAAATTATAATGCTACCAATGACGGTGTTACAGACTCTTATGACACCATTCACACTATTCAAGTTGTTATTCCTAACCAATCTTCAGAACCATCTCCCCCTTCTCAACAATATACCAATCCTTATTTATCTTCACCTAATAACATTAATTTTTACCAATCTTTATCCTCAACTGAATTACTTAAGTGTCTATGTAGGCCTCTACCATGATAACTTGATCCCACTCATCCTATGAAATCATGGTATGATCCTAACAAGTTTTGTTGTTTTCATGTTAGTTGGGGTCATTCTCATGAGACATGAAGGCAAATGCATAATTTATTTATGGATTTTCTTATTGGTCCTAATTTTTATCATGACTCTATTATTTCAAAAATGTCAACAAGCCTATGACATTGCTTCTAAAGCTCATAAAACACATACTAAATCTCAAGCCTTGAATCAAGCTAATGCTCATTTGGCTATCTATAATGATCCCATTCTTAATCACCAACCTAATCAAGATAACCTAGACAAGCCCACTCCTTCCACCAACAATGTATAAAGTCTTGTTGACCCAACTTCTAAAGAGAATGTGGTCAATATGACTAATATGCGAAGGGTGGTTACTTTTATTGATCCTAAACCTATCTACACTCCTCCATTATCTTAAACATTCCATGTTATCTAAGATTCTTCTCCAACTCATTTAAATGAGTTGGGGAAAGATGATCTTATAACCTTTAATGAACCAATTTCAACTCCTCCCTTGGATAACACTTCCCATTCTATTTCTACTCTCCCTTCATCTTCTTTACTTAACACTCATGATAATCAAGCTTCTATTAACACTTCCTTTACCAACTCTCAACCTACACATGAACCAACTACTTCACCTTCTCAATGTAATTTACAACCTTGTTCTAAACCTTCTCCTTCTTATCAACACAAATTCCAATGCACTTTGGCTCCTCCTTTCGAGGACCTTATTAATCACTATGCACCTATTTATAATGATCTCCTCATGGGTTATGATGAGTGGGATCCCATCATGTAACTTACTAATCTCCCATCCCAAATTCCATTTCTTGAGCTTATGAAGACCTCTTCATGTCATCAAAGCCATCTTATGCAACTCTTATTTGAAATGAACATCCCTTATCCTCTCCTATTAGTATATGAAGAAACCTTATCTGGATCTAAAGATAACATGTTATAAAAATGTGAAGAGATGTCCATCCATGTTGACAAAACAATGGACACTTCTCTTTCCTTAAAATTTCCTATCGCTTTCATGATTCCTGATGAGATTTTTCTTCATGTGGATGATCCTCCTCTATTCATTAGTGTCCAAATAAGTGATATCCAAGTCAAGCATGCATTGATTGATGAGAGTTTAGGCACTTGTGTTTCCTCTCTTGATTTTATCAAAACCCTCAAATATTTTGAATGCAATCTCAAGTCCACACACAACACATGCCAAGGATATGATAGAAGGCAAATTCCTCCTTTAGGTTGTGTGTGGATTCCAATTACGATCTCACCTATCACCATTCATGTGAAGGTGAAGATATTTAACTTTCCTCTCTCTTACAACATATTGCTTGGTAGGCCATGGACTCATCGTATAAGATCAATTGCTTCTTCCACCTACCAATGCATTAAATTCCCTCACTATAGAACCATTTATAGGATTTAGGGTGACACTAACCCTTGTAATTTTGAATAATTCCAAGATTGTGGTATCTTCAAGATTCCTACTCTTGAACCTTTTCCCAATGTTTCATTCCATGAATCTGAACGATTCAACTTTCTTGTCAATTCCACTTGAGATTACAATAGGCATCCCAAACTCATTAGGAATATTCTTCCTAACCTCTTAGATTCTAATGATGATGATCTCGATGAGATTAACCTAAAGATTAAAACTTCCAATCTCTCACCTCATCTCATCTCTCAGCTTCTTACTTCATTATAGCCTCATTTTCACAAACCTCCTTGTGATGATATCCCCATTGTCTTGATTAAGACCCAACATTCCATTCATCACACCTAATCGGATGATAATGTCATCCCTACATGCATCATTGATCTTCACACACTTGACTATGATGATGGTTATACCTTAGATGATCCATTCTTAGGTAGTCTTGTTCAAGCCCATGATGTTGAGATTATCCTTTATCATTCTTCTTTGCTTCAGTATTTTAGTGATTCTTCCCATGTTCCATCATTTATATTTCTTAATTTTAGTATTTTTCCTCTTTATCACAAGGTCTATAGAGATGGTGCTGACACCTCTAGTTTTTGAATAACCTTGTAAGAGTATGTTTATGGATCATGCTATGACTGGGCCTTACCACTTTTCTAGGTACCTTAACCCCTATAGCTTGTTTATCCCTAAAATGCATGCAACCCTTCTTCGGCCTTCTGTAGACCCTATACCTCCCTCAATAGAGCCTATATTGGATCTTATTCCTATTCTCATTATAGTTAAGCCCATTTTTGCTCTCGCTATTGTTGAGTCTCTCCCTACTTTTGATCCCATTGCTCCTTCTATTGAGCCTAGTTCTAGTTCTATGGTTTACTTCATTTGGCTTCATTGCCCACCAAATAGGCTGACAAGCCTTCCCAATCTCCTTTTTTTCTTGTTACACCTCCTCCTATGATTATTTCTACTAAGCCTACTCACAGGCATATCTATTGCTTTCACAACACAAATAACCATTCTTCCATGCATTATTGTAAGCTATGATAATATATTGATACTTTGTGTCCTTCTTCCCCTCAGTCCTCAAACAAGGCCATACCTCCCTTGAAGTTACTACTTGAATATATTCCTAAGTATGGAGAGGTATATTATCTTTGGCACCAATGTGGCACCCATCACATTGATCATTATTATATCCTTCAACGACACCTTAAAGATCACCTTATAGATATTCCTAAACCTTCTACTATTCCTCCCATAGGTTGTTCCCACAAGAAGGCTCCCTTTTTTTCTCCTATGGTTCCACCTCTAGTTGTTCCATCCCCTTCATCATCTTCTATTCCTCTACCCATGAATCCTTCACATGTGGATCCTTCTCCACTTGTGAGTCCCTCACCTGTGGATCCTTCCCCACCACTGATTCCTACATCTCCCATAGAGTCCACTTCCATGAATTCTTTTGAGCATCCCTTGCATGATATCCCTCCTCAGCATGATCCATCTAGCATTTATACTTTTTTTATTAAGGAGATTAGATGAGAAGTATTTTCCTAATTTTCATTGAAGATAGACGCGATGTTATCATCAGTTTGTGTCCGTCTTCATAGAGACTTATCAAATGTTCTGGATAATGTGTATGGGAAAATATATCAGTATTTATGAACACATGCATGGTGTTCTTAATTTTTTATTTCGATTGGACATGTGGTCCAATCTTATCTTTATCTATTTTCATTTGACATTGTGTCAAATTCTTATTTATCTTACATGGTGACTTTACATTTGCACTTTATACTACTTATTATGTCATTTATGTTTGCTTATGGATGTTTTATTTATCATGGATTTTTCTTTATCTTCTTGAGTTTCTTTCTTAAAATCTCCCTTAGTTTCTCTTGATGATTTGTTTGCTTTCTTACCTCTATTTTGCACGGCTAATTATCATTGTGACTTGGTTATACAAACCTGGTTTCTTTTAGTAATTTTTCCCTATTACCATGTGATAAGTTAGCAAAAAATTAATCTCATTATAATCTCCTTTCACCAGTCCACTTTGGATCCCCTTTATTCATTTTATTTCATTTTTCACACACTAAGCATATACATGGTTGAGACTTGAGATAATATGTTGGTTCATTGTCAAGCCTAAGTGTCCTAGTCAGTCTTGTCTTTATTTACTTAGCTTCTTTTAACCTAAGCCTAAAACTCATTCATGTGTATCACTCTATCTCTCATGGTTGGTCATTCCAAGTCCGTATGGAGGAGGAATCTTAAAAATCCTTAAAAACAATCAAAAGCCAAATCATTTAACAAAAGGCAATGATATAACAAGCAAACATATTTTAAAAATTCTTAAAAGTTAAATCACACTAAAAGATGTGATTCGTAACACATCTCCTTCTTCTATTCAAAGCTCAAAATCCATATTTGACCTCATGATAGAGCCAAAGTCCATTGGGATGTGGTAAGCTAGTAGATTAGAAAAGGAGAATAAAAAATATTTTAATGCTACCTACTTTCTCATGTAAGTACCCAATCTTCATAGTAGACCGATGACTCTATAAGGGGTCTTGAAGAATAAGGAACATGTCATGGGAAGGGAGGTCCATTTTAATTTTCTTGTACTAATATACCTTCATGATTTGATATTAGTAGCATGCTTATTTTCCTACAAAGCTTTGTGTTTATAGCGAATAGGTTTCCTTTATACATTGATGGTCACTAGTCACATAATGTCTTCTCATGTCCTTAGTATGCCTCCTATCTCCTAAGGTCTTCTCATAAGATGCCTCATTTATGCTTTTTACATTCCCTTTTTCATTCTCTACATTCCTCATATTTTCTCTTGAGAAATATTATTTTGTTCACTGAACAATCCCTTTGGGGTTCCATTTGTGAGTTGCATTGTAAGACCATGGATAGGACCTGGCCTTTCTCACAAATTACTACAATTGCACAATCCTATTACCAACATCCTTTATTACCATATTGCAACTTTTATTCCACCTCATTGGTGTTCCCTTTATGAGTTGCAGTGTAAGACCATGGATAAGACCTGACCTTCATCACAAAATTTTCCAATAATCCAAGTCATAATCAAAATTACATGTGTTAAATATGAGATAAGATGTGATTGATTATGAAGTTACACATCATTGACATGCTTCTTAGCTTGATTTAGTATGTTTTATGCTTACTTTATTTCTCTTTCACTTCTCTTATCTTCTTATTTTCTAATGGCATGTAAGAATCCAACCATTTCTTGAATTTTTCATACTTCTTAGCTTGAATTAGTGTGATAAATTTAAGACCAAATTTTGTCAATTTTATTTTTATCTTATACTTCCCAATGTGATTTAGTATGATTGATTGACTTAATTAATTTTTTTTTATACCATTTGTTCTTTCACATTCTTTTTGATTTATTACATTATTTTCATACTTCCCAACGTGATTTAGTGTGATTTTACTTGTTTTAATTTGGTGTCAATCTTTTGCTTGGTTTAAAAACAATTTTTTTTACCATCTTGTTTTACCACCCTTTTGGTTCTTTATACTTATTGATTTTTATTACACATTTCCCAACTTGAAATAGTGTGTAGTACATTTTTCATTGATTATATTTTACCAAGTCCTTTTTGCATTTTTCTTTTCAACCATGCATGTGTTTTACATAATGCTAGAAAAGAAACCACAAACTCATTTATTTCCTATAGCATATACAACAACAACTAAATACATGTGCTATAAATAAATATATCCAATCATAAATAACCACAAACATAATGACAACATATACAATCAGCATCCAAATACCAGACTAAAACACACACACACACACACACACACACACACACACATATATATATATATATATATATATATATATATATATATATATATATATATATATATATATATATATATATAATATCATGAGTTTTTATACACAATACAACCATATACAAAGCTCCAGCTCTATGGTTGGGCCCTATCATGCCTATCTCATGGCCCAGCCACATTGCCTATAGATGCCTCAGTCTGACCCCTCTGAATAGAATGTTGTAAAGAGGCTATCCAAGATCTCAATCTTGATACCTACCCCTATAGATAAGCCACCTAAGCCTGCACATGTGCCAAATGGGCTAGGGTCACTAGTTGTGTTTCCATTTTCTTCTCTTCTACTTGTGTCATATGGGTTAGGGTTGTTACATATGTCACTCTTTCTTGGGCCTGTGTCTATCCCATATTTGTCATGGTCTCTAGATGCATAGCTCTCTCCTTAGCTAGGCCCTTCCATGCCCATGCCTCTTCTTCACTCACCTCTATTGTTGGTTGCATCCCTTCACTATGCACTCACAACTACCTCATAGCCTCTCCAACTAATCTAAACTAGCATGCCTGAGCTAGGGTAAATGGTACCCTAAGATCCTCCAGTATAGTGGGGTCATACGACATTAGCACCTCATCTAGGATATCATGGAGTACTCCCCTCACTAGAAACCCCCATCTGGTCTCCTCATCCTCTACAATACTTACAAAAATCATACAAAATAGATATTAGATCATTGGTATATCTCAAAATCTATATATCTTTAGTCTATCTCAAAATAAATTAAATCAAAATTTAACCATGTTTTATTACTTATCTATGTGTTGGCTACCATGGTCTCATCATCTACATGACTGCCAAGCATGGTCTCCCCATCCACACATCCTCTAAGAACTTCCTTTGTAGGTCATCACCTAAAATAAACCCTAGAGTCACAACTTGTGCCCATCTCAACCTACGCCTAGATGGTCTCTCTATCATCCAACTCTACTCTAGCCCACCTACTAGGTCATCTAAGATGGTGATAGTCTCTACTCACTCCTACTCCTATTGCCTTTATCTATGTTATGTCCATAGTGGTTGTTGTTCCCCCTAATGTGGATCTAGTGATGGTATCTCTAGTACTCCTACCTCTGCATCCATCTCCTCTTGCTATGCTACCTATCATGCTTAACTAGTCTATGGTCTCTCATGACATGGCCTGAGCATTGATCTCACAACTGGTGGACCTAGTCCTCCCTTCCCCCTTAGATCTTACACATAATAGGCCCAAAACATGGGCATCACTATAGGTACCATTAGGTGAAGGAATCCCATTTGTCCTAGCAATCATGCCATCGAATGTGGTTCCATCTACCAGGTATAATGCCCTATCACCTTTGTCCATGCTCAAGTTGGTGCCATTATCTCCCAACTAGGACATATCATAGCATTATGACCATATAGCTACCATATAATATCTACCTATCTCACCATCTATAGTGTTGGCACATAGGGCATGGCTCATGCTACATATTCTTGTCTCCATCTCTGAACCTGAGGTAACCTATCATCAATCGCATGGGGTAACCCAATTAGCCGATGCATGAGTAATCTCTCATATATCCATGCCATCAATAATATAATCCATCCCACTAAATTATATCCTCTAGATAACATCCCATACATGTCATGCATGAGTTGTACCCAGATGATAGATCCTAAGTCATACAACAGCCTTTGCTCTAATATCATTTGGCTCAAGGCTATCATAAATATTGGTACCTTGTCATCCAACTTGTGACACATCACCCATGTTGTCACAAGTCCTATCATAGCCTTCCATATATCGATAATCTATTATGTATATACATTAAATATATTCACCCTCAATCCCATATGTATCATCTTTGAGCCTATTACCCATATGGCTAAGGCTCTCCTCTCATCATTATCAGGTACTCCTATGACTATGGGTGTCCCTATTATGGGTAGTCCTAGGATGGCATGCACATCCTCCAAGGTGATACCCACCTCTATGGTATCCCCCTCCACCTCCCACCTGAAGGTGTTAGTCAATCAATCCCAAGCTCCCAAGAACATAACTAGGAAATCTGAACTAAGTGGAATCCTACACATCTCCATGATACCTCCTAAACCTAACAATCAATCTAGCTCTATCCTCTATAGATAAATGCACTAATAAGTTTGAGAGCCATGATGTGTCTACCAAATGCTAGAATCTCAAATTCCCCTACAACCAAGAAATAACAAAAGATGTATTAGATCTTACGTGTCATTTATAATAAAAATAAATTATTTTCACAATTTTAAACAAAAACAAGCCTAAATTGCTTTAATTTGTTCATTTTTAATCAATTCAACCTATTTTTAGCCTACTGGGCCCTTTTAGTCCACAATCAGTCATTTTGGACCATTCTAGCACTCTTTTAGCCTTTTACATGAATTTTTGTACTATTATGGTCCTTTGGTCAAACACTAGTTTGACCAAAATTTCCCCATTTTGACCCAGTTGACTTAAAAATCCAAGTCAACCCCTTTATTGTTTTCCCCTCTTAGTGTTGAGTTGTCACAGTGACTTTTTATACTAGGTCAGCAACAATGTACTAAGTCAATAGTCTGTAAAACATACTACATCGGCACATACCTACTAGGTCGATAGTATGGATTTTGACACTTTTTCAGCTTATTAGGTTGACTAGGTCGACCTAATTGTTTTTCCCTATCAACCTCTTACATTTTGCAAAATAAATGCCTTTCGACAATTATTTCCCCAAACCCTTCCAACCCATTTCCCTAAATGATTTTTCCTACCTTTAGCATCTGATTTGGGTTTATTATGAATCTAGAAATGATTTAAATTACAAATTTATAAAATACACTTAAAATCATTAAAATATTCAAAACTAGCTTGAGATTCTCAGTTGCCTACCTGTAGTGCACCTATTATCATCATTATAGGTCCCTCTCATCTAGCCTATCGTCTCCTTGCCATCCTAGCTCATTTTTATATCAAAGATCTTTTTCTCTCCTTCACAAGTCAAAAATATCGAAATGACTTTGATTTCAACGTATTTAAAATCACTTTTCAAAAATCTTAATCTTTCAAAACTTTTTCGTCAGATTCCTTATTTTTCTAATATCTTTGTTTTTACTCATTCATTTTTTGAACTATAAAATGTTCTGGAATCATGATGATGTATAGAATTTTTTCCATTACTATATGCCTATCTTCCCAAAAAAATGGTTTTTGGTTATTTTTAACACTAACTTCTACATGTTTGCCTAATGTTCTTCACATTGGACACCTTCACTTCTCTTGCAGTCTACTTCTTTATCTATAGCACTAGGGTAAGTAAAGGTATATGTTTTTCAATTTTGTCATTTCCTTTATCTTATTTGTTTCTTACTATATTTTACTTAGCATCAGCATTATGTATTATCATGTTCTATTTTCTGAAGCACCATCCTGTGTTGCACTCACATGATACATGATGAGCTTCAAGTGGGGCATATGTATACACATAATATTTTCAAACTTTTATCACTTAATGACACTTTGTATTTTATAGTAACCCATCGAGTCTCAATCTCTCTAAGTGCATGTCTTAAAGGGTGCACCATGAAAGGGGTGGGCAGACCATTGGTGCTTCATAGGATTTTTGTCCCTTTTGTTACTTGTTATCTACACACTTATCTACTAAAACCATTATCCCTAAGCTTGTTCTTCTCTATTGTACCTCTTTCAGTATTTTGCTACATTTTTTCCTCCTTTTCTTCATCTTAATCCCTTTTTATTAGTCACTTGTGCTAGGTCGATTGGGTTGACCCTGTATAGTTTCAAGTTATTTTCACTTAGGAATTAGTTTGGCCTTTGGCTGACCTAGCTCATGACCTGATGAATAATTATCCAAAATTGTGCTAGGTCGACTAGGTCAACCCTGTCATCTAGGATTTTCAAAAGGGTTAAGGGTCAAATATGCCTATATATACAAGTTCATTTCCATCATTTATTATGAGAAGAAGAATAAGTAAGAGTGAATGAACATCTGCTTATTGACCATTCTACTTGAGAAGTAAAGCTTAGGGTTCCATACTTTCTTTGGAGATATGGATCTTGTCTTGTGGAGAAGTTTTTTGGATACATTGATAGGTTGTGTAGCCTAGAGCTAATTTATCTTTGTCATCTTTACATACCAAAATAACCTTTTACAAAGCACTTTGGCCAAAGGAAAAATTGAGGCTCGATGGGTTCATCTTCAAATGTAAGTATTCCTAACTTTGTTTCTCCTTTGTAAGAGTAGATAAATATGCATTTATACTTCTCTTCCATGCATTAGGATTTTGTATACATTGATGTGAGTATATGTCTCTTATGCATGTTTAGTTTTATTTTTTCTAACCCCCATTTTGTGCCACAAACTTTAGTGAGCACTAGATTAGATTTACTTTACTTTTTATTAGTTTAGGTGAAATATCAAAACTCAAAACCCCCTTAGGGTTATTAAGTAATTGTGTTAGACTGGAGGCTTTGGAACCCTCCCTAGCATGGTGTATTATGGTAAGAGATCCCCTAATCAAGTCTAGTGAATCCCCATATTAATCATGTTCCCACTTAACAACTATGTGCCCAATCGAAAGTGTATGGTATGATCTATCTTCTCTAAGTTAGGATTGATTTATAGATATGACACAATTTATTTAGTGTAGATTGTAACTCTCTACCTATAAACATTAATATCACCCCTATACCCTTTGTCTTGCGAGAAATAATATATTTCATAAGCTACCATATACTTAGGAAATAAGCCCTAGCAACATGAATAGTTAGGTTTTTGTAATATAATAATAAATGGGTTCACCAAAATGTTTAATCAAAATTTAGATTAAGGAAAGTTAATATAATTGAGACAAGTTGTTGAGTAAGTTAGAATGCATAAGATGCATAATGATCACAAATAAACTGATTTGTAACTTACTATTTTTAGAAAGGTATTAAAAGGGGAAAATATTAAGAAATAAAATACTTAGTTGGAACTCGGGCTTGTAAGACTACAACAATGATTGTAAAACTGATTATGAGACTATGTGAGGTTGTTGTGAATTAGGAATAGGGCTCTATGTTACCTTGGGACAAGGCCATATTATTTAGACTCTGCCAACCTATGTTAATGTATCTAGGGTACGAATTCATACTTTAGGGTTTTTAACCTCTATGTAAATTCTAAAATATGTGCCTTCACTTGTACATCCTATGTGTCTATTTAAGTGCCTTCGATTCACTATAGGAACCATTATTGACTCAAAACCCTAGCTCAATGATAAAGTGAACACATGATACAAAATAGGAGAAATAGACAAAGAGTTAGGGTTATGATTGACCTCAACAACTTGTGTGTTGAGCATTGCCTACATTCCAATACTCTGAAGAGGGATCAAATCCATGTAGTTATCTCATGCTACGATAGTGTGTGTACAATATTGGTGAAATTCTATATGCTAGTGCAATCTTGGTGTGATTATATGCTTGAACAATTGACTTGTGACCTTGTTATTATATTTAGGCCTAGCTCAAAGCTTCTTGCATTGTAGGGAGTTAGAATTCATAAGAATAGGTACTTTACTCTTAATATTTAGTTAGATATTTTGGTGATTGCAATGCTAAAATCCTCTTAGTCATATTTTTCCATCTAGTGAATAAATGGGTAGAAAATTTGCTTATATAGTGGATTATTTGGGATTCCCTTGAATTAGGCTTGTAAAACATGTATAATGACTCATTGAGTAGAATTTGAATTTGGTAAATTATCCATTAATTGGTGGGAGGACAAAATTGGTGATTTTAGACATGATTGGCTTGCGTGATTGTCCTTAAGGAGTAGAGACAATTAAATTGGAAGTATTAATTAGTCAAGTAAAGAGTTGAGGTTGTTTGAAATGAGGAATATGAACATTTAGTATCATAGTTGCCTTAAGATAGAGGTTCATTCAAATAGTAGTATAAGAATAGTGGTTTGAAATTGTGGAATTGACATAAGTTAAGTTTGCATAAGGGGTGGTCATGAGTGCATTATTTTAGCATTACATGTTAATTTTTGTGTCTATAATGGCATGAAAAAGTACCCAAATAATCCCATATAAATACACAATAAGTCTAAGCCTATTCGTATCTAGCATTTGACAAGGAAGACTATTATACACATCTACACATTCAAAGAGACTATCTTATTATTTTTGATTTGACCATCAATCAAAAGGAGAAAGTCCTAGCCAAATTTAAATCACTTCAAAGCCAAGCCAAAGTTATCATTTTCTAAGTATCAAAATCTAGATCATAGGTTATGTTCATTAAATAAGCAACATTACACATATACACCTAACGGGGAGAACTATATGCGATATGACTTCCCTATTTGGAGTATTAGATATGTAGGCAATACTCAAATTAATTTGGGGTGGTTGGCATCAGCTCAACCCACCATCTTTCTCACTTTGAAGATGAAAATCTAGTGTCAAAATTGGACCTAGGGTTTCAAAGAAAAGGAGACAAATTTATGGAATTATGTTCATAGAGTAAAGATCGCACATAATGTCAATTTACAAGTAGGGGTAGCATCTTATGTAGAAATAAATAAGCAAAACTCACTCAAACAAAATCATTAGATTTTAGAAAATAACACCAATGAGAATCATTTAAAGTTGGATGATTTTGTCCAAGCGCATCCAAAGACTCAGATCTTGATTCGTGCAACTCCTAGTCCATTTCCCACCCTTTCTACCACATGCATTCAATGTTAGACCTCCACAATATAGTAAAACACTAAATATCTTAATCCTAATAAGAGTTTCTATTAAAATCAAGTGTAATTATCAAATTATATTTTACCTTTTACATTTAGATTCATGTCTATTATTATTTTCCATATAATTTGAATTAAATCAAAGGTCTATCTTATTAAGGTCACATTCATAAAAAATGAGGTAAAACAAGTGTTAAGTTGAGAAGAATTGTCTTAGTTTTACACAAAGTTTTATTTTTTAAGATGATGTGACTTGTTAATTTTAACTACAATCTAAAATCAAAGTTATGATGAATTGACACATTTGCCCTTATATAAACATCGTATGTTACAAAATTTTAAAATATTTGATTAATATCTTATTATGATTCTAATTTGTGTGTGCCCTTGTTTACCTAAAGATGGGTATCTCATAAATTGAACTATTAATATTTAAGGTAGTTCACATAATATAACTCCTATAATTGGTGTTGCTTGCATTGAATATGAATTCTTATTAATTTCACTAATTTCTTCCTAAAACCCATTGTTGTTTGCATTAGATTCTTCCACACTTCCTATTATGTGTTTCATCCATTAGGCATGGGGAGTAGTAAGGAAGGGTACCTAAGTGGATCGAATCAGGTACCTCCCATTTATAATGGTAGTGTTATACTCTTTTACCATTTCTCGACACTGGTTTGGAAAAATGGTTACTATTTATAAATTAATATATTTGTAACTTTTTTATTTTCTTAAATTATATTATCTTTTTTCATGAACCTATTTCATTCTATTTTTATTTTTATTTTGCTTAACCAAAGATAAATTAAAGTTATCTAGCCCAACACCTAGAGATAATTACTCTTAACACAAGATGAGCCCCTTATAACCTTTGGGCATTGATAAGTAGACCCTCAACACACACTTTAGGGTAAGAGGGGAGTCAAACCCATGACAAGGACTACCTATACAAGCTTCCAAGACCAAGTGAACTAAACCTCGAACCTGAACTAACTTAATTATATTAATTTATTGTAATCATTAAAATTAAGATAGCAAGTCATTAACCCAAATATAATAAACCAGAGAAAAACTAGGAAACCTAAACATTCAAAGTATTACTAATGAAAACATTATGATTTGAGAGCCCCAAATAGACAAAAATTAAAATGACAAGAAATTATCATTGAAGCCCATGTTTTCCAAATATTATGTGCTTCAAACTTATTATGTTGATAAGAAATGATCTTGTGCCTTATGATACTAATTAATGTGGCCTTACAAATGTTTATTAAAACACATATAGGGGAAGGGGATCGGTAATTGGGATCCCTAACTTATGGGTCCCACATCTTCCATATTATGCCACCTCCTAATCTAAAATTTTGGATTTAGATAGTTTAACATTTTTAAAGTCTAAATATGTCATCTGAGAGGCAAATTTATGTTTTGGGAAGTCATATGATGATGTTTTCATCAACATGTCCTATTTTCATCATTTTTTGGGTGCGATCGATCTTTGGGACCAAAGGGACCAATTAAGTTGTAGAAATTGACCAATAATGATTTTCAAATAAACACATTATTTTATCACTAACTTAATTTTTGTTGTACAAAAGTCTCTTTGTTTATCTCATGTGTTTAGTCATGTGCTTAGTAATTAGTTCAAGTTAGTTTATGTATGATACAGCTAGGATCAAGCATAACAAAATTCTATGGTGCACAACATTTAAATGCACTACTACACTTGCATCAATTTCACACAAGGTGCAAGCCTTATGCGCTCACCCAAAGTACAGTAGTGAAGGGACTAGGGCCCAAATTGGGCTAGTTGAAACATGGTGCAACATTAGTCTCAATGGGACTTAGTCATTTGTGAAACAAGCTTAGGTGGCCTATCAGTGCATGTCATCTTGGATAAGATCAGAGGGAGCAAGCCCATTCAAAGGCACAAGTCTTTTGGCACAAGTTCATGCTTGGCTAGATATATCTCTTAATGGTGCAAGCCATAGGGATATAAAGTTAAGTGTCATTCAAGCGCTTAGCTGAGTCAAGGGAATGACTCATGTTAATGTACTCACTCTTCAAGTTAGCACTCTAGGTGTAGTTATTGGGGCCTTAATACATGCCAGTTTCAACACTTAGTAGATTTTACAGGTATGTCAAAGTAGCTATATGTCACAACAATTCCATTAGCGACATCGAATAGACCTTTATATCACAATATATTCAAATAATGAAAACTATATCATTATTCATATAGAACTTAAGTCACAATCATACAACATTTCTAAACTATATGAAAAGATTCAACAAACAAGAAAATATGCAACGTCATTTTTATTAACTCAAAGTTCATTAACATAGAGTATAACTTGTATGAAATAGAGCACATGTTCATCTAAGTTCTACTACAATCCCAGTAGGTCATAGGCAAGATTGGGCGATATATAGTGGTTCTCCAAATTATTCATGTTATTTTTAAACCAAAATACGTGTATGATCCTAGAACTAATTCTATAGAGATTCATTGCATTAATGTCACCTCTCCTTCATCAAGTTCAAGCTCATTTTTATAGGTAAAAGAACATCTTCTTTGTAGGTCAGATGGGTGCATGTCAGGTGATAAGTTGTCACTGGGGGTTGTTATGCCACCAGTTCCACTACTCTGACACCCATGCTCTCCAACTGCCACATGAAAGCACTCAATGAGATTCTCCTTCAAACCTAGGTGCTGAGCAATTACCTACCAACTGGCGAGAGATCTATAAGGATCCTCCTAGCTGATACCAAAATTACAAAGAAATCAACCATCATAATGATTGCCTTTCATTGAGATCTACTGAGTTGGCATGATCAACTAGGTAGCACAAAAAGGGGCCCAATATTACCCTATACAAAATTGATAGTTCACCCTTAGAATAATATTTCAATGGCTTTACCATGTAAAATTTGGGTGCACTCTGCTACAACTTTGCCTTGAAGTTCTTAAAGCCCTAAATGACAAGCTTGATCTCTTCGATGGTGCCATCTACTTTTGTTAATGTAGCCTCGAGTGTAGATACATTCATATTCTCCATTTCTTTTTTGAATTCTTCTAGTCCTTATTTATCTATCCTCACCCCACCATCTAAAATGTCCCCTTGTTCACTTGCCTTTGTTTGAAAGGCATAGAAGAGTGATTTCAGGTCTTACTTTTGGGTTTTTAGTTTGGTGCTTAAGGTGTTGACATGTGCCATAACTTGCATGTGCTCAGTCCTTCCCACAATGAAATCATGCTTCATCAAGCATCCTTCTCCTATTTCACCTTTTGAAGGTGCACTTTGATGACTAACGCTTGAGTGATGAAGTTGTAAAATATGTTATCTACTTCTTTTATGCCCTCTTATAGTTTGGTGAAGAGGTCCTCCACTGTATCGAGCTTTTTGTTTATCTCCCTTATGATGGCTTCCTAGGGTCTTCTTGTTCTTCTAACACCGGTTTCATCTTGTGGAACATTTATTCTACCAATGCACAAACCTTATCAACCTCTTTCATTTTTGAGGTATCTAGACCATCTAAAAGGGATGGCTCTGCCTTTTCGATGTTCTCGACCAGTTGCTAGAGTTTGAGCTTTATTACCTTCAATTTTTCCTCTATCTCTTGTGTAATTTATTTCCACTTGTTGGAATTAACATCATTGATGATGTTATTGTATGTTACTGATGAGGACATCTTGAGGAGTATGTTCACTAACTTTACAAGGCTCATATCCCTAGGATTTACAAGTTGGTATTCATGCCCCTCTTCTAGTTTCTTGGTGCTTTGGATTGCCTTCTTTGATACCTCAAATTGAGGCTTGTCCATATAGAAATTGAGAGCCCAATAAACTTGATGGTGCACTAGGGTCATGTCATTTTTTTGGTGTATATACTCTAACATGTAGAAGTCATCATCTTCAGTGAATTTCCTCTATGCCTTTTCCTTGTAACTCATCTCATACTCCTCTTTTTTGGCTAGCTCCTCTTTTTTTTTGGTGCTTGTTCTTTCTCTAGTGCTTTATTCTTCTTTTAATAGGGGTTCTTCATCAAGCTTCTCCCCTTAGTCTATCTCATTCCTTTCCTCATTGCTAGTTTTACAGTCTTGTTTCTGGAGGGGTTCTTCCCTAGACTTTCCCCCTTGTCCACTTCTTGTTGTGTCTCTTTGGCACGAACCTCCTTGACACCAGCCTTACTTTCCTCATGCCCCAACGAGGTCTTTATTATCTTCTCCATTTTATCTTTTGAGGCACCAACATCACCTTCTTTTTCTTAAGGCACACTTATTATGCAGTTTCCTCTACCAGGTTGGGGTGGGTGCTAGGTGCCTCTTTAATTGCCTTATCCTTTTTACATTCTATGCTAGTATCAACATTTTCCTCTCTCTCTTTATTCACTCTGGACCTTTCTACTTGGGCCACCTTCTCTTTTATTTATTTCCTTTTGGCCTTTTCTTCTTTGGCCTTTTTCTTCTTAGCTTTCAATATTTTGGCCTACACTTTGCATTTCCTCTCTTCTACCTTTATCTCCTTAGCTTCCATTGGATTAATTTTGGCTTGGGTCATGCCCTTGGCCCTCATGGCCTCTCCTTTATGGTGAAACTCTATCATCATGTTGATTTGATCTTGTTCTAGGTCCATGTCCTCCCATTTATGCTTAAGATCTTCTTCAGTTGGTGCACTTGAGGTTATTACTTCTTCAAGCGCTTATGCCTTGTTAGGATTTTCACTTGTTCCTCCTTCCTCATTTCTTATTTCCTCCCTTTAATCTCTTGCACCTTACGTTTCTCAACTTCTTTCCTTTGTTCTTTGTCCTCAACCATTTTCATGGCTTATTTTAACATCCTAGCCTTTGTCATTTCTTCTCTTCATTCTTATAGCTCCTGCACCTTCTTCATGTCAGCTTCATTGAGGCCAAGTTTCCTCCATCTCTGCATCTTCTTATCCAATTAATTCTAAGGGGATAGAGAGGGGGTTTATTCACTTGATGAGGAGTTGTCTTCCTCAGGCATAATGTATACACCCCTCCCAATTGTTTCTTCCTCCATCTCCTCTTCCTCTTCTATGTCAGATAAGATTATTGTGGGTGCCACAGAAGGAACCTTCCCCTTATTATTTCCCCTTGTGATAGGAGAATCCTTTGGTGTGAATCACATGTGCTTCTTTGTGGAGGTCAAAGGAGAGGTTTCTTATTTTGAGGTAATCTTGAGCCTTATTCTCTCATTTATCTCTTTCAAAGTCTCTTCCCTCTTCTTATTGGGATACTTCTTATTCTCTGTTGGTGTTGGAGTTCATTCATCATCGATCTAGATTAGGGGGTCTTCACTCTGCTTTTCATTGAGGCCCTTCTTCCATGGATTCATCTCATAGTATAATCTATGGATGTGGTTATGTATGGTTTCCTCTTAAAGGGGTGGATATCTGGGCGATCTAATTTATCCTCTTCATCCTTAGTGGCCTTCCTATCATGTGAGTGAACTAGCACCTCATCATGTGCCTCTCCATATCCATTTCCTTTATTGGAATGTTTAATTATTGTGCATTGGAGACCCAGCACAACACATCATTGAAGTATCTTAATGAGAAGGTATAGGGGAGATTTATCCACCCAGACATGTTACCATCAACTAGTAACAAGTGCCATACACAATAGTGTTACATTATGATAAATGTTTCCATTCCAAACATGCTCTGAGGGAGCCCTTGAGGGATGCACCATTCTATCTCTAAGGCCTTTATGTACTTCATACACCACCCCATGATGTGAGTATTATATTTGGTGTTAAAAGAGCGGGGTTCATGAAGTCTTTGTACTTCTATACTAGGGATTTGTTGTGCTCTGAATGGACAAAAGGTTATCCTCATCCCCATATAGAATCCCAATCTCTTCCATGACAATGAGAATGAGAATGGATCCCCACTTGAATGTCCATTTTGCCCTGTGTCATTCCTATGCATTCTTCACAAATTCATAAATGATGAATTTGACAATATTGAACAACACACCCTACACCATGTGATGGGCAATGTAAAGGTATGCTTTAGTCACATCAGTTCATTGATCACCTAGGCATAGCTTGGAGCTTATAAGGCACACCACCACCATTATGTTGGGGTCCTTGAATTCCTTGATGGGAAATGCAAAACCCCCTTAAAATACTTTAGGAGCTAGGCTATGTGCTTCACCCCTTCATCATCATCCATCATCTGATGGATGTCCTTACTGGTGTTTGGAAGCCTAGTTATTATCTTAACCAATTGCACTAAAATATTCATGTCTTCTCTGTGAAGTAAATGCAGTCCTCGTAGATGCATGAGAGTAGGAATTAAACTAGTTCCTCCAACTTCTTAAAGCATACAACTCATAAAGTTGAGTTGTGTTGAAAGTTGTCAGTTTGTCCCAAATCGAGATGTCAAATAGGGCATCACTTTGCACCATCTTTTACCCTGTTTTCACCATCTAATCCTACATGAGGTCTTACAAATGACTGGATGTGTAGCGGTTGTATTCCTTTAACTGGTAGATATGTGCAAAAAAGTGCCAATCCTCCCCTATCACTAACTTTGGAAGGAACTAAATTAATTGGTAGGATATTTTGGTGAGCACCTCAGTGTCCACGTATGCCACACTCACTACTTCTACCCGTTGTGTTACTATTTTTACAGTGGCTACTTTGGGCATTATATGTGCCCATTTTGGGTCTTATTACACCTGTTTAGAGCTTGATCCTTTCCATTTTTTCACCATCCTGAACCTATTGGTGTTGAAGCATGGTAGGTGTAGTTTTTTAAGCCTCGAATGGTGGTGGTGCTTTTACAATCATAGGATATATGACCATTCCCTCAGCTCTTGAGCTTCGGTAGCCTTTAATGGTGTCCTGGGCATCAATTCACTTCTCTAACTATCTAGTTTCTATAGAATCCTTTCTCTACACTTCTCCAAATAAATCTTACTATGAATGAAATCCTTATTAGTATGCAATCGTTCACTCTTAGTGCCTGAAAGTGCTCAAATTCTCACTGGTATAGGATTTTCGCACCTCAACTCTCTGTTTTTCACATAGGTTCACTCTTAGTCTTAAGTTAGTATAAAATTTATAACCTAAACAAGTCTATTGCTTGTTAATTTATACCCTTTCCTTATCTACTATCATTAATGTAAGTTTTTTATGGTGTAATGGCCCCTAGATTTCTTGAAAAATGCAAAATTTTACAAAATCCACATAAATCCTTTGTCATGAATGCATTAAATGCATATCTTTGTGCCTTTACTACCGCTTCATTAAATGCTCTATAATGATAATTCAATGAAGTGACATTTAGTTCGAAAGATCACTTCCCACTCAAACCTAGGTGGACACCAGTTGTCTTAGATGATTCTTCTCCTATGCTTGTTCACTTAGCATGACCTTCACCTTCCTTGTGGCAACCTAGGCACAGTGCCTCACATGCACATGATTCAACTTCCTCGATTCTAGTTTCTCTTCTAGATATGCTTCTATTTTAAGTGTACTTATTTGTTTTGGTTAGTTTCTTACTCTTCATCTTGCCTTGGCCTATCCTACCCCATACAAATCCCTTACGTTGACCCTCCATCACTTTAGCTTCTCTTTTGGTTCTCTTGCATGTGGTTAGATTGTGCATCTTCACTTTATTTCTTGTGCCCAACCATATTGAGTCTTTTCACCTTATTTTTTAGTCTCTAGTGCATGATCAATTGATGCACCTCTTGTCAACTTTGGTGCAAAGGTTACCTTTACACTTATGTACTTTGTCATTTTTTTCTCAAATCTTCAAAGTTTGGTAACTTCCTTACACCCAAAAACTTAGGCATTTGGCCCAAGGTGATTAGAAATTAATTGGGCTTGACTCACTTGATTGGTATTATGCATAAAAGTGTTAGAGTAGTTCATTATTGGGCCTCCAAGAGCCCTACAATGTTCACCTTGTGCACCTTCTACTTGCATTTAGAAAGTTTCACACACCCACCACTTAGATGTTTGTCCTCATGCACTTAGAGGGTGCACGTGCTCAACTTACCTGATTGTAATTATGTGTTAAAATCTAGAGTAATTCATGTACGGGCTTGAAAGTGCCCTTAATTTGGAACCTTACACATAGGGTTCTATGCACTTATTTTCTAAGTCTGATGAGTCTCACGTACCCAAAACTTAGATGTCTAGCCTCAGGCACTTAGAAAGTGCAACTGCTTAACTCACCTGATTGGAATTATGCATGAGAGGATAGATGAATTCACTGTAGCTATTTTTGATTCATGTGCCCATAACTTAGGTGTCGTGGCCTCATGTGCTTAAGAAGCACAAGTGCTTAACTCACCTAGCTATAATTATGTATGAAGTACTAGTAGATAAGTCCTTGCGACCATCATGTGTTACTTATTACCTCTTTACACTATACAAAGAACAAAAACAAAAGATAAAGAATGGTTTAGCTTGTAGCAAACTATATGCAGGTCAACTCAATTGCAAACCTACTAGTGAGAAAGAAGTAGGTGTTCTTATGGTACAAGCGTTATCCTACTACCTATAAGGTTTTAATCGGTTGCCATTGAAATGCCTTGGGAGCATTTCACTAGACAATATGTGAAACTTACATCCACCTATCTCCAAATGTGGTGGATGATGTAGGGGTCCATCTACCTTATTTACAATTTTCTTGGGTCCTTAAGGTACTTCGAGTCATAGAGTAGTACTGATGCTCCTTCAATTAGCTCCTTGTGTTTGATGTGCTTGTCATGCTAGAGTTCCTGGTGCACCTTTTCAATTTTCTAACTCTATCTTGCTTGGGCATACTTTTCATCCACGTGTTCCAAGTCTTCCAACCTTTGTGCTTAAATATTCTTGGTTATCTAAGCAACCAATCCATATAATGCATAAGGATGACATCATGAATTTCATGAGGAGAATTGCTTCAACACCAAACACCAATTAGAATGGTATAGCCTTGTTTAGGTACTTATTGGTCATGTGGTACACCCATAGTAATACTAAAATATGATCATCCCAATCCTTACGACCAACATCACATATATTTGTCAGGCAAATTCTCAGGTTGTTGTTGAATGCTTTAGTTGTGCTATTTTTTTGGGGATAATACGAGGTAATCTTCTGGTATGCCACCATGTATTCACTTAAGAAGATGCACACCATCTCATTGATGAAATGAGTGCCCCTATCACTAGTTAGACTTAATAAGCACCGATATCAACTTATTATGTTCTCCCAAATGAAGTACATGATTATCATGGTTATGCAGTCTTTTGTCAACATGGCCTCAACCCACTTAGTGAAATAGTTAGTGGCCACTAAAATATACCTTACACTTGTATGCCATGTTGTAGGAGTTATTTGTCCAACAAAATCAATGGCCTATTTCCTGAATGAAACCTGGGCAAGAATGGGGATGAGAGGCATCTCATCTCAGTGGTTGGGCTTCCCAGTACACTGGCATATGTTTCATGCCTTGGTGTACTCCTTTGCATCTTGGAATAGGCTTGACCACCACAACCCTGACTGTAATATCTTACATGTTATTATGTCTCTAGTGCAATAGCCTCTTGTGATTCCCTCATGTAATTCTTGTAAGATGGAGTCCCTTTCATGTTCCATAACACATTGGTGTAAGACTTCATCCTTAGTTTGTACAGCTCCCCCTTAATGAGCTGGAAGGGGGCGATATGAACCATAAGTTACTTCTTCTCCTTTTTTGACATGGTCTGGGGCACAAACCTAGATGTTAGGAAAGAAACAATCTCTATCAAGTCTTCAAGGACATGTTGGACTCTATACAATTGCATGTTCATCATGTCATCCTCACTCATCACCATTGTATCACCAAAATTTATATGAGACAAATGGTCTGGCCTCAAATTTTTATTTCTAGGTTTAACAACAATGGAGAACTAGAACTCTTGAAATTGGACTATCCATCTGCATATGCACTCATGTAAAATAGGCTTGTTCATGAGGTACTTGATTGCCTCATGATCAATAAAAAATATTAATAGGGTTGCTCGTAGATATTACCTAAATTTTTTTAAGGCATAGACCATTACTAGTGCCTCATGCTTAGTGGTGGTGTAATTTTATTCTGCTTACATCAATTTCCTACTTGTAAAGGAGATGGGGTGGTCCATCATTCCCTAACCTATTTATGCCAATATAGTGACAATAGTAGATCTTTAAACATTGACATGGACATGGAAAGGGGTAGTCCAGTCTAGGACTTATAGAATTAGTACATTAGCCAAGTTCAGCTTGAATGTTTCAAAAGTCTCCTCTTGTGTCTTGCCCTAATAGAATGGGCCATCTTTGTGTAAGAGCTCCTCTTGAAGTTGTATGATCTTCACATAGCTCTGTATAAACTTCCTATAGTAGCCACAATGGCCTAGAAAGGTATGAACATCTTTTTACATTGAGGGAGTCTAGAGCTAAATTATGACAAGGTCAACAAGCAAACCATCCTTGTAAATGATGTGCCTGAGTAATGTTCCAAAGGGGGTTGTTAAGATGCACTTCTTTAGGATTAAATATATTTGGAGTTGTCTGCACCTTTAAAATGAGGCATAGATTATCATAGTTATCCTTTACAAGGCCATATATAGTCTAGTCATTGAGATAGACTTGGAGGAACCTATGGATGAAATCCTTGAAAGTAGTGATCACCATTATGGATAATATGGCTAGTGCATTATTGAGTCCAAATGGCATCACATTATAATCAAAATAACCCCATTTAGTTTCAAAGGTTATCTTAGGCTTATCCTCCTCCTGAATCTACACCTGATGGTATCCCAAAAACCATCAGTGAAAGTATAGATCTCACAACCTACAATGCCATCTAGGACCTCATTGGTGAACGAGGTCAGAAATGGGTCAGTGATGTAGGTGGCATTCAAAAATTTGTAATCGATGTAGATATATATGTGATCATCCTTCTTGATGCTTATGACCATTAGACTTACCCATTCAGACTCTTGTATAGGGTAGATAACGTCAACATCCAACATTCCATTAGTCTCTATTTTCACCTTGACATAGAGATTGGGATTCATTCTATACAGGTGCTTCTTGGCAGGCCTCATGCCATCCACCAACTTGATGCTCATTTTTATAAGGGAAGGGTGGTTGCCCTTCATGTCTCGGTAGCTACATAAGAATAAGTCTTGAAATGCCTTCAAGAGGTATATGATTCATGTTATTTATGTTCTAGACTAGTAAGCACCTATAGTGGCAATCTTTGGCTCACCTTATGTGTTAATTTCTACTTTAGTGGTCTTGAGTGGTGTATGGTAGGGTTCATTACTCTCCTAATGAGAGTCTTCAACTTGCCTTATCCCTTCATCTATTTTAATTTAAATATGTGTCAGATATTCTTCATCTGGGGCATTATCATCTGTGTGATGCATGATTTTTCTTCTTCTTGTTAGAGCTTTCTAATTGTGGTCCTTCCAGGTTTTGTCATCCTCCTCACTAAAATCAATGTTGAGTGCTTTTTCTTCAAAAAAACATCAAGATCACCATTCCTTTATCCCTAAACATGTCTCTAAGATGTTCTTCTAGGATGAAAGTATCCTCAAACACTACCCTATGAATGACTTGCAGTGGCTTTAGTAGCTCTAAGTTCTATGAAGAGAAGGAGAAAGTGTGCATGAACCTCTCCTTGAGTACCTCCTAGACTCCTATTTCTCATCACATTTCATTTACAATGTACCATGCTTGTGTTCATGTTTTCAAGGTCATGTAGAAGGCATGCACCCATAGGATTTTGGTCATATTCTCATCGTAGATAGTCTAGGTTTATTCACACAAGCGCATATGTGTGATTGGGTTAGAATCACCTAAGTAAGTATGTATGTCTAAGTCATCATTACTCTTTCCAAACCTAGTGCATATTATTGCCTTCACATCTTGCCATGTTGGCAAACTAGGCCTTTGCATTACCCACCAATGAGCAACAATGCTCTTTAGGGTATGCACTAGTGTGCCTATTCTATATATTTCCTTGGGAATGCATGCTTCAATGTCATGAACATAGGTATCTATAGGCTATCTCCCTCCATATTTTTAGAGCATTGAAAACTTCCCTTTACTCAGTAAAAATACCCTTTTCCATACCTTCTTGGTATGGGGAACCCATTTCTTCTGAGTAGAATAAATTTTAATCATTCTCATTTGAGCTAGCCTTGGCCTAGTTTCTCACACTAGGTAGCACCTTCGACTAGTAACTTAATAAGCCTCTTTAACCCATCAATCATAAGTTATGTCAGTTGTATCAAACACTGATTTCCCATCCTCCCATTCAAGCACTCCTTAGTCTCTTGGGTTAATCTTCTTGGTGCCTCACATCATAATGTTATAAATATGGTTGATCTCATCTTTCAGATCAACACTTTCCACATATGGAATCCCTTGATCATTTGATAAGGGGATCACCACCCTATCTCTACCATTCTCAAAAGTCATGTTTCACTTCTTGAAGTGCTTGTCCACATTTTTTGTGTAGCACCATGGCCTCCCTAAGAGCACTGGATAGTTATCATGCTCTAATAACTCTATTAACTTGAATTTGACTCAAATTTTGGTTCTCATAATATCTACAATAGCACCCTTCAGGATCCCGACAGGTTGAACTCACATTTTGATGGCCATAAACAACATATGAGGGGAGTGCTTTAAGGTTGGTTGCCCCATCTTTTCCTAGGTGGTTTTGGTCAGAATGTTAACCTCAACACCCATGTCCACAAAGACCTCACAAATAGATCATCCATCAATGGTGGCATTTATTAGTTTTTCTTGGTCATACTCTGCATTTTGAGTATGCCTTACTTCACACACCCACTCCATATGTGACACAATTACTTCAATCATATGAGGCACAACCTCCTCCTCTGGTCTCTTCCATTCTTGCTCTAAAGCAAGTTTTCTAATAGGGGTAACATCCCTTCATATTGTAGCAGGTGTAGGATCTTGGTCAGCTCATGTGCTTCAGCCTCCTAGTTGTCTTGCTTCTTATGTGATATGCTTGCTTACACCTCTATATCTCTGGCCAGTTGGAGCTCTCCTTGAAAATTTTCTATTATGTACATGGCTTGTTACATGACATCCTTCTATCACACTAGGTCAAGGTAGGGTTCATATTTTGGCTCAGGTCACATTATACACTTGGTGTGGATTGATTCACCATATTCCAAGTGTATCTCTTTTATCGATACAGTAGGTAGTTATGTGGTGAACCCACCCTGAGTCATGGTCTACACCTTAGGTGGCTCCTTATGAGTCTACTACATCTTAAGACCCCATTTCTCTTCATTTTTTTGGTTCCTAACTAGGATGACACCCTTATCTATGTCAGGCTGACCTTGAGTCATCTTTTTGTATAAGTCTAGGTAATACTCAACTATATATCCCCAATAATACCTACATGTTGGGTGTGTGGGGTAGTCACACTAGTAATTCTCAGTTAACCCACAATTGTAACATGATCACAGTGGGAATCTTCCTACATTGCATCCTCTACCTTGCCCATGTGTGCCTTATTGATTCTCATAGCCAACATTTTGTTGGCCATAACCTTCATTTCCTTGGCCTACATTCCCTCTAGTTGTGATTGTTTCCTACCACGTGCCTCTTTCCATATTTTGGTGCATCTCATCAATGACTCGATAATCCATTTTTGAATGAGTATAGGCATCATACATCTTTCAATATATAGTAGTGTTTTCTTGACTGACACACTGTAATAGGGGATAGTTTTGAGAGTCATATGACCCATGACAAAGTTCACAGTTGAGAAGTAAGGTGTGAACATTTCTTCATGAGAAATTGTTCTTGTTATGCCCCTCCATCTCATAGTCAATACACCATAATCCACTTCAAGTGTCATACGTCAAACCAATAATCAACTTCTATAGCTAGAAGGTCATTGTGTGATCTAAGCCTCCATAAAAAGGTTGATCCTAGTGTCAGCACTACCTACTACCTTAGCCTAGAGCACAACTTCAAGAACTTTATGAGGGTCTGTGAAGGTCTACATGAATAATTCTCTCCTAAAGGGTACTAGCAGGCCCCCAAAAAACCATTACATGTGTTGGGAAGGGTGTATATCATATGGAATATTAGAAAAGAGGGTCTTAAACTACACATCATATAGGCACACACTCTTTGATATCCCTTGGCTGATTTATTTGAGCATCATGATGCTCTGTTGCCAAAATTCAAGAATATCAAATTCCTTCAAGAAATCTTTCTTCAGTATATCATAATCAACCATAGCCTAGTTCAGATCAAATTTTTGATACCAGGTATGGGCACGATCCAGTAAGGTGGTCATGAACTAAGTTACCTTGTGCTCTGACTGGGTGATACCCTGATCACACCACTAAAGTTCACACTTGAGCACATGCTCTATGGTATTCTTTATGCCATGATACCCAAGAAATTACATCACCATTTCATAATAAATCTACTAAAGGGGTGGTACTAGAGTTTGAGGTGTTTTCTACCTAGCATCTATGTTGGAGGATGTCCTCTAATGCATTTGGATATAGGGTTGAGAGTTGACCTTGTTGGTGTAGGTTGCATCATCAAGATTGATAGAGTGATATTGCTCACTTGTGGCACTGGGCCACTTCCTAAGGTTGTTGCCCAATCAATGTAACTAACATCCTTTGAATGAGAATACTCGTACTTCTATTCTAGATTCTTAGGTTGGCACTCATTGGCATCATGGTATTCTCATTCAATTCCTCATAAGGTATCACTTATTCGATCATAAAGCCTTGGTCCAAATATTGAAATCTATCAAAGTTAATGTCAATAACAGGGTCAGTTATCATTCTTTTGTCTTCTAGTGGAGAATCTAGTGCATGAGCTTTCACTTCAAGTTCAAAGCAAGTAGGTGATTCTAATTCATCCTCATTCACCACATCTTGTAGGAACCCAAGGCATTATGTACCTAAATGTTGAACACAGTCTCTTGCTTCCTCCTCTCTTTCATTACACTACTACAATTTAAGGGATCCTTCCCCATGCCCTTCCTACTCACTATGGGTCCTCTCGACACTTTTAGGTTCCAGATCCTCAATCAGCCTACACCTTTGCTTGTTATAGTTCTTCCTTCAAATCTCTTAGGTGTCAGTTTGCTCATCCCTTTCCATAATTCCTCACCTACACTTCCCATTCTCACCTTCTACACTTGCTCATACATGTAAGGATTTTAGCCTTCCATTATTATGATTTCAATATCATAATCTACCAGTAATTTCTTTAGTTTGGTGTTGATCCCTCTTATGAATGTGCCCCTTTATTCATGAAATAACTCTTACTATGCTTCTTTAGGGAAAGAGAAGGTCAACACTATGAATTCTAACATGTAGTTGTTTAGCACACCACTCCACCACTTGTCTATCATGTGCATTTAAACATCATCTAGGATTTAAAGCCTCTCTAAGCGCTCCTTTATCCACTTGCAGCACTGGTCATAAATTCATATTCTAGAGGTGGTATAGGCAACCAACCAATATACACATGTTTAGGTAGTTACATCATGCAGGTTGGTTTTCACCCAGTCTGTTGGCTTATATCCTTGGCATGTTAGATGTTTCTACATGAAACTATCTTCTACTTGCTCCATCCAATGATCAATATTCTCAAGTGTTAATTAGAACATCATTCTATTTCACCATTGCAGTAACAAAATTTAACATGGGTCCCGATAATGAAACCAAAATGTTATAGAAAAGTCTCTTTGTTTAGCTCATGTGCTTAGTCATGTGCTTAATAATCATAATAATCAATTCAAGTCAATTATATAGTTGATACATCTAGGCACAAGCATAATTAAAGTATATAGTTCACAACATTTAAATACACTATTATGTTGGCATCAATTTCACATAAGGCACAAGCCTTGCGCGCTCATCCAAAGTGCAGTAGTGAAGGGATCAAGGCCTGCATTGGGCTAGTTAAAACATGGTGTAACCTTAGTCGAAATAGGACTTAGTCATTTTTAAAACAATATTAGGTGGTCTATTGATGCATGTCATCTTGTATAAGATTAGGAAGCACAAGCCTATTCAAAGGCATAAGTATTTTGGTATACATTCATGCCTGGATAGATATAGCTCTTAATGGTGCAAGCCATATGGATAACAAGTTAAGTTTCATTTAAGAACTTAGCCAAATCAAGGGAATGACTCATGTTAAGGTACTCACTTTTCAAGTTAGTGTTCTAGGTGCGGTTACTAGGGCCTCAACGCATATAGGTTTCAACACTTAATGGTTTTTATAGGTATGTCAAAATCATTATATGGCAAATCAATGCTATTAGTGACCTAGAATAGACCTTTATGTCACAATACATTCAAATAATGAAAACTATGTCATTATTCATATATAACTTGAGTCACAAGCATACAACATTGCTAAACTATATGAAAAGATTCAACAAACAAGAAAATATGCAATGCCATTTCTATTAACTCAAAGTTCATTAACACAGAGTATAGCTTGTATGAAATATAGCACATGCTCATCTAAGTTCTACTACAAGCCTAGTGGCTCACATATGATATTGGGCAATACATGGTGGCTCTCTAAAGTGTTCATGTTGGTTTTAAACCAAAATGCATGTATGATCCTAGAACTAATTTTTCAAAGTTTTGTTGCATTAACGTCACCTCTCTTTATTCAAGTTCAAGATCCTTTTTATAGGTAGAGGAGCATATTATTTCTAGGTCAGATGGGTACACATCAGGTGTTAAGTTGTTTCTGGGGGTCATTATGTCATCGGTTTCACTACTCTGACACCCATACTCTCCAACTACCACGTGGAAGCACTCAATGAGATTCTCCCTACCTATTAGCTAGCATGAGATCCATGGTGATCCTCTCAGATGGTGCCAAAAATACAAAGAGAGTTGTAGACATCCAATTCCTAACACCATTTGAGTTGAAATTATCAATCTTAATTAAATTGCACTCAAATGCACATTTTAGGTCAAAATCCATAAAATGCCCTAAATGGTTCAAAATTGTCACTTATAAGTGTCATTTTAGGTCAAAGTATCCCTAAATAGGGCAACACATTTTATAGCCAAGCTAACTTTGATCAAATCATTTTGAGTCAAAATAACAAATTCACCATTTAGTGCTCTGGATCACTCTTTTCTTCTAATTCATTGGTACACATCACGTACCTTTATTATTTAGTGTTGGCAACATCCTAAATGGGAATACAACTCTAACTCATCTAACATCACCTTCCAGTTCATCTCCAGTCAAATTATGACCTAGTAATATGACTTTCTAACCATTTTGATTAATTGTGCACCAATTTTCAAATAATTACAAAATGTTGATTAACCTTGTTTAAGGTTAATTAATCCAAATCAAGAGCTTAAGTGGATTTTCCATGAAGTTGTTGAATATTTTTTTTGAAAATTGATTCCTATTAACTGCATCATTACATGACATCCTTTCTTGGGAAGACATCCCTAGGCCATAAATGCCACAAATACCAAGATTATGGGTCACCCATGCTTAGTTAATGCCTCCCATGCCTCTTCAATTCCCCTTCTTCTAGGATCATGATGAAGATAATTTTGGATTTAATTCCAAATATTAGGATTATCCATGGCCACACATCTCAATCTTGAGATGGATGGTCATGGTTGATCCTAACCAATCTCAAAAATATATAAATAGAGAGGCCATGGACATGAATTTTAAGCTTGAATATTACAAAGTTATAATGTTAAATTGTTTCGACAATCTTTTGCATTTAATCATTGATTTTGTTTTCAAGCTTCATTGATAGGCTAGTTTAATGATTTAGAATCATGAGCCTAGGTATTATGGGTGTTCTTGAGACATTGGAAGATTTTGCCACCTTTGTTAACAAAGACAAAGATGCTTGATCAAGGGATAACATGCTTTTGAACCACATAGGTATGGTGAATACATTTGGAAAGGTAATATGATGTTTCTTTCTTTCATTTTGTTTCTTGTTACCCTTTGTAATTCCTATAGGAATAGATATGCTTAGTTAGTTAGTTCTTTATGTATTTTTCATTATTTATGGACTAATGTTTGACTAGCTTGCTTTATAATCCTCTCTACATTCGTGGCATGCTCGGTGGGATTAGATGCATCCCACACATGAAGAAGATCATTTTATAGCTTTAATATTTTCATTTGGATCATTAAAACTCTTGCAGATTGATTTTCTAACTTTAATTTGTCATTTTGTTTGCCACGAGTTTATATAGTAACTGACATCAGCTAGTAAGACCAACATCAGTTGGATAACTTAACTGAAGTCAGTAAAACCAACATCGATTGGATACATGTCATCAGTCACATTAGTATAACTGATGTCGATTAGATAATCATCATTGGTTAGAAAATGTAACTATCATCAGTTATATAACCAACGTCGATCACTGTGTTTGTTCTTAAAACATAGACTTGAGATCTCTTTTTTTAAAGTTCATTGTTTCAAACCTAAAAGAGGTTCAAGGCTAAAGGACATGATAACATTTTTATTGCAAAACCAAGCTTTACATTTGATAAAAACATGTTTAGATCACCTTTTGCATGCTTAAAAATCAATTAGGAACCTTGTTTTGGTGTTTAGCCAAAAATTTAGATGTTTATGGTAAATGTTTTTAAAGTTTGAAATTAAGACCAAAGGGATCAAATGAACACCACCTCATTTTTCATTTGGGCTTAAAAATGAACACACCTTTTCAAAGCTTTTTGTGTTTACTTAGTTGTTTAAATTAAATTTTTGATTGGCAAAAAGAGGGACATGCATGTATGCTCTTCCATTTGTCCCCTTTAGGGAACCCTTGGAATTAAAAGTGCCATTCCTATTGCAAGTAGCCTAGTCCAAGGCTTAGAAAGAAAGTTGTCCAAAGCACTCCCCAAAAACTCATCAAAATTTGGTTGACCTTAAAAATGACCCTAAAGTCTTTCTACTTTCATACTTAGTCTTTTATTTTCATGCAAACTTGGCTTGCGAGGGGGACGTCATTACCTCCCACAAGCTCTTTAGGGAACATTTGACTAGGTGTTTCATCTCTTGACATTGACTTCACTTACTCCTTCTAAGTTACACACAAGACGTATCTGCATTTGGACATCGCACTACACTGAGTGAACAATAGGATGTAGTGGTTGTAAAAAGGACTAGACCTTTTTATAACCAACCAATGCCATGGTCACCCAATTTCCATGCTTGTGTTTTACATCATTTGACATGAAAGTCATTATGCAACTTATTCCCCTAGAATGATCGAAAACTTGCTAGTTTAGTAGACCCCACTTTGCCATACCTTGTTAGTTTAGACTTAAGATGTTTTTTTTTATCATTAGCTTACTTGGTCTTGATTTATGTCTAAAACTACTTATTAACTCATTGAACTTAACCAAAACACATTGTCCTCAATTTTATTGAGAAAGGAAGGCATTACATTGTCTAATTATAAAATTCATCTTTTCCTTGTTTAAATTGTTATCAAAAACTTTGGGTCATATCATCCACTTTGGTGTAGTCATGATGCCCAATTGATTCTAGATCTTTCACCCAATTTGTTTAAATCTTTCATTTATAATCCACATTTGAAATTGATCCTTTCTGAGTTCTAAGGGTTGGTGTGTCAAAGTGGGTTCACCATTTATGCACTAAGCTTGTTTTAACTTGGGTTCAATTTTCCATTTGGATTGAAGGTCATTTATTAAGACTCAAAATCACATTATCATCTTGGTGGACACAAGACATCTTGCGTATCACTCACACTTTGAGTCCTAGAATATATTTTATCCTACTGGAATCATGTGGTGATGTTGTGCTGCCTATTTGGTCTTAGATTTATACTTAGTGATTCACGTATGTTTTTACATCTTGAGTTGCTTGCTTCTTCATAATCTGGAGAGCTTTCCTCTAAACTTATAAAGTCAACTTTTCAAAGTTGAAACTAGCTTTTATAATATGGGTGTATCACAAAGATCTCTTTTTTGGTGTACTATTTTATACCTTGGGTTTTTGAGTTACCTTACCCTCTTCCGATCTATAAGATTTTAACCTTACCAAAGGTTGAGTAAACTCATGAACCAAATCTTCTAAATTGTGTGTGGTTTCAAACCACCCTCCCTTATAGTCTCATTGGTACCTTGGTTATTTGTTTAAAATAGAGCCAAAGCATACTTTGTTTGATTACCAAGCATCGGTCCAAAGTTAGTCAAACACACAGAACAACTATTTTAGGCATGACTCAAAGGTTCACTCGTAGTGGGGCCTCTTATGGCCTTAGTTATGAAGATGAGCAGTTTATGATGGTCAAGATAACCCTATTATTTTTTATGACATCCCCATAATAGTAGGATCTGAAGATGATTACAATGAATATCAACCCCTAGAAGATCAAGATGAAGCCCTTCTTAGATTGATAGAATCAGGTGCTAGACTACCTTCTGATTTTCCTATAAAACAATTTCATACCTTAGTTAGAGAAGGAGAACAATGACGGTAAGAGCAAGCTTTTGCATGAATAAACATACCTTCTTCCTCTAACAAAGGAAAAGAAATACAAATAGATTTGATATCCACAAATTTATATCTTCTAGCTAAGATCAAGATAATAAGTCAATGATATGCAAATCAACTTTTCATAGACTTAACTGACTCCCTAGTTTCCACTTCAATCCATAATGATGCTTTGAAAGAACAAGGAAATGTGGTTGAAAGTATGCAACAAACATTAGATGAGGACATTACCATAGTGGATCAAGGTAATCTAAATGAACAGTTAAAGTCACAAGAGACCTTACAAAGTGTTCCATTTGACATGGAACATATATTATTCAATCATCAAGAACCTCTTGTTACTTTACAAACTCAAACATTTAGTTCGAATTGAGGAAATCCCTCAAGACAATTTGGCTAGTTATTTTCAACCAACCCAAAAATTGGTAAATAAACATAGAAATTTCCAAAATCAACAAAGTAAAAAATAGCCAAATTCAAGGAATGTTCTATAATCTAAGAATTAACAACCTATATTCTCAACCCAAGGAGCAAATTAGAACCAAGTCATGGATCAAAAGGTATACACTCCCAATAGATCCACACAAAACTAGGGGCACATTCCACCCCAACAGTAACGAAACCAGGGGCACATTCTACCCCAACAACATCTTATTCAATCCATAAATACACCAAACATGCAAGAATGGAATTCTATGAAGGAAATTATTCAAAGATTGGAGATGAATAATAAAGTCAAAAAATACAAATTCAATGAGATATGCTTATATCCATTTGATTTATCAATTCTCCAAAACCCCTTTCCACCTCATTTTGAGGCACCCAAATTTGACAAGTACAAAGGAAAAGGAGATCCACGTGAACACATACAGGCATTCTTCATCTTATGTCAAGAGGTTGCTTATAGTATCAAGTACTTACTATGACTATTTCCATAAAGTTTAGCGGGACAAGCTCTTGATTGGCTACATAAACTACCCAAGGGATCAGTTGCAGATTGGAATGACTTATCAAAAAAGTTTGTTAACCTTTTCTCATATAACATAGAACATGAATTAACTGTTTTTGACTTATTCAAAGCCAAGCAACATGATGGTGAAATTTTTACCACATATCTGTAAAGGTGGAGAGCATTAGCACACTGATTTCAACATAATTTAACTGCTTTCAACATAATTTATCAAACAAACAATTGGCTGATATCTTTGCACAAAATTTGCATCCTAAAGTTGTGCATAATCTACAGTTAGCTTGTGCTAACTCATTCAAAGAAATTATTGACAAAGGAGTGTAGATTGAGAAGGCTCTTATTGCTAAGGGCCTTGTTAAGATTTTTGCGTAAGGTCAAGTGTCTAATCAGACTAAATCATTGATTTGAACAATTATGCAGGATAAGGCTTCAGCAAAAATAAGAACATGGTTGGAAATGGGGTGACTGAAACAAGACATGTACAATTAGTATAGGCTATGCCTCCTCCAAATGTACAATTAACTCCCCTAAATCCACTACATGCTTTACAAAGACAACCTCCATGAAGGACATTTCATAACAATTTTAGAGTCTTTAGCAAGTTAGGAGAATCGGTTGAAATAGTGTTACAAAAGCTCATTACAGCTAATTTAATTATATGGCTAGTATCAAGGCCATTTCCTCAAGATCAACCAAAACCAGATTGGTACAAAGAGAATGAATGGTGTAACTTTCATCATGTTTCTAGTCATGGTACATATTATTGCATTTAATTATGACATATTATTGAGGACTTTATTGAAAGTGGTGAACTAGAAATTAAGTTGGCCCCTAATCAGGATATGGGAATCTAGAAATACCCCTTTCCCTGACATAATCCACCACCATGAATAAATAATCAAAATGTTCAAAATCAAGCATAGAGGTAGAATCATAACCAACAACAAGCTCAGAATCGTAATGAGCATAATCAAGATCATAATGCCCATACTAATAATGTGGCATATAACAATGTACCTTATGATTATAATAATATTATGGGATGCATTTATGTAACCAACATTACCACCATTACTATAAAATTATGTGGTCAATCTCATGTTCCTCACAACATGGGACCCATCATTATAAGGTTAGCACCCTCTTCCCCTAGTAATACCATGTCGATTTTGCATCATCATGTTGCTACTCCATTTACATGGGTTACTAATCTTGAAAATTAGCACCTTTCTTCTAATAATAAAGGCTCCTCATTGACCCAAAATTGTAGCAATACAGTTAGTCACTCGTGAGTCACCATCTAAGGCCCTTTGCCTTCCTCTTCTAATTATAATAACTTCTTGCCACCTCTAGGTTGTGCAGTCAAAACTAGATTCCTGTGAGTTACCATCCAAGGCCCTTCATTCACTTCTTCCATAAAACCTAATGATAACGTTATGCCAATGATTCCAAAGATGAATACTATCCCAACAAAGACTAAAATAGTTCAATCCATAATTCAAAGGCTTTATAGTCTGATGGATCAATTAGATTTAACCCCTACACAAATTTCCATATTAGAACTCTTGTGGACATCTGATGTCCATAGAACCATCTTCAACAAACTTTTGCAAGAGTCTATTGTGCCTAATGATATAAACCTTGATCAGTTCCAGAACCTAGTTGGACACTTTTCTTCATTTTGAAAAATCACATTTGATCAAAAAGACATGTCCACCCTCGGCCCAAACCATAACAACCCACTATACATTAAGATAATCAATGTGGATCACAAGATCAAGTGGGTTTTTATAAATAATGGTTCAAGGTTGAGAATCATATCTCTTCAATTGGTACGATGATTGGGCTACATGGATAAAGACATTCAGCCAAAAACTATTACAATCAAAGCTTACGACAATGTCAAGAGGGAGTCATCTGGTAAAATTTGGTTTTCAATCATGGTTGGGTCTATTTCTCATCACACATTATTCCATATTGTGGATATTGAGCTTCTTTATAACATACTTGTTTCTCATCCTTGGATCTATGAAGTATAGGTAGTTCCATCTACTCTTCACCAATACCTTAAGTTTCCCCATGATGGGATTGAGGCTACTATTTCTGTTGATTAGTAGCCATATCAATATTTCAAACATCTTGAAGCAAAGTTTCATAATTATAACTATAGCCCAAGTTCTAAATTCATTACAAAGAAGAATAAATCCATCATTTCTCATCCATCTCCATATAATTATATAGATCTTGGTGATCTAGCCTCCACTTCAGCCGATCCATTTCCTATAGATCTAGCCAAGTAGGTTATTATTAAAGACGTAAGCATTTCCACATACCATCTGAAGGACGTCTTCCATATTAAAAAATTACTAAAATCCCCTAAAACATTTGGTAAGACTAAAACTTACCAGACTCCTAACAAACTCAATTAGATTTGGCAACCAAAGAAGAAACAACCAAAACCTCCTGTGGTTTTTGTACCTGTAATTATACCAAAGAAAGATTGAGAGGCTTTTACAGAGGGAGATTGGTTATGTTCTAAAGGCCTTGCTGATTATTTTTAGAATCCAAAGTATCCTATCCCTAACAGGATAATGGATCATCTTAACTATACAGGGAAAGGCCTTGGCCCATGGGCGAAAGGAATTTTAGAACCCTTATCAATTGGAGTTATCAATTAGAATCATGGTCTCAAATTTAAACCACCATAGGATGACCTCATAACATTTGATAGTGACTCTTCTGAAATGACTTGTAATGAGACTTCTAGTAGTGACATAACATCTCATTATAGCCTTTTTGATGAGCTTACTGACTCAAATTTATTTGATTCAAATGTCATATTGGCCATAACACCTATTGGAGCTTCCCATCCTGAAGTGAAAAACCATCTTAGTGGTGCTTTCCTTCCTAAAATAGGACATTATATCTTTACCATTGGTGTTTTCCATCCTAAATTAAACCCTCACTATAACCTATACCTTTTCCATCCTAAACTCATAGATTGGGATCAGTAAAATTCGATCATATGCCTCGATGAGTTCTAAAATGAAGAATCAATTGCAAAATACATGGGCCTACGAGATGCATTCCCCATTGATGATCATAAGCAGAGTTTTGATTTTTCATTGGATCCTTCTACCTACTTTGGAGAGCAAGAAAAATTTATTGGTCATAATAAAGAACAAATATCAAGATCTTCAGGTGAAAACCTCTTTGAGTCACTTGTTGATTAGGGAAAAGGTAAAGAAAAAGACAAGCCTATGAGTGAAAACCTGTTTCAGGTGCTCCCAAGTGGGAAAGTTTGATCATCCCCTTAAGATGTAGAAATTCCATCTAGCTCAAGTTCCATAGCTAGTATATGTATCTTTTCAAAACAACATCAAATCTTTAACCATCTTGCTCTTGAGTTTATAGAGGTTTTTATTAATTGGCCTTTACCTGAGAAGGTAGATTTTGATTCTTCATATTATCCAAATCTTTAGGAGGAACAACAAGAAGATATAATAGAGGAAAATGATCATGACCATACATTGCCTACAATTCTTCAAGATGGATTCACAGTCCTTATGGAGAGCATAATAGAAGTGAATTTGGGAACCCATGAGGATCCCAAAATTATTTATCTTAGAGCTTCCCTTACTGAAGTAGAACATGAACTTATTATATCCATTCTTAAGGATTTATATAAATCTTTGCATGTGCATACTATGACATGCCAGGATTGGACCCAGATTTAGTTGTGCATCATCTTGTTGTCCACTCTGGTGCTAAACCAATCAAGCAAAAATTAAGAAAGATGCATCTACACGTCGCTCTTTTGGTTAAGGCTAAGTTGGAAAAGTTATTAGGATCCAATTTTATCAGACCACTAGATTACTATGAATGGGTTTCTAACATAGTACCAGTGAGTAAAAATACCCCAGGCATATGTATTTGTACTTGTTTTTATGATATCAACAAAGCATGCCCCAAATATGATTTTCTTTTGCCTAACATTGACATGATCGTCGACTCAACTAATGGGTATGAGATGTTATCCTTAATAGATGGATTTTCAGTTACAATTAGATCAAGATAGCCCCTAAAGATTAGTATAAGACCACATTTACCACTCCATGGGGTACATTATGTTACCAAGTCATGCCATTTGGTTTGAAGAATGATGGATCCACATATTAGCGTGCAATGATTATCATTTTCCATGACATGATGCATGACATTGTTGAGGGTTATGTTGATGATATACCATCAAAATCAAGAATAAGATTTAGACACCCTGCCATTCTATAAAGAATATTTGAGAGGCTTCGTGCATATAAAGTTTGCTTGAATCTTAAGAAATGTGTCTTTGGAGTCACATCAGGAAAATTGCTAGGGTTCATTATATCACAATGAGGGAACAAAGTCAACCCTACAAAGGCCAACATTATTATGAAAATGCCTCCACCAAATAATCTTGAACAGTTGCAAGGTCTATAATGAAAGATTTAATCTATACGCAGGTTCATTTCTAAATTGGCAGATAAGTGCCACCCATTTACCCATCTCTTAAAGAAAGGGGTAAAATTTCAATGGGATGAAGATTGTTAGATAGCATTTGCAAAGCTTAAAACATGATTGGCCAATTCACCAGTCTTACAACTTCCAACACAAGGAAAGCTACTACTTCTTTATATATTAGCCATAGAACATGCATTGGGGCACTTTTGGCTCAGCATGATGATCATGGTAAGGAACACACTATTTATTATTTAAGCTGCACATTGGTAGCCTATAAACATAATTATATGCCTATTGAGAAGGCATGTTTAGCTATGGTGTTCGCCACTCAAAAATTATGACATTATATGCTAAATAACAAAACTATTATTATCACCAAGGTAGATCCTCTCAAGTTCCTCTTATCTAAATTAGCTCTTCAAGGATGCATGGCTAAATGGATTATGCCCCTCAGTGAGTTTGATATTGAGTACCAGAATGAAAAGGCAATCAAAGGACAAGTTCTTACTGACAAACTTGTAAAAGCTCCTATTACGACCACTCAACCTCTCAACTTTGACCTTCCAGATGATTCTATCATGATGATAAAACAAACACCACAAGAACCTAAATAGTGGATGCTTTATTTTGATGGATCCTTCACATCCTGAGGGTCTAGAGCTAGCATATTTTTGATCATGCCATAGGGGTATCTAATCCTCAAAACATTCCATTTAGAATTTCATTATACAAATACTATGGCTGAATATGAGGCATTGGTTGCAGGGCTCTATCTTGCTATACATTGGGATATTTAAAGCTTAAAGGTCTATGGATATTCACAGTTAATCATAAATTAGACAACTAACCAATATCAAATAAGGGATGATAAGCTTGTTCCTTACAAGAAAATTATCAATAACATCAAAACATATTTTAAATCTCTATAGTTTGAGCAAGTTCTATGAGTCAATAACAGATATGTCGATGTCATGGTAACAATAGGTTCCATGATTCAAATGCATGATAGTGCTAAATAGTATCAGTTCTTAATTGAAAACATTCTTCAATCGGCACATATTTTATCAAATTCAGAGAGGATATGCACCATTTTTGATCCTAATCCCTCACTTGAGCTACCATGGTACCAAGATTTTTATAACTATTTCCATAATCATGTATTTCCTACCAACCTTTCCAAAAACCAACAAAAACTATTCCTTCATCACTTAACATGTTATATCCTCCTTGGAAACATGCTTTATCTTAAAGGATATGATGGAATGTTTCTTCATTGTTTATCTTTGGGAGAATCCAAGCTATAACTAAAGGAGGTTCATGAAGGAATGTGTGGGGTCCATACCAATGGTGTAGTCCTAGCTAAGAAACTCCACAAAATAGGCAATTATTGGCCCAAAATAGAGACAAATGCTTGTAATTATGTAAATAAGTGTGTTCCTTGTCAGTAGCATGACAACTTGATACATGCACCTTCCTTACCATTGCAGCTGATTACAACACCATGGCCATTCTCAACATGGGGTCTCGATCTCATTGGGAAAATTAACCCATCTTCATATGGCCATAAGCACATTTTGACTACAACCGAGTACTTTACTAAGTGGATTGAGGTCATTCCTCTCACTTATGTTACCAGGAAACAAATAGCCAAATTCATTCATTACCATATCATCTATCGATATGACATCCTAGCCCATATTATATCCGATAATGGTGGATCTTTTATGAACATAGGTGTGAAATCTCTTTGTGCAAAATTGAAGATCAAGCACAAGAAATCCACTCCATATAACCTATAAGTAAACAAACAAGTTGAGGCATCAAATAAAACCATTATAGCCATCTTAAAGAAGATTATTAATGATGTTGGCCATAATTAGCACTGGTAACTCTTTCCTGCCCTTTGGGCTTATAGAACCAATCATCACACCCTAACTGGAGATACTCCATACTTCCTTATTTTTGGCACTAAAGTTATCATCCCAGTCAAGATTGAGATCCCATCATTAATAAAATCATTGGATCACATTGAAGATAATGAAGACTATAGAGCCTCACAACTGCACAAACTAGAACTTCTTGATGGTAAGCATTTGGTTACCCTAGAACATTTGTAGGCCTATCAAAACAGATTGTAGAGGAGCTACAACAAATGCATTCTCCCTCAAGAATTTGAGATTGGTGACTTAGTTTTGAAAGAGAACCAGAAGAATATGAATGTTTAACCCAAAAAGAAAGGCAACTTTTAGCCTAATTGGTTAGGACCATATATTGTCACAACAAACTATGGATCAGGAGCATATCGACTGACTAAACCTGATGATGAATAACTTTTAGAACCCATGAACATCATACACCTTAAGAGGTTTTATGCATGAACATATTTGAACCATTGTCTATAAGACCCCTAACTTGGGGGAAACTTATGTTGTTGTAATTTTATCCCACCCTTTTATCTTACCTTGAACACATTTTATACTACCCTAGTCCCCTTTTCATGATTCCAGATAGTAAAGGCTTTGAATCCTTGGCACTTTGAACATATTCTTCATCCCATTCTAGATTTCTCTCTTAGAGAAGCATATTCTTTGTTATGTCTAAGGTATGTTATAAGCTTGAACACTTGTTATCCCTTGACCAATTATGATCTTGATTATGTCTCATGAACATCCTCAATATTAGTTCTACAAAGTAGTTCAGCCAGGATAGTATTGTGCAATTTCAGACAAGTAAATAGAAACATCTTCTCAATTTTAGACCATTGATACACTATTATGGATAGGTGAATGCATATAATTCTTTTTTAATTCATGTTGCATATTATTCTATATCACATTTTTTGCTCTTTATTGTTTTATCAAGATCCTTGCTCTCACCAATTTGTGAGCATGGGTCGTTACAGCTGGCTTCGCTATCTTATTGAAACCTCTAATCTTAGGACATGCATCTCCTTGACTAGATGGTCCCATCTTGTGCATATTTTATCCCAAAAACACCAAAAACATTAGAAACACTTTGAAAATACCAAAAACATTATAACATGATCCACAAAAGAAAAAAAATATTGTCTCACACTTCTATACATTTGTACATTCCCATTCCACCATGCTATGCTCTTTCCATTTTGAAAGCACAAAAACACTAGTTCATTTCATCTTGTCCCACACACTTACCATTTTGAAAGATCATTCTTTCTCATCTCATCAACTGCTTGTTTGCCAGACCATTCTCATTTGTTTGTCATATTTTCCATTTATTTTATAACATTAATCATGCTAGTCTAATCATCATTTTTCTTCTATCCCATTTCTTTGGAGAATTACATTTGGCGTGAAGTTCATGTTGGTACATGCATCCATGGAACTATGTAGGCAGCGTCCACTTATCTTATACATCTAGAGTCAGCTCAACCAACCCTTTCCTTTTCTTCTTTTCCCCCATTTTTTCTATCATTGTTCCTCTTTAATTAGGGAACAATTATCGTGTCATTGTTCTTTGTTATGATGTGGTAGAAAGTAACGCCTCTACCGTACATGCATGAACATTTGTCTTTAAACTGTACTAACTTAGTTTTTGTTTGTGTGTGTTTATTTAAGTTCTCTTGGTGTTTTGTTTTATTTTCTTGGTGTTTTGATTGTGCTTTTGCACTTCTCCTTTTCTCTTTTTATTACTTCTTTTCTCATCTTGGTCTTGTGTTTCCTTGATTGTTTGTTGCTTATCTCTTTTGTGTTTCAAAACATCTTGATGATTCAAATGGATCTTGATTGTTTATATCTTGATCCTATGTTATTACGTTTTTCTTGGACCATTTTTGTTCCTACTTAAGATCATATCTTGATTTCAAGTTAGGTTCATTTATGTTTGTCTTTTTCTTTGTTTTTACTTTTTTGTTTAAATGTAAATCACTGTAACTCTAGTTTTGGTCATTGTTTTACCATTATACTTAGTTATTGGTATTCATAGTTGCACTGGCTTAGCACAATTGGAATATTACATTCTGAGTTATTTATACTTATGATGCCTAATTTATATTTCTATATTTGCTATAGCAATCACTTTGTGCTCATGTCTCACAGTCTTAACGTCAACATCAAATCCAATGAACGATTCTCAAGAACACTTTGCAACACCTAGCCTCATGATATGGAATTAGGCTTCTAGATATCATGTATTTTAGGGTTATTTTTTTATGCTTAGATGTGCATCTCTTTGCACATATTGTGAGTCTAATCAATTCTTGGTCATTTTTCATCATTCCTCATTCTACTCTCTCCCAAACTTGGGTGAACTACATTGGCCTAAAGTTTATATTGAAACATGAGTCCATGAAACTATGTAGGCAATGCTTAATTTCTATTGAGGTTAGCTCAGTTATCTCCATTCTTATTTTCATCTCTCTCATCACTTTGTGCATTCTCATATGCTTGGTTTTATATGGCTTTATAAGCCATTACACCATCACTTTAACCTATCTTTTGGGTTATATCCTTGAGATATTTTGCTTGCCAATTGCCCATATTAGGGCACAACATCTGAACCATGTCTGAATCAAATCATCTCTATAAGGGAAAAATCATTATTTATTCTTTATCAATGATCAAAATTTGCCCTACTAGGGTAAAACTATCTTATCACGATCAAATATACTCTACTAGAGTACTTATTATATTCTCTTTAGAGACCCCATTCTAGTGGTGCTTCCCTTCCTAAAGCAGAACTTTCTTTATTTTCCTCTAATTCTAAGATCTCTACATTAAAGCCCATGATGGCAATATTTTAGTGTGCAACTTGTGTCAGGATTGATCAATGTCATAAATGTGTAGCTTGTACTCTCAAATTGGTTACGTTTATAATGTGTCCCTTAAATTTATGGATTGTATCTTTCCCATTCCCCCCATCTCTGGGGCCTATTATACCTCTCATTATATTTTGATCATTGATGGTAATCACATGTGCAAGCATTAGCTCATATGGATGTGATCTATTCCATGGGTTAATCTCTCACTTTCTCTCTCTTTTCAAGAATCCATCCTTTTCTTCCATCCTGGTATGTCCTCTCGAGGGGGCATCATGGGTCTATTCTAATTTCTTCTTGACAACTCTTTTCTTTGAAAAGATGTTACTTCACCTGAATGTTTCGCTACACCTTCTCAAATAGGGGAAAAATATAGACATTCAATTCCTAACACCATTTGAGTTTAAATTGTCAATCTTACTCAAATGCACAGTTTAGGTCAAAATCCATAAAATGCAATAAATGGTTTGAACTTGTCACTTAAAAGTGTCAGTTTAGGTCAAAGTATCCCTAAATAGGGCAATGCATTTTATGGGCCAGTTAACTTTGATCAGATCATTTCAAGTCAGAATAACAAATTTGCCATTTAGTGCTCTAGATCACTCTTTTCTTCTAATTCATTGGTACACATCATGTACCTTTGTTGGCAACATCCTAAATGGGAATACAGCTCCAATGCATCTAAAATTGTCTTCCAATTCCTCTCCATTCAAATTATGACCCAGTAATATGACTTTCTAACCATTTTGATTAATTGTACACCAATTTTCAAATAATTGTAAAATGTTGATTAACCTTGTTTAAGGCTAATTAATCCAAATCAAGAGCTTAAGTGGATTTTCCATGAGAGTTGTTGATTTTTTTTTTGAAAATTAATTCCTATTAATTGCATCATTAGGTGACATCATTTCTTTAGAAGACATCCCTAGGCCATAAATGCCACAAATATCAGGATTATGAGTCACCCATGCCTAGTTAATGCCTCCCATGCCTCTTCAGTGCCCCTTCTTGCAAGGTCATGATGAAGATAATTATGAAATTAATTCCAAATATTAGGATTATCCCTAACCACACATCTCAATCTTGAGATGGACGGTCATGGTTGATCCTGACCAATCTCAAAATTCTATAAATAGAAAGGCCATGGACATGAATTTTAAGCTTGAATATTGTAAAGTTATAATGTTAACTAATTTTCATAATTCTTTGCATTTGATCATTGATTTTGTTTGCAAACTTCATTGATAGGCTAGTTTAAAGATTTAGAATCATGAGCCTAGGTTTTATGGAGTGTTCTTGAGACATTGGATGAGTTTTCCACCTTTTTTGACAAATACAAAGATGCTTGATCAAGGGAGAACATGCTTTTGAGCCACATAGGTATGGTGAATCCATTTGGGAAGGTAATATGATATTGCTTTCTTTCATTTTATTTCTTGCTATCCTTTGTAATTCCCATAGGAATAGATAGGCTTAGTTAGTTAGTTAGTTGTGCATTTTTCATCATTTATGGACTAATGTTTGACTAACTTGCTTTGTAATCCTCTCTATAAGAGCAACCATCACAATGATTACCTCGCATTGAAATATGTTGAGTTGGCACGGTCTACTAGGTAGCACAAAAAGGGGCCCAATAATTTTTTTTGAAGGCACATATCAAAATTAATATGGTTCATTAATATGAAATGAAGTGACATGTTGGAAGGTGTGTGGTTCTTTTCCACATGGCTTGATAGGCTTTGCTCCAAAAATATGGCAAGTTAATGTTACCTTATGTGACACCAATAACCATCTCTCCATTCCTTTTCGCATACCTCCTCTACCCAAATGGCCATAGAACCTACCCAAAGGTTCTCGACCATGTCATGTTTCACAAATAAATTTTTGTTAGTAAAATGAAGGGATGAAACATTACATGCAAGTGTGTTTCCTGTAAATGAACCCACAGTCAAGTTCTTTTTATTTTTGTATGGCTATTATTGTTATTGTGCCGTCTATGTTCATGGTTTTTTTTGTTCCTTCACATCTGAGTAAACATTTAGAGGTATGTTAATGGAGGGATGAAACATTATGTGTAGGTGTGTTGCTTGTTAATGAACCCACAACAATGTTCTTTTTATTATTGTGTGGTTATTATTATTATTATTGTGTCTTTTATGTTCATGGTTTTTATTGCATGCATTCACATCTGAGTAAACTTTTAGTGGTATGTTAATTTAGTGCTAAAATATTACACCAAAAAATGTCTCTCCCTAATTTTTTTATGTACCTCCTCCCCTTAAACAACCATGGAATCTACCTAAAATTTCTCGTGCATGTAGTAATTCATAGAGGAATTTCCATCGATAGAATGGAGGGACAAAAATTATTGTTATTGTGCCTTTTATGTTCATGGTTCTTTTTGTGTGCCTTCGTATCTAACTAAATGTTTATTGGTATGTTAATAGACTAATGAAACATTACACATAATTTTGTTGCCTGTAACTGAACCCATAATTGTGATCTTTTTATTTTCATGTGTCTGTTATTGTTAGTGTGCCTTCTATGCTCATGATGTTTTATATGCCTTCACATCCAATTTAATATTTACTGGTGTGTTCATGGCGGTTGTCAAGGTATTCATTCACATACTAACAAATTTTATTATTTTTATATCAATCCATATCATTTTTTGAATTCTATAGCCATGTTGAAAGATGTTTGGGTCTTTAATATGCAAGAAATTGTCATGGTGGAAGACAATAGTGTTCTTAATATGCAACAACTATTTTTGAAGACCACTAGCAACCTTTTTTCCATTAATATGGTATGTTAATGCCACCATGCACACCATCTTTAACCTGTTCACCATGTTGGAGGGATGAAATATTATCCACAACTGAACCCATGAGGTCGACATGTTTTCATTTGCAACTAACTCTAAATTTGCTAGTATTTTAATAGAAGCACTCAAAGTTTTTAGAATGCATGTCTTTATATGCTTTATATTTGTGTCACATTTCTATTTCCCTACGTTACATGGGTTAGAATACTTAACATTTATTAGTATTTGGATGGAAGCCCTAAAGGTTTTCATTCACATACCAGTAATTACTATTGTCTTTGTAGCAAAATTAAGGTTTTCATTTACATAACTGTGAATTTAATTGTTTTTGTATCAAACCCAATTGTTTTATGAATTCATATTATTGTGTGTTTTATATTTGTAACACATTACTATTTCCATGAATTACTGTTAAAGGGATTAAATGTTGTCTACCTTGAATAATTTACAAATATTTAACGTGTTATTGAATATTTACAGCTATGTGCATGGAAGTCATGTAGGTTTTCATTCACATATGAGTAAACATGATTATTATTTTAATCAAAATTTAAACTTTTGTTAATTCCAATAAATGTTTACTCAATTGTATCAAACCAAACCCCATTTTGAATTCTTGTTGTTATGTTATTGATATGTTCCTATCAATTAATGTTGTGTTTTTCATTCACATTTTCAAAATTACAGATATTCTTTTCCATAGTTGTTAATCAATTACTAAACATTTTCTACTATGTGGATGGAAACCCTGAAAATTATTGATATGTTCCTATGAATTAATGTTGTTGTATTATCCATTCACATGTTCAAAATTATAAATATTCTTTTCCATAAGTATTGACATGTTTTCCATTCATGTTGTTATGTTATTTATATCTATTAACATTTTTGTATCCCTAGCTCCAATTTTATATGGCTTTTGCAAGCACCCACTATGCACTCCCACACAAAAATGCTTATTTGGCTGGGAAGGATTTGAACTTGGGATAGAAGACTAAACATTTACTACTATACACACAATACATGTTTGGATGGAATTGATTTGAACTTGGGATGGAAGACTTAATATTTACTAGTATGTGTATGGAAGCACTTAAGGTTTTCATTTGCATACCAGTAAATGTCATTATCTTTGTATGAAAATGTTAATGTTATTGTATTTGTATAGAATGAAAACTTAAAACCCCTAGTTCAAAATTTTTACCAATAATAATTTTCAAATGAAAACATTATATTATCATTGGCTTAAAATATTGTTAAGTAAGGCATGATGTAAAATTAATATGGGTCATTAATACAATACGAAGGGCCATGTTGAAAGATGAGTGTGTCTGCAAGAATGAATATTTACTAGTATGTGGATGGAAGCCATGAAGGTTTCCATTCAAATACCAGTAAATGTTAATGTCTTTCTATCAAAAATAATAATTTCATTAACATACTATTAAATGTTGAGTCAGATGTATCAAACCAAATAATATTGTGAAATCACATTGTTGTGTTATTGATCTGTTGAAATAGTCATTCAAATTTTCCATTATTTTTTTATCTTAATGATATGTTGTTGTGTTATTGATATGTTATTGTGACATGTTATTGATATGTTTTCCATTCTATTGTCAATGTGGTTCATTGGTTTTCCATTTTATTAACAATTACTATATTTGTGCATTCTTGTTTTTTACAGAAGTGGAATTGCTATAAAGGGTGAATGTTTTTTGGATTGCTCATTTCACAAAAAATTTACAAACATTATGTTTCTTGACACTTATTATATTTACAAAGATTTAGTTCTTTTCCATTGTGTTTCTTAACACAGTGTATGTTTGCGAAGTTTGGAATGCTTCTATAGTTTTTTTTCAAAGTTTATGAGGTGTTTAATGCTCAACTCTTTATTGCTTATATTGTTTATATGTGTTGATGTTTGTTATATGTGGGTAATGATGATAGATTTCCAAGTCAAGAGTGAAGAATAACAATGGGGTACTTGATTTTAGGTGAACGTTTTTTAACTTTTATTAAGCTTATGATCCATTTGCAAGCTAGATATTAGATAACCAAAAAAATAATACATTACATAATCAAATTGAATACTTGTACTTTCATTACATTTCATAATACACTTCATTACATTATATGTCAAACTAAATACATTTCATTACATTAGTTTTTGTGTAATGTTTGATAATGGAACATAATAATTACATAATATACTTTAATTGTATCAATAACTATAAAAAATCATGGATTTATTTAAGGTAAAAAAAATTACACCATCCAAGGTGAAAAAATTGATATTTTCCCTCTTTCCCCATATTTGGAGAATGTGAAGTTGTTGTTGGTCCTTTAAAGGTTGTGTTCTTAGGGGGATTTACTGCCATGTTAACAGAAATAGAAGGGCTACCACATGAATCAATTGGGGATAAAATGTTTATCATGTCATTCAATATGTGTTGGTGTTCAAGCAAAGGGTTGAATTCACTACTTAAACACCTTTGCCTCTCCAATTATTTTATGGTCTTCTCAATTTCCATGTCCCTTATATCATGCTCTTTATTTTGATCCCTTTTTTTGCCTTTGATGTATCTTCTCTTACTCCTTTTGCCTTTTGATTTCATTTACAATTTTTTGATGTTCCTTTCTTTCCCTCTCAACCTACCTAAGGGATTTTCTATCATTCGCTTGTTGTTTCTTCCTTGCCTTGAATACTTTAATCTACTTCTTTTGGGACTCATGTTCTATAAACATTTAATGATAGTCATTTGATGTGAGAATATGTGATTGTCTGTTCATTTTGAGTGCATTATTTCTTGACTTATTTGTAACCCTTTTTGTTAATAATTTTATAAATGTTGATATTGAAGTTTGTTGTTAATTAATTTTATTTTGTCTACAATCAGCACTTTTGATTGTATTTTCTACTACTTCCTTACTAGCATCTAAATCAATTGTTTCATATTTTATGCTCCATTATGTACCTAGTGCATAGTAACGAACTATTTCTAGTGGGATAGAAGGAAGTAGTGATGGGATTGACATAGATATATTTATTTCCATTAATTCATAATTGAGGCTAAGATTTTTTGTTCTCTCCTTTAGCTATTCTAGTGGACTTTTTTGTATAGGCAGACTTAAACCATCTTGGTTGAAACTGAATGTTACATTTGCAGCCTCTTCAAAATTTGCTACATTTATATTTGCATTTATTATTTGACCTACAACACCTTCAACATTTATTGTTTGAACTTATTCACCCTAGACAACATTATCATGTTGCATTTCTTCAATCTTATGCATATTAGTTTCAATGTCTTCCTCATTTATCCATGATAACATCATTAGATTTTTAGTAGCACTTACTTCATTTGCTTATACATGGAATATTACACTTGGAGTCATGTCATTCACTACTACCTCTAGGTTTATGGGCCAAATACATGTCCTAAATCTAAATATTATATTCTTAGGATTTTACACCATCTTCAATGTTTTGTTTCTTAAAGTGGCCAATTCATGTTTATTTATCTCATAACCTTGATGTGTATTTATCCATGCCATCCTCTCACTCTTGAAGTTGGCCTTAAATGGACCGAGCACACTTACATCTAGTGGTTGTAATTTATGGCTAGTGTGTGCGAGTAATGTAAGTAGGTCTATCCCTAAATATCTAGCCTCTTCAATCATTGAAATGCAACATGGTTGTTGTGCCCATCAAATATGAGAAGATGTTTATTGGTACGTGAAACTCCTCTTGGTATGGGTCTTGAGAAATGATGCAGCCAATTCATAAACAATTATTTTGACATCCATGCATGGGCTTGGGTAGTGATACATGCACTTGGTTCATAGCGTGAAATGTAATTCTATGATTTCTTTTTAGTTTGAAGGGGGGGAACATCGGGATAATCTAGATAGTTGCATTCACACATGATAAAATAGTGATTCATTTTCTACTCTTCAACATTATCTATGGCACACTCCTTACCCCTTTTTTGGTGATGAGTCGAATGCCATAATTACTTCCAGCTTGCATCCTTGTCTCACCACAATTATATATTTTGTATGGCCCATATGTTTTTTTGGCATATAAATTTCTCAAGATATCATTAAAAAAATTCACTATGTATGACCTTAGCATCATATGCCTATCTTTGTCAAGTCCTTCTATTGTTCTCATAGATAAGTCATGGTACCTATTTTTGAAGCCTTTCCACCATGACTTGCTAGGGAACCCATCATTATAAGGGTTGGACCTACTTTTGCATATGTGGGAAATGTGTACCTTTAAATTTGATATGTACAACCCATACCCCATGTTAGTTAAGTCCTTGCACCAGTCCACTATCTCCCTTTCTTTTATAGTTGAAAAAATAGTAGGTGGCCCCCTCTTGTTAGTAGTTGTAATTCTTTTCAGCCAATTTAATTAGGTAATGGGTTTATGCCCCACTTTATTATTTTGGTGTACATGGAGTAACCATTGTCATACACATATTTAATTTCAATTTCCATATTTTCCTTTTGTCAAGATCTTGCTCCACCAAAAGAGCACAATATGATTACCAAACCAAGCAACTTAATATGCGGAAATTAACCAGATTCACCAAGTAACTAGAATTCAGAATAACACAAGATATGAGAGACAATACACAACTTGTATTAACACTTTATACAGAAAATAATACAATAAAGAAGATGCCACTTCTTCTCCACCACCTTACAGAGGTTTCCCACACCTCAAGTGAACAGTAAATCTTCTCCCCAAAGCTCTCCCTCTCAGGTCCCAACACCCAACTCAAATACAGAGTTGGTGTTCACCTCCTGTGCTCCACGCACACCACAAGTGCTCCACGCACTCCACAAGTACTCCACATACTCCACAAGTACTCAAGGTACTTCAAGTAGATCTCCCATGAACCTGCAATAACCTGCACTTCAACAGACCATACTTATGGAAGGAACTCCCTTGCCTTCCTCTTAGCTCTATCCGAGTACACACCTGTACTCCAAGTAGATCCTGCCCTGATACTGCTCCCTGTTGTGTTGTTGTCTATATGATCCTGCACACCTGCAAATCAAACACGGTTCTGCTCACCTGTGAACCTTGACCTTGCACACACATACACCTGCAGATCAACGATCTTACTTACCATGTAGATCTCCTATATAGGCCATACCCCTGTGACCAAGATCCTACATACATGAAGAACCCTACTGATTCTCCAATCCAGCACCTACACCTGGTACTGTGGAACTAGGAGGAACACCCTTGCTCACCTCACACACAGAAGGAACAAACTTTGCTCAACTCAAACTAGAACACCTTTCCAATACAACCATGAGTCTATTATATAGATCTCATCCAAAAAATAATTAGACATCTAATTACCATAATTAGATTCGCAGCTCTCAGTCTAAAAATAGATCTAATCATGCAAACACTTGGTTCGTTAGCTAACTGCCCGTAATAAGCTCGCAGTCGAACCACACAGGCGATCGACGTCGGTCCCTATCCGCCTGGGGGTCGCCGACGCCGGCCGATCAATGACCGACGTCGGTTGCTTCCTTGTCTAATACTATCGACGTCGGTTGGCCAGACCAAACGCCAGTGTCCGTGACACTCAGCAACTCATCCTGCAACCTCCTCCATGTCTGCATCAGTGAAGCTTTTAGCTCCACACCCTAACACCTTTGTCCACTTGGACCACAATAACTTTTACGTAGTGGCATTAACAATTATGTTGGCTTCCTTCTCTACCTAGTTGGAAGGGGGTTGGTCTGCAAGATCTTCATTATTTATCTACTTTGAAGTGAGTTTATCATCTTAGATAACCTCTTCATCAACAAATTCAAGAAAATTTACTCCTTCATTCTTCATTGTTGCATGGGGTTGTCTTCTAACGTATTGTGTCTTCTTCTTTACATTCCTAATATTGAACTACAACAATCAACAAATTATATAAGTAATTGAAAATAGAATGGAAAACATATCAACAATAACTATAGGAAATAATATTTATAATATTGAAAATGTGAATGAATAACACAACATGATGAAATCACGTAACATATGAAAAGCACAATGACATGATTTGATAGAAGGATTTTGTTTGATACATCTAACTCAACATTTACTAGTATGTTAATGAAATTATTAATTTTTAAAGTACATTAACATTTAATGGTATGTGAATGCAAACCTTCATTGATTTTATCGACATACCAATGAATATGCAGTCTTACAGAGACACTCATCTTCCAAAATAGCACTTTGTTTCATATTAATAACCCATATTAATTTCACATCGTGCCTTCACAAAATTTTAAGACACTGATAATATAATGTGTCATTGGAAAATTATTATTGGTCAAAATTTTAAACCAAATGATTTAAGTGTGTGTTCTTAGGTGAGCCCACCTGATTGGTTGAAGGAGGGAGCAACAAAGATTGGCCTTACATGTCAAATAAATATATAATTTAAATGTTGCAGGTAAATAAATATAAATATGTTGCAAATAAAACACATAAATGATAATTCATAAAAGTCTAAGTTTCAATACAAAAATAATGACATTTATTTGTATGTGAATTAAAACTTTCAGGGCTTCCATCCACATAGCATAAAATGTTTAGTTATTTATCAATAACACTTATGGAAAAGAATTTTTTTAATTTTGAAAATGTGAATAAATAACACAACATTAACTGATAAGAACATATCAATAATACAACAACAATAATTCATAAAAGGGTTTGGTTTGATACATCTGAGTCGACGTGTACTAGAATGGGAATGAAAGTCTAACTTTTAAAAAGAATAATCTATTTAGTGTATAGTGTAACAAGGAACATATACTATAAAATGGAGAAACAGAAAAGGGGTAAGGGTTATTCTTGACCTCAACACCTCATGTGTTGATCATTTACTACATATTGGTACTGTGAAGAGGGATCAAACTCCATATAGTTCTCTCATGCTACAGTGGTGTGTGTATAATACTAGTGAACTTATATATGTTGGTGCAATCTTGGTGTGATTATATGCTTGAAAAAATGGCTTGTGACCTTTACATTGTACTCAGACTTAGCTCAAGGCTTCTTGGGTTATAAAGACTTAGAATTCAGAAGAATAAGTACTTTCCTCTTAATATGCAATTAGATATTATGGTGATTTTAATGATAAAAGTCTATTAGTCATCTCTTGCCATCTAGTGAACAAATGGGTAGAAAATGTGCTTATATAGTGGAATTTTGGGGATTTCCACGAATTGGGCTTGTGAAACATGTGAAATGACCTATTGAGATAATTTGAATTTGGTAAATTAGTTTTTAATTGGTGGGAGGATGAAACTAGTGACTTAAACACGACTGACCTGTGGGATTGTCCTAAATGAGAAGTTTCTTTTAAGCAGTGGAGACAATTAAATTGAAAGTATAAATCAATCAAATATTGAGTCTAAGCTACTTAGAATGAGGAATAAGAACATTTAATACAAGATTTGCCTTAATATTGAGGTTCATTCATATAGAAGTAGAGGAATAGTAGTTTGAAACTATGGAATTGAGCATAGGTTAACTGTGCATAAGGGGTGTTTATGAGTACATTATTTTAGCATTAAATGTTAATTTTAGTGTCTACAGTGGTGTGATAAGGTACCCAAAGAGTCCCATATAAATACACAATAAGTATAATCTTATTCCTATCTAGCATTTGTCAAAGAAGACCACTATACACATCTACACATTCAAAAATATTATCTTATTCTTTTCAATCCAACCATCAATCAAAAGGAGCAGGCCCTAGACAAATTTGAAGCACCTCAAAGTCAAGCCAAATTTATCATTTTTCAAGTATCGAAAGCTAGATCATAGGTTTTATTCATTGAATAAGTACCGTTACACACATACACCTAACATGGAGAACTACATGAAATTTGACTTCCATATTTAGAGTATTAGATATGTAGGCAATGTTCAACCATTAATTGGGGGTGGTTGGGTATAGCTTAACCCACCTTATTTCCTCATTTTAAGACCAAAATCTAGTGTCAAAAGTGGACCTAGGGTTTCAAATAGAAATAAATAAATTATTGAATTACACTCATAGATAGTTACAAAAGATCACACACAACATCAGTTTACAAGTAGGGGTAGTGGCTTATGTAGAAATAAATAAGCAAAGCTCACTCAGATGAAACCATTATATTGTATAACATAGCACTAATGAGTATCATCCAAAGTTGGATGATTTTGTCTATGTGCATCCAAAGAATCAAATCCCGATTTATGTGACTCTTAGTCCATTTTTCCACCCTTTTAGCCACCTGCACATGGTGTCATACCTACACAGTCTAGTAAAACACTAAGTATCTTAATCCTCTTAATAATTTCTATAAATAATAAGTGCAATTGTTAAATTAGATTCTACTTTTCATATTCAAATTTGTGTTTATTGTTATTTTCCATATAATTTGAATTAATTCAATGATTTATCTTAGTAAGGTCACATTCATAAAAAATGAGGTAAAACAAGGGTTATGTTGAGAGGAATTGCCTTAATTTTGCATAAAGTTTTGTTTTTTAATATGACGTGACTCATTAATTCCTACCTCCAATATAAAATCAACATTATAATGAATAGACATATTTACACTTCTATAAACATCATATTTTATAAAATTTTAAAATATTTGATTAATATCTTATCATGATTCTATTTTATGCACCGCCTTATTTACCTAGAGAGGGGTAACTCATTAAATTAAACTATTAAATATTGAAGGTAGTTAACACAGTATATATCCTATAAGTGTTGTTGCTCACATTGGATGGAAAATTTTATTAGATCCATGAATTTCTTCCTAACAACCATCATTGTCCACATTGGATTATTCCACACTCCCTATTATTTGTTTCATCCATTAGGTGTGGGTGAGTAGAAAGGAAGGGTACTCAAATATGTACTTCCCTTTTATAGTGGTAGTGTTTTACTCTTATGCCCTATCTAAACCCTATTTTGGAAAAATGGCTACTATTTATAAAACTAATATATTCATGTAGTTTGTCAACATTTTAAATTACACTATTTTTTTCATGAACTGACTTAATCCTTTTTTTTTTGTTTAACTATAGGTAAATTGAGGTTATCTCGCCCAACACCTAGAGCTTCTAACATAGTGTGAGACCTCCTATAACCTCTGGGTAGTGAATCAAACCCTCAACACACACTACAAGGTAGAAGGAGAGTCTTACCCATGATCATGACTACCTCTACAAGCTACCAAAACCAAGTGAACTTAACCCCGAACCTGAACCAACTTAATTCTATTAATTTATCATAATCATTAAAACTAAGTTAACAAATAAAAAATAAGTCACTTTGCCCAAATATAATAAGGGCACATAGTGCCAAGTCCCTATGGAAGGAGTGAGTTAGTAATGGTAGCAAGATTATGAGAATGGCAACAAAGCAAAGTAGAGAAGGCCCCAAAACCATAACCAATAAGAAGAAGAGGCATTACATAACAAAGAGAAATCTATTAAAAATTCTAGTTTTAGATCACAAATTGTGAAATAAATTATAGCATCCATGAATGAAAGAAGACTTTATTTGCAAGAGATAGAGATAAGTTGGTCTACCCAAACATTTACATTTTTAAGCCTTTTCGTCAGAGTTTATTAGCAAAATAATTGAAAAGTAAGTTTTTGACTTTCAAATTTTGGTTGTAACATTGCCACCTCAGTGGGAAATTGGGCCAAAAATAGTGAATAGGAGACCAGTTCCAAGTTCCAAATAGAATGCTTATGGGAGGGATCAAAAATAGAGGATTTATCACAAAGGAGTAAGATTATCAAGAATTTCCATAACCAGTTTCATAGCTGGTGCTCTATTGCATAATGATAACTCTTCTAGGTTTAAAGCCCTAAAAAATATTTTGAGTTGGTGACCTTTTGCCATAGAATAAAATCCCTTTCATGCCATCATTTATAATTAACTGACATAAATACTTTCAATCACTATAGCAACAGAGAAGTAGAAGTGTAATATTCAATGGCGTCCAAAATTTTCAATTCCTTTTCCAAAACTAGTATTGATTTTGTAAATGTAAGCAAGTATATTAATAATATTTTCCATACACATAACTTAATTGAATAATGTTTGTCTGTTAGCCATTTCTAATTATTTTAGATTATAAAATATTGTGTAGTAATTATGTAATTTGCTTACTCATCATAATAGAAAATAAACATTTTGGGTAAGATGTGAAATGATAACTTATACAAAAAGGTGAAAGCACTGAAGCCTTGAACCACCAATGCCATTGATGCTCAACATGTAGATCAATGAAATTTGAAATCTTGAAGGAATACAATTAGAAATGTTGGTGTAGCCTCAAACAATCAAATGCATTAAAATATTTAAATCAATTTACTTGCACATATAAATTCGCACCAAAACACTATACCAAGATGTTGGGTGAGACACTTCCAAAAAAAATTAATCGTAACCTCTCTTAAGTAGATGTTTTAGACATGCTTGGCATATAACACACCACCATGGGATTTAAAATTGAAACAATATTAGTAAAAAGTGCATATAAATTTCAAATCCTCGGTACAAAGAATGCAGAAATGGCTAAGATCAAGCTATGCACATCTCGAGTAGAAATTGTGCATAATTTTTTGGATTTAAATCATTACATCAAAACATATCATAGGAAATAAGAAATACAAATTTGAAAAAATATTAAGGTTGCTTATTACCTATTGAATAGGCTCAAAGCTTGTTAATTTTCATACAACTTGCATTAGTCCTAGAGAACAACCAGAACTAAAATAAATTTCCAAAAGTATCTATCATGATGACATCATGATCTCATTACAGGATTGGAGTGTTTGGCCCAACAAAGTATCTTACATCAACATTTGTATCTTTAGTTAGTTCAACTAGACAAGGATGAACACTCTCCTTTATGCCCTAGAAAATAAAACTTCATTAAAATGCTTATAATCCTTATAACTTAAGCAAGGCCATAGGTGTAATTCCAAGACATGATATAGAGAGTAGCATGTCACCTCGATAGGATTTCACCACCCATCTATATATATAGGGGAGTAGAACAATGTTCTCCATCACTCTTCTTATAAAGATGAATAAACAATAAACATTATACAAGGTATTGCAAGCTAACAAGAACAGGGTTTCTAAAGCTTGAAAAAAAATAGATGGAATCCACTCCCTATGACTCAAATCTTCAACCCTCACCAAAGAGGGAAAGATGATTTTAAATCCATATTATTACTAGGGGAAATTTTTTAAAATTAACAATTTCATTACGAAATAATGATTACTCTAATAATTTCATAGCATTAGGAAGTTAATGTCTATATTAAATATTCATCATACCAAAAAGTAAATCATCCCTGAAGAGGGGTCTAAAAGCTAGAATCAAAACATAGGAATTAAAATGATACAACATAGCTTCACCTAGATATACCATTCATACTATTTATATATGTAAATCTCAACAAATTAAATAAAACCCTCATCTTATTCAACTTTTAATAGATATTAATCTTAATAATAGCAAACATTGCCCCTAATAATAGCTAATATTACCATAAAGTTTATCACACCAAGGCTTAAAAAGGAATTAAGAATTATCAGCAAGCATGATGATGTGAAATAAATTTCATTAGCATTAGTAGGGGTTAAGTTAAAAATTGACATTATTTTTCCATAAAGAAACAATGATTATTTACAGGGTAGTTAAAAGGCAATAATAAGAGGGTGTTAAATAATAACAATTGCTAATCACTCACCAAAATAAAAAACACTTTGATTCAAAAAAAACACATGCAACCTAAACATTGGCCTCTTTTATAGGGGAATCATATGCTTATTGTTGGGGTTCTAGTTAATATAAAATAAACCTTCTCATTTATTTCATCCAATGAGAGTATTTCTTGATCCAGGTCTTTTTCAACATCCTCACCAGATTTACTACCCTCATCTCTACCATGTTTAAAATATTACTACCGATTAAAAATCAACCCAAAAGATAAAAGATTAATCCAAAATATAAAATATTAAAAACAAAAATAGAGATCACAGTAAATATAATGATCAAAAGGCCCTGCAATGCATGAAATCATGAGAACCATAAATTGAGTTGGCATGTGGATGCTTTCTAGGTATGAAAAATGTAACAAATTTAAAAAATACTATGTTTTAGGGGGATAAATGTTATATTGTAGGGAGATATGTAGGATATCATTTTTTAGAGATGTAATAAGGTATTCTACCATATTTTGTATGGTAACTATTTAGAATGAAAAGGAGGGGGGAACAAAAATTCTTTAGTGAACAATCTAGTTAATATCCAACAGAGGTAATGAGAAAATTAAGGGGAACAAACAGATCAAAACCCACTAAGAACAGTAACAAAAACAAGGTAAATTTACCAAATAGAGTAAATAATCAAAATAAAAGGAAAACATAAATCCCATATGATGCTTATATGGCCAACCAAACTATGATATTTAAGAGCTTGCGATACAGTGATATATCATTTAGATTTTCCCCACTTACTATCATATTACTATAGTTAAAAGATAGAAATAGATATATTTACTAAAAGGATAATTTCAACTATTAACCATTGGGATCCACAATGAGACACCACATAGTCTTATCTAAATCCTAGCAATAGATAAAAATTTTAAAACAATATATATATATATATATATATATATATATATATATATATATATATATATATATATATATATATATATATATAATAAATTTTGAAAACTAGCATAATGCCTTGTCAAGGATAAAAGGGAAAGGGTGGACCCAACACGACACATTTAAGATGGGTGTAATTTTTACTTTCCATTTTAGGAAGATGCGCCTTGTTCGTTCTTGTATTTCTCAAAAAAATATTTCATTTCAAATGCTTCCAATGTAATGTTGAATGTGGCCCATGGTGTAAAAGGATGAGAGATAGAAAAAACTCTTCAAAACCTTTTCATAAATAGGTAGAGTAATTATTTGAAAATCAAAAATTAGAAGAGAAGCCAAATGAGCAAGGTAAATAGCCAAGACATCCTATGATCCCTAGCATGGGCAAAGTAAGATTAATTATTGAGAAATTTAAAGATAGGTTGCATGCATTAGGACTACAAATACGTAATGTGGCATTAAAATTCATTTATTATGACTACAATCTAGTTACGATTTGATTGCCTTGATTTAATGGTCATTTCATATTTTGCATTTCAAGGATATTGAAATCTCCCAGAGCATTCCTGCCTTGTATAAACCCCCACTATATTTGACACACCATTAATGCACAGTCTCAATCCAAGTAAAATGTCCCATTAAATCGAAAAACTAGCCAATCAGCTTCAAACAAATATTATTATTTTATCCATGCCATTTAAAAAATTGTTATTTGACTTTACAAAAGCCTTAAATTTTCTCTTTACCCACTAATCAATGAAATTTGAGTGGCCACCATACTCAACAATAATTCCAAGTTAAGCCTAAATGATTCCTAGAGTATCCCTTCAAGACTAATAATCCATGGAAAAATTAGGAAACCTAAACATCAAAAGTATTACAAATGAAAACATTGTCATTCAAGAGCCCCAAATAGAAAAAAATTAAAATGATAATAACTATCATTGAAGCTCATGTTTTCCAAATATTAGGTGCTTCAAATGTATCATATTGACAAAAAATGATCCAATGTGATATGATCTTAATTAATGTGGCAACAATTTACTCACCATCTTCTAAAGTATTTCCTTTACAATAAGTTATACTATTAATTTTATGTAGTTGTCACAAATTTTTCAAGAAGTGTTGTTGAGAGAATTTCATGGTCGTAAATAGTTATGAAATTTATCTACTTGCTATTAATGAGAAATATTTGGAAATTTATAGAAAATTACATACAAAATAATTTAAAGATATAAAAACTTCAACCCCTTCACAACTCACTAAATGTTTAATGCAAAAATCGGTCAAAATCCATATTTTAACTTAGTTTTACTATATAAAAAATACTTATAAATGTAGAATAAAATCAAGAACTAAAAACCCTTTCATAGGCTTCACCATTAATATCTTTTCCACATAATTAAACGTATGATTAGTCATCCATTACCCTTTGTTATCTATATAACAACCTATATTTTTGTACCTACCACAATAGGTACTATAGGAATTACTAAGGATAAATAATTGCTCACCTTCAACCAATGAGAAACTTGATAAGACATATAAATTTAGCAGTGATAAATTTTAATATTCAAAAAAAATGGAATTCTCCTTCACTCCTTATTCTCAAACATTTAATTTAGTTTTAATGTGACTTGTTTTTAAAGTTTTATAAAAAAAAATTGCATGTAGTTTTAATAATCTCTACACCTTACTTTGTCGTCAACTTCTCACATCAAGGCCACTCTCAGAGAATATTAATGCTCCTATCATGACTATTTGTGACATAAAGCTAATGTGTGGGAATGTAGACATAGTCACTTTGATTAATATTTTAGAAGTCTTGGATTCACTTTATATTTTATAAATAGCAACCACTTTATTTTCAACTTTATAGGTACATGTGGTAATGTGTGATTACCTCTGCATCATGGAGTATTATTTTTGTTGTCATTATTTGTACTCCTGTGTTTTTTTTATTACCATCTTAGAACATGACATATGTCAACCACCAATTACTTCATACTCATGGAGTTCAATTTTGTTCACTATTTATTTTCTCTATCTAGTGGATCTATAAAATTTATTCACCTTAATTTATGTGGATCCACATCATGACAGGGGTTAATTTAACCTAGTGTCAATGGGAGTCATCACCATCCACATGGCCTAGCCCATACAAAGTATTTCTATAGTTAAATTTAGGTAGTGAACTTTGATTTAGTCACCACTATCTTCTGCATTCAACTATGCACTTACTCAAGATCATTATGAAATTCCCTACTATGTGCCATGCTTATTCTTGGTCTTCAATGATTTGTGTGTTTATTACATTATTTCACCATGAAATTTGTTGTATTTCATCTCAACTTTAACGTGAAATTAATATAAGATCGGCTGTGATCAAATTTTGAATTTAAAAGGCCATTATACATTCAATTTTATACATATTTATTAACTAATTTTATCCTAGTTGATTATTTCCATTGAGTCATGTTATTTCTTCATGCCATGAATTATTGTAAATTAGTGACAAGTAGTGATAGGTAGTGACAGGTGTTAAATTTGGTCTCAGCTAAATAGAGTACCCTGATGGTCCATGTGGCATGATCACATGGCCTATGGTTCACATGATTGTATTGGTCACCATTTTAAAAATGTCAAATTTAATGCAAAGTCCATGGATCGTCATCTTCTCCCATGTAGCATGATCATGATGTTTTAAATTCACATTGTGACTTGTCAGAGTGACACATGGTTGTTTCTAACTTTGTTGTCATAGCCTCTGACTTTTTTAGTTTCTCTTCTAGAGTGGATGGGTCTATATGGGATTCTTTACTTTTACTTTTCATTGAGACCACTTTTATGCCTTCATACCTTTATTATGCTCATTTACATTACGATAAGTGGCAGTTGCTAATTTCCCACTAAGTGACATCATCCACATGTTCCTCATAGTTTTTCACTATGAATTTAGCTCATCATAGCTAATTATATTGAAGTATGTGGCCTACCTCTACTTGTCATGTGGTCATAAGATTATGAACTTCATCGGGATCATCATTTAATTCCATGGACCCATTGAATAATAGTATTCACTTTATAATCTTCACAAATCCACATGTGCATATCAAACAAATGCAAGTGATCACTTTTCTATCAAATTAAATAAAAATAATGCATGCAATCACAAATAAAATATTATGTGCATAATATCAAAAGGATTGTGATCATAAATGGACATGTGGTGGCAGTTGATAGGTCACAAACCTTGGGGTATGGAGAGTTCACAGACTTGCCTTTGTTATTTTATAAATTTTTCTTAAATAATCTCACATGTTTGCTTTTGGTCATGTGTGATATCTTGTGGTCACTATAAAGGACACACAATAGAATATTGGGGTTCACTGGGTGCTTGGTTTTAAAATTGGCCATCATAAACATAAACATGTTAATTTATGTATCTTGTATTAATAATTGATTAGGTCTATTTCACTTATGATTTGGTTTGTATGTGTGTTTGATTGCCAAATTTCATCATGACAAGTGGCACTACCACATTATTCATAGACATAAAGGTCATGGGGACTAATTCACAAGGTGATCTCTTGGTCAACTACATTCACCTGTGGGATCTATGCGTTATGGTTTATAGTCATGGTCAGGTCTGTCAGTTCATGAGGGTTTTTAATCTGATGAGAAATGCATGAATATATTATGAACAATTGTCTATTTAATTAAATGTTACATGGCCACCAAATTCATTATAAATATATTCAAAAATAAATCTAAAAATAAACTCCTAGCTTTATATTTAAATTTAAAGCAATATATCCTAATCTAAAAGACAACTAAGAAACAATCTCCACTTTGAGCCCTCTTTGACTTGTCCCTGTCTAAATTTAGGCATAATGTGATCACATAGAGTCTTCAATTGCGTGTGGCATGTAGGGTCCATGATTGTAGCCCATGTGTAGCATTTTTTTAGTTAAAATTTTGTACTAAACTTTAATTTAGTGGCCATTGTATTCTGCATGCAACTATGAACTTACTCAAGATCATTGTGAAATTATTATTACCTAGGGATATGATATTATAATGCATATGGTTTGATGGAGATGACAACATGTGGTATACATTCCCCTTAGTTATTTTTATGGGTCAAATATTCTAGGTCAAGTGAGTGACTTGTGGAATTAGTAAATTGGGTAATGAGTCGACCTACATTGGGATTAGGAAGTTACCCATCCATTATTAGTTATATAGGTCTATATAAAGGACATGAATATTATTGTAAAGGATGTCAAATAAATGTGGAGTCTTCTATTTGTTAAAGGGATATTTGGGCATCTTGGCCCACGAATATCTCTTGTATTGTGTTAATCTATATTGTATTCTACATAATTTAATTATTATATGTGTTGATGATAACAAGTGATATTAGAGCTTCGATTTGGGTAAATTATGTGGGTGAAATCCTAAATTTGGAGAATCACTTATAACTTGCAAACCATTGAGAAATTTTCTAATTTTTGTACACTAGAGTTGGATAATAATTCAAGGCTACCAAAATACAAAAATTAAGGTTTGATAATCATTTGAGAGCGAGCTATTCTTATTTTAGGGTTTGTCATAAATTCATCATATCAATTGTAATTTTAAATATTTTAATGTAGTCTTTTTACTAAAGTGACATCATCAATCAAAATATCTATAGTAAAAAAAATTGGGGTTTTTTTATTAGTTAGGAGTGAGTTATTGCAATTTTAAGGTCTTTTTATAAATTCATTCTACACGTTGAAACTTCAGAAAAAAATCTACAAGTTTTTTACTAAAGTTGTATAATAATTCAGTAAAGCCACAATAAAAAAATGTGGTTTTATGATTTTTTTGGAATGAGTTATTGCAATGTTAGGATTTTTTTCATTAACCTTAGTTTGTGTGAATGATGGATTCAAAACAATTTTCAGGAGAGGATGATATTGATGCTAGAGAATGGTGACTCCAATTTAAGAAGACTTATTTTAATTTTAGTTTTCGGATGATAAGTTTATTTTTTTATTGCAAGGATCCTATGTTGAGTTGGTTTCCTTAGTTAGGAGAATAAGAACAAAATATTATTTTGAGGGAAGGAATGGAATTAGTTTTCCTAGATCGATGGGGCATAGAAGAAAAAGACAATGATGAAGGAAAGGAAGAGGAAGAAAATAATGATAATGATAATGAGGAAAAGAATGCAAATGAATAAGAAGAAAAAGAAGAGGAACATAATGATGAGGAGGATGAGGACGCTACATGTGATGTAGAAAGAGAGGGAGAGAAAGAAAAAGAAAAGGATGATAAGGGCTCAAACAGTTTACCTCCAAAGAGAGATGCTTCAATTTATTATTTTCATGAATGCATTCAAAGCAAGAAGGTCATTTTATCCATAAACCCTAAAAAAAAGCATAACTTCATGAACATGGATGTGGCCCAACATTTATAGGTTCAATAAATGAATATAAAGGAGGGTCAATTAGATGGCAATAATAGTCAAGTTTTTGAATATTTGAAGCTTATTGTGGATAAATATGTTTTACATTCATATTTTAATGTTATGGATATGGATGATGTGGATATGGTTCTTGGATATCCTTGGTTAGAGACTTTGGAAATAATCAATCTTAATGTGTAGAAGAAATTTTTTGTACAAGAAAAGGATGGTCACTTTACATAATATCACACTTAGCAAGGCACAAAGAAAAGTCAAGGTAGAGCATGAGGATGAAGTTGAAGATGGTGAAGAAGAGCATAATGAATATGTAGATGAAGAAAAAAATGAATTAAATGTAAAATTAAATAATAACACTACATCTACTCAAAACACAAAGGTACTACTAGATAAAATGGTATAAAGGTAGAAGAAAATATTGATAGGGTCAAAGTATCAAAAAATGATACTAAGGTTGGGGAATAAATACACTCACATCATCATGAGAGGCAACATTCATGTAGACATGTCAAGGATAGTTAGAGCATCAATCACTTTGTCTATATAATGAACTAGAGGAATAATCATTATGGCTATACTTAGATTCCAAAGAATAACTACTATGGACATGCATGGAATCAACATAGTACAACAGAATATGAAACATGGATTCATTGGATAAAACACTATGTCCATGCATGAAAGCCAAAGAATAACTACAATGGTTATGCATGGAATCAGAATAGTGCAATGGATTGTGGAATATGGAATCAAAAGAGGAATCATTATGCATGGACATGAAGGAGTTATACTTACGATCATGAATGGAATAGCACAATGAAATTTGGGAGTGATTTTAGAGATATATCACCGACCTATATCACATATGGGTGGTTGGATGATCGAGCATGGAGACAAGTGTGTAATGATTTGAATCACACTCTTTACTTGGTTTATTTTCATGTTTTGGGGATAAAACATGTCAAAGAGGGATGGCATGCTATGTATCTAAGGATATGATATTATAATGTATATGGGTTGGTAGAGACTCCAACATGTGGCACATACCCCCCTTAGTTAGTTATATGGGTCAAATATGTTGGGTCAAATGAGTAACTTTTGGAATTAGTACATTAGGTAATGAGTTGACCTACATTGGGATTAGGAGGTTACTCGAACCATTATTAGTTATAGAGGTTTTTATGAAGGAAAGGAATATTATTACAAAGGAGATCAAGTAAGTGTGGAGTCTTCTATTTATTACAAGGATATTAGAGGTGTCCCCCTCGAAGTGGAACTATGGATTTTTTTCTTCCTTAAGGAGTATTGTATGGTGTTGCCCTACCATAAGCGTATTATTCTATTTCTAAATATATTACATATTTGGGAATTTTAGCCTGCCAATATCTCTTGTGTTTTGTTGGTCTATATTATATTTTGTATAATTCAATTATTATAAGTTTGGATCATAATATAAATCCCTTGTTGCATTCTTTGTTTGCTCCCAAACTTCAATGATTTATGTTCTTTTACTATGAATTTTGATGTATTTAGTCTCAACTTTATTGGGAAATCAATGGGAGATCACTTTTAATCAGATTTTAAATTCAAAAGGTTATTATACATTTAATTGTGTGCATCTCTATTAACCATTTTTATCCTTGGTGATTAATTCCATCCAATCATGTTTTGTCTTAATGTTCTTAATTATTGTAAATTAGTGACATGTAGTGATAGGTGTTAAATTTGAAACAAGAAAATGAAACATCTAACGTTCCATATGGAAATATCATGGAGCCTATGGTTCATGGGATTAGATTGGTGATGGTTTGATAATGTAAAATTTAATGCAGCATTCATAAAGTACCTTGATTGCCCATTTGGCATGATCATAGTGCCTTAAATTCACGGGGTGGCCTCTTAGAGTGATGCATGTTTGTCTCCCACTTTGTTATCATGGCCTTTTAATTTTTTGGTGTCTCTTTTTGAGTGACAAGTGGAGGGGTCTATGTGGGATTATTTTATTTTGCTTTTAGTTGTGACCACTTATGCGCCTTCAAACCTTTGTTATGCCCATTTACAGCATGACAAGTGGCGACTATTGATTATCTATGGAGTAACATCATCCACAAGGTTCATCGTAGTTTTTTTTGTGACTGTAGCTCACCATGGCCAATTATATGAAACATATTTCCTGCTTATACTCACCACAAGGTCATTAGATTATGGAATTCACTGAGATCATTCATTCAAGTCTGTGGACTTGTTGTATATTAATATTCACTCTATACTCTTCACACTTTTTCCTATGCATAATAAATAAATACAAGTGATCACTTTTCTATTAAATTAAACAAAAAATAATGTGTGCAATCACAGATAAAATAATATGCACGTAATATCAAAATGATTGTGATTGGAAGTGGACATGTGGTGGTCATTAATAGGTAACAGGCCATGGCATGCAAAGAGTTCAATGACTTGCCTCTATTATTTTATAAATAATGTGTAATGCCATGAATTATTGTAAATTGGTGACCTATGGTTCATGGGATTGGATTGGTGATAATTTCAGAGATGTTAGTTGAATGAAGTGTACACATATCATCTAGGTTACCCTCGTGGCATGATCACAATGTTTTAAATTCATGGTGTAACCTCTTGGAGTGATGCATAATTATCTCTCAATTTGTTTTCGTGGCATTTGAATTTTATGGTAGAAATGGTATCTCTTCTAGAGTGACACATGAAGGGGTCTATGTGGGGTTCTTTGATTTTACTTTTAATTATGAATGCTTATTTGCCTTCAAACATTTATCATGCCCATTTGCAATATGAGAAGTGGCAATTGCTAATTTCCCAAGGGGTGACATCATTTGTGAGGTTCCTCATTATTTATTGCCATGACTTCAGCCTATTGTGGACAATTATATTAAAACACATGGCCTTCTTCTACTCGCCACTACATCATAGGATTACGGAGTTCACTAGGATCATGTGTTCAACTCTGTGGACCCATTGAATACTAATATTTACTTTATACTCTTCATGCATCCACTTGTGCATAACAAACAAATATAAGCGACCACTTTTCTATCAAAGTAAAAAATATTAATACATGCGATCACAAATAAAATAATATACATATAATATCAAAAGGTATGTGATCACAAGTGGACACATGGTTCCTATTGACATGTCATGGAACACGAGGTGTGAAGAGTTCGTGAACTTGTCTTTTTCATTTTTTAAAATTTGCTTAAATATTCACATAGGTCCACTGTTGGTCATGTATGAGATCTTGGTCATGAGGAAGGACACACAAAATAATCTCAGGGTTCATGGGGTGATTTGTTTTAAAAGTGGCTATTATAAATGTGAACTTATTAGTCCCAATGGTATACTAAAGCTTTTAATTTGCTTTAACTTGTGATTAAATTTTACATTGTGGATTAATCAGAATGTATTGTTTTTCGTGCATTAAAAAAATCATTTTTCTAAAAGTTGAATTGCATATTTATTAACCAAAAACATGAAAAAATCCATTTATTTATGTTTTGATTGGTTAAAATTATAGATAAATTCTTTGTCAAAGGAAAGGTTCGAAAAATCCATGTGACCTCATGTGTTATAAAGGCTCAAAAAAATCCATTTATTTATGATTTGATCAGTTGAGAACACGATTGAATATGACTCCCATATTTTAACATCTTCCCCTGCACCTCAGAATAAGAAAAAGAAAATGCCAGTTCTTAGGGAGGCCAGAAAGATTTGCATAAATCTAATATGCCTCGTGTTTCACCGTGGGCATGACCTAAGAGGGAATTGAAAAGATTTGTGATTTCAAACACGCCAGGGGGGCCTAGGCCTTTCAATTCACCCAAGGTCAGAGATTCGAGACCCCACATTTTATCATAGGCTCAGGCTCTTTTGATCTCTTTCCTCAGATTTGCACAATCTTTTGGTCTCTACATCTCTACCGATGGTGCTACGACTGTCTGATTGTACATCCAACGGCCATAGTGGGTTTTCTTAATTTGTAGAAAATATCCACCACCTTTCGATTGGCCAAAAAGTTGTGGGTAACTTCAAAAGCAATTTGCTATCTGATGCGCAACGTTGTAACTGTACGAGCAGAGTAGTTTTATTTCTTTTTTTCAGGTCGGAAGATCGAGTCCCCATCGGGTCTCATCTATTGTGTCCCTATGGGACAGAGCTCGATTTGTGGTGTGTTCCTTTTAATGAGGAGTAACCATGAGCCAAAACATAAGTGAAATGCAGAATGCAGGACATATATATTATAGTTTTGGCGTGTTTCAGACTTATGGTGTAACGTGTGAGGTCAGGAGTTTGAGTCTGTGTCGTTAGGTTGGGAGCTTGAATTTTAGGCTATTTATTCTCTTGTTTGGCTATATTTGTGTGCATTGTGCTATATTTGTGTACACTATGGGAACTCGTGAGGAGTGGCACAATGAGATTGCGTTGAATGTTCTAAAGGTTTTAACTATAGAAGCAGCAAAGAATACATGTACTTTGACTTCAATTTGGTTCAGTGAAATCAGAAAGTCACAGGTTCTAGTCCTGTTATCTTCTTTTCTTCGTTTGGCTTGAGGTCACGAGTTCGACACTCTCAGGCTGTGCTCTTGTCTAGCCAGAATCAAACAGGATGTGAACCACAATCCTATGTTGCTAGCCATTAGTCGATTCATAGCTCCACGATATTTACAAATGAAAACATTTAGTGTTTTCATTCGCCAATCGTTACATCATAATTGGAAAAGCTTTACAAAGGAAAGCATTTTGTGCTTTTGATTGGTTGGGGAGGAGGTCCGGATTTTGAGACTCGTCCAAAATGGTCATGGCCGTGAGGAATGAAATTTGAATTTTTAAACAAGCACATGAAGCTAGAAGACTGAAAAATTATCATTTTCATATCACATACATCATAAATTATCATATCATATACTTACACTCCATTATCATACCACAAGAGATCCATTTGAATAGACCTTAAATGGGTTGATAGTCCCAAACTTTTACATGATTACTTAGTTTTAGTAAAATAACATTTTTAATGTTTATAAAATACATAACGTCTGGCAGTTTATATTTAAAAATTTTATTCAGAGTTTATGGAGTTAATGTGGATTAAAAACTTCAAACCAAAACATTCTTGAACAAGGTGTAATTAAAATGATAAAAGTTAATACTAATATAGGGTTAGCATTTTGAAATATTTATTTTGATTTCAGACATAACTAATAATATTGTATTTACTTTTAATAATAGTAGTAATTGAAACATAATTGAATGTTTTTGGTGGAAAATAAGTTGTTAATGATTTTTCATTTGTTTTTTGGAACCTAATGTTAAGGCTTCACACATTCATCTTTCCCTTTATAATACAAGTGATTCAATATTTTTAAAAATATGCCAAAACTCTGTAATAGTATACATAAGATTGCTTTATGTTTGAAATATTGCCCTTCCTTCCAAGTTCCATCATTATTTAGTAGAATAATTATGGATTTTTTCAACATTTTGAAATTTTTTATTGAGTTGAGAATATTTTGAAGATTGGATTTTGACTTCTCAATTCAGTTAGCTTTCCTCCTCCCATTTGAAGTTTCAACAACCTCATGGCTATGATAAGTCTAGTGTTCCCCTCCATCTCTTTTGTTGGTGAATTTATGTCGATACTTTATTTCAAAAGGTTTCCAATAACATCTGCATTATCCATAATTATCTTATTTGCATAAAGTTTAATTCCCCTCATTTTGTTATGGCACTTCTATCTATTTTCATCTTCAATGCTATCATAATTTGTACCATTATAATTTTTCATCTTTTTTCACTCTAAATCCCTTTGGATATCATACAATTTCCACTATGACATCAATAACATGGAATTTGTTCATCTCTTCTTCAAAAACCTTGAGAGGAATGTGGCCCTCTTCAATGTACTTTCTACCTTTACTTGTGAGTTATGATTCTCCCTCAACTTCTCATATTTGTTAGAGGTTGAGCTAATCAATATTCAAATCAAATTTCAAAACTATTCTAAGATTTCGTAGGGGCTCAACACATAGCACCCTCGTTATTTTATGTGAATTGCATTAATAAGTAATTGGGTCCACACCTTAGGCTTGGGGCCATAAACATAAAATGTGATCTCACTTGTGATTTTGTTTATATGTGTGTGTGATAACTGAATTTTGGCATGGAACATGTGTCACTACCATAATGTTCACAAAGTGTAAGGTCACAAGGACCAATTCATGGGGTGATCTCTTGGTCAACTGCATGGACCCATGGGATGTATGTGTTGTGATTTATAGTCATGATCAAGTCTATCAATTCATGGGAATTACTAGTATGATGAATAAATAATTTAAAAAAATGGTAGACTTTATCATATGCAAGAATAAATTTTTGTCAAACCCTAAAATATTGTGAAGGATGTTGGTTCATTTATGATCTAAGTGGCATTTACTTAGTTTTTATCTTAGATTATTGTTTTTAGTTATTCGGGTTAGTTGAAACCCGTAAGTTAGTTGTAACTTCCCATGAAAGTTTTATATGCTTTCACCATCTTTGTAAAATCTATCTCAAAATAATATATGATTAAATTTTGTGTGCACTATAATGTTCATAATGTAATTTTTGAATATTTCTCTCTCATTCCTGGCTCCAATAGTGGTATTAAAGCTAGATTGAAGGAGGAAGCCATGCAATGCAAAGGGAAGACAAATTTTTGTTTTAAAGAATAGCATGTTATTTGTACGGCACTACAAGAAAACACTGCTCATGACAGAAGGTAGTTATGATCTTGTTTTTTTCTCAAAAAATCGCAGTGGTAAATCATTTGTTTCAATAGTTTCATCTTATGTACACAAGATTTAAAAATCACTAGCACTGGTCGGTTTCCTAGTTTTGCACCATGTTTTTGTACGGTTTTTGTTAATCTCCTTGCTACGTAGCTTGTTCCATCTCTTCCTCTATTACATCACCATTTGATGATCATCTTTGACTTAGTCCTCTAGATTTTAAATAAGGTATGAAGTATTGTGTACCTTAAAAATAAAAAATAAAAAATTGAGAGCATTGTAACCAGGCCTGTGGATTTTCACACACAGGCATAATGATAAAGGCAGACTACTATCACACTTGAGGCCATTACTCAAGGAAGGGTGAAAAGGAGCCAAACAATGAAGAATAATGGTGGTACTTGATATTACAAAGATAAAAATTTTAAACCTGATCTCTGAACAATTTTTATTGAAGCTATTTTATACAGTGTCCCTAGTGTAAATATCATAGACCTAGCAAATTATATTTTTTTATGAAATATAATATTTTGATATAGTTTGAAACATTTAGGTTTTACTGGGTCCCACAAGGAATAAACAATAAAAAAAAGGGGTAGTTATTTTTACATACGAGTTAAAAAAAATGCAAAGGGGTTATTTGATTTAATTGTGAAAACTAGGAAAATCTGCACCTACATGACCATTTTTACCATATCTTGAACACACTATAATATTATTTTGTCAAAGTTACCTTTTTGGAAACTAGACTCATATAGATTTTTAATGAGTATAAACAAGGATGGGTCCATCATGTCTTGATATGATATTTTAATCCCCATAAACTAGTCAAATTTTTTGAATTAGCATTGAGAGCTGCCTAGCCTGACAGAGGAGCAAAATTTCAAACTATCATATCTTCTGCATATAATGGCCAAATTCTTCACATCATTATGATCAATTTTTTATTTTATAATGTGTAAATAGGTTTTTTACATATTTTGAATAAATTACGCATTGTAATGAAATCAGGTGCATTTTCAGTGGATTCCAACACCCCAAGTTTTTTTCAAATGGTAAAAATGTGTTGTATACATCAAAAAAATATCATAACTATATGTCCCACTACTTATGTTATCAGTGACTATGGTGTTACATTTTAGTTGTTACAAGTCCTTGAGGATTTAACCAACTAAATAGAGCCAACTGGAGGTTGGAGGATAATTTCCCTTCTCCAGTTCGCTATTCACTCAGAGTATGGGTTCACTATTGGGATAAGAATTTTTGGTTTGTGTAATTTGCTTTCAATTTTGATTTTATTTTAGTGCGTTGATATGATTTTTGAGGATTAGATAGATTAGTTTGAATTTCTTTTTATGCTACATAGCATCTCAAATCTAGCCTGATAGGGAGGGAAGATATTGCATAGTGGCCTTCAATCAGTTGTTGGTGGTTATACGAGTTAGCATTAGATTTTATAGCATTTTTAGTGTTGATAAAAAGCATATGTGTGATGTTAGTGATTATTGGGCATCTAAGAGATGTGCCATATAAAGTGTTAGAGGATAACTTGGATGAGTTCTTGTGTAGGACTTTATGTGGCTCAATGTAGTTAGACAGGCTATGATTGGGTTCTACTGTAGTACGATATGATGATCATAGGGGATAAGCAAGCCTTGATCATGTTCATTAGCCTTTTATGCCACAACTCATGGAGTGGGATTTTATATGCAGTGACATCAATTTTGATCAGTACCACAATGTACAGTGTGCTAGTTTACAGATGTAGCAGAGACTCATTGATGACTTCATAGTCATAGCTCTAGATCTTCATCATTTATACCCCTTTGGATCAAGTGGGAGTTTGTTGGCTCATTTATGATCTAAGTGTTATTTACCTATTTTATTATCTTATATTATTGTTTTGAGTTATTTGGGTTAGTTGAAACACATAAGTTAGTTGTCACTTTACGTGAAAGTTTTATATGCTTTCATCATCTTTGTAAAATCTATCTTGAAATAATATATGATTAAATTTTGTGTGCACTACAATGTTCACAATGTAATTTCTAAATCTTTCTCTCTCATTCCTGGCTCCAACAAAGGATTATAATAAATATATATTGTCTTTAATGGCTTTTTAGTTATTGTTAAAGGGGAGTTTTTTGAAAGGGACTCTACCCTTTTACAATGAGAAAACAAACAATGTCTCCAAAACCATGTGTCATTTTAAAGTCCACAACCTAGAATAAAAAGATAAAATTAAAAAAAAAAACTTCATAGCCACCTCATAAGAAAAACACAAAAAAAAAGCCAAAACACAAGAAGTAAAAAAGAAACATAGGTGTTGGGTCCCTTTTTTACTTAAGTAATAGACCTTCACCAACTCAACGAACACCTAAGACTAAGGTAATCATGGTGGATGATTTTTATTTTATCTTCTAGTAGTACTAGTTGGCATGCAGCTAACAACTCTTTTTTCAATCAATCGGCATTGGGAAGCAGGTGCACAGAATAGTGATTACTCATTAAATAAAAGCATCTCCTTTTGAAACAATCAACATTGGGAAGTGGGTACATAGGACAGTGACTGCTCATTAAAGACAAGCATAGTCAAGATAGAGGAATGTGTACCTCCAATGCTAGCTTAGCAATCAGTGTGTTCCATCCCCATAGACTTAAGATGCTTTGAAGCTCTATAAAAGGAAGCCAAGTTCAGTTGGAGAAGAGAGATGAACTAGAGTAATGAAGCTCTGGCAAATTATTCCTAGATGGTTAACATTAGGGTTAGAAATAATTTGGGATGTTTTTAATGCTCCCCACTATAGTGCCCAAGCTCACCTGTGAGCCTCTGGGCCTTTAGTAATTCAATTTGAGCATTTGTCAGTTTGTATTAACTTATATATGTATTATTGTTAAGTTTAGTAATGATAAATCTTTGTGTAGCATTTAATGGATTTAATGCTTTAAGTATATAATATGTATATTGAGTTCTTGAGAAACTCTAACCTGACTCATTTATGGGGTGCCTATAGCTAATGATGAACCCCATGCCCAATATAGAGAATGCATTAAGGATGAGTAAAACCTTGCATCCCATAATGATGTCCATGCCTAAGTTCCAACCTATGCCTAAGTCCTTCAATTAAACACCTAGTTGTGCCTCAAGCACCTGAATGACATTGAGCCTATGAAACCCAATGATTTCACCCATGAATGACACAACCTTCATTTCACTAACCTAGAGCCCTATGATAATAGAGTTACACCATGGCATAACTATCCCAACACAAACCCCAGTCCTTTTTCCACTATGCTTCGGGTGAGAACATAAGGCTTGTACCTTATGTAAAGTGATTCTAATGTAGTCAAGTGTTAAATGTTGAGCACCATAGGGATAGTCAAGGCCTGCACCCTAATAAAACAAGCCTAAATCTGACCTAAATAGCTATAGAAGTACATGACTAGGCCCATGACCGAAACGCCTACTTTTCTAAAATAATAGGGGACAAGGCATTAAACTTTCTACCAACTAAGGGTATCACCCTAGGTAGTCAACATGTTCTTCAAGGTTTATTCTATATAATCCATGTTTTGAGAATCAAGAGTCTTATCTTTGTCCTTGGTCACTCTTTAGCCTTCTTAGTACTCTTACTCAAACCTTCACCATCATGCCATTTTTTAATGAGTTGAATAAGCATGTATATACTAGTTAAACAATTTTTTACCGCAAATTGGTTTTAACTTACTGATCTTTTATATTCTTCATTATATAGATCTTATCCTTTTCTAAACAACAAACCCTTTCCACTAGCCTTCTCATCTGCATGATCATATCCTTAATGTCCTTTCTACCGCTTAAGACATCCTTCTCCTAACTGAGTATCTTAATGGAACCTTTGAGCATGTTATGGTTTTTTATAAACCATCTTAGGAAAGCTCTGTGTAAGTTGAGATCCTCTAATAGTTATTTGAATTTACCATGCTCCTTGAAGGCTAAGGTCATTTCCTCAAATACTTCTCCAATCTTTATTTTTATTTTCCTAGTCTCTTTAACTTTGTAAATGTTAGAGTTGTGATCAATCTGAGATTTCAGGAGTTTCAACCCTTCTACTTCCTCATCCATTTTGTTTGATTATATATCAAATTTATTTCCATTAATGTTTGGGCCTTCCAAATTAGGGTCTCTATCAGAGTTAGAGTCATCCTTCCTAGGAAGGATTTTTCTTCTCAAAGATCTTTTGGGGTTCCTATTATTGTTTATGTTCTAGTTGTTCTTGTTTATGTTCTAGTTGTTCTTGTCTTTTCCCCCTAAGCCAATATTAATAGTTTTTGAGTGATTATAAACATGTGCAAATTTAAGAATTGATTTAACCCTTGAAAACTTCTCCCAAATGTTTTCCTTAGTGAGCAAGTAACTATAAATTCTGACATAAACATGTCATAGCCCTACTAGACATGATACTTTCCTAATTTTTATATGGCTCCCCACATTATCTCATCTTAAGCACCTCTTATCTTAATATTCCTCTCTTTTATTAGGTTTAAGAAATGTTCATACTCCTATTTCATCTCCTCAACTTTAATGGTGTGATCTTTCAAGTACCTATGAAGGTTGTCACTCTTAAAAAATTAAGAGACTTTACAAACACCTTGGTTTCTAAAGACATCATGAATATAAAAATTCTCCATCCTTCTACCATTTATAAAATCAAGGTAATGTTTCCTCAAAATTCAATAGAGAATAGATTTATACACTCCCAATGAGGATGATGAGAATTCAAGCTTGAATTTCCATCACAGATATAAGTAGTAATGTTAACAAATTTTGAAATCCCATGAAATTCATTGATTTGAAAGTAAATAAAAATGATTCAAGCAAAAATCCATCTTAAAGGACTTTTTATTATGGGAAACTATATGACTTCCTTTAAAATCATTCAAATCAAATGCATAGCTCATATCATTTGCAACTAACATCTAAAAATTTTGAAAACTCCATCATAAATAAATCAAATGAGTTGTTCTCATCTTATGTGCACAAAATTTGAGCATGCATAAATAAAGTTCCATGTTTCAATTCTTTGAAATAAGATGAATAGAAGATTTTGTGTCTAGAAGCTTTCCCTCAAGCCCTATCTACTTGATCCAAATGAATGCTTACCATAGACATGTGAACCCTAAATGAAACCAAAATATAAGATATCCTAGAGTGTTTAACATAGTTTGGATAGGACACCTACATCATAAGATAAAACCAAATAAATAAAACAGAATAGTGGTATTTGTAGTTAATCAACTTTATTGGGGTCAACTAACTTGCATATTCAAAGACATAATTACTTTCGTGACCCTTATATGCATGTTACAATCATATCATAAAAAGATAAAACATTTGTAATGCACATATGGTACTTTTTATTTAATGAAGATAAATATCTACATATAGTTCTCATATTGGAAAAGTCTCGTCATCTTGAACAAATCCATTCATAATAGAAAAATTGATATCACATTTCCACTATCTTCATTATGTCATAACATAAGACATAACATTTTACATGATGTATGAAAAACACATAATGAATCTCCACAAACTGAATCAAACATTTCTTTAAACTTTTCTTCTCCTCTTTTGTTCCTTATTTTGCATTAAACCATCCTTGTCATGCTATCAAAAAAATTAATATAATTACTTTCATAAATAAAAACCCCAATTATTATATTCAAGAGTAAGAGTGATTGAAAAACTGATGATAAACAAATATTCCTTCTCCTTCAACTCTCATCTTCTCCCCTTCACATTCTTGTTTGAAGCCAAGGAAGTTTCTTTTTTTTGTCAAGTTTTGTAACTCGTGTATAAGCACAAGATATGAATGTATCGGTAAATGAATCAATATAAAATAAAACACAATGTATCACTTACTTTTGTAAATTGCCCATGCCTTATAATCTCCCTCCTTTTCTCTTTATTTTCTTCAGAATTATATATCTTGATTTATTATTCTATGGATGCCAACCCTTTGGGGCTCAAATCATCAGAGTCATAAACATGTTCTTTTTTTAAAGCAATTTTCCTATGTCTACTCATCTCATATAATTGTTTCTACAGATTCCATTCCACAAACCTCCATTATATTCTCTTGATTGGATGCCTTGGTGCTTGATGATCTAGAATGGGAGGTAACATGTGAATTTCATCATGATGTGAATTGAACAGTGGTTTTGACCAAAATTTCTTCCTACCTTCATACAACATAAGACATTCGAGTGCAATACAATAGGATCAGTCCTAGTATCCAAACTCTTGAATAATCTTGTAAGCATGCTCCTCATACTCAAAGATAATCTACACACATCAAAAGGTTCAAACTAAAAAAGCATATCCAATTTATAATTCATAGGATATACATCTATTTAAAATACAAAAATGTGGGGAAATTACCCTTGTATAGTGCAGAGATCATGACATGTCACTAAAAAAATCTCGTGGTAGTTAAAATTTGACATTGTCTTCATGATCACATAAAACATGTGAGTCCCTTACTTGCTCAATGCTCGTAACATATTCTTATGCAAGTAAAAGCACAAAAATAGATCACAATCTTGCTTCATAGCACTTTAAAAATCTCACAATTCCCCAATTTCTACCTTGTCTTTTGAAGGTTATCTGTGTTTCATTATTTTACTCTTCCTACGAGGGAGGATAATGGGTGCCTATGCAGGTAAAAGTAATAAAACAATATCAGAATTGGGTTTCATATGACTTAAATAAACACATGAAAATCCTAACATATTACCTTATCCTTCTATCTATGGTCGTGTCCTTAAAAATAGGTTGAAGAGGTCATTTATTCCATTCTTTTACTCTTATTCTGAGGGAGGGTAACATGTTCCTATGCAAGTAAAATCAATAAAACAATATCAAAATCATGTTTCATACAACTTATAAAAAACATTCCCAAATCCCAACATATTACCTTATCCTTCTAACTAAGCTTGTATGCATGTGGAGAGTTGTCAACGAATCATTTGGTAGATCACAATTTTTAGAGTCCTCGACCTCCAACAAAACACGTGTGAACCCCTCATTACTACCATTGTTTACCTAACAAAGAAGTGCAACAGTTATAAATATAAAAGAGGTATACAATACGATATACGTGTGAATTAAAAATAAAAGAACATGAGAGAATAATTACCCTTATATCATGGGAATCATTTTCAACATTGTAATTATTTTGCGCTAAATTTGTTTGGCAGCTTATAATTTGCAAAGTATTCAACCTCCAACAAAATAGTTATGTACCACTCCTCGCTACCAATGTTTACCTAATAAAGAAGTACAATAGTAAGAAACCTCAAATAGTTATATAATAAGATATATATGTGAATTGAAAATGGAAGAATGTGAAAGAATAATTACCCTTGTATCATGGGAATCATTTGCGACATCGTGATATGGATCATCCTCATCCTCTGATGAAACAGGTTATTTTATTTCTTCCTCAGAGATAATAAGAGGTTCCTTTGTAGGAAAAAGAAAAAAATGATGATCACTATCAAGTTTCTTACCAATTTCATAATCTCACACACCCCACATATTCCATTCTCCCATATTACCTTCTCCATGGGAGGTGGTTGTCCATGTGCATGGAAGGAGGTTACAGAGCATGGTTTCATCCATTTAATTCTTTTACTTTTCCTATGAATAGGAGTAATGCATCTTTTTTCCTTACCATTAGTGCACTTCAAAATTTATGCACTAGTTATATGATAACTTATAACTGAACAAAATAATATGGACATTTAAATATAACAAATTAATAAAAACTTACCACCTTCCCCGATTGTTCCCCTTGTCATTGATGTTGTTGGAGGAACTTAGGGAAGCTTCTCCTAGGTTGGGCATACTCATCACGCTCCACATTCTCCATTAAAAGGCTAAACTAATTATAATTTGAAATCATGATTGATCACAAGAATAAAATAGTTAAAATTTGAATACAATCAATTCATATTACTAACATTTTCAACTGGGGGAGATTAAGGTCTAGTTTTGGCAACATTAATATCTTGTGTTGGTTGTGAACCACCAAGGGTTATATGCATCCAAGTTCAAATTAGAAATGATAAATGGTTAGCATTGTGTACAAATTATAATCACTTAAACAATTAAATAAAATAACCTAAAACCAAATAATGTTTTCATATTACCAAGTCAATGTCATTTAGTTCATCCAATATGTCTTTAATTATTTGGGTTAGCATCTCTTCTCTCCATCAAACGATTGACCAAATATATATAACATTTTTGTTCCTTGTACAGTTGTGTCATGTAAATTTATTGGTGACAATTATGTTACCAATGAGTGAAGGCTCTTGAAAGGATCACAACCATGTTTTAGGTCATGAATAGTCATAGAATCCACTGATAAAATAACATATACACCATTTTGTAGATATTATATTAAAGTAATGCATTATATGTCCAATTTATACATTGAAGGATTTGGAACCCTATTATGTGAGCATTTTATATCATGATTAATTAAATAAAATATCTGGTAAAATAAAACATACTTGGATTTGCAGTGGTCTTCTTCATTTCATCTACCATGGCCAGAGAAGTGAGGACATTCATATCTAGTGATTGACAATGTTATTTACACTTCCTCGCACAACTTGGAAAATTACAAATTAAATAATTAAGATATCAGACTTTTTCAATCATTGTATCCAAGCAAGAAGAAAATATTACGTACGATAGTAAAAAAAATGTGGTTAAAAGTACATTATGATGGGAAAATGGAAAAAAATGAAATCTCACACTATTACCTCCACCACCACCATGGATTTAATTATAGTTCATATTGAATGATCCCAAAACATGACATCTGTACATGACATAATTGGTTTAGTTGTCAAAAGAAAAAGAAAAATAGTTAATTTAAGATTGTCTATCAATTTTAGTTCAAAAACATAAAATGTTGCACACAATAAATTGTAAAATTTGAAATACAATATAGTATAAGTTTAAAAAATACAATGTTATCCATGGTGAACATATTACTTTAAAAAATGTGTTCTACATTTCATTGCTTCCCAATCCAAAAATGTTAAGGTTGTGCCTTTCTTAGATGCTAAACCGATATTATGCAAAATGGGATTGAATATTCAACAATGTAAATAATCTAATTCATTGTAGGTAACCAACTAGCATAGAAAATGCCTCCTATAGGATGTTCTTACAAATGCGGTGCACACTTATGGAATCAGGTCATGAGCACACGAGCTCATATAGAGGTAAAAAAGGAATAAGCTAATGGCAAATGATAAATGGAATAAGATAAAGGCATGTTGGTAATCAAGGATGTAAGAAGTGGGGCCAATTATCAAAGGGATAATAGGCCAATGGAATGGACGAAGGGGAGGGACCTTCAAAGTATCTAACAGACACATGGAGCTCATGTTGATAGTTAACCTCCAAATGCCTGTTGGATACTTCATCTACCCTCTAAGTATCCAATTGGCACATGGAGGTCACACTGACAATTGACCTCCATGTTCCTACTGGATACTCCATCTAACCTCAGAGTATCTAGCATGCATGTGGAGGTCATGCTCGTAATTGACCTCCATTCATATTTTACATTCTTCGTGTACCCTCCCCCCATTCATCCATTCCATTGGCCTATTATCCCTTTGATGATGGGCCCCAATTATTACATCATTGATTTAAGCATAACTAGCTAGTACATTCTTACATTTAATTATCCTTTACCCCTAACATTTGGCTTAACTATTGTCACTTACCTTAACCATTATCATTTACCTTAACGTGTTGTTAACAGATATTAGCCTCAATGTCAGTATTGGACTTTGACCAATTTGGTGTGACTCGTAGACACATCAGCTGGAAATGTGAATGTTATTGTTATTTAACGTGTTCTCTCCTTTAGTTATGAGCATAACTAGTAGGTACGTTCAATGCATAGGCCAAAATGCACTGAGGCAAAGTGATAGAGAAGTGGGATGTGACCAATCAGGGATCAATGTCCAACACGTAATTCCACACTAAACATGAGTAACTTAACTAACTAGTGAATTTACATTATCATTTACATTATTGGTTAGCGGGCTCTTGCATAGGTAGAAAAGGAATGGTGTAATAGCAAATGAGCACCGATATAGTCTTAAAAAAAGGGGAAAGGTATGCAAGTAAAAGGTCAATGTTTAATAGATATTAACATTTATTTTCAACTAGTGTTTGCCTTAACCATTGTTATTTTCCTTAAAGTGTTGTTGATAAATGTTAGCCTAGTTGTGAGCATTGGACATTCATCGATTTGGTAATCCCCACAGACACATCAGCTTGAAATGTGAACACACTGGCTAGTTAAGGCACTTGCATTTAAAATAGATTTCAATGCTAGACATTGACCCCTAATTGGTCACATCCCACTTCTTCATCACTTTTCCCTAGTGTGTTTTGGCTTAATCATTGAATGTGCCTCCTAGCTACTCTCATAATCGAGGATGTAAAAATTAGGGCCCATCATCAAAGGGTTAAAAAGCCAATGGAATGGATAGAGGGGAGGGACCCTCAAATTATCCAGTATACATGTGGAGGTCACACAGTTAGTTTATATCCATGTGCCTACTGGATACTCTATCTACTTTCAAAGTACCTAATAATAATGTCGAGGTCAAACTAAAAGATGACCTTCACATGTTTTCTAGATACTCCATCTACCCTGAGAGTATCTAATAGATATGTGGAGGTTAGGCTGACATTTGACCTCCATGTGCCTATTAGATACTTTTTTTACCCTCAAAGCATCCATCAGGCATGTGGAGATCACATTGATAGTTAACCTACATGTGCATGCGAGATACTCCTACTCTCCTCCTTCTTTATCCATTCTATTGGCTTGTCAGCCTTGAGATGATGGGCCTCACTTTTTACATCCTCAGTTGTTAGTGTAACTAGCTAGTACATTCAATGTGAGCATAGAATCAAGGAGGTAATAAGTGGGGCCCATCGACAAAGGGTTAATAGGCTAACGCAAGTGATAATAAATGGAATATAAAATCATCATTTTTAAATCTCATGACCCTAACAACACCAATAGATAAAGTAACTAGAGGGGGATGTGGAGTTCAACTACCAGTGTGATATTCGATGCTAAACATACCATCTAGTTATGCTCATAATGGAGGATCTAATAATTAATCCAACCCAAATAATTTTGAGTGTTGAATGTTCAGCATGGACAACCACGATTGTAGTTGACCTCTACATCCCCATTAGTTACTTTGTCTATTGTCTACTATCTACCAAGGTTCAATTTCATAACTTTATTACCATCTACAAGTGCCATGTGTGTATGGATCATAATGAAATTTAATGGCGGTTCATGATCCCTAATGTGTGGCATAGTGTTTTACATTCATATTCAAAGGTTGAGTGTGCATGTGCACATGAAAATGCATTATTATAAATTAGAATAACAATAAGAAATTGATCGTGATAAAGACACCTTTGCTCCCTCCATAATAAAACATCTAGATTTCCTCATTTAAGCATTTCCTCTCGGTATATAGTCACACTGTAATTTTATACAACCACACCATCAAAGTTATAAGAACGTTTATCCACTTTTTTGGAGCGAAGGGAAAACTCACAACCTTCAAATTCTTTGTAAGGCATTTTCCCCACCCCACCAATGCAATTAGAAGGGAGAATGAACACATATGAATGTGTCAAAATTCCAAACATTCAAAACCCTTTATAATGTCAAAATTCCAAACATTTTTGGGAATTTGAATAACTAAAATTTATAAGCATTCTTGGGCATTTCAAACTTTCCTAGTGAGGGAGATCATAAACCAATTCCAAAAGTGTTGGGTGAGGATGGGGGCTCCTGATAGTGTCACTCAAGGAGTCTAGGGGCTCCTATTAGTGCATATGTGATTTGAAATAACAAGAAGTGAAGGGCCAGGAACAACTATTTCATTTCCAGCCAGAGTGTTGGTGCGGCCAGTGCCTTAACAATCATAGTTAAGGAAAACAACGGTTAAGCCAAACAACAGTAGTTAAGGCCATTAGAGGGGGTGAGAGGATAGAGAATGAAATGAGGCCCAGTAAAGGGGTAAGCATCCAGCATAGTAGTTAAATGTGAATGTTTTTGCTAGTTATGCTCATACTCACATGAAAGAATACACGACATAATTTTACACAATCACATCCACAAGAAATATAAGATTTTTTTTAAAGCTTCATGCATAAAAGGTGAGATGAGGTTAGTGGTCATAGGTATAGAGTGAGGTACGACTATTGACTTACATTTATCACTTAACAAAATTTATATATAATATATAATAAGAATAAATGTTAGATTCACAACCTAATTTTTTAATGAGATTTTGATATTGAAATCAATAAATAATATTTTTGTTGTGAGATTTGTATACTATGTGGATTATTTAATCACATAATTTTATGTGGATTATTTAATCACATAATTTTATGTGGTTAAACCAAAAATGTTAAACAAAATGTCATGTGTGACTAATAATGCACTGTAAGATGTGAAAATTGAGAGAAATTAATAAATGGGCATCAACTTCCTGATATATTTAAGATGACCGAGTGATAGACTTGCCATGTGATGGTAGACTACAACCTATCCACTAAGGAGGAGGGGTGGAGTAAGAACTAAGTGACTGGATCTATCATCACCTTAACACCGATGGGGGAGATCCCTATGGCAAGATATCATGAGGAACCTTGATTTTGGTGCATATAGCACTCCCCCCTAGTATTGAGCAACTCCTACAAGTGTTGAAATTCTAAGGCCACTTTCTCAGTCTGTGCCTAAATTTGAAATAAGGCAGAGGTGAAAATATAAATTTTATTATTAATAGAAAATTGTTGTAAAATAATATCATTATTGAATATAATATAATTCTTAGTTTTCCAAATTTGAAAAAGAGAAGAGGCTATAAAAAAAATCCAAATAAAAGTAACATGGGTCAGCCATTGAGTATAGCCTCGAAACAAATCCATCATCTAAATAATGGGCTCTAGGTGAAAAGGCATAAAAAGGCTATGGATCCACTACCAAGCCCCCCAAAATAAGTGTTTGAAAGTCTCTAGCTTACTACATGCAGGACACTTCAAATGAGAAATACCAATGTAGTGCAGTCTCTCTCCTAGTGGAAGCCCTCAATAGACTAATCACCCAAAAAGGTGAGAAAGCTTAGGCTCAAGATGAGCTTCCAAAATCTAGTCAAAACATGCAAGTGAATTTTGGGGTGAAAATTTTAGACTCTATCGAGAGTTTAAATTACCAGGAGTTGAATAAAAGGGACTCATAATTTGATACAAAAGGCCTAGAGAGTAATGTCGGTGTTTCCACTTTTCCACTAGCGGTTAAAGCCTTAACTTGTGCATCATCAAAGATTAGCTCCTGGATACATAAAATAAAAGGACTATCATAAGCAAACAACTTATACTTTCTTTGCAAAATGGGCTATGGAGTCCAATCTCGAGAAGAGATATGATCTCATATAGTATAAAGACCTTTTTTAAAAAGACACAACACTTTAATACCATTAATTTCAGTGAGTAGAATGCTATTGTGAGACTTTAGCTTGGAGACCTTTTTTAAGAAATAAAAGACTTATTAGGAACTTCAGCCTATAGGACTGCAACAATGATTGTAAAACTGATTGTGAGACTGTGTGAGGTTGTTGTGAATCAAGAACAAGGCTCTGTGTTATCCTCGAACAATTCCACATTGTTTGGACTCTATTGACCTATGTTAATGTCTCTAGGGTGTGGATTCGAATTGCATTAATAAGTGATCAGATCTGCACCTTAGGCTTAGGTTCATAAACATAAAATGTGATCTCACCTGTGATTTTGTTTATATGTGTGCGTGATAACTGAATTTTGGCATGGAACATGTGTCACTACCATAATGTTCACAAAGTGTAAGATCATAGGGACCAATTCATGGGGTGATCTCTTGATCAACTATGTAAACCCATGGGATATATGTGTTTTGATTTATATTCATGATCAAGTTTGTCAATTCATGGGGATCGCTAGCATGATGAATATATAATTAAAAAATTTGGTAGACTTTATCATATGCAAGAAGAAATTTCTATCAAACCATAAAATATTGTGAAGGATGTTCAGTCATTTATGATCTAAGTGATATTTACTTAGTTCATTATCTTAGATTATTATTTTTAGTTATTCAAGTTAGTTGAAACCCATAAATTAGTTGTAACTTCCCATGAAAGTTTTATATGCTTTCACCATCTTTGTAAAATCTATCTCAAAATAATATATGATTAAATTTTGTGTGCACTACATTGTTCACAATGTAATTTTTTAATCTTTCTCTCTCGTTCCTAGCTCCAATAGTGGTATCAGAGCTCAGTTGAATGAGGAAGCCACGCAGTGTGAAGGGAAGACAATTTTTTATTTTAAAGAGAAGTATGTTATTTGTACGACACTACAAGAAAACACTGCTCATGATAGAAGCTAGTTATGATCTTTTTTTTAGAAAATCACAGTGGTAAATCATTTGTTTCAATAGTTTCATCTTCTGTACACAAGATTTAAAAATCACTAACATTGGTCAATTTCCTAGTTTCATACCATGTTTTTGTATAGTTTTTTATAAGCTCCCTATTATGCATCTTGTTCCATCTTTGCCTCTATTACATCACCAGTTGATGGTCATATTTGACACAATCCTCTAACTTTGAAATAATGGCATGAAGTATTGTGTACCTTTAAAAAAATGAGAGCATTGTAACCAAGCCCGTGGATTTTCACACACTAGCATAATGATAAAGGCAGACTACTATCACACTTGAGGCCATTACTCAAGGACGGGCGAAGAGGAGCCAAACAACGAAGAATAATGTTGGTTATTGATATTATAAAGATAAAAGTTGCAAACCTGATCTCTGAACAAATTTTATTGAATCTATTTTGTACGGCATCCCTGGTGTGAATATCGTAGACCTGGCAAATTATAATTTTTTATGAAATATAATATTTTGATATAGTTTAAAACATTTAGGTTTTACCAGGTCCCACAAGGAATAAACAAGAAGAAAAAGGGGTAGTCATTTTTTCCTACAAGTAAAAAAAAAAAAAAAAAAATACAAAGGGGTTATTTGAATTAATTGTGAAAACTAGGAAAATTTGCACCTACCATGACCATTTTTACCATATCTTGAACACACTATCATATTATTTTGTCAAAGTTACCTTCTTGGAAACTAGACTCAAATATATTTTCAATGAGTATAAACAAGGATCCATTATGTCTTGATATGATATTTTAATCCCCATAAACTAGACAAATTTTTTGAATTAGCATTGAGGGTTGCCTAGCCTTATAGAGGAGCAAAATTTCAAATTGTCATATCTTCTGCATACAATGGCCAAATTCTTCATATAGCCATTCATTTTTCATGGAAATGGATTTCTAAGAGCATCATCATGAGTAATTTTTTATTCTGGCATGCGTAAATAATTTTTTTACATATTTTGAATAAATTACACATTGTAATGAAATCGGGTTCATTTTCAGTGAAATCCAACACCCCAAGTTTTTCTCAAATGGTAAAAATGTGTTGTATACATTAAAAAAATATTGTAGTGATGTATCCCACCACTTGTGTTATCGATGACTATGGTGTTACATTTTGGCATTTACATGTCCCTGAGGATTTGACCAACTAAATAGAGTCAACTGGAGGTTGGATGATCCACGGAGGTTGGAGGATAATTTCCCTTCTCCATTTCATTATTCACTTGGAGTATGGGTTCACTACTAGGATAGTAATTTTTGGTTTGTGTACTTTGCTTTCATTTTTTATTTTTTTTCAATGCGTTGATATGATTAATGAGGAGTAGACAAAGTAGTGTGAATTTGTTTTTATCCTACATAACTTCTCACCTCTCGCCTAATAGGGAGGGAAGATATTGTATAGTGGCCTTCAATCAGTCTCTAGTGGTTGTATGAGTTAGCATTATGTGTTGAGTGAAAGCATGCATGTGATGTTGGCAATTGTTGGGCATCTAAGAGATGTGCCATATAGAGTACTGGAGGATCACTTGGATGGGTTCCTATATGGAACTTTATGTGGTTAAATTTAGTTGGATAGGATTTGATTGAATTCTAATAAAATACAGTACAATAATCATAGTTGATGAATAGGCCTTGATCTTGTTCATCAGCCTTTTATGCCACAACTCATAGAGCAGGGTTCTGTATGGAGCATCATCAATTTTGATCAATACCATGATGTACAATGTGCTATTTTGCAGATGTAGCAAAGACTCATTGATGACTTCATACTCAAAGCTCTAGATCTTCATCATCTATACCCTTTTAGATCAAGGGGGATTTTATTGGGTCATTTATGATCCAAGTGGTATTTACTTAGTTTATTATCTTATATTATTGTTTTGAATTATTTGGGTTAGTTGAAACCCGTAAGTTAGTTGTAACTTCATGTGAAAGGTTTATATGCTTTCATCATCTTTATAAAATCTATCTCGAAATAATATATGATTAAATTTTGTGTGCATTATAATGTTCACAATGTAATTTATGAATCTTTCTCTCTCATTCCTGGCTCCAACAAAGGATTATAATAAATATATATTGTCTTAAATGGTTTTTTAGTTATTGTTTAAGGGGAGTTTTTTGAAAGGGAATCTACCCTTTTACAATGAGACAACAAACAAGGTATCCAACACCATGTGTCATTTTAAAGTCTGTAACCTAGAAAAAAAAGATAAAATTTTAGAAAAAAAACTTCATGGCTACCTCATAAGAAAAACACAAAAAAACTAGCAAAAACATAAGAAGAAAAAAATAAATATAGGTGTTGGGACACTTTTCGACCTAAGTAATGGACCCATGCCAACTCAGCAAACACCTAGGCATGAGGCAATCATGGCGGATGATTGTTGTTTTGTCAAAATATCAAGAGGAACCTTGCTTTTGGTGCATATAATAGTCCCCTAGTGTTGAGAAACTCCTACAAGTGCTGAGATTCTAAGGCCACTTTCTCAGTCTATGCCTAAATTTGAAAGAAGGTAGAGGTGAACATATAAAATTTATTATTAATAGAAAATTGTTGTAAAATAATCTCATTATTGAAGATAATAGAATTCCTAGTTTTTCAAAGTTGAAAAAGCAAAGAGGCTATAAAAAATTCCAAATAAAAGTAACATGGGTCAGCCATTGAGTATAGCCTCAAAATAAATCCATCATCTAACTGATGGGATCTAGGTGAAAAGGCATGAAAAGGCTATGGATCCACTGCCAAGCCCCCCAAAATAAGTGTTTAAAAGTCTCTAGCTTACTACATGCAGGACACTTCAAATAAGAAATATTAATATAGTGCAATCTCTCTCCTAGTGGAAGCCCTCAATAGACTAATCACCGAAAAAGGTTAGAAAGCTTAGGCTCAATCTTAGCTTCAAAAATTTGGTTAAAACATGCAAGTGAAGTTTGGGGTGAAAATTTTAGACTCCATCGATTGTTTAACTTTCCAAGAGTTAAATAAAAGGGGCTCATAATTTGATACAAAAGGCCTAGAGAGTAATGTCAATGTTTCCACTTTACCACTAGAGGTTAAAGCCTCAACTTGTGCATCATCAAACATTAGTTCCTGGATACACAAAATAGAAGGCATATCATAAGTGAGCAACTTATACTTTCTTTAAAAAATGGGCCATGGAGTCCAATCTTGAGAAGAGATAAGATCTCATATAGTATAAAGACCTTTTTTAAAAAGACAAAACATGTTAATACCATGAATTTTAGTGAGCATAATGTTATTGTGAGACTTTAGCCTAGAAACCTTTTTTAAGAAATAAAAGACTTATTAGGAACTTGGGCCTGCAGGACTATAACAATGACTGTAAAACTTATTGTGAGACTGTGTGAGGTTGTTGTGAATCAAGAACAAGGCTCTGTGTTATCCTAGGACAAGGCCACATTGTTTGGACTCTATTGACCTATGTTAATGTCTCTAGGGTGTGGCTTCGAATTGCATTAATAAGTAATTGGGTCCACACCTTAGGCTTGGGGCCATAAACATAAAATGTGATCTCACTTGTGATTATGTTTATACGTGTGCATGATAACTGAATTTTGGCATGGAACATGTGTCACTACCATAATGTTCACAAAGTGTAAGGTCACGGGGACCAATTCATGGGGTGATCTCTTGGTCAACTGCATGGACCCATGGGATATATGTGTTGTGATTTATAGCCATGATCAAGTCTGTCAATTCAAGGGGATCACTAGCATGATGAATATATAATTAAAAAAATTGGTAGATTTTATCATATGCAAGAAGAAATATTTGTCAAACCATAAAATATTGTGAAGTATATTAGGTCATTTATGATCCAAGTGGTATTTACTTAATTTATTATCTTAAATTATTGTTTCTATTTATTCAGGTTAGTTGAAACATGTAAGTTAGTTGTAACTTCGTGTGAAAGTTTTATATGCTTTCATCGTCCTTATAAAATCTATCTTGAAATATTATGTGATTAAATTTTGTGGGCACTACAATGTTCACAATGTAATTTCTGAATCTTTCTCTCTATTTCCTAGCTCCATTAGTGGTATCATAGCTCGTTTGAAGGAGAAAACCATGCAACGCAAAGGGAAGATATTTTTTTATTTTAAATAGTATGTTATTTGTATAGCACTACAAGAAAATACTGCTCATGATAGAAGGTAGTTATGATCTTATTTGTTTTTCAAAAAATCATAGTGGTAAATCATTTGTTTCAATAGTTTCATCCTTTGTACACAAGATTTAAAAATCACTAGCACTGGGCGATTTCCCAATTTTGCACCATGTTTTTATACAGTTTTTTATAAGCTCCCTATTATGCATCTTGTTCCATCTCTGCCTCTGTTACATCACCAGTTGATGGTCATATTTGATGCAGTCCTCTGGATTTGATATAATGGTGTGAAGTATTATGTACCTTAAAAAAATAATAAAAATAAATAAATAAAAAATTGAGAGCATTATAACTAGGCCTGTTGATTTTCATACACAGGCATAATGATAAAGGTAGACTACTATCACACTTGAGGCCATTACTCAAGGAAGGGCGAAGGGGAGCCAAACAAAAAATAATAATAACATTCCTTGATATTATAAAGATAAAATTTTCTACCCTGATCTCTGAACAATTTTTATTGAAGCTATTTTGTATGACATCCCTGGTGTGAATATCGTAGACCTAGTAAATTAAAAAAAATTATGAAATCTAATATTTTGATATAGTTTGAAACATTTAGGTTTTACCATGTCCCACAAGGAATAAACACAAAAAAAAAAAGAGGTAGTTGTTTTTTCTCTACAAGTAAAAAAAAAAACTTTTTTTGCAAAGGGGTTATTTGAATTAATTGTGAAAACCAGGAAAATATGCACCTACCATGACTATTTTTACCATAACTTGAACACACTGTCATATTATTTTGTCAAAGTTTCATTTTTGGAAACTAGACTTGGATAGATTTTCAATGAGTATAAACAAGGAGGGGTCCATCATGTCTTGATATGATATTTGAATGCCTATAAACTAGTCAAATTTTTTGAATTAACATTGAGGGGGGGTTTGCCTAGCCTGACAGAGGAGTAAAATATCAAATTATCATATCTTCTGCATAAAATGGCAAAATTATTCATATGACCACTCATTTTTCATGGAAATGGATTTCTAAGAGCATCATCATGAGAAATTTTTTATTATGGCATGCATAAATATGTTTTTTTACATATTTTGAATAAATTACGCATTGTAATGAAATCATCTGCATTTTCAATGGATTCCAACATGCCAAGTTTTTCTTAAATGGTAAAAATGTGCTTTATAAATCAAATAAATATCGTAATGATGTGTCCTACCACTTGTGTTTTCGGTGACTATGGTGTTACATTTCAGCATTTACAGGGCCCTAAGGATTTGACTGGCTAAATAGAGCCAACTAGAGGTTAAAGGATCCACGAAGGTTGGAGATAATTTCCCTTCTCCAGTTCCCTATTCACTTAGAGTATGGGTTCACTATTAGGATAGAAATTTTTGGTTTGTGTACTTTGCTTTCAATTTTGCTTTTCTTTCAGTGTGTTGACATGATTGCTAAGGAGTAGACATAGTAGTTTGAATTTGTTTTTATGTTACATAGCTTCTCACCTCTCACCTGATAGGGAGGGAAGATATTACATAGTGGCCTTCGATCAATTATTGGTGGTTGTATGAGTCAACATCAAATTTTATAACATTTTGGGTGTTGATCAAAAGCATGCATGCAATGTTAGTGATTGTTGGGCATCTGAGAGATGTGTCATATAGAGTACTAGAGGATCACTTGGATGGGTTCTTATGTGGGACTTTATGTAGTTCAATGTAGTTAGATAGGCTTTGATCAGGTTATACTATAGTACAGTATGATAATCATAGGGGATGAGTAGGCCTTGATCATGTTCATCAGCCTTTTATGCCACAACTCGTAGGGTGGGCTTTTGTATGGAGCAACATCAATTTTGATCAGTACCATGATGTACAGTGTGCTAGTTTGCAGATGTAGTAGAGAATCATTGATGACTTCATAGTCATAACTCAATATCTTCATCATCTATACCCTTTTGGATCAAGGGGGAGTTTGTTGGGTCATTTATGATCTAAGTGGTATTTACTTAGTTTATTATCTTATATTATTATTTTGAGTTATTTGGGTTAGTTGAAACCCGTAAGTTAGTTGTAGCTTCCCATGAAAGGTTTATATGCTTTCATCATCTTTATAATATCTATCTCTAAATAATATATGATTAAATTTTGTGTGCACTATAATGTTTACAATTTTTAAATCTTTCTCTCTCGTTCTTGGCTCCAAAAAAGGATTATAATAAATATATATTGTCTTTAATGGTTTTTTAGTTATTGTTAAAGGGGAGTTTTTTGAAAGGGACTCTACCCTTTTATAATGAGACAACAAACAAGGTATCCAACACCATGTATCATTTTAAATTCTGCAACCCTTAATAAAGGAAACATAGGTGTTGGGCCCCTTTTCAACCTAGGTAGTGGACCCGTGCCAACTCAATGAACACCTAGGTGAGAGGCAATCATGGCAAATGATTGTTGTTTTGTCTTCTAGTGGCACCAATTGGTAGGTAGCTAAAAAATCCTCTTTGAATCAATTGACATTGGTAAATAGGTGCACAGAATAATCAACACTGGAAAGCAGGTGCACAAGATAGTGACTGCTCATTAAACACAAGTATAATGGAGATGGTGGAATGTGTACCTCAAGCACTAACTTAGTGATTAGTGTGATTCATCCCCATATAGTTAAGATTCTCTAAATCTCTATAAAAGGAAGCTGAGTTTAGTTGGAGAAGAGATATGAACTGGATAAGCGAAGCTCTAGCAAATTATTCCCAAATGGTTGCCATTAGAGTTAGAAATAATTCAGGATGCTTTTGACGCTCCCCATTGTAGTGCCCAAGCTCACTTGTGAGCCTATGGGCCTTTAGAAATTCAAGTTGAGCATTTTCTCAATTTGTATTAACTTATATATGTATTTTTGTTAAGTTTAGTAATAATGAAGCTTTTTATAGCATTTAATAGATTTAATGCTTTAAGTCTATAGTATTTATATTGAGTTCTCAAGAAATTCTAACCTGACTCATTCATGGCATGCCTATACCTAATGATGAACCCCATGCCTGATATATAAAATGCATTAAGGATGAGTAAAACTCTACACCTCGTAATGATGTCCATACTTAAGTGTCAACCTATGCCTAAGTCCTTCAACTAGACACCTAGTTGCCCCTCAAGCACCTAAATGACATTGAGCCTATGAAACCCAATGTTTGCACCCATTAATGACACAACTATCATTGAACTAACCTAGAGCCCTTGAAAAATGGAGTTACACCATGGCAAAACTAGCCCAACACAGACCCCGGTCCCTTCTTCACTATGTTTCGAGTGAAAACATAAGGCTTGCACCTTATGTAAAGTGATTCCAACATAGTTAAGTGTTAAATGTTGAGATCCATAGGGTTAGTCAAGGCCTACACCCTATTGGAATGATCCTAAATCTGACCTGGACAGCTATAGAAGCACATGACTAGGCCCATGACAGAAACGTCTAATTTTATACAACAATAGGGGACAAGGCATTAAACTTTCTACCCACTAAGGGCATCATCTTAGGTATTCAGCATGTTCTTCAAGGTTTGTTCTATATAATCCATGTTTTGAAAATCAAGAGTCTTGTCTTTGTCTTTGGTCACTCTCTAGCCTTTTTAGTACTCTTACTCAAACTTTCACCATCATGCCACTTTTTAATTAGTTAAACAAGCACGTCTATACTAGTTAAATAATTTGTTATCACAAATTTTCTTCTAACTTACCAAAGATTCTAGATTAATCATCATAGAGATGTTCTCCTCTTCCAAACAATAAAACCTTTTCACTAGCCTTCTCATTTACATGATCATCTCCTTAATGTCCTTTCTACCACTTCAGACATCCTTCTCCTAATTGTGTCACTTAATGGAACCTTTGAGCATGTTATGGTTTTTTATAAACCATCTTATGAAAGCTCTGTGTAATTTGAGATCCTGTTATGGTTCTTTGAATTTACCATGCTCCTTGAAGGTGAAGGTCATTTCCTCAAATACTTCTCCAATCTTTATTTTTATTTTCCTAGTCTCTTTAACTTTGTTAATGTTAATCTAAGATTTCAAAAGTTTCAACCCCTCTACTTCCTCATCCATTTGTTTTGCTTGTATATCAAATCTATATCCATCAATGCTTGGGCCTTCCACAACAGGGTCTCTAACAGAGTTAGAGTTATCCTTCCTAGAAAGGATTTTTCTTCTCAAAGATCATTTGGGGTTCCTATTATTTTTTATGTTCTAGTTGTTCTTATCTTTTCCCCCTTCATTAACTATATGACCGAGGCCCATCTTAATATTTTTTAAGTGATTATAAACATGTGTAAATTTAAGAATTGATTTAACCCTCTATAACTTCTCTCAAATATTGTCCTTAGTGAGTAGGTAACTATAAATTCTGACATAAGCATGTCATAACCCTGTTGGACATGATACTTTCCTGATTTTCTAATGGCTCCCCACATTACCTCATCCTAAGCAGCTATGATCTTGATATTCCTCGCTTTCAGTAGGTTTAATAAATATTCATACTCCTATTTTATCTCCTCAACTTTAATGGTGTGATCTCTCAAGTCCCAAGGAAGGAAGCTTTGGTGTCCAAAATCTTTCCCTCAAACCCTATCTACTTGATCCAAATGAATGCTTACCATAGACATGTAAACCCTAAATGAAAATAAAATATAAGAGAGCCTCGAGTGTTTAACATATTTTGCATAGGACACCCACATCATAAGATAAAACTAATTAAATAAAGCAGAATAGTGGTATTTTTAGTTAATCAACTTTATTGGGGTCAACTAACTTGCATATTCAAAGACATAATTAATTTTGTGACCCTTATATGCATGTTACAATCATATCATATAAAGATAAAAGATTTGTAATGCATAGATGGTAATTTTTATTTAATGAAGATAAATATCTACATATAGCTCCCTTATGGGAAAAGTCTCGTTATCTTGAACAAATCCATTCGTAATAGAAAATTTGATGTCATATTTCCACTATCTTTAGTATGACATAACATTTAACATGATGTATGACAAAAACATAGTGAATCTCCACAAACCGAATGAAACATTTCTTCAAACTTTTCTTCTCCTCTTTCATTCCTTATTTTGCATTAAACCATCCTTGACATGCTATCAAAAAAAATGAATATAATTAATTTCATAAGTAAAAAATAAAATCCCCAATTATTTATTTCAAGAACAAGAGTGATTGAAAAACTAATGATAAAAAAATATTCCTTCTCCTTCAACTTTCATCTTCGCGCCTTCACTTTCTTGTTTACAGCTAAGGAAGTTTCTTTTTCTGTCAAGTTTCGTAACTCGTGTTTAAGCACAAGATGTGAATGTATTGGTAAAGGAATGAATATAAAGGAAAAGACAATGTATCACTTACTTTCGTAAATTCCCTCTTCCTTAGAATCTCCCTCCTTTTCTCTTTATTTTCTTCAGAATTGTATTTCTTGAGTTATTATTCTATGGTTGCGAACCCTTTGGGGCTCAAATTATCAGAGTCATAAACATGTTCTTTTTTTAAAGAAACTTTCCTACATCTACACATCTCATATAGTTGTTGCTAGAAATTCCATTCCACAAACCTCCATTATCTTCTCTTGATTGGATGCCTTGGTGCTTGATGATCTAGAATGGGAGGTAACATGTGAATTGTACAGTGGTTTTGACCAAAATTTCTTCCTACATACAATGCAAGACATTCTGGTGCAATGCAATAGAATTGGTCCCTATATCCAAACTCCTGAATAATCTTGTAATCATGCTCCTCATACTCAAAGATAATCTACACACATAAAAAGGTTCAAAATAAACAAGCATATCCAATTTAAAATTCATAGGATATACATCTATTGAAAATACAAAAATGTGGGGAAATTACCCTTGTATAGTGCAGATATCATGAGATGTCACTGTAGAAATCCTATGGTAGCTAAAATTCGACATTGTTTTCATGCTCACATGAAACATGTGAGTCCCTTAATTGCTCGATGATCGTAACATATTCCTATGCAAGTAAAAACATAAAAATAAGATCACAATCTTGCTTCATAGCACTTTAAAAAGCTTACAATTCCCCACATTCTACCTTGTCTTTCAAAGGCTATCCATGTTTCATTATTTTGCTCTTCCTATGAGGGAGGATAATGGGTGCCTATGCAGGAAAAAGTAATAAAACAATATTAGAATTATGTTTCATATGACTTAAAGAAACACATGCAAATCCTAACATCTTACCTTGTCTTTTTATCTATCATCATGTCCTTATAAAGAGGTTGAAGAGGTCATTTGTTTAATTATTTTACTCTTACTGTGAGGTAGGGTATCATGTTCCTATGCAAGTAAAATCAATAAAACAATATCAAAATCATGTTTCATATGACTTACAAAAAACATTCCCAAATCCCAACATATTACCTTATCCTTCTGACTAGGCTTGTGTGCATGTGGAGAGGTTGTCAACGAATCATTTGGTAGATTACAATTTGTAGAGTCCTCAACCTCCAAAAAAACACATGTGAACCCCTCCTTATTACCATTGTTTACCTGACAAAGAAGTGCAACAGTTAGAAATATAAAAGAGGTATACAATAAGATATACATGCGAATTGAAAATAAAAGAATATTTACCCTTATATAATGGGAATCATTTTCAACATCATAATTATTTTTTGATAAATCATTTGGAAGCCCATAATTTACAAAGTCCTCATCCTCCAACAAAATAGGTGTGGACCCCTCCTCACTACCGTTGTTGACCTGACAAAGAAGTATAATAGTTAGAAACCTCAAATAGTTATATAATAAGATATACATGTGAATTGAAAATGGAATAACGTGAAAGAATAATTACCTTGTATCATGGGAATCATTTACAACAAATAGGTGATTTTATTTCTTCCTTAGAGACAATAATAGGTTCCTTTATAGGAAAAAGAAAAAAATGGTGATCACTATCAAGTTTCTTACCAATTTCATAATCTCGCAAACCCCACATATTTTATTTTCCAATATTACCTTCTCCATGTGAGGAGGTTGTCCATGTGAATGGAAGGAGGTTGCATATCATGGTTTCATCCATTCAATTCTTTTACTCTTCCAATGAATGGGATCAATGCATCTATCCTCCTTACCGTTAGTGCGCTATAAAAGTAATGCACTAATTATATGATAACTTATAATTGAACAAAAGAATATGGACATTTATATATAAAAATTTAATAAAAACTTACCACCTTCCCTGATTGTTCCCTTTTTCACTGATGTTGTTGGAGGCACTTAGGGAAGCTTCTCTTAGGTTGGGCATACTCATCACGCTCCACATTCTCTATTAAAAGGTTGAACCAATTATAATTTTAAATCATGATTGATCACAAGAATAAAATAGATATAATTTGAATATAATCAATTCATGGTACTAACATTTTCAACTAGGGGTGACTAAGGTCCAGGTTCAGCAACATTAATATCTTGTGTTGGCTGCTAACCACCAAGGGTTATCTGTATCCAAGTTAAAATTATAAATGATAAATGGTTAGCATTGCATAGAACTTATAATCACTTAAATAATTAAATAAAGCACCTAAAACCAAATAATGTTTTCATATCACCAAATCAATATTATTTAGTTTATCCAATGTGTCTTTAATTATTTGGGTTGGCATCTCTTCTACTCTATCAGACGATTGACCAAATATATATAACATTTTCATTCCTCATTCAGTTGTGCCATGTAAATTTATTGGTGATAATTATATTACCAATGAGTGAAGGCTCTTGAAAGTATCACAACCATGTTTTAGGTCAAGAATAGTCATAGAAATCCATTGATAAAATAACATATACACCATTTTGTAGATATAATATTAGAGTAATACATTATATGTCCAATTTATACATTGAAGGATTTGAAACCCTATTATGTGAGCATTTTATATCATGATTGATCAATTAAAATATCTAGTAAAATAAAACATACTTACTTGGATTTGCATTATTCTTCTTCATTTTGTCTACCATGGCCAGAGAAGCAAGGCATGAAATGCCAGTTGAGAGGGAGTGTATGTGGAATGAGGACATTCGTATCTAGTGATTGACAATGTTATTTACACTTCCTCACATAACTTGGAAAAATACAAATTAAATAATTAAGATATCAGACTTTTTCAATCATTTTATCCAAGAAAGAAGAAAATATTGCGTACGGTAGTAAAAAAATATGGTTAAAAGTACATTATGATGGTAAAATGGGAAAAATTGAAATCTCACACTATTACCTCCACCACCACCATGGATTCCATTATAGTTTATATCGAATGATCCAAAAACATGACATTTGTACATGACATAATTGGCTTAGTTATCAAAAGAAAAAGAAAAATAATTAAATTAAGATTGTCTATCAATTTTAGTGCAAAAATATAAAATGTTGCACATGATAAATTGTAAAAGTTTAAATACAATATAATACAAGTTTAAAAAATACAATGTTATCCATGGTGAACGTATTACTTTTAAAAACATGTTCTACATTTCATTGCTTCCCAGTCCACAAATGTTAAGGTTATGCCCTTCTTAGATGTTAAACTAATATTATGCAAAATGGGATTGAAGATTTAACAATTCAAACAATCTAATTCATTGTAGGTAACCAACTAGTATAGAAAATGCTTCCTCTAGGATGTTCTTATGAATACGGTACACACTTATGGAATCAGGTCATGAGCACACAAGCTCATGCAAAGGTCAAAAAGGAATAAGGTAATGGCAAATGATAAATGGGATAAGGTAAAGGCATGTGGGTAATCAAGGATATAAGAAATGGGGCCAATTATCAGAGGGATGATGGGCCAATGTAATTGATGGAGGGGAGCGACCTTCAGAGTATCCAACAAACACATGGAGCTCATGCTGACAGTTGACCTCCACATGCCTATTGGATACTTCATCTACCCTCAAATTTTCTAGTAGGCACATGGAAGTCACACTGATAGTTGACCTCCATGTGCCTATTGGATACTCCATCTACCCTCAGAGTATCTAGCATGCACGTGGAGGTCATGCTCATAATTAACCTCCATGCATATGCTAGATATTATGTGTAACCTCCCCCCCATTCATCCATTCTATTGGCCTATTAGCCCTTTGATGATGGGCCCCATTTATTACATCCTTGATTTAAGCATAACTAGCTAGTACATTCTTACATTTAACTATCCTTCACCCCTAGCATTTAGCTTAACTATTATCATTTGCCTTAACCACTATCATTTACTTTAATGTGTTGTTAGAGGACATTAGCCCTGATGTGAGTGTTGGACTTTGACTGATTTGGTGGGACTCATAGACATATCAGCTAGAAATGTGAATGCTATTGATAGTTAAGGTGTTCTCTCCTCTAGTTATGAGTGTAACCAGTAGGTACATTCAATGCTTAGGCCAAAATGCACTGAGGTAAAGTGATAGACAAGTGGGACGTGACCAACCAAGGATCAATGTCCAATGTGTAATTCCACACTGAACATGAGCACCCCAACTAGCTAGTGAGTTTACATTATTGTTTACATTATTGGTTAATGGGCTCCTGCATAGGTAGGAAAGGAATAGTGTAATAGCAAATGAGCACTAGTATACTCTTCAAATAGGGGAAAGGTATGCAAGTAACAAGTCAACATTTAATGTGTCAGGATGCGAAACACCGAAAGCATACAGTTGATTACCAAACCAAGCAACTTAATATGCGAAAATTAACCAGAATCACAAGTAACTAGAATTCAGAATAACACATGATATGAGAGACAATACACAACTTGTATTAATACTTATACAGAAAAGAATACAATAAAGAAGATGCCACTTCTTCTCCACCACCTCTTCAGAGGCTTCCCACACCTCAAGTGAACAGTACTTCTTTCCTCAAAGCTCTCTCTTAGGTCCCAACACCCAACTCAAACTCTGAGTTGGTGTTCACCTCTAGTGCTCCAAGCACACCACAAGTGCTCCACGCACTCCACAAGTGCTCCACGCACTCCACAAGTACTCAAGGTAATTCAAGTAGATCTCCCATGAACCTGCAATAACCTGCACCTCAACAGACCATACTTATGGAAGGAACTCCCTTGCCTTCCTCTTTGCTCTATCCGAGTACACACCTGTACTCCAAGTAGATCCTGCCTGATTCTGCTCCCTGTTGTGTTGTTGTCCTATCTGATCTTGCACACCTGCAAATCAACTTGGTTCTGCACACCTGTGAACCTTGACCTTGCACACACATACACCTGCAGATCAACGATCTTACTTACCATGTAGATCTCCTATATAGGCCATGCACACCTGTTGACCAAGATCCTACACCCCTGAAGAATCTTGCTGACTCTCCAAAACTAGCACCCACCTTGGTACTGCTGTGGAACTAGGAGGAACACCCTTGCTCACCTCACACACAGAAGGAGCTAACTTTGCTCAACTCAAACTAGAACACCTTTCCAATACAACCATGAGTCTATTATATAGATCTGATCCAAACAATAATTAGACATCTAATTACAATAATTAGACATCTAATTACAATAATTAGATCTGTAGCTCTCAGTCTAAAAATAGCTCTAATCATGCAAACACTTGGTTCGTCAACTAACTGCCCATAATAAACTCGTAGTCGAACCACACAGGCGACCGACGTCGGTCCCTGTCTGCCTAGAGGTGACCGACGTCGGCCGATCCCTGACCGATGTCGGTTGCTTCTCTTCACTATCCTGCCAACGTCGGCTGATCAGACGGACGCCGGTTGCTCTGACGCTCAGCAACCTTCAGCAACCCCTCCAATGGCCTTCTCCATGTCTGCATCAGTGAAGCTTTTAGCTCCACAACCTAACAATCTCCCACTTGGAGATAAATAGTTGCACTGTACCTGTACATGTACTCCGTCTAATCTATTTCCTGGTTTGTATCCCTCTTCAAGCTCAATCCTGAAGACAACCCACCACACATACTGTGATGTACCTCCTGTCATCCGAGTACCCTGCCACATTCGAACCTACAAACACATGTAGTGAAGTCCTGACCCAGCATAGCATGAATCCCTACTGCTAGTCCCTCTCAAATACCTGAGAACCCACTTCCCCGAATTGGCTCCTAACTCTCTGACAGCTCCCACTGCATGGGAATACTCAGGTCTATACCAGACCTCATGTGATTTCAGACACTGTACCTGTCCAGCCCTTAGTGTGCTCTGGCTCTGCATTCTGCGCCTTGCCAACACCTGATTCACATCAGCTCCCACTGGAGACAAAATCAACCTGTGATCTCCATGTCTCCCATGTCAAAGAATTTCGCTGCTCCAAATTCCTCATGACATGCCACTGAACTAATCTTACCCTTAGCTCAGCAAAACCTTGTATGTACAAACCCTGCTAGCAAGTATACCATCCACATACAGCAACAAAATGATGTCGCGACTTATCATCCACCTGGTAAGACAAACCACAGTAGTTACCTGACATTGACTGAAGCCATGCTTCATCCTCCACCTGTCAAAGCCTATACCACTGTCCTGCAGCTCCTCAAGACCATATACCTGGTCTTTCATCTCACGTATCCGTTCACTCTATTCTTCAACTAAGGTATCCATTCGTCTCTGTGCTTTCTTCCCACTGACAACCCTACCAAATCTCTGCTTGGTGTCTGCAATCATATCCCTGCCATGCTCCCACCTGTTTCCTGGATCCTTCCTGCTCTACAATCAGCAATGAGTATAAAGAAGAGGAACAACAAATTTGAGGGCCTACTTACGTCTTCAGTCCTTTGTATGGGTGTTTGAGACTCCTTGACAGCATGTTATCCACCCAAAATCCGTTACAGTGACCGACCTCGGTCACCCCACAGTCTGCATCCGACCGACGTCAGTTCCCATGCGTCTGTCCCTGACTACCGACCCTGTAGACATCAGTGTCCCTGTTGCTGATGTCATTCCACCTGACCGACATTGGTCTTACCTATTGCCGATGTCGGTCCTCATGACCAACGTCGGTCTTACTCTGCCCGACATCACCGGCTTCGGTCTGCACATGACCAACATCGACAACTGTCCGTTCGACACCGGTTCCTCTTGACCGACGCCGGTACCTGTGTTCGCCTGTGAGTGATGACTTTTTACCCACGAGCTCCTTTGAATCAAAACCCATGTCCAAACTGCTCTGCTCAGAAGTATCCAGCACCATCCACTGGTTTCTATCTGCCATCTCCTCCAGGTACACCAAGGCTTTCCAGTTCTTAAGCCTATCAAATATATCTGTCTTCCGCTTAAGAACATGCATCTCCTTCCTGCTCATGTGACCAAGCCTACGAAGCCACGTCTCCACAACAGAAGAAGAATCAGTAATATAAACAAGTAGATAAAGAGTACATGTTTTCTTACCACCAGCTAATTCAAGTGCATCCGCTGTGAGAGCTCTCGTGCATCTCTCATCACCCAATCTTTCTGAAGAAATTAGCCATATCTCCAAACCTGGGACCTGCATGACCTTCATCAACACCTGTGTGTTGGCCGCCTGCAATTTCAGCTTCACTTCCCCTTTGCCAATTCTTTGGCAAGGCTCACCAACTCCTCTACCTGGGGCTGCATGGAAAGAGGCAACCGAATCTTTTATCCAAGATTCAACTTTATCCAAGAAACCTCCCAGAGCATCCTGTGCAACAACACCTGCTACATCTGCTTCTTCAGTTCCTTCATGTTGATCTGCTACCAACCAACAATATTCTTTTACCTGCTCTTTCTTTCCATGGGACCGTAAGTGACCATCTGTGCTTTTCAACTCCTCCATTCTTAGCTTACTTTGATCTGCCATTGCTCTACTCCCACTCGATCAGAAACCCCTGAGAGTGACCTGTAACCAAACACAAAACTTGCTCCCTGCAACCTTGGCTCTGATACCACTTGTCAGTGGTATCAAGTTATGAGCCAACAACCTTGCTCTGATACCACTTGTCAGGATGCGAAACACCGGAAGCATACAATTGATTACCAAACCAAGCAACTTAATATGCGGAAATTAACCAGAATCACAAGTAACTAGAATTCAAAATAACACATGATATGAGAGACAATACACAACTTGTATTAATACTTATATAGAAAAGAATACAATAAAGAAGATGCCACTTCTTCTCCACCACCTCTTCAGAGGCTTCCCACACCTCAAGTGAACAGTACTTCTTTCCTCAAATCTCTCTCTTAGGTCCCAACACCCAACTCAAACTCTGAGTTGGTGTTCACCTCTAGTGCTCCACGCACACCACAAGTGCTCCACACACTCCACAAGTGCTCCACGCACTCCACAAGTACTCAAGGTACTTCAAGTAGATCTCCCATGAACCTGCAATAACCTGCACCTCAACAGACCATACTTATGGAAGGAACTCCCTTGCCTTCCTCTTTGCTCTATCCGAGTACACACCTGTACTCCAAGTAGATCCTGCCTGATTCTGCTCCCTGTTGTGTTGTTGTCCTATCTGATCTTGCACACCTGCAAATCAACCTGGTTCTACACACCTGTGAACCTTGACCTTGCACACACATACACCTGCAGAACAACGATCTTACTTACCATGTAGATCTCCTATATAGGCCATGCACACCTGTTGACCAAGATCCTACACCCCTGAAGAATCTTGCTGACTCTCCAAAACCAGCACCCACCTTGGTACTGCTGTGGAACTAGGAGGAACACCCTTGCTCACCTCACACACAGAAGGAGCTAACTTTGCTCAACTCAAACTAGAACACCTTTCCAATACAACCATGAGTCTATTATATAGATCTCATCCAAACAATAATTAGACATCTAATTACAATAATTAGATCCACAGCTCTCAGTCTAAAAATAGCTCTAATCATGCAAACACTTGCTTCGTCAACTGACTGCCCGTAATAAACTCGCAGTCGAACCACACAGGCGACCGACGTCGGTCCCTGTCTGCCTGGAGGTGACCGACGTCGGCCGATCCCTGACCGACGTCGGTTGCTTCTCTTCACTATCCTGCCGACATCGGCTGATCAGACCGACGCCAGTTGCTCTGACGCTCAGCAACCTTCAGCAACCCCTCCAATGGCCTTCTCCATGTCTGCATCAGTGAAGCTTTTAGCTCCACAACCTAACATAATGGATATTAACATTTATTTTTTAACTAGTGTTTACCTTAACCATTATTATTTTCCTTAAAGTGTTGTTCACAAATGTTATCCTAGCTATGAGCATTAGACATTCATCGATTTGGTAATCCCCACAGACACGTCAGCTAGAAATGTGAACACACTGGCTAGTTAAGGTGCTTGAATTTAACATGGACTTCAATGGTGGACATTGACCCCCGACTGGTCACATCCCATTTCTTCATCACTTTGCCCTAGTGTGTTTTGGCTTAATCATTTAATGTGCCTCTTATCTACTCTCACAATTAAGGATGTAAAAAGTAAGGCCCATCATCAAATGGCTAACAAGCCAATGGAATGGACAGAGGGGATGGACCCTCAGAAAATCCAACAGGGATGTGGAGGTCACACAGATAGTTTAAATCTATGTGTGATATGGAGGTCAATGCAAAAAAGGTCTTGAATAAATTTGAAACTTTTATCATTATGTAAGGCTCATTGAGACCTTTCCAATAACATGTGGAATGTGAAAAATAGAACTCGTATGCTCCTTATGTAGCTAGTCAAAGTTTCACTCAAATTGGTCAAAATGAGTCAAAGTTGGTCAAACTACAAAAAATTATCCAACATGAAATGATTCAAGAATAGTTCCAATGTGTATATCTCATCGTGAGCTTTCTAGCACATTTTATGGTTCATGAAATAGAGTTCGTATGCAAAAGATATGGTCGATCAAACTTATGGTCAAACTTGGTCAACATGATGATGCGGCAAATTTGGACTAGTAAGAATGTGACACATGGCATGAGGTGCGAGAAAAATGTGTGTGGTTTTTATCAGTTGTCTTTGATAGGAAAATATAGTCATCTTTGATAATTGATTAAAAAATTGGGGTTTGAATGGAACATCTAGTTGGACATCGACAAGTGGCATGGTGAGAAGTTGATAAGTGGCGTGGCAAGAAGTCAACAAGTGGCATGGTGATATTGGACCACATGGTGCACCCTCAAGCCACCACGTGGTTTGCCACCAATTAACTACCATGGTCCAATTATTTCTTGAATGTTCCACACAAACCATTACTATTTCCACATAACCCCACAGTCCATTCACATTCATGCCTCAATATTCCATGTAAAACCCATCGAGACCCATCCATGTCATCACGTGACATCCAAAATATACCACATGCCACATCTAAATATCCATGAAATAACCAAATCCACCCACATTCCAGCACATACTTTCCATATGCCACATTCATGGAATCACCCAAAACCACATGCCTTCACAAACCCCACCAAATACATGTTTATGCCAAACACTTGGCATTATAAGCCACAAACCTCATGGTACATAAGCTATCACAAAGTCACCCACCTACCAAATGTGGGACAAAGATATGCTTTGCCCATCAAAACCAATGAGATAGGGATTCAAACCATACTATGTTAGGTAAAAAGATAACCTCCCAACCGATTGATACGTTGGTGGATGCACTATATAAAGTGCTCAAATTTGTATTTGAAGGTAATTGAAGAAGCGAAGCAGCCATAAAATAAGAGCTAGGAAGCTTGGATGAGTTGCAAAGAGATCTAGAGGCATAATAGGGGAAAAGTCTGAAAAGGGACGGATATTATTTTTCTCCAAGGAATAATTTTGTAGTTGATCATTTTTCATTTTGAGGACTTTTGAAGAAATTGTAAAGCCTCGAAAGCAGTCTGTTGTGCTAAGGCATAAGGACCTATTTCTACTCTTGCTCTGATTTGAAGCATCTAGAGTCATTTCTAGACTTTGAGGTAAACTATTGAAATATTATAGTTTATGAGACGGTTCCATCTATATGCTGAGTGTCCAGATTTGATGCCTTTTGTTGCCATTTTTGATGATAGAAAGTGAGATTTTTGAGTGAAGGTCATCTAGAGGTGTGTTTTGGGAAGGTGAAGAATCTATGTGTGGATTCTGAGATTCTTCAAAGGTCCATAAAACTTGGATTCATTATTATTCTTTAAGGTTTTATATTTACTTGCAGACATATTATAATGAATTGGTTTAGCTAGTTAGTGAACCTAGAGACGTAGGCATTGTCGAACTCTGTAATCAACTCTTGTGCAGTGTGGTTAGTATTCTTTCATTACTTTTCATTTAATTTGATCATTTTTCAAATTAATTTTAGTATAATTAATATTTTTCCTACAAAGTATCCAAAGTAAACTTTTGGCATGAAATTCAGTGCTAGTTTACAGATCAATGTGCCTATTGGATACTATGTCTACCCTTAAAGTACCTAGTAATAGTGTCGAGGTTAAAATAAAAGTTGAACTCCACATGTTTGCTAGATACTCCATCTATCCTCAGAGTATCCAACAGATATATGGAGGTTATGCTGACATTTGACCTCTAAATGCCTATTAAATACTATATCTACCCTCGAAGCATCCAGTAGGCACATGGAGGTCACACTGATAGTTGACCTACATGTGCATGCTAGATACTCCTACTCCCCTCCCTCTTTATCCATTTTATTGGCTTGTTATCCTTGAGATGATGAGCCTCACTTCTTACATCCTCAACTATGAGTGTAACTAGCTGGTACATTCAATGTGAGCTTAGAATCGAGGATGTAATAAGTGGGGCCCGTCGATAAAGGGTTAATGGGCTAATGCAAGTGATAATAAATGGAATATAAAATCATCATTTTCAAATCTCATGACCCTAACAACACTAATAGATAAAGTATCTAGAGGGGGATGTGGAGGTCAATTACCAGTGTGATATCCGATGCTAAACATACCATCTGGTTATGCTCATAATGGAGGATCTAATAACTGATCCAACACAAATAATTTAGAGTGTTGAACATTGAGCATGGACAACCATGGTCATAGTTGACCTTTGCATCCCTATTAGTTACTTTGTCTATTGTCTACTATCTACCAGTGTTCAATTTCATAACCTTATTACCATCTACAAGTGCCATGTCTGTATGGCTCATAATGAAATTTAATAGCAGTTCATGAGCCCTAATGTGTGGCATAGTGTTTTACATTCATATTCAAAGGTTGAGTGTGCATGTGCCCATGAAAATGCATTATTATAAATCAAAATAATAATAAGAAAGTGATCATTATAGAGACAACTCTACTCCCTCCATAAGATAACATCTAGATTTCCTCATTTAAGCATTTCCTCTTGGTATATAGTCACCCTATAATTTTATACAGCAACACCATCAAAGTTGTAAGATCGTTTATCCACTTTTTTAGAGGCAAGGGAAAACTCACAACCTTTAAATTCTTTGTAAGGCATTGCCCCCACCCCACTGATGAAATTAGGAGAGAGAATGAACACTTACGATCGTGTCAAAGTTCCAAACATTCAAAACCCTTTATAATGTCAAAATTCCAAACATTTTTGGGAATTTTAATAACTAAAATTTCTAAACATTCTTGGGCATTTTGAACTTCCCTAGTGAGGGAGCTCGTAAACCAATTCCAAAAGTGTTGGGTGAGGATGGCGGCTCCTATTAGTGCCGCTCAAGGAGTCCAGGGGCTCCTATTAGTGTGCATATGATTCAAAATAATGAGAAGTGAAGGGCCAAGAACAACTATTTCATTTCCAGCCAAAGTGTTGGTGGGGCTAGTGCCTTAACAATCGTAGTTAAGGAAAATAACAATGGTTAAGCCAAATAATAGTAGTTAAGCCCAATGGAGGGGGTGAGAGGATAGAAAATGGGATAAGGCCCAACAAACGGGTAAACATTCAACATGATAGTTAAATGTGAATGTTGTTTCCAGTTATGCTCGTAATCACACGAAATAATGCATGACATAATTTTCCACCATCACATCCACAAGAAATATAAGATTTTGTTTAAAGCTTCATGCACAAAAGGTGAGATGAGGTTGGTAGTCGTAGGTTTAGAGTGAGATATGACTATTAACTTACACTTATTCACTTAACAAAATTTATATATAATAAATAATAAGAATAAATATTAGATTCACAACCTAATTTTTTATTATGAGATTTTGATACTGAAATCATTAAATAATATTTTTGTTGTGAGATTTGTATACTATGTGGATTATTTAATCACATAATTTTATGTGGTTAAACCAAAAACATTAAAAAAATGTCATGTGTGACTAATGATGCATTGTAAGTTATGAGAATTGAGAGAAATTAATTAATGGGCATCAACTTCCTGATATATTTAAGACAACCCAGTGACAGACTTGCCATGTGATGGTAGACTACAACCTATCTACTAAGGAGGAGAGGTGGAGAAAGAACTAAGTGACTAGATCTATAATCACCTTAACACTGATAGAGGAGATCCCTATGGCAAGATATCATGAGGATCCTTGCTTTTGGTGCATATAGCACTCCCCTAGTGTTGAGCAACTCCTGCAAGTGTTGAACTTCCAAGGCCCCTTTCTCAGTGTGTGCCTAAATTTGAAAGAAGGCAAAGGTGAACATATAAACTTTATTATTAATAGAAAATTATTGTAAAACAATCTCATTATTGAAGATAATAGAATTCCTAGTTTTCCAAAGTTGAAAAAGCGAAGAGGCTATAAAAATTTCCAAATAAAATTAACATGGGTCAGCCATTGAGCATAGCCTTGAAACAAATCCATCATCTAACTGATGGACTCTAGGTGAAAAGGCATGAAAAGGCTATGGATCCACTGCCAAGTCCCCCAAAATAAGTGTTTGAAAGTCTCTAGCTTACTCCATGTAGGACACTTTAAATAAAAAATACCAATATAGTGCAGTCTCTCTCCTAGTGAAAACCCTTAATAGACTAATCACCCAAAAAGGTGAGAAAGCTTAGGCTCAATCTGAGCTTCCAAAATCTTCTTAAAACATGCAAGTAAAGCTTGGGGTGAAAATTTTAGACTCCATTGATTATTTAACTTGCGAGGAGTTGAATAAAAGGGACTCATAATTTGATACAAAAGGCCTGGAGAGTAATGTGGTGTTTCCACTTTGCCACTAGCGGCTAAAGCCTCAACTTGTGCATCATCAAACATTAGGTCCTAGATACATAAATAGAAGGAATATCATAAGCAAGCAACTTATACTTTCTTTACAAAATGGGCCATGGAATCCAATCTCAAAAAGAGATAAGATCTCATATATTATAAAGGCCTTTCTTAAAAAGACACAACACTTTAATACCATGAATTTTAGTGAGCATAATGCTATTGTGAGACTTTAGCTCGAAGACCTTTTTTAAGAAATAAAAGACTTAGTAGGAACTTAGGCCTGCAGGACTATAATAATGACTATAAAACTAATTGTGATACTATGTGAGGTTGTTGTGAATCAAGAATAAGACTTTGTGTTATCCTAGGACAAGGCCACATTGTTTGGACTCTATTGACCTATGTTAATGTCTCTAGGGTGCAGCTTCATCATTTAGGGTTTTTGACCTCTGTGTAACTTCTGAAAGATGTGCCATTGTCTTTAGGTCATGTGTGTCTAGTTGGGTGCATTCGATTTGTTGTAGGAACCATTGTGTGCCTTCTTTTTTACTCAAAACCCTAGCTCAGTGATAAGAGGGAAAACATATTATAAAATAGGGGAAATAAACAAGGGGTTAGGGTTGTGCTTAACCTCAACATTTCATGTGTTGAGCATTGCGTACATACTAATACTTCGAAGAGGGATCAAAATCCATGTAGTTATCTCATGCTACAATGGTGTGTGTACAATATTGGTGAAATTCTATATGCTAGTGTAATATTGGTGTGATTATATGCTTAAACCATTGACTTGTGACCTTATTTTAGTATGTAGGCCTAGATTAGGGCTTCTTGTTTTATAAGGACCCATAATTTAGAATAATAGGTACTTTACTCTTAATATGCAGTTAGATATTCTGGTGATTATAATGTTAAAATCCTCTTAGTCATCTTTTGCCATCTAGTGAACAAATGGGTGTAAAATGTGCTTATATAGTGGATATTTGTGATTCCCTTAGATTAAGCTTGCAAAACATGTAGAATGACCCATTGATATGAATTTAAATTCAACTAATTATTCATTAAATTGGTGGGAGGACAAAATTGGCAAATTCAAACATGATTGGCTTGTAGGATCGTCCTTAAGGAGCTATATTTCATTTAGGAGCAGAGACAATCAAATTAGAAGTACGAACCAGTTAAGTAAAGAGTTGAGGTTTCTTGAAATGAGGAATAGGAACATTTAGTATCAAATTTTCCTTAAGATAGAGGTTTAGTTAAATATAAGTAGAGGAATAACAGTTTGAAATCATGGAATTGACATAAGTGTGCATAAGGGGTGGTCATACATGAATTATTTTAGCATTAAATGTTAATTTTTGTGTCTAAAACGGCATGACAAAGTAACCAAAGAGTCCCGTATAAATACACAATAAGTCTAAACCTATTCATATCTAGCATTTGTCAAGGAAGACTATTATACAAATCTACACATTCAAAGAGACTATCATATTCTTTTCAATTTGACCATCAATCAAAAGGAGCAGGTCCTAGCCAAATTTAAAGCACCTCAAAGCCAAGACAAAGTTGTCATTTTCTAAGTATCAAAAGCTAGACCATAGGTTATGTTCGTTGAAGAAACACCATTATACAAATACACCTAACAGGGAGAACTACATGATGTCATACTTCCCTATTTGGAGTATTGGATATGTAGGCAACACTCAAATTCATTTGGGGTGGTTGGGGTCAACTCAACTCACCTTCTTTCCCCTTTTTAAGATGAAAACCTAGTGTTGAAAGTGGACTTAGGGATTCAAAGAGGAGACAAATTTATAGAATTGTGATGATAGATAGTTACTAAAGATCGCACATATTCTTGGTTTACAAGTAGGGGCAGTGGCTTATGCAAAAACAAATAATCAAATCTCACTCAAACAAAATTGTTAGATTGTAGAACATAGAACCAATGAATATCATTTAAAGTTGGATGTTTTTGTATAGGCACATCCAAAGACTCAAATCCTGATCTTTACAACTCCTAGACCATTTCCCACCCTTCCTACCACCTACATTCAATGTTAGACCTAAACACTATAGTAAAACACTAAGTATCTTAATCGTAACAATAGTTTTTATAAATAGCAAGTGTAATTGTCAAATTAGATTCTACCTTTTACATTCAGATTCGTGTCTATTATTATTTTCCATATAATTTGAATTAAATCAAAGGTCTATCTTATTAAGGTCACATTCATAAAAAATTAGGTAAAACAAGGGTTAGGTTAAGAGAATTTCTCTTAGTTTTTCACAAAGTTTTATTTTTGAAGATGACATGACTCATTAATTTTAACTGTAATCTAAAATCAACATTATGACGAATTGACATATCTGCCCTTATATAAACATATATTTTAGAAATTTTTAAAATATTTGATTAATATCTTATTATGATTCTAATTTGTATGCTCCCTTGTTTACCTAAAGTGGGGTAAATCATAAATTGAACTATTAAATATTGAATGGAGTTAACATAATATAACTCCTATAATTGTTGTTGCTTGCATTGAATGTTAACTCTTATTAATTCCACTAATTTCTTCCTAACAACCATTGTTGTTTACATTATATTCTTCTACATTTCCTAATATTTGTTTCATCCATTAGGCATGGGGAGTAATAAGGAAAGGTACCTAAGGGGATCGAATCAGGTGCCTCCCCTTTATAGTGGTAGTGTTTTACTCTTTTACCCTTTCTCGATCCTATTTTGGAAAAATTGTTACTATTTATAAAATTAATATTTTTACAACTTTTTTATTTTTTTAAATTATGTTATCTTTTTTCATGAATTGATTTAATTCTATTTTTATTTTTATTTTGCTCAGGTGATCTAGCCTTACACCTAGAGCTAATTGTTCTTAACATGGGGCAAGCCCCCTATAACCTTTGGTTATTATGAACTGGGCCCTCAACACACATTGCAAGGTAAGAGGGGAGTCAAACCCATGACTAGGACTACCTCTACACGTTAAGAAGACCAAGTGAAATAAACCTCGGACCTGAACCGACTTAATTACATTAATTTATCATAATCATTAAAACTAAGCTAGCAAGTCATTAAGCCCAAATATAATAAACCAAAGAGAAATTAAGAAATGTAAACATCCAAAGTATTACAAACTAGCAGTTGCCTCCATGTTACAAGAAAAGTCGGAGGTTAGATCAAAGTAGTTCATATTTGGTTTATTACAATAATAAAGTACTTTTTTTTTAATTGCTAAGTATTTATATCTGTTCTTCACTATTTTGTAAATGTTTTTGGTTTATTAATTTCTTTGATCGTCTTAATTTTTCAAATTTGAAACTTACATAAACACAAACAAATATGTAAATAAATATTGTAGTTAATTTTGTTTGTTGTCATTTTAATGCATAAAAATGCCCTAATGAGTTATTATAAATTTGTTTTCTATATTTTTGATTTCTATATTTTTGAGAAATTTTTACAATTTAATATATTTATTATATTTTTAATATATACTTTAATATTATAACAAATTATATAATTTATATTTTAATAAAAAAATTTGACAAATGTTATTTTACATATTATATTATACAATATATATAATTTGTGTCTCTATATTATATTAAATTTATATCTTATATTACATCTTTAACATATAAATTTAAAACTAATATAATTTAAATGTTTATATTATATTAAATTAATATAATTTAGATGCCTATATTATCAATATATTATTGTATATAATTTATTAATTTATATAATATTTAAATATTATATCAATAACAATATTGGCCCTGATTATTTTTATAACAATGCATGAGTTGAGCCAACGCAAGCTCCATCGTCACAACGACCATGCTACTCCCAGGCATTCCCTCCTCCCTACTCCAAACAACACCATTTGGAAGATGATAATTATGGGTTTGAGAGGAATAAAATATTCATTAACCACACAACCCTGAGTTGATTCATAGGGCAATAACAAAAGAACAGTTGAATACATTCTCATAATTTATTTTACCACACACTGTAGATACTCCATATTATAAGTAAAATTATATAATTTACTTTAAATAAAACTATATAATTTTTAACAGAATATATATATTAAATTTTTTTTTTTATTGAAGAAGAATTAGATTAATTGAAAAATGAAACCTATAATACCAATGTAAAGACTATAATTAAATTATACTTCACAATCATTTCCTTATCTTATTATTGATTACATTAATTAATATCTATATATTCATTCTATTTATATAATAATGATGTATGATCGAGTTCTATTCCGTTTGGGATTGATGACTTCTATGGATTCAAAATCATATTAATTGTAGAATAATTATATTAATGATAATTTAATATCGTGCTAATTATTTTTTAGGGAGATTGAGTATCGGCCTCAACATTAATTTTGTTAACGAGCAGAACTAAAAAAATTTGTTAATAGATTATAAACTCCAAGCAAGGCTATGTCATTTATTATTCATATATATAAATCAGTTCACAAACATTCACAACCATGTTTGTACCTTTTGTTAATAGATTATAAACTCCAAGCAAAGCTATGTCATTATTTATTATTCATATATATAAATCAGTTCACAAACATTCACAATTATTTATTATTCATATATATAAATCAGTTCACAAACATTCACAACCATGTTTGTACCTTTTGTTAATAGATTATAAACTCCAAGCAAAGCTATGTCATTATTTATTATTCATATATATAAATCAGTTCACAAACATTCACAATTATTTATTATTCATATATATAAATCAGTTCACAAACATTCACAACCATGTTTGTACCTTTTGTTAATAGATTATAAACTCCAAGCAAGGCTATATCATTATTTATTATTCATATATATAAATCAGTTCACAAACATTCACAACCATGTTTGAATGTACAGAGGAATTTATGACAAATTTTCAAAATAGAATTTCCCCTGAGTATATATTCTTTTCTATTTATTATTCATTATTGAACATAAGTGTGGAAGCAATGTAACATAGTTTCTCACTGGCATGGCCCTTGTGTTCACTTTTTTTTTTTTTTTTAATTAAAAGTTGGTCAAATGGCAGAAATACTGCAACATTAAATTGGTAATCCCTTGCTTAAATCTTTTTATTCTTATAGTGGTAACATGGGCATTTTAAGAAATGTGGGATGATAAATATTTTACCCTATTCCGTGTATTCTTTTATAATTATGACAAAATTTTGTAGCACCATTATGTTCTACCATTCATCTATAACTTCTGGAAATGAGGAAAATATCAAAACTAAAGGGTAAAGTATAAATTAACGTCAATTATACTGATGTTTGGTTGTCACTGCGGTAAACACAAAAGATTAAAACAAAGCATAAAAGCCAAGTTACTTATGGATGTGTAAAAGAGGAGTCAAGTTCAATGATAACCATTTCCTACCTACCACACGCTTCACACTGTACCTCTCCAAAAAACCACTCAAAATTTGATTTCTCCAATATTATAAATATATTTAACAAAATCAAAATGTGGTAATCTGCATGCCAATAATACAAATCATAACATGGTGGCCAACGTGTATTCTAAATGCAAAATAGTGGAGGGCGCTCACAAAGTGCCTTGAAGATCGGTCAGTTTACATTTTCCAATGCTGTTAGGCAAAAATGGATTGGGTGTTTGGAGAGTTTTACAGCTATAAGAAAGGTGCCTTGAAGATTGAATGCTATATCAATGATGTATCTGGGCAGAGCCTTAAATTTTTTAGTTAATTTTTTAATTGAGAAAGAGGCCAGTGATTCCATTTTTGGTTTGGAAGGATAGCAGAGCTATGAAGCCAACTAAGAAATTCTTCTAATTTTAGATATAAGTTATCATCGTTTATCATTTTGGATTTCTTCTTACTATTATTTCATAGGGTAAAAATCTCAACATTCTATAATGTTTTTAATGTATTTGACATTAAAATTTACCTGTGGTATCAAGGAACACCAGGATCTGCATATTATGTTAGGGTATTGATATTGATTTGTTGTGTCGTCATTCACAGAGCCCCTCATTTTTGCCATTGACAAGTTTTGACTTTGAGAAATTGACACTGTGAGGCTACTAACAAAAGCATAGAGAGACCAAACTAGGTATGTGTTGAGTGTGCAGTAAGCTATAGACCTTAGATCCTTGGCTTATTCCTGCCATTGAATTGAATAAATAGGGAAAAACACAATCAATCGACAGTGATAGAATTGAGACTACACGAGTGGATAGCTCATTGTTCGGTTGTAGGCTCCACATTGATTAAGTATTACACATGATTCTAGAATTGATGGAAGAGCTTTAAGCAAGTGGAGATTTCCTATAATAGGCAACAAAAATTGGAGAGGGCATGACAGGAGAAACAAGAAGCAAAATGCACAAAGATGGAGCTATTACAGTTTTAACATGACATTCATCTGGGAAATACATTGTATTATTACTTCTATCTATCCTCACATATTCTTTGGTTTATTTTATTTTTTAATTTAGCAATTGCTAACATTTTCAAAACCTATCATTCCCTACAACGCATACTAGATTTTAGGGTCAAATTTCCCTACAACGCATACTAGATTTTAGGGTCAAATTTTTTAAATAGTGATTATTTATTTAACATTGCCCTCTAAATGGTACTATAAATAATAGAATCCATATTTTTCTCATTATAATACTATATTGTTATAGTTTATGACAGTTTGCCTAAAATTATACCTTTCATCAAAATATAGTATTATAGAAATCTTGATTATGTTTATTAAAAATAAATATTAAAAAATTAAATACGACCAACCGAGCAAAACATATACCTTCTGATTTCAAAGAACACAATTTTTTTTTACAAACTACAATCCTCTTCATTATATCTATAATTTTACTTCTGCAGAATAACTCTCACTGAGAAGTTTGGATGATTGCAGTGCATCTTAGTCATCATTCTTTTACAACAGTCAACAACAAAGCAACCTCTATACTTCTCTCCAATGAAAATTTGTCCATCATTTTTAACACCTTAGTAACTGTCTATTGTGTGATGACATTTTTAGCGATAAAGACATCTAACTTCGCAAGAAGCAATTTGACCTGGTAATGATGGAAAAGCCTTAAAAATTCCATGTAATTAGCATTCATATCCTTGTCACTTAGTTGAGCCCTGAACATAAATTTCAAAAACACTTGTAGATTTTCTCCTCTCATGCCTTTATATATTATTTCTCTTTTTAGAGATGCTTCAAACATGGCACGAAACACGTTCGATCAGTTTGCCTGCACAATCATCAATCTGTAAAGAAACTTTAGAAAATTATATTGGCTCAAAAACATAAAAAATCAGAGAACTCACTAATATGAGAGTGTATGCAGAACTAAAACTGTTACTTCTGCTATAAGTTTACTTTTATAAGTTTTCTATTCCAACCTAGATTTCATCTCCTCTACATGCATGAGATTAATAGAACTAGAGATGGCAAGCCGGTGAGATAGAAGCGTAACTCGTTTAACAGTAAAATTTTAGCGTTGGCTTTATCACAGAGTTATGTCATCGACAAAGAAGATGACGAAGCTCTTTCCCTCAAATTACTCAACGTGTCTCTTGGAGATGCCTTGGGCCTCAAACAGATTTCACCTGCCCAAAAGACCTGGCAACAACAATCCCATACACTTGACAACCCCTGAATGGGCCAAAACAGCATCTGTATTTTTGTCTCTTTGTGAGATGAATTTAGGGGCTTCGCCCACCATATAAGCAAATAAAAACATTATGATTCGAAAACCCCAAATAGACAAAAATTAAAATGACAAGAAATTATCATCGAAGCTCATGTTTTCCAAATATTATGTGCTTCAAAATTATTATATTGACAATAAATGATCTTGTGCGTTATGATACTAATTAATGTGACCTTACAAATGTAGATATCGAATTTTTAACATTAATGTGTTGAAATTATCAATCTTGCTCAAAATTCTACGATAACTCATAATTTAGGTCAAAATTATTAAAAATATTAAATGGTTTGATCTTGTCATATACAAGTGCCGATTTAGGCTAATTCATTTCTAAATGGGGCAATGCATTTTATGTGATTATTAGTTTTTCCCAAATTACTTTGAGTCAAATTATGACCATGTAAAATGACGTCTAGACCATCAAATTCTTGTAATTCAAAAGCACACGACATGTGCATGTGTTATTTTGTGTCGACAATGTCCTAAATTGGGTATTGCTCCATACACAACTAACACATTCTTCTAACTCCCTAAATAGGGCAATGCATTTTATGTGATTATTAGTTTTTCCCAAATTTATTTGAATCAAATTGTGACCATGAAAAATGACGTCTAAACCATCGAATTCTTCTAATTCGGAAGCACATGACATGTGCATGTGTTATTTTGTGTCGACAATGTCCTAAACTGGATATTACTCCATACGCAACTAACACATTCTTCTAACTATACTCCAATCAAATTATGACTCAGTAATTTGATGTTTTGACCAATATTGATTAAATGGACAACTAATTTTTAAATAATTGTATAAATTTAATTAAACTCACTTAAGTAAATTAAACCAAATTAAAAGCTTAAGTGGAAAATCCATGGAAATTATTGAAAATCTATTTATTGGAAATTCATTCTTCAATTCTGCATCATCTTGTGACATCATCGACAGAGTTGCATCCTTAAGCCATAAATGGAATAAATATATGGTTTAAGCCCTCCCATGTCTCATTGATGCCCCTTTATTTCAAACATTAATAAGGGTATTTATAGATTAAACCTCCAAAATTGAATTGATTGATGGCCATACATCTTGGTCTCAAGATGGACAGTCACGGTTGATTTTGATCATTTTCAAAAATCTATAAATATAAAGGTCCTCACTCATCCTTTTAAGCTCTTTTTGTGTAAACTTATTTTGCAAAATTATATTCACAAGATATTTTTATGTAATGTTATTATGTTGAATTATCAATAGAATAGTTTCAATTATTGTAACACATTGATCAATTTCATGACCTTGATTCATTAGTGCATTGAGAGATGATGGAAGATCAAGCCACTCATCATTTACAAAGACTTGGAGCACTGAATTAGGAGAAAATCACATTTTTGAGTTGTTCTCAGAGGAGGGATGCTCTTGGGAAGGTTTGATGGTTGTATTCCTTCTTTCAATAGCTCTTAGATTTCATTTGCAAAATCCCATGAGGGAGTTGGCTTAGTATGTTATGTTCTTTAAGCTTATTTTGAGTTTTCACTACTAATCCATGGACTAACTTACTTTAGATTCCTACTCTACAATAAATGTTTATTAAAACACATATAGGGGATAGGGACTAGTAGTTGGGACCCCTAACTTTTGAGTTCCACATTTTTCAAATTATGCCACCTTCTAGTCTAAAATATTGGATTTAGATAGTTTAATATTTTTAAAGTCTAAATATGTTGTCTAATAGGCAAATTTATGTTATGGGAAGTCGTATGATGATGTTTTTATTGACATGTCCTTTTTTCATCCTTTTTTTAATGCGATCAATCGTTGGAACCAAAGGGACTAATTAATTTTTAGAAATTGACCAATAACAATTTTCAAATGAGCACATTATTTTATCATTTGCTTAAAATTTTGTGAAGGCAAATATCAAAATTAATATGGGTCATTAATATGAAATGAAGTGCTATGTTGGAAGGTGCATGGCCATTTTCCACATGGCTTGGTAGGTTTTTCTCTATTAATGTGTCAAGTTAATGTCGCCTTGTGAGATACCAACAACCATCTCTCTTTTCCTTTTTGCATATCTCCTCCACCCAAATAGCCATGGAACCCACCCAAAAGTTCTCGACCATGTCATATTTTACATAAGAATTTATGTTAACAAAATTGAGGGATGAAATGTTACATGCAAGTGTGTTGCCTGTAAATGAACCCACAATCATGTTCTTTTTATTTTTATGTGGTTGCTATTGTTATTATGCCTTCTGTGTTCTTCTTTTTTTTGTGCCTTCACATTTGAGTAAACATTTAGTGGTATGTTAATGAAGGGATGAAATGTTACATGCAGGTGTGTTTCCTGTAACTAAACTAACTTTTTTTATTATCACGTGGTTATTATTGTTATCATGTCATCTATGTTCATGGTTTTTTTCATACCTTCACATCTGAGTAAATGTTTAGTGGTATGTTAATGGAGTGCTAAAATGTTACACCAAAAATGTCTCTCCTTACTTTTTTCACGTACATCCTCCCCACAAATAACCATGGAACCTACTTGAAAGTTATTGTACATGTTGTTTAACCCTAATTTGGATTAAAGAATCACAATTGAGTAGATAGGGTTAAGGACATAGAAATGATAGGGAAAAAGGGTGAATATCAAATTTACAATAGGCTATTAATATGCTAAACTTAGATGTACCATATATTGGATTTATTAAATTGAGATAGGTTATTAATAGAAAGTATAACTATGTTAGATATATAAATGACATAAAAGAGAGTACTTAGTTGGTGTTGATGCTAATGAAGATTTGGATTTGGTATAGGTATAAATTAGGTAGGAAGATAAATTTGGATAAATCATCATATTCTAGATCTAGTGTGTGTGGCTCTCTAGACAGTTACATCAGCCTGGGATGGTTGCATCGATGCTAGTGTCTACGTTTGACACTAGTGTCTTATATAAAATATTCATTGAAATAAGATGCAACCACCTGGATGCTTTTGGGTTTGTCTTTGCCTTAACTCTAGTGTATTCAAATCTAGGTCATGAACTGTCACTCTTGGTGAAATGATAAAACCTTAGATTTTCATGTTTAATGTGATCTTGGAGAAAAATGAGTTAGTGGGCACATGGTGTTGAACTAACCCACAATGACCCCATTTTCAAAGGGCATTACCTATATATCCAATACTACAGAAGAGGGCCTTAGACTCATGTAGTCCTCCCCTACGTGTTAGTTTGTGTGTGAATCATATAATGTGTAAAGCAAGTCTAATAGTGACCTAGCCTGTAACTTGGTAAAATATGACCTTATGACTACTCCTTTATTACTTCAAACTTATATTTGGGTTCATCCTTTGACTTATATAAGAATAAGAAACCTTTTGGTAACTTGATTTCATTTTAGTGTTCTTTTGGTCTGATTGTTAGGTATTCATAAGTGAGGAATGAATAAGGGTTGATATTGTATTTATACCAATCCCATTGGGAGATAACTCACATTAAAACACTTAAGTCAATCATTATAATATGTTTCATTTAAAAATTAGATGATTTGAGGGCAATTCACACTTGCATCAAGATGGGATAGTAATGTTGACATTATTATATGTCTCAAACATTAGTGTCCAAGGAGAAGGATAGTAGGCACATGCTCATAACTTGCAGAGGTATAAGATAAGTATATTTTAAGCATTTTGGGCAAAATGGGATGTTTGTGTCATAAATATAAGGTTTTTGTGATTAAGATATAGGCCAAATGGCAAAAGATAGAGTAGATGCAAGGCTTGCAGAAGTAAGACATGCGTATAACTAGGAGGAATAGCGAGGGTCATGAGTTTGCAAAATGTATGAGACTAAGGTGCTACATAATCACAAAATACTATCTGAATTACTCCCCCCTTTAATATAGTAATGAAATTGCTTATTTAAAGGAAAGGAATAAGTACCTAGGTGTGTATACACACCTTGTCTCTATTTGAGTTAAATTTGAGTGTTTTGTTGGAGTTGGATTTGAGTGTTTTGTTGGTGACTGACCTACAACTAAGAACATGTTAAAGTGTATAATTAGTGCATATAATATGGGTCAAAGGTAATTGAGATAGATTGAAATTGAAAGAGAAAGGTTTAGGAGTACACTTGAGTGTCAATATAATCACCTTGTCTATTGTTAACTTATTTTTGTAAAATATGTATCATTATACGACTCTAAAACTGAGATTAGGATAAATATAGATAAATCTTTAAAGTGCATATATCCAAAGATATAGAGTGAGGTTGGAAGGCACATGCCCCCAATTTTGAAGCAAAAGTGAGTTGCCACCTAGAAGTTGAGATTAGTTCAATTGTGCAACCCAAAGATACTCGTAACCTAGTGATTTTGGATGATCAAGTCCAAACTAAAAACTTGGAAAGTTTAAGTGATATGGTCACCAACCATGTTAAAAGGTGAACTAACTACTGTAGTAGATTGGCTCGTTAAAGTCCATAGAAGTCCGTTGGGTATTAGTACATGAAATAATTTTTAAATCTAAATTTGATTTATATTTTGCAATATTAAGCGCATGTTGCATAGCATATGCACCTTATATTTATCTCATGCTGAAATTGTGTGTAATGATGGTACTTTGTGTAGAATTCTACCACAAATATGTATTAGAATCATATAACTGTATGCTTTGGCCAATTTGAAAAATTATGTAATTGTGTAAGACATGCTTACAAAGTATGCCCCCACTATATATGGAGAAATATGAAACTAATAAAATGACCAATGTGGAGTACATGTTTCTAAAATATGCCCTTATTGTAAACTGAAGATGTTGAATATTGAGTAAGTGTAGAGATCATGCTTCTAAAACATGACCCCATTGAATCTATGAATGATAAGTACCATAATGAATGAATGTAGAGAACATGACTCCAAAGCATGCCCCCACTAAATCTGCAAGCTAGTGTAAAGTACCATATACTATGTGAGTGTGGAGAACATGCTTCCAAAGTATGCCCCCACTAAATCTGAGAACTGTGAAAATGTGGAATCCATGTCACCATGACATACCCCCACTAATATACCCCCCCTTTCAAGGTGAAGGAAAAATAGTAGCTGGTAGTTATCTCACATCAAAAAGGTAAGACAATTGTAAATTTGTGAATGTAACCATGTAGCATATAAAAGGAAACATGTCTAGGTAAATTTATCATTAAAGCATATAGAACCAATGTGATCACATGTAGGCCTAATGCATGATAAATATCATGGAAACATCAAGATATTAAGAGTGTAAGCTCAACAAATAAACAAGCACGCACACAAGATCACTCAAAAGTAAATCAAAAAGCAATGATCCAAGGAGACCACAAACAAGGGGCATGTTCAAATCCCACAAAATTAAATGGACAAGACTTAGTCAAATTTACATACAACAAACAATGACATATTCAAATTTACAAGAATGCAAACATAGGCACAGGGGTTGCATACAAGAAAGCATATTCAAATACTCGAAAAAGCAAGATAATATCAAGGCAAAACACTCAAGGAAGTGTGTAAAATAAAATCATAAGCAACCAACATATACATGTCATAGTGCCCCATAGATAAAATGTGTTAGAAAAAAAAATATCAAGTACATAACATATGAATTACCTTGTGTAATGATAATCATGGATAATAGTCATGTGTAAGTACATATGTAAGCTCAAACATGATAGTGTAGAGTGATCATCAAATCATATAACCTGTGTGTATCAAGATCATAGAAGATGGATGCCCCCAAAATCTTGGTGATGTGACTAGAGGGAAATCCTAACACCCATAAGTGTGTATCATGTATCTTTGTATGCCTATATATGTGTATGTAGGAATAAATGATATGTTAGTCTTCAACATGAAACTAACACATAGATGCCAAGGAGCTAATAAAAACATGTAGGTGCCGAAAATATTTTTGAAATTTTGATTTTTTTTTTGGTATTTTTGAAAAAATTTAAGATGAGTAAAGATAATCCCATGATGCCATCCAATGGATGGTCATAGATATCTCCCCCATTGTGAACCTTACAACTCAGGTCAGATATTTTACGTTGTTTACATCATGATTGGCTAGGTTGAAAAGTTACATAGGATGTTCTTCCTCACATTTAAATGTGTAATATAAAATGTAATGCTATCATTTGAAATATGTATTAGTTTTCCTTCATGAGAAAAGGAGATGCCATGTTGATTTTGGTCGATTTTTGGATCTATTTGGTATAGCCAAAGAGTTCCAAGTATAAATGCATATGGATGTGTGGTACGCATAACCCAAACCCATGTTTGGATTACTTTATGACTAGAAGTAATTGGTATTATTATGTTTCCCAAGGATTCCTTCCAATTGACCTTCTTTTACAAGTCTTACAAGTTAAAACCAAGCTGTTGAAAATGCTTTATACTGCAAGTGGTTTTTATTTATGTAGGATCAATATAGTTATGCCAACAATAAGTAACACCCACATATAATGTAATTATTATAGGTTATTGGCTTGTATGCCTTTTGAGTTATTGTGAAGGTAGTTCCTTTGAAGGATCCTCAAATGTAATCTTTTGGTCATCGATAAGATCTTGGATATTATGCTTCAAGGTAAAGCATTTCTTCGTAGAATGCCTAGGGCCTTAGTGATAGTCATAATAAGCATTTGCATCATATATTTTGGGTAGAGGTCAACTCATATCAACCTCAATAAGATGAGGGAGATATATAAGCTAGAATTCTAATAATTATAGTAGTAATGAAGTTGGGGACTCAGATAAACGTGTAAATTGTCTCCTTGGTGCTTTAGATAAGATAATATGCTTAGATTTTTGTAATGGAATAATCTAATTTTGAAATAAAGTGATCTCTGAGTCTAAAGACTAATTTTGCTTTTGTAACTTGTGTAGTAGCTTGGTCATATTTGTTAGTAGATCTTTTAGGGTTTCACAAGTACAAGCCCTAGGTATTTTATATTGAATAGTAATATGTGTATGATTAAGGGATGTTGGAAGGGTTTTATGGTTACCCAATTTTTATATAATATTATGATCCACCATAGCCTTTGAAGAGGGGATAACATGAACCTAGTTAGAGGGGTGAAAGGTGTCATCCTCATTCACTTGTGAAAGGGGAATAACATCCTCTTTGTCCTTTTGAAATGTTCTAAATATCAAAATGATGATCAGATAGGAGAGGCATATAAACTCAGGGGATTAATCCATTTTGCACATATTTTATGATAATCAGGGATTAGTAACAGAGAAAAGAAATTATAAAACCCTAAGTAGCTTAGGGTTTGATGTTTAAAGATCATATTTACCAAATGTTTAATCCTAATTTGGATTAAGGAATCTTACTTGGGTAGATAGGATTAATGATATAGAAATGATAAGGCACAAGGGTGAATATCAAATCTACAGTAGGATAATTAGTGTGCTAAATTCAAATGTACCATATGCTAAATTTATTAAACTAAGATAGGTTATTAATGAAAAATATAACTATGCTAGGTATAGAAATGACATAAAAGAGAGTACTTAGTTTTGATGCAAATACAAATCTAGATCTAGTACAAGTAAAAAGTAGGTAGGAAGATAGTTCTAGATCAATCATCAAATTCTAGATCTAGTGCCTCTGGTTCTTTAGACAGTTGTGTCAACTTGGGACAATTATGTCAATGCTATTGTCTGGGTTTGACACTAGTGTCTTGTATAGAATATTCACTAAAACAAGATGTGACCACCTATATGCTTATGGCTTAGTATTTGTCTTCACTCTAGTGCATTTAGATTTAGATCATGGACTTTCACTCTTGATGAAATGGTAAAACCCTAGCTTTCCATTTTCAATGTGATATTGGGAGAAAATGGGTTAGTGGGCACATGGTGTCATTCTAGCCCATAATGACCTAGCTATCAAAGGGCATTGCTGACATATCCAATACTATAGAAGAGGGCCTTGAACTCATGTAGTTCTCCCCTACGTGTTGGCTTATGTTTGAATCATGTAATGTTTAAAACAAGTACAAAAGTGACATATCTTATAACTTGGCAAAATATAGCCTTATGACTATTTTTTTATAACTTTAGACTTGTAGTTGGGTTTTTCCTTTGACTAATATCAAAATAGAAAAGCTTTTGGTAACTTAAGTACTTCCTGAGTGCTCTTTTAGTTTGATTTCTAGATATTCATAGGTGAGAAATGAATGAGGATTGATATTGTATTTATACCAATCCTATCAGGAGATGACTTGCATTGAAGCACTTAAACCGACCATTGTAATATGTTTCATTTGCAAATTGAATGACTTAAGGGCACTAGACACTTACATTAGGTTAGGACAATAACATTAAGGCTATTGTTTATCCCAAACATTAGAGTCTAAGGAGAAAGAGAGTAGGCACAACCTCAGAACTTGTAGGGTGTAAGATAAGTACATTTTAAGCATTATGGACAAGATGGGATGTCTATGTCATCAATATAATGTTGGTCAGACTAAGATAGAGGCTAAAGGGCACAAGATAGAGTAGATGCAAGGCTTTTAAAATAAATGCATGTGTAAAACTAAGAAGAATAGCCAAGGTCATGAGTTTGCCAAATGTACAAGACTGAGGTATTACATAATCACAAAATATAATTTACACATGCAACATTTTATAGAGAAATTTTCATCAGTAAAATGGAGGGATGAAAAATTATTATTATGTGCCTTCTATGTTCATATTTTTTTATTTGCCTTCACATATAAATAAATGTTTAGTGGTATGTTAATGGAGTGATGAAATGTTAAAGCAAGTGTTTTTCCTGTAGTTGATCCCACAACTATGTTCTTTTTATTTTCATGTGCTTCTTATTTTTATTGTGCCTTCTATGTTCATGGTGTTTTTGCATGCCTTCACATCTAATTTAATAATTATTTTTATGTTCATGACATTCATCAAGGTATTCATTCACATACTAGTAAATGTTATTATTTTTGTATCAACCCATATCATTTTTTGAATTCTATAGCCATATTGGAAGATGCTCATGTCATTAATACATAAGAAAGTGTCATGGTGGAAGATGTTACCAATATTAATATACAAAAACCATTTTTAAAGACCCCTAGTAGCATTCTTTTCCCTTAGTGTGGTATGTTAATGCCTCCATGCACACCATCTTCAACTTGTTCACCATGTTGGAGGGATGAAATGTTATCCATAGTTGAACCCATGAGGTCGACTTGTTTTCATTCACATCTTACTCTAAATTTATTGGTATTTCAATAGAAGATCTAAAGGTTTTTTGAATGTATGCCATTGTGTGCTTTATATCTATGTCACATTTCTATTTCCTTGCATTACATGGGTTGGAGGACTTAACATTTACTAGTATGTGGATGGAATCCTTAAAAGTTTTCATTTACATACTAGTAATTGTTATTATCTTTGTATCAAAATTAAGGTTTTCATTTACATAACATTTAATTTATTTATTTTTGTATCAAACCAAATTATTTCATGAATTCATGTTGTTGTGTGTTTTATATATGTGATGCATTATTATTTCCATACATTAACATTAAATAGATGAAATGTTGCATGTGTTGAAAAATATACAAACATTTAAGGTGTTCCTAAACATTTACAACTATGTGGATGGAAGTCGTGTAGGTTTTCATTCACATACGAGTAAATGTTATTGTTTATTTAATCAAATTTTATACTTTCATTCCCATTCCAATAAATGTTGACTCAGATGTATCAAACCAAACTCCATTCTAAATTCTTGTTGCTATGTTATTGATATATTCCTATGAATTAATGTTGTGTTTTTCATTCACATTTTAAAAATTACAAATATTCTTTGTTATAGCTATTGTTGATCAATTACTAAACATTTTCTACTATGTGGATGAAAAATTTAAAAATTATTGGTATATTCTTATGAATTAATGTTGTGTTATTCATTCACATTTTCAAATTATAACTATTCTTCGCCATAAGTGTTGATATGTTTTCCATTCACATTGTTGTGTTATTTATATCTGGCCACATTTCTGTATCCCTGCCTCCAATTTTATATGGCTTCTACAAGGACCCACTATGCGCTCTCACACAAAAATATTTGTTTGGATGGAAAGAATTTGAACTTGGGATAGAAGACTAAACATTTACTACTATACACACAAATACATGTTTGGATGGAAAGAGATTTGAACTTGGTACGGAAGACTTAACATTTATTGGTATGTGGATGGAAGCCCTAAAAGTTTTCATTTACATACCAGTAAATGTCATTATCTTTATATCAAAATATTAATGTTATTTTTTTTGTATAGAATGCAAACATAAATCTTATGGTTTGAAATTTTGACCAATATTATTTTTTGAATAAACACATTATATTATCATTGGCTTAAAATTTTGTGAAGGCATGATACGAAATTAATATGGGTCATTAATATAAAATGAAGGGCCATGTTGAAACATGAGTATGTTAGCAAGAATAAACATTTATTGGTATGTGGATGGAATCTATTAAGGTTTTTATGCATATACTAGTAAATATTAATGTCTTTCTATCAAAATTAAGAATTTCATTAACATACTAGTAAATGTTGAGTCAGATGTATCAAACCAAATCATACTATGAAATCATGTTGCTATGTTACTGATTTGTTGTAATATTCATTCACATTTTCCATTATATTGTTTTCTTTTTGATAGTTGTTGTGTTATGTTGTTGATACATTTTCCATTCTATTGTCAATGTTATTCATTGCTTTTCCACATTATTTTCAATTACTATATTTGTGCATTCTTATTTTTTATAGAAGTTTAAGTGCTATAAAGGGTGAATGTTTTTTGGGTTGCTCATTTCATGAAATTTTTATAAACATTATGTTTCTTGACACTTGTTATGTTTACAAAGATTTACTTATTTTCCATTATGTTTCTTAAAATGGTATATGTTTGCAAAGTTTGTAAAGCTTGTACAATTTTATTTTTCAAAGTTTCTAAAGTTTTTAATGCTCAACTCTTTATTGCTTTTATTGTTTATCTATGTTGTTGATGTTTGTTATTTGTGGGTAATGATGATAGATTTCGAAGTCAAGAGTGGAGAATGACAATTGGGTACTCACTTTCAAGTGAAAGTTTTAAAACTTTCATTAATCTTATGATCCATTTGCAAGCTAAATGGAAGATAACCAAAAAAATTAATACATTACATAATCAAACTGAATACTTGTACTTTCATTACATTTCTTAATACACTCCATTACATTAGATATCAAAATAAATACATTTAATTACATTAGTTGTTTTGTAATTTCTTATAATGGAACATAATAATTACATAATATACTTCACTTGTATTGATAACTGTAAAAAATACTGGACTTATTTAAGGTAAAACAAATTTTACACCATCCAAGGTGAAAATTTTGATATGTGCCCTCATTCCCCGTATTTAGAGAATGTGGAATTGTTGGTCCTTCAAGGGTTGTGTCGTTAGTGGGATTTACTAAAAGGGCTACCACATGAACCAACTGGGGATAAAATGTTTATCATATCATTTAATATGTGTTGGTGTTTGGGCAAAGGGTTGAATTCATTGCTTAAACACTTTCACCTCTCCAATTATTTTATGTCATTCTCATTTTCCCTATCCCTTCTATCATGTTATTTATTTTGATCATTTTCTTGCCTTTGATGTAACTTCTCCTACTCCTCCTTTTGCCTCATGATTTCATGTATAATTTTATGATGTTCCCGTCTTCCCTCTCAACCTACCTAAGGGTTTTCCTATCATTAGATTGTGTTTCTTCCTTGCCTTTGATACATCAATATTCTCCTTTTCGGAATCATGTTCTATAAACATTTGATGATAGTCATTTGATGCGAGAATTTGTGATTGTCAGCTCAACTTGAGTGCATTGTTTCCTAATTTCTTTGTAACCCTTTCTGCTGACAAATTTAGAAATTTTGATATTGAATTTTTTTATTCATTAATTTTATTTTGGCTAAAATTGGGGTCTTTGATTTCATTTTCTATTATTTCCCTACCGGATTCTAAATCAATTATTTCATCTTCTACTCTCCATTGTCCACCTAGTGCATAGTAATGAAATATTTCCAATGGGATAGAAGGCAGTAGTGGTGGCATTGACATAGATATATTTACTTCCATTAATTCATAATTGAGGCTAATATTTATTGTACCCTCCCTTAACTATTATGGTGGACTTTCTTGTGTAGGTAGACTTAAACCATATTGGTTGAAATTAAATGTTGTATTTGTAGCCTCTTCAACACCTTCAATATTTGTTGCATTTACATTTGCATTTATTGTTTGACCTACAACACCTTCAACATCTGTTATTTGAACTTATTCACCTTTGATAACATTATCATGTTGCATTTGATCCATCTTATGCATATTAATTTCAATGTCTTCCTCATTTATCCCGGTCAACCTCATTAGATGTTCAGTAGCACTTACTTCATCCTCTTTTACATGGAATGTTACATTTCGAATCATGTCATTTACTACTACCTATGGGTTTATGGTCCAAATACGTGTCCTTTAAAATTTAAATATTCTATTCTTAATATTTTGTGCCATCTTCAACATTGTGTTGCCTAAAGTGGCCAATTTGTGTCTATTTATCTTGCAACTATGATGCATGTTCATCCATTTCATCCTCTCACTCTTTAAGTTGGCCTTAAATGGACCAAACACACTTATATCCAATGGTAGTAATGTGTGGCTAGTGTGTGTGAGAAATGTAAGTAGGTCTATCCCTAAAGCTATAGCCTCTTCAATCGTTGAAAATGCAACATGGTTGTTGTGCCCATCAAATATAAGAATATGTCTATTAGAAGGTGAAACTCCTCTTGGCATAGATCTTGAGAAATGATGTAGTCGATTCATAAACAATTATTTTATCATCCATGCATGGGCTTGGATAGTGATAAATGCACTTGGTTCATAGCCTAAAATGTATTTTTGTGATTTATTTTTTGCTTTGAAGAGGTAAACCCTAAGATACTTTGGATAGCTACATTCACACATGCTAAAATAATGATCCATTATCTACTCTTTGACATTATCTGTGGCACACTCCCTGCCCCTTTTTGGGGGGTGAGTCGCATGCCATAATTCCTTCTAGATTGCACCCATGTCTCATCACAATTCCATATTTTATATGGCCCATAAGTGTTTTTGGCATACAAATTTCTCAAGTTATCATTTAGTGAATGTCACTATGGATGACCTTAGCATCATAGCCCTATCTCTGTCAAGTCATTTTTGTTGTTCTCATTAACAAGTCATGGTGCTTATTTTTGAAGCCTTTCCACCATGATTTGCTAAAGACCCCATCATTGAAAGGGTTGGGCCTACTTTTGCATATGTGGGCAATGTGTACCTTTAAATGCGATATGTCCAATTCATGCCCCGTGTTAGCTAAGTCCTTGCACTACTGCACTATCTCAATTTATTTTGTAGTTGATAAAATAATAGGTGACCCCCTCTTATTTTTAGTTGTAACTCCTTTCATATAATTAGATAAAGTAATGGGTTTTGTACCCCACTTTACTATTGTGGTATACATGGAGTAACAATTTCCATCCACATCTCTCATTGCATTTTCCATATCTTCCTTTGTCCACTCAGATTACAATGAATTTTACGCAAAGGCAATAACATTTATGTTGGCTTCCTTCTTTACTTAGTTATAAGGGGGTTGGTCTACAACAAATTCATTATTTATCTACTTTGAAGTGAGTTTATCATCTTCATTAACCTCTTTATCAACAAATTCAGTAAAATTTACTCCTCTATTATTCATTATTGCATGTGGTTATCTTCTAACATAATACATCTTCTTCTTTTCATTCCTAATATTGAACTACAACAATCAAAAAATTATATTAGTAATTGACAATAGAATGGAAAACATATCAACAATAAATATAGGAAATAATATCTGTAATGTTGAAATGTGAAATCACAACAACATATTAAAATCACAACATGATTTGATAGAAAGATTTTTTTGATACATCTAACACAACATTTACTAGTATGTTAATGAAATTATTAATTTTGATAGAAATAAATCAACATTTATTGGTATCCAAATGCAAAACTTCATGGCTTCCATCCACATACTTGTGAATGTTCAATCCTATAGAGACACTCATCTTCCAACATGACACTTTGTTTCATATTAATAACCCATATTAATTTCATATCGTGCCTTACTTCATAAAATTTTCCAATGATAATATAATGTATTTGTTTGAAAGTTATTATTGGTCAAAAGTTTAAACCGGGTGGTTTAAGTCTGCATTCTTGAGTGAGCCCACCAGATTGGTTGAAGGAGGGAGTGAGAAAGTTTGGCCTTGTCATATAAATATATAATATAAATGTTGCATGCAGAGAAATATAAATTTGTTGCAAATATAAAAAACACATAAATAACGATTCATAAAAGTCTAAGTTTCATTACAAAAATAATAATGTTTATTCATATGTGAATTAAAACTTTCAGGGCTTCCATCCACATAGTATAAAATATTCAATAATTTATCAATAACATTTATGAAAAAGAATATTTTTAATTTTGAAAATGTGAATGAGTAACAAAATAACATTAATTGATAAGAACATATCAATAACACAAAAACAAGAATTCATAAAAGGGTTTGGTTTGATATATTTGAGTCAACATTTATTGGAATGAGAATGAAAGGATAACCTCTGACAAGAATAATTTATTTAGTGTAGAGTGTAAAGGGGAACACATACTATAAAATGTGGAAATGGACAAGGGCTTAGGGTTGTGGTTGATCTCAACACCTCGTCTATTGAGCATTGCCTACATACTAATACTCCGAAGAGGGATCAAACTCCATGTATTTTTATCATTCTACGATGGTGTTCATACAATACTAGTGAACTTCTATATGTTGGTGCAATCTTGGTGTGATTATATACTTGAACAAATAACTTGTGACCTTATTGTTGTACTCAAACCTAGTTCAGGGCTTCTTGGGTTGTAAGGAATCAAAATTAAAAATAATATGTAATTTCCTCTTAATATTCATTTAGATATTATGGTGATTGCAATGATAAAAGCCTCTTAGCCATCTCTTCCCATCTAGTAAACAAATGGGTAGAAAATGTGCTTATATAGTGGACTTTTTGGGATTTCCTCAAATTGGGCTTGTGAAATGTGCAAAATGACCAATTGAGATGAATTTGAATTTGAGAAATTAGTTATTATTTAGTGCGAGGATGAAAATAGTGACTTCAGACATGATCGGCCTATAGGATTATCCTAAATGAGTAGTTTCATCTAAGGAGCAGAGATAATTAAACTGTTAGTATGAATCAATCAAGTAATGAGTCTAAGATACTTGTAATAATGAATAAGAACATTTAATACCAGAGTTACCTTAAGATATAGGGTAATCATATATAAGTAGAAGAATAGTAGTTTGAAACCATAGAATTGAGCATATATTAAGTGTGCATAAGGGTGCTCATGAGTACAATGTTTTAGCATTAAATGTTAATTTTAGTGTCTATAGTGGTGTGAGGAATTACCTAAAGAGTCTCATATAAATACATAATAAGTATAATCTTATTCCAATCTAGCATTTGTCAATGAAGACCATGATACACATCTACACGTTCAAAAAGACTGCCTTATTATTTTCAAAACCATCATTCAAAAAGAGTAGGCCCCAGCTAAGTTTGAAGCACCTCAAATTTAAGCCAAAGTTATCATTTTCCAAGTATCGAAAACTAGATCACATGTTGCATTCATTGAAGAAGCACCATTGCACACATACATCTAATAGGGATAACTACATGTGATTTGGCTTTGCTATTTAGAGTATTAGATATGTAGGCAATGCTCAACCATTCATTGGGAGTGGTTGGGGTCAGCTCAATCCACCTTATTTCTCCATTTGAAGACCAAAAGCTAGTGTCAAAAGTGGACCTAGGGTTTCAAAAAGAAGGAGACAAATTATGAAATTGTGCTCATAGATATCTACTAAAGATCGCATATAATGTTGGTTTATAAGTAGGGGCAGTGGCCTATGCAGAAATAAAAAAGCGAAAATCACTCATACAAAACCATTAGATTGCAAAACATAACATTAGTGAGTACCATTCAAAGTTGGATGATTTTGCCCAGGTGCATCCAAAGACTCAAATCCCAATCCGTGTGACTCCTAGTCCATTTTTCCACCCTTTCAGCCACCTGAACTCAGTGTCAAACCTACACAGTATAGTAAAACTCTAAGTATCTTAATGTTCTTAATAGTTTCTATAAATAGCAAGTACAATTATCAAATCAGATTCTACTTTTTACATTTAGATTCGTGTTTATTGTTACTTTCTATATAGTCTAAATTAATTCAAAGGTTTATCTTATTAAGATCATATTCATAAAAAATGAGGTAAAACAAGGGTTATGTTGAGAGGAATCATCATAATTTTGCACGAAGTTTTGTTTTTTAAGATGGCATGACACATTAATTCATAACTCTAACATAAAATCAACATTATAAGTAATTAATATATTTACACTTCTATGAACATCATATTTTACAAAATTTTAAAATATTTGATTAATATCTTATCATGATTCTAATTTGTGTGTTCCCTTATTTACCTAGAGAGGGGTAACTCATTAAATTAAACTATTAAGTATTAAAGGTATTTAACACAATATAACTCCTATAAGTGTTGTTGCTCACATTGGCTGGTAACTCTTATTAGTTCCACTAATTTCTTCCTAACAACCATCATTGTTCACATTAGATTCGTGTACACTCTCTATTATTTGTTTCATCCATTAGGCATGGGGGAGTAGCAAGGAAGGGTACCTAAGGGGATTAAATAGGTATCTCCCCTTTATAGTGGTAGTGTTTTACTCTTATGGCCTATATCGACCCTATTTTGGAAAAATGGCTATTATTTATAAAACTAATATATTCATGTAATTTGTCAACATTTTAAATTACATTATCTTTTTCGTGAACTGATTAATCTTATTTTTAATTTTATTTTGTTTAACTAGAGTTAAATCAAGGTTATTTGGCCTAACACTGGAGCTAGTTGTTCTAACATAATACGGGACTTTCTATAACCTTTGGACGGTGTGAATCAAACCCTCAATACACATTGCAAGGTGAAAGGAGAGTAAAACCCATGACCAAAACTACCTATACAAGCTACCAAAACTAAGTAAACTAAACCTCAAACTTGAACCAACTTAATTCTATTAATTCATTATAATCATTAAAACTAAGTTAACAAATATAAAATAAGTCATCAAGCCCAAATATAATAATCCATTGAGAAACTAGGAAACTAAACATCCAAAGTATTACAAATGAAAACATTATGATTCGAGAGCCCCAAAAAGACAAAAATTAAAATGATAAAAAGTTATCATTGAAGCTCATGTTTTCCAAATATTAGGTGCCTCAAACTTATCATATTAACAAAAAATTATCCCATGCTTTATGATACTAATTAATGTGGTAACAAATTACTCACCATCTTCTACAGTATTTCCTTTACAACAAGTGATACTATTAATTTTCCCTAGCCATCCCAATTTTTTCAAGGAGTGTTTCATGGTCGTAAATAGTTATGAAATTTATCTAGTTACTATTGTTGAGAAAAATTTGGAAGTCCATATAAAAACTTCAATCCCCTTCATATCTCACTAAATATTTAATGTAAAAATTGGTCAAAATTCATATTTTAATATAGATTTACTATTTTTTCCCCTATAAATGTAGAATAAAATATAAAACTATAAGCCTTTTCATAGGCTTTATCCTTAATATCTTTTCCACATAATCAAATGTATGACTAGTCATCCATCACCCTTTCTTATCCATAAAATAATTTATATTTTTGTACCTGTCACAACAGGGACTATATGAATCACATAGAATAAATAATTTTTCACCTTCAACCAATGAGAAACTTGATAAGACATATAACTTCAGCAGTGATAAATTTTAATAATCAAAAAAATTAGAATATTCCTTCACTCCTTATTTTATAACAATAAATTTAGTTTTAATATGACTTGTTTCTAAAGTTATATATATATATATATATATATATATATATATATATATATATATATATATATATATATATATATATATATATATATATATATATATATATATATTGCATGTAGTTTTAATAATCTCTACCCCTTACTCTATTGTCATCTTCTCACATTAAGGCCACTCTCAGATAATATTAATGCTCTTGTCATAAGTATTCATGGCATAAAGCTAATGTGTGGGAATGTAGACATAGTCACTTTGATTGATGTTTTAAAAGTCTTGGATTCAATTTATATTTTATAAACAGTGGCCACTTTATTTTCAACTTTATAGGGATATGTGGCAATGTGTGATTGACTCTGCATCATAAAGTATTATATTTTCTATCATTGTTTACACTCTTTTATTTTTTCTATCCCCAACTTAGAGCATGACACATGTTAGTGACCAATTAATTCAGACTCACAGAGTTTGATCTTTTTCACTATTTATTTTGTCTATATAGTGGATCCATAAACTCTATTCACCTTGCTTTATAATCTTCATGGATATGTATTGTGACAAAGGTCAATTTAACCTGGTGTCAATGGGAATCCTCACCATCCACATGGCCTAGCCCATACATAGCATTTCTATAGTTAAATTTATGTAGTAAACTTTGATTTAGTCACCACTATCTTCTATATGCAACTATGCACTTACTCAAGATCATTATGAAATCCCCTATTGTGTGTAATGTTCATTCTTAATCTTCAATAATTTGTGTGTTTATTACATTCTTTTACCATGAAATTTGTTGTATTCAGTCTCAACTTCAAGGTTAAATCAATATAAGATCAATTATGATCATATTTTAAATTTAAAATGTCACTATACATTCAATTTTATTCATCTTTATTAACCAATTTTATCCTAGCTGAGTAATTCCATCAAGTCATGTTTTTTTTCATGTCATGAATTATTTTAAATTGGTAACAAGTAGTGACAGGTGTCAAATTTGGTCTCAGGCAAACAGAGTATCCTAACAATCTATGTGGCATGATCATGCAGACTGTGGTTCACATGATTGGATGGATGATTATTTGAAAAACATCAAATTTAATGCATTGTCCATGGATCATCATCTTTTCCCACATGACATGATCATGATGTATTAAATTCACATTGTGACTTGTTAGAGTTATGTGTGGTTATTTTTAACTTTGTTGTCATGGCCTCTGACTTTTGTAGTTTCTCTTCTATAATGGATGGGTCTATATGGGCTTCTTTACTTTTGATTTTATGCCTTTATACATTTATTATGCTCATTTGTAGTATGACAAATGATGGTCTTTAATTACCCACTAAGTGACATCATCCATGTATTTATCATAGTTTATTTCTATAACTTTATCTCACATGGCTAGTTATATTGAAGCATGTGGCCTACTTCTACTCACCATGTGGTCACAAGATTATGAAGTTCAATGGGATCACTCATTCAAGTCCTTGGACCCATTAAATAATAGTATTCACTTTATACTCTTCACAAATCCACATGTGCATAACAAACAAATGCAAGTGATCACTTTTCTATCAAACTAAATAAAAATAATGCAAATGATCATAAATAAAATCATATGTGCATAATAACAAAAGGATTGTGATCGCAAATAGACACGTGGTGGTAGTTGATAGGTCATGTGCCTTGGGGTATGAAGAGTTCACAAACTTGCATTTGTTATTTTATAATTTTTTCTTAAATATTCTCACATGTTTGCTTTGGGTCATGTGTGAGATCATGTGGTCACAAGGAAGGACACACAGTAGAATCTTGGGGTTCATTAGGTGCTTGGTTTTAAAATTGTTTGTTGTGAACATAAACATGTTCGTTTATATATCTTTCATTAATAAGCAATCAGGTCTACACCATATGCTTAGGTTCAAAAATAGAAAACACAATTTGACTTATGATTTGGTTTATATGTGTGTGTGATTGCCAATTTCATTGTGGGACAGAGGGCACTACGACATTATTCCCAGAGTGAAAGTTCAGGGTGACCGATTCATAAGGTGATCTCTTGGTCAACTACACGCACCTGTGGGATCTATGTGTTATGGTTTATAGTCATGGTCAGGTCTATTAGTTCATGAGGGTCGTTAGCATGATGAGAAATACATGAAGATATTGTGAATAATTATTTATAATTAAATGTTACATGGTCACCGAATTCATTATAATTATATTCAAAAAAATCAATCTAAAAATAAACTCCTAGCTTTGTATCTAAATTTAAAGCAATCCATCCTAATCTAAAAGACAACTTAGAAACAATCTCCACTATGAGGCCACTTGGACGTGTCCCTTGTCTAAATTTAGACATAATGTGATCACAAAGAATCTTCAATTGCATGTGACATGTAGGTTTCATGATTTTAGCCCACATGTGACATTTTTTTAGTTAAATTTTTTACTAAACTTCAATTTAGTGGCCATTATATTCTACATGCAATTTTGAAATTATTCAATATCATTGTGAAATTGCTATGTACCTAGGGATATGATATTATCATGTATATGGGTTGATGGAGATGCCAACATGTGGCACACATCCCCCTTAGTTTTATAGTTCAAATATGTTGGGTCAAACAAGTGACTTGCGGAAGTAATACATTAGGTAATGAGTCAACCTACATTGGGATTAGGAAGTTACCCATCCATTATTAGTTATAGAGATCTATATACAGGAGAGGAATATTATTGTAAAGGATCTCAAGTAAGTGTGGAGTCTTTTATTTGTTAGAGCGATGTATGGGCATCTTGGCCCACCAATATCTCTTGTGTTATGTTAATTTATATTGTATTCTGCATAATTTAATTATTATACATATGGATCATAACAAGTGGTATGAGAGCTTTGATTTGGGCAAATTATGTGGGTGAAACACTAAATTTAGAGAATCAATTATATCTTGCAATCTGTTGCATGATTTTATAATTTTTTACACTAGAGTTTTAGAATAATTCAAGGCTACCATAATATAAAAATTAAGATTTGATGATCATTTGAGAGTGAGTTATTCATATTTTAGGGTTTGTTATAAATTCATCATATTAGTCATAATTTCAAGGATTTTAATGTAGTTTTTTTACTAAAGACACATAATCAATCAAGAAAGCTACAGTAAAAAAGTTGGGGTTTTTTTATTAGTTTAGAGTGACTTGTTTCATTTATATGATCTTTTTTTAAATTTGTTCTATAGGCTGAAATTTTAGAAAAAAAACTACAAGTCTTTTTAAAGTTGTATAATAATTCAGTGAATCCATGATAAAAAAGGGGTTTATGATTTTTTTGGAGTGAGTTATTGCAATGTCAGGGTTTTTCAATAACCTTAGTTTGTGTGAATAATGGAGTTAAAACAATTTTCAGGAGAGGATGATATCGATGTTAGAATGTGGTGACTCCAATTTAAGGAGGCTTGTTTTAATTTTAGATTTTGGATGATAAGTTTGCATTTTTTTTTTAAGGATCCTATGTTGAGTTGGTTTCTTCAGTTGGGAGAAGAAGAACATAATGTTTTTGTGGGAAGAAATGGAATAAGTTTTCCTATATCAATGGGACATATAAGAAAAAGACAATGATGAAGAAGAAGAAGAGGAAGAAAAGGAAGAGGAATAAAAATCATGATAATGATAATGAAGAAAAAAATGCAGATGAACAAGAAGAAAAAGAAGAGGAACATAATGATGATGAGGTGGATGATATAGATTATGTAGAAAGAGAGGGAGAGGAAGAAAAGTAAATGGATGATAAGGGTTCAGAAAATTTAGCTCTAAAGAGAGATTTTTCAATTTTTTAGTTTCATGGATATATTCAAAGGAAGAAGGTCACTTTATCTATAAACCATAACAATAAGTATAACTTTATGAACATGGATGTGGCCCAACATTTACAATTTCAAGCAATAAATATCAAGGAATCTCAATTATATCGTAATAATATTCAAGTATTTGAATATTATAATCTTATTATGGACAAATACATTTTACATTCATAGTTTAATGCTTTGGATATGGATGGTGTGGATATGGTTCTTGGATATCCTTGGTTAAAGGCTTTGGAAATAATAAATCTTAATGTGTAGAAGCAATTTTTGGTACAAGAAAATTAAGGCCACTTTACATGATATCACACTTAGCAAGGCACAAATAAACTTCAAGGTAGAGCACGAGGATGAAGTTGAAGATGGTGAAGAAGAGCATAAGGAAGATTCCAATGAAGAAATAAATGAAGTAATTGTACAAGTAAAGAATAACACTACATCTACTCAAAATATAAGGTTATTACTAGATAAAATGGTATTAAGTTAGAAGAAAAGATTGATAAGGTCAAAGTTGTTAAGCATGAAATATACTGAGAGGGGGCGGAGGGGTGAATCAATATACTATATATCTTTTACTTAATCTAATTTCTTTTCTTTAACCACTCAATCATACATTCAAGATATGTGATAAAAATAAAATAATAATTTGTACCACACAAGAGAGAGAGAGAGAGAGAGAGAGAGAGAGAGAGACCATATTATCACATGGAACACCATGGAGAACAATTTCAAGTATATGAATGAACACCAACTCAAAATACAAAGTTTGTAAGCACCAACTTTCAGGAACACTAACCCCTTTGCCGAGCACCAATACATCAAATATTTATGATCACCAACCCATAGGAGCACCAACCCCTTAAAAATATTCATGATTACTAACCCACAGGAGCACCAACCCCTCTTGTGTATAAAACACAACTATCTCTCAATGTTGCTTACTCAACAAATGATTGAACTCTACAATATCTCTTAATTTTCTCTCTTTGAAAACAAATACAAACCATGCATTCTCTTACATATTTCAAAGGGCTTCTCAAGCCTTTATTTATATCTTTCCAAATGACCTTTGGCATTCACCCTTTGTGAACCTTCAATCCTCATGGAAAATGGCACCAAACTTGCATGACCCTTCATATCCTTGCATTTGAAAAGTCATATGGTGACCCTTCATAAGAAAAAGTGTCATTTCCTCTTTAGTCTTTATCTTGGTGACTTTTCATATTCCTCAAAGTGTCCCTTCATAGAAAAATGTGCCATACCTCTTTTGTCTTCACATGGTGACTCTTGAAATTCCTCAAGATGACTCTTCATGAGAAAATGCATTCCATTCCTCTTTCATCTTTTACCCCATGACTCTTTGACTTCTCCATGGGACCTATTTTGACTTATATGCAACCAAAAATATATTCATTAATATTAAATAAATATTAACACACATTAACCAAGATATGAATATTAAAAATATCATTAAATGCAATGGGACCTTTATCACCAATAATGCTAGACTTTTGGCATCAATGACAATATTTCCAATAATCTCCCCCTTTGTCATTGATGGCAACCTCAAACTAAAACTCCCACATCTTGAAACCTGCATATACTTTCATCTAAAAAACATACAATAACTCCTCCTTACTGTAGTAACCTGTACCTATTCCTTGTACCTATTTCTACACCTATACCTATACCTATTATTCTCCATTTTTAACATCAATGGTAAAGGGCCTACTTGGATCTAACACTTAGCTCCCCCTCAACTGATGTTGAACCTCAATGGCAAGAAGTAAAATAAATTACTCCCAACTTCTCTCGCAGATACTCAAATTTGTCTTTTGGTAGTGCCTTTGTGAAGATATCTATAATATGCTCTGTAGTACTAATATATTCCATCTTAACCTATTGATCTACAACTTGCTCTCTCAAAAATTGATATCTAATGAGAATATATTTTGTTCTTGAATGCATCATTGGATTCTTCAAAATATTAATAGCACTTGTGTTATCACAAAAAATAGAAATAGGTTCATCATACTTTACCTTGATATCCTCCAACGTTTACTTCATCCAAAGCACTTGAGTACAACACAATACTACTGTAATATATTCTACTTCATTGAATTATGATTCTTTCTTAGCCATGATACTAACATATCACCAACGAAGAAAGCTCCTCCACTTTTACTCTTTCTATCATCCAAGCACCCTACCCAATCTAAATCTGTATAAGCAGCCAAAGTGAAATATCTGCCTGTGGGATACCATAATCCATAATCCAAAGTCCCCTTGATATATTTGAATATTCTCTTCACCAACTGAACATGACTATCTTTTGGAGATGACTGATATCTTACAACTATACCTACTACATGCATAATGTCTAGCCTTGATGTTGTTAAATATAAAAGACTACTAATCATAGATCTATACAAAGATTGATTTATAACAGGTGAATCTTCATCCTTGCTCACCTTATTTTCTATACACATTAGTGTGCCAACTGGTGCACAATCCTCAAAACCAAATTTCTTCAACATTTCTTTGGCATATTTACTTTGAGATATGAAAATTTCTTTATGTAATTGAAATATTTGCAATCTTAAGAAAAATGACAATTCTCCAAGCATAGACATCTCAAAATTTTTTTGCATATTATCAAAAAATTATTTTGTCATCTTTTCAATATTTTCTCCAAAAATGATATCATCAACATATACCACAATAATCAATTATTGTTCACCTTCTATTTTGAGGTAGAGATTACTATCAACAAATCCTCTCTTGAAACCTTGATCTTGCAGGTACTTATCAAGTCTTGCATACCAAGCTCTGAGAGCTTTTTTCAATCCATATAATGCTTTCTTCAATCTACATACATGGTGGCTAATATTTAAGAGAATAAATCCCTCTAGCTACTCAATGTAGACCTCTTCTTCTAGATTCCCATTCAAGAAGGTAGATTTGACATCCATCTAAAACACTTTGAAATTTTTAAACATTGCATATGCAAGAAACATTCAAATAGCCTCTAGCCTTACCACTAGTGTAAAATTTTCTTTAAAATCTATTCCCTCAATCTAAGCATATCCTTTACATACTAATCTTACTTTATTTATGGTCACTTCTCCATTTTCATTCAACTTATTTCTATAAACCTATTTTATTCCTATCACATTATGATCTTTTGGTCTAGGCACTAATTTCTAAGTATCATTATTTTCTATCTGATTTAATTCTTCATCCATGGCCTCAACCCAATGATTATCATGTCTAGCTTTTGAAAAAGTTTTAGGCTGAATTTTGGATAACAAAGAGAAATTAACTTGCTCAAATTCACTTACCATCATTCTTCTAGTGCAAATTCTTTCATTTATGTCCTTGATGATGTCACGTTTAATATGATTTCTATGAACATATTTGGATGGAGTTTTGGTGCCCTTTTTCTCCTTCTTCTCATCTTCATCTGATTCTTCAAAACCTTCATCTTTAATGATTTTAGGAATGTCTACTGGATCACTTATTCTTTGTATTCCATCTTCTTCTATCCTAACACTTGCACTTTCAACAATTTTCTTGGTTTTTTTGTTATAACATTTATAAGCTTTACTTTTGAAAGAATAACCAAGAAATATACCTTCATCTGCTCTAGATTCAAACTTACCAAGTTTTTCATTAGTTCTCTTTATGAAGCATTTGTTGCCAAAAACTCTAAAATAATCAATTGTTACTGGTTTGTCTTTCCATAGCTCATAAGGATTCTTATCACTATTGACTCTCAATAATTCTCTATTATGAATATGCACTATTGTAGCAACTACCTCTCTCTAATATTTATCTGTTATCTTGGATTAATTTAGCATTGTCCTCGCTATCTCCTGAACTGTTCTATTTTTTCATTCAACTACTCTATTTTGCTATAGAGTTTTGGCTGCTAAATAATGTCTCTTTATTCCATGGTCTTCACAAAACTCAATAAATTGATCTAACATGAATTCTCCTCCTTGATCTAATCTTAGACATTTAATCTTCAAACTAGTTTCATTCTCAACTAATGCTTTGAATGTTTTGAAATGTCTGAAATCTTTTGATTTTTTCATTAAAAACATTACCCAAGTTATACATAAAAAATTATCAATAAGCAACATAAAATATTTCTCACCTTGAGTACTTCGAGTTCTCATAGGTCCACACAGATCAGTGTAAACAAGCTATAGCATCTGAGTAGTTGAGTACTCTTTTGTTTTGAACTGCCTTCTAGCCTACTTCCCATGCTGACAAGGTTCACAAAGTGTGTCAGATGGATTTGTAATCTCTGGAACATTTTTGACTACTTGATTTTTTCTAATGTTGACAATATTGTCAAAATTTATGTGCCCCATTCTCTTGTGCCATAACCAACTTTCTTCAATCTAACTCAAACAACATCTTTGACCTTTGATGTCTAATAGCATATGCAAATTATTTCGTATTCTTTGAGCATCTACAACCAACACATCTGAAACTTTTTTTCTAATTTCACAACTTTTTGCATAAAACTTTAGTGTGTGCCCTTGATCACATATTTGAATTACACTCAAAAGACCTACATACAAAACATTTTCAGTTTTAGTTCTACCATTATCCAAACTTAGAGTACCTTTTTCAGCAATTTTAGCAGTAGTATTGTCTCTAAATTTCACTATGCCACCATTGATCTTCTTCAAGGTTATGAACTTGTTCTTATCTCCTGTCATGTGCCTCGAGCATTCACTATCAATGAACCATGGCTTTTTTTCATCTGCAAATTAGTCTACACTAACATAGATTTTTCAGTATGTTTCTTTTACCATGAACCTGTCTAAACTTTCTTCTTGATGAATGGAGCCTTAAAACTTTGGTCCTTCTTGACTGACTCGAACACATTTCTATAATATCTAGCTATGTTTCTAAAGTTTTTGCACTTATAACATATTATGGCCTCTTCATTAAAGTCTGATAAAGGAGTAAAAGAGTTGTGGCTTCTACTTGACTTTGTATGAATTTTCTTTTCCTTATTTCTGATATTATTAGCCTTTTTTTGATATTTTATTTTCTTATGACCATATCCATTACAATAAAAATATTAACCATAAAAATAGGACCTATTTTTGTATCTCTGACCTGATTGCCTTTTGTAGCTCTGTTCCCTCCAGTCTTCTTTGTTTGAGATGTCCTCTGTATTCTTAACTTCTTCCCTTTTTATGTATTTTTTTGTAAGAGCTTCAACATAGCTCTTTCCTTTTTCTTTGTCTTTGAAAGTAGTGACCTCCTCTTTCTCTTTTTCAAATCTAATACCTATCTTATCTGGCATTGATCTTTGATTTTTTAACATCTTATTCAACATATTAGTGTTATTCTCAAATTTTGAATCATGAGTTGCTCTATCAATGATTGCTTTATTTGTTTTTTCAAGATATGCTTTTAAAAAAACAATTTCAAAAACATACCTTTCACATTCTTTACTTACTATTTTCAACTGTGCCATTAGATCTTCTTCATTCTTCTTGGCTTCTTCAAAGTGTGCTTGTAGATCTTCAATTATTTCCTTTGACTCCTTTTTATTTTTCTCGATCTAGAGCTTTAATCTTCAATTCTTCTTTTCAAGAGCTTTTAACTCTTCTAAGGCACAAATGATTTCTCCTTTCAGATTCACTTTGACTTACTCTTATTCTTCTTCTTGATCATTTGTACTTTTACTTGCAGAGGCATCTTCATGTATGGCCATGAATAGAATTTCTTTTTCTTCTGAATCACTGACTCCACTATCTTTGGCTAAGCTAGAATCTTTAGAATACAAACTCTTCTTCTTGAATCCCTTCTTGAATTTACCTTTAAAATTTTTATTGTATGTAGACTTTCCTTCTTCATTATCATCATTACCCTTATTTGGGCATTTAGCTACAAAATGTCCAATATTTCTATAATTAAAATATTTAAAAAGTAATTTTCCTTGATATTTCCCTGTACCTTTTTTCATCTTGTGAATGAATAGAGCTCTGTTGTCATCTTCATCATCGCTAGAATTACCACTTGATTCTTGAATTTTAGCCTTCTCTTTCTTTGATGTCTTGAAATCCACTTCTCTCTTTGAGGGTTTATCTTGTTCAGTCTGCATCTCATATATCGTAAGAATACCATGAAGCTCATCCATCTTTAGCTTGGCTAAATTCTTTGCTCTTCAATTATCAAAACTTTTGCATCATATCTCAATGGCAGAGATCTCAAAACTTTTTGAACCATAGTTGATTCTTCTAAATTTTCTCCAAGACCTTGAATCTGATTAACTATTTGATCAACTCATAAAATATAACTTGCTATATTTTCTTCTTCTTCCATCTTCAAACTCTCAAAATGTCTTCTGAAAGTCTAAAACTTAGCCTGTTGAACCTTTCCATCACCTTTGTAAATATTCTCGAGTTTTAACCAAGTTTCATGAGTAGATTTACATTGCATAACTTTAACAAAATTTGATTCACATAAACCATATAAAATAGCATTTAAAGCTTTAGCATTATTTTTACTTTCCTTCTTTTCTGTTGGAGTAGTCACAAGTGTCTGTGGCTCTTCATATTCTTCCACCATTGTTTGTCATATGTCAAATCTAAGGGCCATAAAATAAGTCTTCATCCTTATGCTCTAAAAAACATAATTCATCCCATCAAACAAACTTGCTTATTTGTAGAAAATCCTTCATGTGATCCAGCCATCGTGCTTTCCCGATCTTCCTTAAAGCTGTAAAACTTTTTCAAAAAAAACCTACTCTAATACCAATTGTTAAGCATGAAATATACTGAGAGGGGGGTGAATCAGTATATTATATATCTTTTACTTAATATGATTTGTTTTCTTTGACCACTCAATCATACATTTAAGATATGAAATAAAACTAAAATAATAATTTGCACCACACAAGAGAGAGAGAGAGAGAGACCAAATTTTTATGTGGAAACCCAAAGTGAGAAAAACCATGGAGAATAGTCTCAATTATATGAATGAGCACCAAATCAAAATACAAAGTTCACAAGAACCAACTTGCAAGAGCACCAACCCCTTTATCGAACACCAACACAACAACTATTTATGAGCACCAACCCACAAGAGCACCAACCCCTTACAAAGATTCGTGAGCACCAACCTACAGGAGTACCAAACCCTCTTATGTATAAAACACAACTACCTCTCAATGTTGCTTACTCAATAAATGATAAAACTCTATAATATCTCTTGCTTTTCTCTCTTTGAAAACAAATATAAACCATGCACTCTATTGCATATTTCAAATGGCTTTTTGAGCCTTTATTTATAGCTTTCCAAATGAGCTTTAGCATTCACCCTTTGTGACCCTTCAATTTTCATGGAAAATGGTGCCAAACTTGCATGACCCTTTATATCTTTGCATTTGAAAAGTCATATGGTGACCCTTCACAAGTAAAAGCGTCCTTTCCTCTTTTGTCTTTATCTTGGTGACTTTTCATATTCCTTAAAGTGTCCCTTTATGGAAAAATATGTCATACCTCTTTTGTCTTCACATGATGACTCTTGGAATTCCTCAAGATGACTCTTCATGAGAAAATGCATCTCATTCCTCTTTCGTCTTTTACCCCGTGACTCTTTGACTTCTCCATGGGCCCTCTTTTGGCTTATACACAACCAAAAATATATTCATTAATATTAAATAAATATTAACACACATTAGCCAAGATATGAATATTAAAAACACCATTAAATGCAATGGGGCCTTTATCACCAATAATGTTAGACCTTTGACATCAATGATGATATTTCCAACAAAAGTATCAAAAAAAGATACCAAGGTTGGTACATATAGACACTCACATCAACATGAGAGGAAATAATCATGGAGACATGTCAAGGATCATCAGAGCATCAATCACTTTGTATATATAATGATTTAGAGGGATAATCATTATGGATACACTTGGAAACCAAAGATTAACTACTGTGGATATGCATGGAAGAAACATAGCACAATAAAACATGGAATCAATGGATAAATTGCTATGGTGATGCATGGCATCCAAAGAATAACTATTGTGGTCATGCATGGAATCAAAATAGTGGAACAAATTATGGAATATGGAATCAAAAGAGGAATCATTATGCATGGAAATAAAGGAGTTACAATTATGATCATGTATGGAATAACAAAATAAAATTTGGGAGCAATGTTAGAGATCTATCACTGACCCATATAACATATGGGTGGTTGTATGCTTGAGCATGAAGACAAGTGTGTAATGATTTGAAGCACATTCTTTACTTGGTTTCTTCTCATGTTTCAAGGAGAAAACATGTCAAGGAGGGATATCATGTCATGTAACTAAGGCTATGATATTATAATGTATATGGGTTGATGGAGATTATAACATGTGGCACATACCCCTTAGTTAGTTGTACAAGTCAAATATGTTGGGTCAAATGAGTAACTTTTAGAATTTATACATTGGGTAATGAGTAGGCCTACATTAGGATTAGAAGGTTACCCTAACCATTATTAGTTATATAGGTCTATATAAAGGAGAGGAATATCATTATAAAGGATATCAAGTAAGTGTGGATTATTCTATTTATTAGAAGGATATTAGAGGTGTCGCCCTCAAAGTGGAACTGTAGAGTTATTCCTTCCTTAAGGAGTATTGTATGTTGTTTCCCTACCATAAGGGTATTATTATATTTCTAAATATATTGAATATTTGGATATCCTAGCCCACCAATATCTCTTGTGTTATGTTCATTTAGATTATATTCTACGTAATTCAATTATTATAAGTTTGGATCATAACATAAATCCCTTGTTGCATCCTTGTTTACTCCCAGTCTTCAATGATTTATGTTCTTTCACTATGAATTTCATTGTATTTAGTCTCAATTTCATTAAGAAATCAATATGAGATCACTTATAATCAAAATTAGAATTTAAAATGTTGATATACATTCAATTATGTGCATCTTTATTAACCATTTTTATCCTTGGTGATTAATTATGTCCAATCATGTTTTGTCTTACTATTTTTAATTATTGTAAATTAGTGACATGGAGTGATAGGTGCTAAATTTGATACAAGAAAATAAAACATTTGACATTCCATGTGGAAAGATCATGCAACTTATGGTTCATGGGATTAGATTGGTGATGGTTTGATAGACATCAAATTTAATACAACATCCATAGAGCACCTTGATTGCCCAGTGACATGGTCACAGTATCTTAAATTCACGAGGTGACCTCTTAGAGTGACGTATGTCTATCTCCCAATTTGTTTTCATGGCCTTTTACTTTTTTGGCATCTCTTTTTGAGTGATAGGTGGAGGGGTCTATATGGAGTTATTTTATTTTGATTTTAGTTTTGATCACTTTTTTGCCTTCAAACCTTTATTATGCCAATTTATAGAATGAAAAGTGGTGATTCTTGATTATTTGTGGAGTAACATCATCCACGAGGTTCATTGTAGTTTGTTTTTGTGATTGTAGCTCATTGTGGCCAATTATAATGAAACACATGCCTTCCTTATTTTCACCACGGGGTCACCAAATTATGGAGTTCACTGAGATCATTTGTTCAAGTCTGTGGACTTGTTGCATATTAATATTCATGATATACTTTTCATGGATTTGCCTGTGCATAACAAATATATACAATTAATCACTTTTCTATTTAATTAAACAAAAAAATAAAGTGTGCAATCATAGATAAAATAATATGCACATAATATAAAAATGACTGTGATTGTAAGTGGACATATGGTAGTCGTTCATAGGTCATGGGCCATGGAGTGTAAAGAGTTTAATGACTTGCCTTTGTTATTTTACAAATTTTGTGTAATGCCATGAATTATTGTAAATTGGAGCCCTATGGTTCATGGGATTGGATTGGTGATAGTTTGATAGATGTCAAATTTAGTGAAGTGTTCATGAATTATCCAACTCACCCTCGTGGCATGATCACAATGTCTCAAATACATGGGGTGACCTCTTAGACTGATGCATAGTTGTCTGCCATTTTATTATCATGGCATTTGAATTTTGTGGTATCTCTTCTAGAGTGACACATGAAGGGGTCTATGTGGGTTTATTTGATTTTATTTTCAATTATGACCACTTATGTGCCTTCAAACATTTATTATGCCCATTTACATTATGAAAAGTGGTAACTGTTGATTTCCCAAGGAGTGACATCATCTGCAGGGTTCCTCATTATTTATTATCATGACTTTAGTCCATTATGGCTAATTATATTGAAACACATGCCCTTCTTATACTCACCATTGAATCACAAGATTAAGGAGTTCACTAGGATCACTTACTCAAGTTTGTGGACCTATGAAATATTTATATTCACTTTATACTCTTCATGTGTCCACTTGTGCATAAAAAACAAATACAAGTGACCACTTTTATATCAAAGTAAAAAAAATTAATACGTGCGATCATAAATAAAATAATGTGTGTATAATATCAAAATAACTGGGATCGCAAGTGGATACATGGTGGTCGTTGACAGGTCACAAGCCACAATGTGCTAGTAGTTCATGAACTTGTCTTTTTTATTTTATAAATTTTGCTTAAGTATTCACATAGGTCTACTTTTGGTAATGTACAAGATCTTTTGGTTATGAGGAAGAGCACATAATAGAATCTTGGTGTTCACAGGGTGATTCATTTTAAGAGTATCTACTGCAAATGTGAACTTATTAGTTTATCCATATTGCACTAATAAGCAATCGGGTCTGCACCTTAGGCTTGGGATCATAAACATAAAATGTGATCTCACTTGTAATTTGATTTATATGTATACATGATAACCAGATTTTGGCATGGAACATTTGTCACTATCATAATGTTCATGGAGTGAAAGTTCATGGGGACTGATTCATGGGGTGATCTCTGGGTTAAATGCATGAACCCATGGGATCTATGTGTTGTGGTTTATAGTCACAATCAAGTCTATTAGTTCATAGGGATCACCTAACATGATGAATATATAATTAAAGTTTTTGGTAAACTATATCATAGACAAGAATAAATTTCTGGTAAACCGTAAAAATTTGTGAAGGATTATAATAAATATATATATTGTCTTTAATGTTTTTATAATTATTGGTAAAGGGGAGTTTTTCGAAAGGGTTTCTACCCTTTTACAATGAGACAGTAGACAAGGTCTCCAGCATCATGTGCCATTTTAAATTCTACAACCCATAACAAAAATACAAAAAACAACAACTTCATAACTACTTCATAGCAAGAAAAACATAAAAAATTAACTAAAACACAAGTAAACAAGAAACATAGGGAATAAGGCATTAAACTTTCTGCCCACTAAGGGCATCATCCGAAGTAGTCAACATGATCTTTAAGTTCTATTTTATATCATCCATGTTTTGAGAATCAAGAGTCTCGCCTTTATCCTTGGTCACTCTTTAGCCTTCCTAGTATTCTTACTCAAACCTTCACCATCATGCCTCTTTTTAATGAGTTAGACAAACACGTCCATACTATTTAAATAATTTTTTACTGAAACTTTGTTGTAACTTACCAGATCTTCCAAATTCTTTATTATAGAGATGTTTTCCTCTTCCAAATAATAAACCCTTTACACTAGCCTTCTCATATGCATGATCATCTCCTTAATGTCTTTTTTACCGTTTAAGACATCCTTCTCCTAATTATGGATATTAATGGAATATTTGAACATTTTATGGTCTTTTAGAAACCATCTTAGGAAATATATATTGATCCAAAACTCGAAAGCTTTGGTTGAAAGATAATTCAAAAATAAGAACCACACAATTCAAATAATGCTATCTCTGAAAAGAGATGTTTTATTTATCAAAATTTCAGACCCAAACATATGCCTATCTCTGAGAAGAGATGTCTCCTTTCCATTTTAGGTTACATCTTCATTTATACATGTTTTTAAGGTGTGAGGAGGATTTGGAAGGTCACCAATCTCGAGGGAGATTAAGTCGTTTGACTTCCACGATTTACAACAATACAGAATTCGAGGAATTACAATTTTTAGACTGCACTACTAAAATTGAAATTTGGGGCACTTCCATTGGGTTTTCATGGGTCAAAATTCATTGATCAAATATCAATGCCATCTCACGATGTTCCCCTCATTATTATATTTCCAACGGTTCAAACGGCGAGTCAATTGGAGCTACGGTGCAAAAGTTATGGCTCCTGAAAGTTCCGCCATCAATTGGGGTGGACCCATCACCCGAATTGTCATCTGAATTGTTGCCCAGATCATCTATGCAAGTTGAGTTCCTTTGATAGTTCTTTGATTTTACCATGCTCCTTGAAGGCTAAATTCATTTCCTCAAATACTTCTCCAATCTTTCTTTTTCTTTTCCTAGTTTTTTTAGCTTTATCAATGTTAGGATTGTGAACAATCTGAGATTTTAGGAGTTTCAACCCCTTTGCTACCTCATCCATTTTATCCACTTCTAGATAAAATATATCTCCATCAATACTTGGGCCTTCCATGATAGGGTCTCTGTTAGAGTTAGAGTCATCCTTCTTAGGAGGGATTTTTCTTCTCAAAGATCTTTTGGGGTTCCTATTTTTGTTTACATTCTAGTCGTTCTTGTATTTTGCCCCTTCATTAAATATATGGCCTAGGCCTATCTTAACAGTTTTTGAGGGCTTATAAAGCAAGAATATAATTGCCTGAGTCAACATTGCCATCAAAATGCAAGTATAGTTCATCCTAGAAGATGGAAACATTAAAGACAATATAAACATATATTGTCTTTAATGTTTCCATCTTCTAGTATGAACTATACTTGCATTTTGAAGGCAATGTTAAATAAATAACCACCGTCAATATTTTACATAACATGTAAGATAGATAGTTAATAGTCTAATTATTACCTTTACATAAATATATATTTTGTATAATTTTTGTATTTTAGCATTTAAAAACTTAGACTAGTCTAATTATTTATGGTGAAATATTTGTTTATGAAAATATAATTAAATTTTGATATCATCTTTATTAATTAAGTTCATTCTAACTGGATGTTATTTTTTAAAGGAGACGATAGTTATATTTCACTTCAATTTATTAATCTCTCTTATGGGTGGTTCAATTACATTTTTAAATTTTTGTTTTTAAATGCTAGTCACCAATGCTCCATTGATCACCATCTTTAAAACACTTCCCAATATTTCTAAGATATACATTGATTGAGTGTAAAATTTTCACATTATCTTACTCAATATCACAATAATTGTTATACGACCTTGTTAAAATAGGGGTTTGTTTAGCAAAATAGTGTGAGATTTAATTGTATCTTAAACAACATTTACTTATTATTTTATCAAAACTTTTTCTAACTTGGCAATGGTCACATGTTGTATGTAATGACACCTAAGAATGCAAGAGATATTAGACATACCTGATACAACTAAAAAAAGAAACAAACATGCAATATGTTGTAGGGACTAGCCACTTCGTGGCACTTATCTGTCATAACAAATACTACTAAAACATGGTAGATACTATCAATTTCATAGATCTTATTTGATGCAGTCTTTTAGTATCCTATTAGTAGGGTACATCAATACCAAAGTTTAAAGAATATCAATTTTGAATATTTTTACTTTCAAAATTATGAACACAATTGAGTCCCTTAAGTAAAAAATGACAACACTATCTTACAAAGTTCAATTCAACTTATCAAAATTGTGAAAAAACATATATAGGGGCTAAAAGTAAATGGGTTTAAAATATTCATTACTCAACTAAGAATAAGATTCCATAGACTTAAATGTGAGACATATAGATGAACGACACCTAAGGAATAATGAGAAGATAAGGTTTATGTTTTATGCTCTACATGAATGGTTGAAATGAAATAAAATTTTATCATTAAATGTCCAAAGTACATGGACATCCTATCCAAATATGAGGAAACATTAGGAGTTAGCTCCATGGTATAACTATTTGAGGAAATCAAAATAAAAGGGTTGGGGGAGATGTTAACTCAAATTAAGAAGAGAAGGAATGGCCTTCTAAAAGACACCACTGGTCCCACAAATCTTTGACCGATTAGAGGTTTTGTGTAATTGATGGTCCCATAGATCATTTGGTATTATGGACATAATTCATTATGTCAGAGGTGTGTTATAGGCAAGAACACACTTTAGATTTCTATAGAGATCTAAATATGCCTTCTCTGCCACAAATCCATATGGCCACGTACCCAACTATGCATATAAGACCTATTTTATTAAAAAAAGGTGATTCCATTATTGATGCATGTACAAGGGGAAAATGGACAAAAAAAATAAGGTTCATAGATTGTAGTATGTTTCATATTGTACATTGTAAAGGTCAAATTTGATGCTAGATTAGGGATTCTAATCGCATGAACCTATAACTCACAAGTGTAAACACTAAAAATGCATCCTTTTATGTTGTGACATTGTACCCTATTAGCCTTTCGTGACCCCCAAACTAAAATTAAATTGGTTTACATTGTTCCTTTGATAAGCAATTAACTAAGATCATATTTTACGTAGCTAAAGGGCTAATATAAACTACGTACTCAACTTATATAACAAGACACAAATGGCAAAAACTTATGTCCCTAACTTGACTCATGTTAAAATAGACTAAAGAGATCCATATTTAATTCTAAATTGTACAATCAATGAGAAAAACATGTCTCTTGAAGTTTAAAAAACCCTCTTACCTATCTTATCTATCTTTAGTCACTTGAGATGGATGTGGTGGTCTGTGAATAATACCAGAGATATTATTTGGTTGAGAAAAAGGAACACTTGAGTTTTATGATGGCAAATGAGTTTGAAATTATTGACTTGACCTTAATTAAAGAATTATTTATTGTCCCCGTGCCATGGGACATGTTATAACATTATTCCTAGAAAGTTCACCCATATTGGTATATTGTCTTGGTTGTTGTAAAGTGGGTATTCCAACACACATTTTGATCTAATTAAAATTTTGTGGGTTTCTAGTGCCTTGATTTGCATTTGATGGTGGTAATTGAGACCCAACACATGTGTGCATTTGATTGAAATTTAGTGGCTTTACAACCTCTTTATTGGCATTTGATGGTGCTAATTGAGACTCACCAGCTACATATTTAGGTTATCCAACATTTCAAGATATAAAATCAATGACCCCTTGAATGCATTTTGTGCAGGTTATCCCAAGAAAGTGGGATGTATGGGCATTTGAGGAAAACCCATCAGATTAACACTTTTGTATTATTATTCTTTGTTTCAATTGAATTTCCCAAAGATGATTCCTTCCCATTTTCACCTAACCTCATTTTATCTCCTCTAAACATCCCAGGTTGGTCATTGTTATACATTTTCATAGAATCTTAGCCCCAACTCAAACCACTAGCATTATCATCTCCATCGTCCTCATATTTATAAGGGTTTATAGAAACTAGTTCTTAATCATCGCTTAACCTATCACTAGTACCAATCGAGACCCTGCACTTTCTTAATTCACTCACATGATTAAGGTAGGCTAGGAATTCAGGGTTATAGCCATGTAATTGAGCTGGGCTTTGCCACAATATTGGTAAGTAGGACAGGTGACCTCATAAGGATTATTTTATTACATTACTAAGTCAATATATATACATATATATATATATAATATATATATATGTATATATATTGACTTAGTAATGTAATAAAATAATTCTTATGAGGTCACCTGTCCTACTTACCAATATTGTGGCAAAGCCCAGCTCAATTACATGGCTATAACCCTGAATTATATATATATATATATATATATATATATATATATATATATATATATATATATATATATATATATATATATATATATATATATATATATAATATATATGTGTGTGTGTGTGGTAGAGAGATATAAAGGAAAGGGTGATAGTGAATATTATATGCCTAGAAAGTTTGTTCCTCTAAGCATAATTTTTCTTCATAAGGTTTAGGTTTTATTTTGAGTATATCCCAGACCAGGGTTTCCTCTACTCTTGATTCAATCCAGGATGAATCCCCCACGGGGGAGGGTTTCCCCAAAAAATATTTTTTAGAAAAAATGATGGTAGGGGCACCATCTTTAGTTATGAAAGCATAAATTAAAGCCCTATTTAATGCCATAGGGAAGAAGAAGATGCAAGATCCAAATAAGTGAGGTAAGAAACCATGCATGCAAGCAGTCGAGGTGAATCTAATAGTTATGCTCAACCTATCTGAGATTAGGAAGAATATTGAAGGGTTGTATGGGAGAAGCCTTATCTATAATTTCATGGGGGCTCAATTATCCATGGAAGAGCTACATGCATGGACAAAAAGGAGCTGGAAAACTAATGGGGAGTATGAATAAAGAATATGTGCAAAAGGCTATTTTATAAGTGTCTTCACCAATGAATTAGATAGGGACAAAGTGTTTGGAAAAGGACCATATTTATTATATAATATAAAACTTTTCATGAAACACTGACATACCACATTTAGGCCAATAGAAGAACTTCTAAATACGGCACTAGTTTAGATCAGGATGTATGCACTTCCACAATAATTTTCGTCTAGATATGTATTTGAAACTATTGCCAATATTTTAGGTACTCCAATAGATATTTCTAATCCCCATCATGGTAATGGTTTATTTAGTTATGTTAGAATATGTGGAACTTGACATCTCATAGCCCCTACCAAAGAATATTACCTTAAAAGTAGGGGAACTATAATGGATAAAATATCTAGATTATGAAAGCATCGTGTTCTATTGTAGAAGATGCCATGAGTACAAACACCTATTTCTGGAATGCCTACTACTTTAGAAAAGTAGTAGTCTTGAAAAAATCTTGAAACATTTGAAAAATATTTTGAGGGTTTCATCAAACCCAAGAGAAAGCATATGGTGAAGATTCAAAATAAAATAGTCAAGAAATATATCATGAAGGATGGTATTAATAGATCTAAAATAAATGTTCCCCCACAAGAATATATGGAACGAGTCCCAAAAACATAGCCACATGGAGAGAAGGCTAATCAATAAAATTAATATATTACTATAGAGTATGGTTTCAAAGAAGACTTGGAGAATCTCCTCAAAGATCTAGAATTATGGAGGGAAGATAGACTAAGTAAATGAGGAGGAAAAAGTAAACATGGAAAAGACAATTTTATAGTAGAAGGCCCAAGTGAAAAGGATAATTGAACAAGAATGGATGAAGATAAAAAAATAGAGTCGGGAATAAATGAAAAAAGTGTAAGAATATCACAAACCCCAAACATGATAAAAATGAAATGTAGGCAAAAGAAGAAGAGGGGGACCAAGCAAAAAGAAAAAAAGGATAGAAGAGGCCATGGATGCCATTGGTGCAAGAACTCAATCTTAATTTGATCTGCTCTTTGAGAGCACCAAGAAAAATAGCCTTTCTTGATGCAGTTGGTCTCTTGAAACATCAGAGGTCTTAACGCCCCATCCAAAAGAAGGATTCTAAAAACTTTAATAAGGGAATAAAAACTTGATCTAATTCTGGTTTAATAAAAATCTAGGGTGTCGAGGAGATCATTATAGAAGCCTTTCTAAAAAAATGGGAAGGGAAGTGTTGGGTAGGAATGCCATGGGTTCAAACGAAGTTACTTTAGATCTTGTACACGCTCAATAGTAATTTCTAATTTATAATATTGAGGTGAGAAAACAAGATCTCTCTTTATTTTTGGTAATATTTTATGGCTCCCTGAATGGTGAGGAGAGAGAGATGTCTTGAGAATAAATAGAAAAATAAATTGTAGCAAAAAAGGACAAACCTGGGATTATAGGAAGGGATTTCAATGCTAATAAGGATAACTTAGAGAAGTAGGGAGGAAGGGGAAGTGAGAAGATTATCCATGCCTTTCTCAATTTCATTGTCAATTTAGATCTTTGTGATATCAAAACCAAGCAAGGTTGGTTCACATAGAGTAAAATAAGGTTGGGAAGAGATCTCACCTTGGAACATCTTGATAGATTTATGGTCTCAGGTACATGGGTCGAGAAAAACTTCATCTTAGAGTTTGAGGTGTTTAATACATCAAGATCAGATCATTGGCCCATATTCCTGCACATCTTTAAAGATAAACGATGTTGGAATGTTTCCTTTAGGTTTGAGAAGATGTGGCTAGAGCACCCAGAGTTAGATGACTTTGTAACTCGATAGTGGCAAACCTTGAATAGTTTCTATGGTATAAAGATGTACATTTTTCATCTAAAACTTAAAGCTCTTAAAAATGCTTTAATAAAATGCAATGAATTTAACTTTAAAATTATCTTCTAAGAAAAGAGAGAGCTAGAAAAAAGAATTAAGGAGTGTGTAACAGTATTTTGGATTATTCACTATATTACTATTTTTAGCAATAAAAACTCAAAAATGAACACAACATCAAAGGAGGGGATAAAAGAACAATCATATACTTACAATGAGATTTCTTACCATCTTTTTGTCCCTTAGAGCTCATCTCCAAGATTTCCAAGCTGATTTAAGTGTAAGATGATTGGATTGTTGGATTGCTTGATTGTGCTTTGTAATGGCTTCAATGGCTTATTGGCTTGTTGATGGCTTTGAAAAGGATATGGGGCTCTTTGGGCAATGGCTAAAAATGGAAGTATAATGGATGTTTAATGGCTTTCAAGTTAGTTGGTCATAGAGGTATGTCTTGTATATATAAGCCAAGGGAGGGAAAATCAATGGCCCATATTCAAACTTGAGCCATTGGGATCAGTGGTGGAGAAATTTTCAAGGAATTAAAAATTCTTTGGAAACTTTTAAAATAGAGGCTTCTAGAGGGGGAAGGCCAAGTTTAAAGGAGATTATAGAATTCTCTATCTATAATCTCCATTAAGGAGTAGGGGTGTAAGAAAGGCTAGGATAGCAGGGTGGTAGATGGGTAGGTGAATAAAAAAGAATTTTAAATTGTTAAGTGGGATAGTGGGTAGATTAGTAGGTAAGCAAACTTAGTTAGTGGGTTAATGAGGGTGATTAATTGGTTGCAAAGAGATCCAAGGAAAACAAATGGAGGGGATATCTCCTCCGATATTCAATGACAAGAAGAGAAAGTGGCCATAGAACTAGAGAAAATATATAAGAAGGAAGAAATATATTAAAGACAAAAGTCTAGGATAAAATGGCTAAAAGGAGACATGAAAACTAGTTTCTTCCACCTCTAATGTAAGGCCAGAAGGCAAAAAATTACATTAGCAAACTGAAAATCTTAGAAGGTGTGAACACTTCTGATCCTAAGGAAATCATAGAGCTTCTTATCAAATACTAAAATGATATGTTAGGACCAACTTGCACAAGAAGAGTTTTGGATTCAGATCCATAATTTGGTCTCTAATTCATAAAACCAAATGTTGCTTAATGATATCTCTTTAGAGGAAACTAGAAGAGTAGTCTTTGAGATGGCAGGAGACTGTACATGTAGGTCAGATGGTTTCCCTACTCTCTTATTTTAGCACTTATGGGACATCATAGGGTAGGAGGTTAGTGAAGTGGTGCAATAATCTAATGATTCTTAGAGAATTCTTAAAGCACTTAATATGTTACATCTCGATTCCTCGCCAAGCAAGCTATCTGATTATCTGTAGATATTTATAGTTGACAAATTGGATTTGGCTATTCTTGACTAAGCTTTGAGATATATACTATTATGGGGTAGTAGGATATTGCTTAGGTTACATGTTTACTTTGCTATGAGGTAGTTGTTGTGTATGAGATTACGTTACAAACATATTGATCTATTATTTCAATTATATTTTATGATGTATGTATATCATGATTGTTATGGTCTAATTACCTTCTTTGTTATGAGGTGGACGTAGGAGAACTCATCCCTCAGTGTGTGATGGAGGGAGAGCATCATCAGAGAGGGTGACGTAGATCGAGATGTCAGAGGATGATAGATAAATAGACCAATACCCTACATATAATACAGATATCTAGCACATGTTAGATGCATATCAAGTGGTTAACATAATATGTTTTGATGTTGTTTGCATTAAATAGTCATTTTAACCATGATTTGATAGAATAGTTATTGGTTCTATGGAATTTGTCTTACATGACTTATTTGTGTGTCCACTAATGTTTTAAGATTTATGAGATTTGTGTGTGTGACTATTTAATGTTTTAGAGATGAGATTAACATAATTTAACTTAAGTATGATTTATTGATTTATTTGTCATTAATCCGTCATGACATTTAGAGATGCTAATTTTATTAGTAAATATAGTGATTTTTATAATTAGTGATGGCATCTAAAAAATTAGGAGAAAATAAAAATAAAAAAAATCAAGCTTTATAAAAAGAATATTAACAAGATCTTTAAAAAAAGGCCATCTTAAGAATAAAGCTGAGAAAATACATTTAATAATGGGAATAAATCCATTAAATCATAGAAAAAAAAGCACCAAACTTATTTTATAAAAATAAATAAAGTCATTAATAAAAATAATAAAATAAAACAAAAAGAGAAAAACTAAAAAGAAAGCTACACCCCTTTTAATCTCAATGAAGATTATGAAAGGGAGGCATCATGAGAAAAAAAAAGGTTAAGCCATAGGGAAGAGAGGGGAATGTGATGCATAAATAAAGCACATTTTTATTCAGTTGGGGGACAAACATAAATTGGGCATCATGAAATCATTTGGCTATCAAAAGAATCAATCTATGTTGATGACCAACTCATGTCATGCCAACATCTATGGAAAAAGCTCATTCCAAAACCCGACATGCAATCTACAAATTTGACATTTTGCTTTTGGATGTACAAAGGTATGTACGATGCTTTACATTTAGGAATTTAAAAAAAAAACATATAATTATATATATATATATATATATATCTGTAAGAATTAAATTCTAGTATTTTCGTTACTTATTTGTATTATTTATGGGTAATAACATTGTATGCCATTAACATTGTTGTGTGAAATCACTTTATGTGGGTGTTGTGTGTACAATACCTTACATATACATTGTTATTCTTTACAAGGTTGCTTGGTGTAAAGCATTGTAACAAAGAATAGATTCAATTCATATCATTATGTATATAGAAAATAGAATATTACAGATAGCGATTCATATTTAGATCTTAATAAACAATATACTAGTGATAAGGTCAGCTATTAAAAAATAGTGATTCTACATTAGCAATCTCAATAGTAACAATCTGCAGCATGAGCTTGTTAGGCAATGATTTATAAATGCACAATAAACAATAAGGATATTTTAATAGCTACCCTTGTTATATTACTGAATATGCAGTGAGATAGATTTATATTGGAGCAATCTCGTAAATAAGATCCAATTGGCTTATAAATTTTATGAATTGGTTTTATATATACTAAAATAGTGGTTTACTTTGCAACAATGTATACAACAGTTAAACCAATGTAATGACTTATACAACGGTTAAACCAATGCAATGACTTATACAACTGTTAAACCAATGTAATGACTTATACAACGGTCGAGTTTGGAGGTAGCGTATTGTTCTGCCAAGTTCACAGTGGCATCATTGGAATTAAGATGCAATCAACTCATGAGTGGTGAGTCGTTGTTTATATAATATTTTATTTATGTGTGCATAATGATAGCACCGTTTAAGTTGCTAGTAGTCTATTTATAAAGAAGATGGATTCATTATTTTCAATCCATGTAAGAGGGTTGAGTCGATGTAGACTCAAAAAATGCATCTTGTACCATTTATTGGGTCATTAAAATTTAATATTCTAGTTATGAGTTTTTCGTCGTAGTTGTATTTTGGTATAAGGATTTAGCATCGTCTAATCACGCCTTTGAGTACATCTAATTCATAAATTAAATACATATAAAAATTACACTAGCATTGCATGTGACCGATCATATTGGGGAAGATATTTTGATTAGAGAATATATTATCCGTATATGAGGACTAAAATTTGATGGGAGTATTTTGATGGAATAAGTCAACTAGGAATAATATGTTATGTAGATGTATGCCATTTAAATTTTATATATATGGTCAAAATACATAGCATATGAACTTTAAACATATAATATGCTTTATGGACATTCCCGTTAAGATATAGATATGTTTAATATATATATATATCCATATAGCATATTCTTAATGAAACAATATGAATATCTCTAATCTAATCCATCTTAGCATGGGAATACATATCACTACCTGATCATCTCTTGGAATTTGTATATAACTTAAATACATAGGAACTCGTATGAAAGCCTCAAATTGACTAAGCACAATTGTTAACTTTATTAATATAGTCAACTTCCTCATTATTATAATAGTGGAATAATCTCTTAAATTCTCATTTGGGAATACATATAACTATAGGTGTTGTGTGAGGTAGTATATTGAGAACATATTCAGAGTTTAATAAGACATGGGAGGGATAGAAACCCAACAAAGTCTTCATTATGATTGGTACGGGTAACTTATCATATATAACTTGTAAGTAAAAACATGTGATGTAAAAGTAACATTAAAATAAATTACATGTTACTGAATGCAAAAACATAGGTGTTAATGTACCTAATAGTGTATATATAAACATAGGTTCGTATTTTACGGTTATAGATTCCTCAGATGGAGTAATTATTGTAATAAAATAATTACATATGAGTAACTTAATGAATGTGTGCATTCAAAACCCCTAAAACATATATCAAATGTTAATTTGAATTATCTTATGTGGATTTAAGGTTACAATATAAGTACTTAATGAAAATGGTTATGTTGAGTCATAATCCTAAGCTTGTAGCTAGAAGTATGATTTACCTAATCATTAGGTGTTAGAGGGACCAAACTACAACCTTATTAAAATAGTCTTTTAGAAAACAGAATGAGATGTTTAAATGAATGTGATAACGTGTTTATGAATTTTTTGTTTCTCTGTAAATGATTGATTGATTGTTAGTTATATATTGAGTACTTGTCTGTAGTACATAATTATGAGAGTGTTTGGTTATATCTAGCATATAATGGTGTGTCCTGATGCATGCTTATAGATATGTTGTTTTGAATGTTGGTAAGTAATTTAAACGTAGGATATACCTGGGTGATATAATCCCGTACTTGCTTGATTGTTATTATGTAAGTGATCATTTGATTCTTGAATCATAAGTTGGTTATAATGTGTTTTTGTATAGTTGTGAACTATGATAGTATGAGATATCATAAAGTACTACATTATAAATATATGTTATACCTAGATGGTATATATTGTAATTATCATGTCTAATCTTACATCCACATTTTACTGATTTAATGTATGCATGTTGGTTATTGTTATGAATAACATGTTTTGGAACAATTGGTAAGACTTTATGTATGTGTGCATACAATATTTGAGAGTGTAGCATATGTTAAGATGGAATACTATGTGTTTCATAAAATATATGACTTACTTATTATGTCTAGTTACTTGAATATAAGCTTGTGTTTTCATGCTGTTATGACTACTTTATTATGATTAATTGTGGACAATTAGTAGTTATGTCTCAGAACACTAGATTATGATAATATGGGTTATCATAGAGTGTAGTATGTTTGAAAATAAATGGTGGTGGTTGAAATCTGTAATTAAATATGTATTTATTTAGATGGTATAAACTGTAGTCATTATTTTTAGTATAAGATAGAAAATAATGTAAGATTCATTTATATGTTTGATGGAATAAATGTCTACTTTGGTTACTCCTATGTTTAGCATGCTACATGATGTGTTTGCTAGTAGGATGTAAATTAAAATAATCTTGTGGTTGAATTATATTTGATCAATCTACATTGATAAAATGGAGTAAGGAGTGAGATGGACTTTACTGGCTTACTAGTATCACAATGACAGATGAAGGCAGTCCAATCAAATGGTGTGTATGAATTTGATTGATCTATAGATTGTTATTATTTATTATTCATAAAACTTTGGGCCAAAGTATATTTAGTGAGATATTATCATTTCATGAGTATGATTTACATGTTTGTGCAATATCTATCTTGTAATAGAATAGTTTTTTATGATACACTTCATGTTTAATTTAAAAATCATACGACACATAGGTACTTGCTTGTCTCTTTGGATTCCTGTGTCATCACTATCTACTCATCTATGAAGGGAGGGCCATTCTTTGATGGGATTAATGTGATGGATCATTGGTACATGGTTGGTATGGAAAAGCACTTGGATGATGTTTTCCCTCCCCACAACAGTACTTCTTATCGAGATGACACTTAAGATTGCCATAGATACTTAAAATTTGGGAACTATGCTCTGGGAGAGCCATGTATCCATATGTACATTATATTGTATTGTACTTCTCATTAAATATTGTCATGAAGATTTGTAATTACTTATTATTATACTTTGACAGCAGTGGCTATAGACTTGTTTCAGATGTAGCTGAGTTAATGTGATTATTTTTTATATTCGTATTATGACATGTACTCTCATGATATTAAAGATTAGTGATATGTGATGTATTATGTTTATTATTATTATCACACCTTGAGTATTTATTATGTTCCCTATATATTCCTATGGTGTAATCCATTTTTGATATATGTGTTTAATTAAAAAAAATCACGTATTTCTATGTCTAACCCAACAGGGTTATTACATGTGGTATCAGAGTTGTGGCTTGAACTCTAAGACCTAATGAGTCTATTAGCATTTTTGTGTCTTTTTGTTCACTAGTGTGAACCTAATGACATGAAGTATTGCATTGGTATTTAGTATTTTAGTGCCTCAGTGCAAAACCATATTACACCATGATTGGAGTTTTGAGACTTGGTAGATCCTCCTATATGACTTGGTGACTTTTGTAAGTATGTGACATTCATGAAATGTGTGTGGAAAATTGAGTATATACCCTTAGGAACACTCTTACCCTTTTGAATTTTTTAGGATTAGTTTATCAAATCTCCCAATGGTGATGGTTGTATATGAGGTTTGATTAGATGAGTATATAGCATAGTTCATAAGTTATGAACAAAAGGTTTCTACCATAGTTTGATCACTTAGATCGAATACCTCAAGTATGATTACATCCTTCTTGGTAATCAAGTCACCTTCACCATTTGTGTTTTGTCTTGTGAATGTTTTATAAGTACATGATACTTCTCGCTTAAATATATACGTGTGTTTTAGTTTTTGTGCCTTATATTCACTATTCCTAGGAATGAAAAATCTTATAAGCCCAGTTTTTGAGTTTGGTAGCACCTAGTACGGCTGGAATTTTCTTGTAGTAGAGTATTGCTATATTGGTTAATAATTCCTATGTGTTAGGATTTTATTTAAAGACTGACACCCTTGCGTTATGTGGTTTAGGAAGGAGTGTCATCTCTCTTAGTTATCTTAGAGGTGAGTTTTTATTATCTCATTCTCCTATGACATCATTATAAGCTACCAAGAGAATTCATATTTTCTTGATGTTGAAAACTTGTTTCTGAAATGTTGCTTGACCATATTTCCCTTGGAGTTTATGAAATTATGTCCCCTACTTCTTACTGATAAAGAAGTTATAGAAATAAAATAGATTGATGCATCCATGTGTTTGGAATTTTCCTTCTAATTGTGGTAACAAATTATAATACTATTCATATAAGATTGGTAAGTGACTACGTGATTTGGCAACATTAAGTTGTGGCATTTAATTGTTACCTTGTGGAGGTATGTTGGATTTTTTGAGATGATAGTTCTCTACTTTTCACTTATGACCCTTTAGAGTCACTACTTAATCTAACTTGTAATTTTAGACCACGTAGAGTGGAAAACCTTGAACTATATATTAAATTATAGATTAAGAATTATAAGTTTAATATAATTAATATGTTATTATTTACCCTGGATTAAATTGATATTTTTCTCTTTTTGGCCTAAAACATATTTTTTTGAAGAGTTATTTATATACCTTTCATCATAAGTGAGTAGGGTATAGGATGTGCAGAACATCTTTTCAATCTAGGGGTTGAAATAAACTTTTAACTTGTTGTGTGCTAGCCAAACCAGCAGGGAGACAATGTTTCACTTATTATCTTTATAATGTTACAATGATGGTGTCATCTTTGGCCTTTGTATGTTATGTTTATTTTTACATTATTTCCTCTTAACCATGAATATAATAGGACAAGTTAAGCCGTGAAATATGATACTAGTTATGTTTGGCTAATGGCAACTTAATACAATTTCAGAATGAATGTATGATTTTTTTTTGTATGTATGTTGGTAAATTTGAAATTGTTTAGCATATTGTATTGCTTTCTATGAGTTATCAGTATGGAATTGTGGTTCATTGAACCTTGCACACATTTTGAAGATCATTAGGTCATGGAGACCTAAGTTAAGAGTGGTGAATTAAGAACATGAGTACTAAGCAATAGGAGTGGATCCTACTTAGCCTCACATTTACTCAAAAGTTATTGAGTTTGGATCCCACATATGGACTTGCCAAATCTAAGATCTGATAGACAAACTAGTCAAATTTATTCATATGGCCATACGCATATATATGATGGAACATTTATTCCATAATTTTATATATATTAGAAATGTAGTATTTCCAGTTCCTATTCATTATCATACTTATCAAGAGTTTCGTGGAGTAGTGATAGTATTGACATGTTTTGCTTATCATGAGTTATGTGGGGTAGTGATAGTATTAACTTATGCACATCATTCTTGTCAGGGTTCCTAAATATTTTCTATAGAATGAGAAAAACACTCTCTAGGTTAGAGATATAATCAGAGAGGTTGGAAGATTTTGTGGAAAACTCCTTGCTCATTTGTTTGGGATTTTATGGTAATCTCACGTGCTTTTGGAAAGGCAGTAAAACTTTCACTGTGATATGTGATACCCTTCAAGGTAATAGAAGTGGTCAGTCCTGTTGTATATAGGCTTGTCTTGATGGTTCTGGACCCCAAAGTGGTCATAACAGAACCAATCAAAGTAAGTAATACTCACAAACCATATTGGCATAATAGGAAGATGTCATAGAGTAGGATTTTGTGGGACCAATACTCTAGGAATAGTGCAACTTAAAAGAATTACAATGAGTTTTATAGATAATTTCATAATTATTCACTTGATTTGATACTTTATTTTATGATATTTTTGGTTGAATATATTTTTTAATTTATAATTTATGTTTGAGTAAGAGTCATCCGAGATGATGACTAGCTTTAAGGGGGAAGGATGTTACATCTCAATTCCTTGCCAAGTAAACTCTCTAGTTATTTATGGATATTTATAGTTGACAGATTGGATTTGACTATTTTTTACTAAGCTTTGAGATATATACTGTTATGGAGCAGTAGGATATTATTTAGGCTACATGTATTCTTTGTTATGAGGTAGTTGTTGTATATGAGATTACATTGCAAATATGTTGATCTATTATTTTAGCTATATTTTATGATGTATGTATATCATGTTATTATGGTCTAACTATCTGCTTTATCATGAGGTGGATGCAGGAGAACTCATCCCTCAAAGTGTGATGGAGGGAGAGCATTATCGAAGAAGGTGACATAGATCGAGATGTCAGAGGACAACAGAGAAATCGACTGGTACCCTACACACACCATAGATGTCTAAAACATGTTAGATGCATAATAAGTGGTTAGCATGATATGTTTTTATGTCATTTGCATTAAATAGTCATTTTAACCATGTTTTGCTAGCATAGTTATTGGTTCTATGGAATTTGTCTTACATGATTTATTTATGTGTCCACTAATATTTTAAGATTTTTAAAATTTGTGTGTGTGGCCGTTTAATGTATTAGATATAAGATTGGCATAATTTGACTTATTTAAGATTTATTGATTTATTTGTCATTAATCCATCATGACGTTTAGAGATGCTAATTTTATTAATAAATATACTGATTTTTATTATTAATGATGGCATCTAAAAAATTATGAAGAAATAAAAATAAGAAAATCAAGATTTATAAAAAATATATTAATAAGATTTTTAAAAAAACCCATCTTAAGAATAAAGCTAAAAAAATACATTTAATAATGGGAATAAATCCATTAAATCATAGAAAGGAAAAGCACCAAACTTATTTTATAAAAAGAAAGAAAATCATTAATAAAAATAATAAAACAAAATTAAAAGAGAAAAACTAAAATGAAATCTACGCCCCTTTTAATCTCAAATGAGATTGTGAAAGGGAGGCATCATTAAAAAAAAAGGTTAAGCCACAGGGAAGAGAGGGGGATGTGATGAATAAATAGAGCACATTCTTATTCAGTTGGGGGTTAAACATAAATTGGGCATTAGGAAATCATTTGGACACTGAAAGAACCAGTCTTTGTTGATGACCAACTTGTGTGATGACAACATCTATGAAAAAATCTCATTTCAAACCCTGACATGTGATCTGAAGCTTTGACATTTTGGTTTTGGATGTATAAAGGTATGTACAATGCTTTTCATTTTAGGAATAAAAAAATACATATAAATATATATTTATCTGTGAGAATTAAATTTTGGTATTTTTGTTACTTGTTTGTATTATTTGTGGGTAATAACATTATATGTCATTAACATTATTGTGTGAAATTACTTTGTGTGGGTGTTGTGTGTATAATACCTTACATAGACATTGTTATTCTTTACAAGGTCGCTTGGTGTAAATCACCATAATGGTGAATAGATTCAATTTATATCATTATGTATTTAGCAAATAGAATATTACATATAGCAATTCATATTTAGATCTTAATAAATAATATACTAGTGATAAGGCCAACTAATTAAAAATAATGATTCTACATTAGCGATCTCAGTAGTAGTAATCTGCAGCATGAGCTTGTTAGGCAGTGATTTATAAATGCACAATAAACAATAAGGAAAATTTAATAGCTACCCTTGTTATACTACTGAATATGTAGTGAGCTAGATTTATATTAGAGTAATTTGGTAAATAGGATATGTGTGGCTTATAAATTTTATGAATTGGTTTTATATATACTAAAATAGTGATTTACTTTGAAACAACTTATACAATGGTTAAACCAGTGTAATGACTTATACAACGGTTAAACCAATATAATAACTTATACAATGATTAAGTTTGGAGGCAACGTATTGTTCTTCCAAGTCTATAATGACGTCATTAGAATTAAGATGCAATCAACTAATGAGTGGTAAGTCATTGTTTATATAATATTCTAGTTGTGTGTACATAATGATTGTGTCATTTGTTTAAAACAATATGGATTCATTGTTTCATATCCATGTAGGGGATTGAGTCAATGTAGACTCAAAAAATGCATCTTGTACAATTTATTGGGTCAATAAAATTTAATATTCTAACTATGAGTTTCTAGGCATAGTTGTATTTTGGTATAAGGATTTAGCGTCATCTAATTATGCCTTTGAGTACATCTAATTCATAACCTAAATACATATATCAATTACATTAGCATTGGATGTGACCAATCATATTGGGGAAGACATTTTGATTAGAGAATATACTATCTGTATATGAGGACTAAAATTTGATGGGAGCATTTTGATGGAATAAGTCAACTAGGAATAATACTCTATGTAGATGTATGTCATTTAAATTTTATATATATGGTTAAAATACATGGCATATGAATTTTAAACATATAATACATTTTATGGACATTCCCATTAAGATATAGATATGTTTTATATATATTTTCATATAGCATATATCTTTCTCTTAATAATTTCCTTCAGATGGATTTCAAGAATGACGGGTTGCAGCATGTGCAGGTCGTAGCCGAGCTAGGGCAGCCATGCCCTAGCTTGTTCAAAGCGGTGGGTTGGTGTGCACAGGTGTAGTTTGGGGGAGCGAGGGAGTTGCAAAGGGCTGAGGTGTCGGGCAGAGGCGTCGCAGGGTCATGCTGGACCAAGGAGGGCGTGATCATGGCTCAACAAGAGCCTTTAAAAACCGTGCTTGGCAAAAGTTTTAGTGCAGTTGTGGGCATGAATAGGTAGGAGCAGTAAGGTAAAATAGTAGGTCAGGAGTTTTCATCTCAAAATCTAGGAGTAATGGAATGGAGCTTGCCCGAGGGATCTAGGATTATGAATATTAATGGTTCCCTGGAGAAATGCAAAGAATGACCTAAACTGGTAATTCCTTTCGATATGATTTCGGAGGATGTGGAATATTATTCCAAGCATTCTTTATATTGCAAGTTTTTGGGTCTGAAAGTTTCCCTTCAATTTTTGGAGGGTTGGGCCAAGAGAGTGTGGGAGCGAGAAGGAGAAATGGAGGTCACGTTATTGGCAAATAACTACTTCATGGTCACGTTTGTATGCCTGGCTGATCGCAATAGGGTTTTTGAGGGAGGGTCATACTTTTACAATCAGGTCAGACTTTTTGTTAAACCTTGGCATGCTGGGTTTAATCCTTCTAAGGAATTACCAACTCAGGTTCTGGTATGGGTTAGGCTCCCCAGACTTCCTATTGAATGCTATCGTGAGGATGTTCTCCTGATGTTAACTTTGACGCTTGAAAGGCTGGTGGGGTCTTTAACTCAGACTTTAGGTAAAAAAGTCATGACTTTTACCTGAATTTGTGTGGAAATAGATTTGAGCAAACCATTGCCTGATGCGTTGGATATGAGTGTGGGTTCATACTCCTAGGTACAACAATTGGACTATGAGACCCTTCCCTTTAGGTGTCGCCTTTGCCATGAGTATGGACACTTGGTGCACAGATGTCCGAAGGCTAAGCCAATGGAGTAACATCCCCAACTGCCACCTAGCAGCATTTCAAGCGCCGTTAAAGGGAAAAAATTGGGGGTTGGGGAGAGCAGGGATGCTAAAGGTTTTGTACAGGTGAAAGCTCGAAGCCATAACAGGGGCTAGAAGAGGACCCTTAGGGAGAGGCAAGATGATGACTCTTTTAATAGGTTTGAAATCTTAGACATATTGGGCCAACAAGAAGTAATTCCAAGATTAATGAGTGTGGAGCAGTTTGTGGGAGGTTCAGTACCAGAGATTAATTTAGCTAATTTTTGGGTGGTTCTTCAAGAAGAGTCGGCCTTACCCATGGCTGTTGAGGGGCAGACAGAGGAATTGGGGGGGAGGCAATAGATAGGGACCTGGAACATAATAGAGAGGACCTGTACCCTTTGGCAAGAGTTGTGGGGACAGAAGTAGATAAGAAAGGAAAATCTTCTCCTCACCTGGGTATTCTCCAGAGGGAGGGAAAGAAGGGGACGTCAGAAAAAAGTGCTAAAGTGGGGCACAAGAAGGACATGGACAGACTCAAGATGATTAGGGAGACCTTGGTGGAGTCTGGTGCAGTTAAGACCTTAGACTCGCACTTCTTAACTCCTCTAAAATGATCATTATCTCATGGAATGTAAGGGGACTGAACAGCGGTCCCAGACAAAAGGCTATTAGGGAATTAGTTAGATGTCAAGTACTTGATATTCTCTTTCTTTAAGAAATGAAAGTTTTTGTAGATGATATGAGGAATATTGCACCTAAGTTATGGATGTATGGTTCATGGCAGTGTATTGGAGCTCATGGATCTTCGAGGGGCGTGGCTTGTTTCTAAAATTTGTGCAAGATCCAACCTGTGTCCTAGATTTCCTTTAAATCCTCTTTATCTATAGTGGCTTCATGTATTGAGTCAGGTGAATTAGTCCTTTTTTCCAATGTTTATGCTCCTACAGATCTCCAAGGTAAACTTCTTGTTTGGAAAAACATCCACTTTCTTCATCAATTATTTCCCTATTTACCTTGGATTGTGGCAGGAGACTTTAATGCTATTCTTGATTTAACAGAGAAGAGAGGAGGTAATGCACAGCTGGAACCTTCTTCTCTCCTGCTCTGGGATAATATTGAGGCACTCAATTTAGTGGATATCAAGCCAGTTAATGGATGCTTTACCTGGAACAATTGAAGAGTGGGGGACAGGTGCATTGCAGAGCGTATAGATAGATTCATGACCTCCTGTTATTGGGTGGGGGTTCATGGTCTTCCTGCCTTGAGATTCTTGATTGGAGGGGCTCGGACCACTGGCCAATAAAATTGGTCATTTCTTCTACCCGTGAGCCTCTGAAGGCGCCTTTCAAGTTTCAGATTATGTGGTTCAGGGACCCAGACCTATTTGGACGAGTGGCAGATTGGTGGAGGAGGGGTAGGCCTGCTGTAGGAACAACAATGTATACTTTTGTTAAGCTTCTCCAATTCATCAAGTACCAGCTCAAAAAGTGGAACCGACAAAGTTTTGGGAACATTTTCCAAAAGAAAAATGAGGCACAGATGGAGTTGAATGTCATTACCAGAACCATTTGGGATGAGGGAATGACTGAGGTTTTGTTGAGGGAGGAAGCCAGGGCCTTAAAAGCTTTAGAGGAATGGGAACTAAGAGAGGAAATCTTTTGGAAACAAAAGTCCCAGATCGAATGGCTTAGAGAAGGGGATAAAAACACAGCCTTCTTCTTCAATTTGGTTCGGGCTAGACAACATGGCATGGGGATTACTTCTTTTGTGTTGGACAGCGGGGAGACTATTTCTTCTATGCAGGGTATCATTAATGAGGCAGTGCATTATTTTGCTTCGTTATTCAAGGAGGAAGCACAGGGGGACTTGACTGAAGAGGTCCAGATCTTGTCTTGTATTCCCTCTTTGGTGACCAGGGATATGAATGAGCATTTGATGAGGGATATATCCTTGGAGGAGTTAAGGAGGATAGTCTTTATAATGTAGAAAGAAAAGGTGTCTGGTCCAGATGGCTTCTCGATTGAGTTCTTCTAGGAATTTTGGGAAATTATTAAATTTGACCTCTTGGTTGTTGTTCAAAAATCCCAGAGGAACAAGCAAATGCTTCGAGCTTTGAATTCCACCTTCCTGGATCTCATTCCTAAGGGTGCAGGGGCTGATAGGCTAAGTCTTTTTAGGCCCATTTCTCTCTGCAATGTGGCTTATAAAATTATTTCTAAGCTGCTCGCTGAGAGGTTAAAAAAGTGGCTGCCTACGCTTATCTCAGAGGAGCAAGGTGGCTTTGTAGAGGGCTGACAGATTTTGGATGGGGTGGTGATGGCTATTGAGACTATACATTCCATGACCTAGTCCAATGAGAAGGTGATGTTTATCAACCTGGATATGTCAAAGGCCTATGATAGAGTTCGGTGGTCCTTCCTCCAGAAGGTCTTGGGTGCCTTTGGTTTTGTAGAGGATTGGATTCATTGGGTTTTGAGTTGTGTGAACTCGACCTCCTTTTCAGTTTTAATTAATGGTGAGCACTCTAATCTCTTTAGGGCTTCTCATGGATTGAGGCAAGGTGACCCTCTTTCTCCTTACTTGTTTCTTCTATTGGCAGAAGGCTTGGGTCGATTGATCAAGAGAAATGTGGGTGATGGTGCTATTCAAGGTTGGCAGTGGGGAGAGGAAATCCCTGTACAATCCCATCTCCAATTTGTGGATGATGTGGCTTTAATGGGTAGGGCTACTATTAGGGAGGCATCTAACATACGCAAGAGACTAGATGTTTACCTTGTTGCCTCTGGATAGGTAATTAATGAGGGAAAATCATCTATTTATTTCTTTAACACTCCTCTAGCCATACAGCGAAGAGTGGCTCTTATCTTCAGGTTCCAAATTGGGAGTCTCCCACTGCTTTATCTCGGGATTCCTATCTCTGCTGGCCGATTGGCTAAGGAGTCGTGGCAGGTGATCCTAGACAAATTTTGGGACAAGGTGAATCATTGGACCCACTATTGGTTATCCTTTGTGGGTTGGGTTCAACTGATTCAATCAGTGGTGCAGGCTCTTCCTATCTACAGGTGTATGATCCAGGTGGCACCGATGAGCTTTGTTAAAGACTTGGACTCCTTAACAAGACAGTTTTTATGGGCTGGGAATTTATCTTCGACCAAGTGGAGCCTAATTAAGTGGGAGATGGTTTACAGCCCAAAGAGGTTTGGTGAGCTGGGATTATGGCAGTCTGTGCTATCTGGTACTGCTTTAGCTTCCAAACTATACTGGCGTTGGTGCGTGGAGCAAGATTAGCTGTGGGCTAGAGTGTTGTCCCACAAGTATTTTTTGGGGATTCCTAGGAGGGATATTCCATGATATGATTTGGTTGGTAAAGGCTCGACGATTTGGGTGACTCTCAAGAAAGGAGCCATGCTGATTAAGAGGGGTCTTTTCTGGATATGCAAGAGTGGGGTGGAGGTCCAATTTTGGCATGACTTGTGGGATGATTGTCCTCCTATAATTAGCCAATATCCTCAGCTGAGTACTCTGGCCCAGAGGTTTTGTGAAGCTGGCTAGAAAAAGGTGTGTGACTTTAAATCCCTTTCCTTTCAAGGGCAAGTGGCGGTTGCCAGATGGAAGTCCCTGGAAGAGTGGTTGATTCTTGGTTTGGAGGCAGAGTGTGTGGACCTACAAAATATTCTATCCCGATGCAGTTACAATGCACTTATGGACAACGATGTGTTAGCCTGGTCCTCAAACCCCAAGAGGAAGTATACGGTGTCCTATGGCTATCAGGAGTTGATTTCCCAGTAGTATGAGGATAGAGGGGAAGTTCAGTGGTGGAATAAATTTTGGAATAGTTTCTCGTTGCCGAAGTGTAACTATTTTACATGGACTTTAGTGTGGAATAGATGTTTGACATGGGACAATATTCAGAAGTAGGGATTTGTTGGTCCTTCGAGGTGTGTGCTCTGCAATAGGGAGGAGGAAGACTCACATTTTCTTTCGTTGTCCCTTCACTCTTCAACTATGGCACTTCTAGTGGGATGTGTGGCGGTGCCAATGCATCCACGTTGTCTCTTAGGTAGATTTTTGGTCTAGAGTGGGTCGTCCCCCTTTTTTGACTTCCTTCTTGCAAGATGCGTGGTACGCTGGTCCTATTTTTCTGCTCTGGCAAGTTTGGCTGGAAAGAAACTGGAGGATTTTTAAGGGGGAAAAATTGGCGACTCAACAAGTCTGAAGCAAAATTAAGGGAATGATCCAGGAATCTATTGAAGTGAAGAGCGAGGTTATGCTACCATTGAAGAAAGGGGACGCTGAGGTGTTGGAATGATTTGGCATAAGATAGTTATCTCTGATCTCGGCTTGTGTCAGACATGGTACACAGGGGCAGTAGAAAGTTCAGTGGTTGGGGAAGTGGACGCTGCCACCTGCTGGGCTTTTAAAAATTAATATGGATGGGTCATCCAGGGGCAACCTAGGGGTGGCTGGGATTGGTGGGATTGCTAGGGATTTTTCAAGATATGTGGTTTTTATTTTCTTGGCATATCAGGGAGTGCAAACGGTTATTAAGATGGAAGGTTTGGCTATCCTATATGCTTTGAGGAGAGCTTATGCTTTGGGTTGGAGGAGGGTGATCTGCGAAGCTGATTCTCAGTACCTATTAAAATTGATCCTAGAAAGGAAATTTTTTGATGTGAACTGGCAATTGGCCATGATAGTGCAGCAGATTTTACAGGTGATTTCTTGCATGGAGTCGGTATCTTATGCCCACATTCCATGAGAGTGGAATAGGGCAACTGATTATTTAGCAAAATGGGCATCGAAAGAGGGAGAAGGCCGTAAGGTGGATGAATGGGAGTAGCTGCCTGGCGATTTACGTCAGGAACTGGAACCCATTCTTGCTAGAGATATTGGTGGAGTTGAGGTTTGAGGCTGTTGTTTTTGGTCTGCTTGTCTTGTGGGCTGTTTGGACGCTTTTATAACCTGATGTTTTAAGTTTAATAAAGTTTTTACCCCTTTTATTAAATATATATATATATATAACATATTCTTAATGAAACAATATGGATATCTCTAATCTAATACATCTTTGCATGGGAATACCTATTACTACCTGCTCATCTCTTGGAATATGTATATAACTTAAATACATAAGAAATCACATGAAAGCCTCAAATTGACTAAGCATGATTGTTAACTTTATTAACATAGTCAACTTCCTCATTATTTTAACAGTGCAATAATCTCTTAAATTCTTATTTGGGAATGTGCATAACTATAAGTGTTGTGTGAGGTAGTATATTGATAACCTATTCAGAGTTTAATAAGACATGGGAGGGATATAAACCCAACAAAGTCTTCTTTATGATAGGTGTGGGTAACTTATCATGTATAACTTGTGAGTAAAAACATGTGATGTAAAAGTAACATTAAAATAAATTACAGTTACTAAATGCGAAAACATAGGTGTTATTATACCTAATAGTGTATATATAAACATAAGGGTGTATTTTACGGTCATAGATTCCTCAGGTGGAGTAACTATTGTCTTAAAATAATTACATATGAGTAACTCAATAAATGCATACATTCAAAACCCCTAAAACATATATCAAATGTTAATTTAGATTATCTTATGTGGATTTAAGGTTACAATATAAGTACTTAATGGAAATGGTTATGTTGAGTCATAAGCCTAAGTTTTTAGCTAGAAGTATGATTTACCTGATCATCAAGTATCTGAGGGACCAAACTATAACCTTGTTAAAGCAGTCTTTTAAAAAATAAAGTGAGATGTTTAAATGAATGTTATAATGGGTTTATGAATTCTTCATTTCTATGCAAACGATTGATTTGTTGTTAATCATATATTGAGTACTTGTGTGCAGTACATGATTATGAGAATGTTTGGTTATATTTAGTATATAATGGTGCATCGTGATGTGTGCTTATAGATATGTTATTTTGAACGCTGGTAAGTAATTTAAACTTTGGGTATATCGGGTGGTATAACCCTGTACTTGCTTGATTGTTATTATGTAAGTGATCATTTTATTCTTAAAATCATAAGTTAATTATGTATTTTTATGTAGTTATAAATTATGATAGTATGGAATATCATAAATTACTATAGTATAAATATATGTTATACCTAGATGGTATATACTATAATTGTTATGTTTAGTCTTACATCTATGTTTAGTTGATTTAATGTATGCATGTCAGTTATTGTTGTGAATATCATATTTTAGAATAGTTGGTAAGACTTTATGTATGCGTGCATATAATCTTTGAGAGTGTAGCATATGCTAAGATGGAATACTATGTTTTTCATGGAAGTTGTGACTTGCTTGTTATGTCTAGTTGCTTGAATATAAGTTTATGTTTTCATGTAGTTATGACTACTGTGAAAAATTAATAGTTATGTCTCTGAACACGAGACTATGATAAAATGGGTTATCATAGGGTGTAGTATGTTTGGAAACAAATTATGGTAGTTAAAATCTGTAGTCAAATATGTATTTACTTGGGTGGTATAAATTGTAGTCATTATTTATAATATGGGACAAAAAATAATGTAAGATTGATCCATACGTTTGATAGAATAAATGTATGCCTTGGTTACTCCTATGTTTATCATGTTACATTATGTGTTTGCTAGTAGGATGTAAATTAAATGAATCTTGTGGTTCAATAATATTTAACCAATCTACATTACTGAAATGGCGTAAGGAGTGAGATGGACTTCAATGGCTTACTAATATCTCTATGACGGATGAGAGTAGTCTGATCAAGTGGTGTGTATGAATTTGATTGATCTATATATCATTATTATTTATTATTCATAAAACTTTGGGCCAAAGTATTTTTAGTGAGACATTATCATTTCATGGGTATGATTTACATGTTTGTGTGATATCTTGCAATAGAACTATTTTCTATGATACACTGCATGTTTAGTTTAGAAATCATATGGCACATGAGTACTTGCTTGTCTCTTTGGATTCTTGCACCATCACTATCTACTCATTTGTGAAGGGAGGGCCATTCCCTAATGGGATTGGTACGAGGGATCGTTGGTCCATGGTTAGTGTGGAAAAGCACTTGGATGATGTTCTCCCTCCCCATAATAGTACTACTTATCGAGACAACACTTGAGATTTCAATATATACCTGAGTTTAAGAACTATGCTCCAGGGGAGCAATGTCTCTATAGGTACATTGTATTGTATTGTACTTATCATTGAATATTGTCATGAAGAGTTGTAATTACTTATTATTGTACTTTTTTAGTGGTGGTTGTAGATGTTTTTCAGATGTAGCTGAGTTAATGTGATTACTTTCTATATTCACATTATGATGTGTACTCTCATGATATTAGAGATCGATGATATGTGATGTATTATGCTTGTTGTTATTATCACAGGTTGAGTATTTCTTATGGTCTGTGTAGATTCTTATGGTGTAATTTATTTTTGGTATATGTGTTTAATTTTAAAAAAATCATGTATTTCTATGTCTAACCTAATGGGGTTGTTACATAATATGACCTTCCTGGTCCTTATTTCTAAATAACTTGATAACAAGTTTCCTAAAGATTTCCAACCTATATCCCTATGTAATACTATCTATAATATCATCTCAAAAGTCATTGTAAATAAGCTTCAAGGTCCCCTCCCAAAACTGATTTCAGTTGAACAAGTAGGTTTTGTAAAAGGCGGGAAAATTTTAGATGGCATAATTATAGTACATGAGATTATTCATTCCCTTCAATAAAATAATAGGAGAGGCATGTTGATCAAAATTGATATTGCTAGTCCTATGATAGAGTCAATTAGTCTTTCCTAAATGGGGTTCTTGATAGATTTGGATTTTTTTGGGCTTGGAAAAGTTGGATAGAGAACTACTACTCCTTCCCTAAATTATCAATTATGGTTAATGGTGTAAAGGCATGGGGATAAGTCTCCAATACCGTCATTATCTAGTTCTCAATCCAACTGGTCACTTGATCTTGATATATTTGATCTTGGAGGTTCCATTTTAGTTCAAATCTTAATCCTTTTGATGAGGTCTTAATAGTCTCTTTGTATAGGTACCTGTGTCTTATTATCCTCAAAGAATTTATTGATAACATTAACCTCTTTCTAGTGGCTGGCAACTCATTCTCTATCTTATACAATTTAGTGCCTTCAAAACTCCTTCATATGCTTTCACTAGCCTTTCTACTAGGTAACCTTCTTGGGGTTAGAGTATCAAAACATTATATGGACTTAAAGTACTTAACCTCCATTCCTGGAAAACTTTAGATGGACATATCATGATGATATATACCTATCTCAAGCCTTTAATCACACTTCAAAACACAATGTTTACCTTATGGACACAATCTTCTCTTAAGGCTTCTAGCCTTTTTTTTGAGATTTTTACTTACTTTCAAAAATATAGAGCATTCCTTGAAGATTTTAAAACATATTAGAGTACCCATTATGAACCTTAAACTTCTCATAAAGTTACAAGGCCTTACTCTTCTTCTATTTATCATTTCCTTTGATAAAGACCTCCAAACTAGGCCTAATTAAGCTTATTCCACAAACACTATTGTCAAATCTATACCTATCCATACAATATCAAACCCAAACAATTTTATTCTCTCTTTATATGATAATAAAAGTCAAATCACAAAGTTTTAGGGTTTTTCAATGGTTAGAACTATCTCAAATGCTAAAACCCTAGTTTTACGGTTTTTCCCTTCCTACACAGGCTGGGGGTACAAATAATTAAATATATTGAGTTAAAATGCATTTCAAAATATCAAACCACCTCCAAAAGTTCTATCTTCATCCTCTTAACGTTTCTAATAGTCTAGAGTCCTTATTCCATTTGTCACTTGCTCAAAACAACAAATACACAGTCAATTGTGCATTCTTTTATGACTGTGCAGAGGTGCAGATAATAAGGGTTTATTGAGTTTCAAAAATGTTGTATTACCCTTGATCCATATTAATTAACATTTAAACTCCCCCCCAACATGAATTCATACTTTCATTTATGCCTTAACAATTTTTTGCAAGGACTATATACTAAAACAGGGTACACACAGCCATAAAGCAACAATGAACATACAGGAAACAGGGGTTTGTGTGATGACAACCTTCAAACTAGGGATATATTGTTTAATTCAATTACCAGTCCTTATTCTCTATTTAATTCATTCAAAGAATATGTTGGTCTCATGCCCATTACTTGATCAAACACATGAATCTTCTTCAATCCCTTAAAACAAGGGTTTCCTAGTGGCACACAAAGTTATTTAAAAACTAAATGTTTTCTTTCAACCTCCTTGAGGCCTTAAATTCTCTTATTAGGTCTTATAAGACTTAATTGCACTATAATTCCATCCATCAAACAATCCTCATGTGGTCTCACATAGAACCTTCTTTCTTAAAACATGTGACTGGTGCAATAAAGGACTGATTGTGTCAATAAGTAGATTGTCTTTTATTGTCTGTACGTTATTTTCTCACCTCTCAAGATTGGTCTTTTAAATAACATACACACCTTACCATCAACACTCTTTATCTACCAATCATTCTTCCGATCAAGTTCATGACTCACATTTATAAGCATCAATTAACTTTACATCTTGACCGTCCAACTGTATGCAGGGGTTGAACGCAGGGAAAACTCCTTTAGTTACTGTTGACCAATTTTGGTTTTGTAGGCCAAAATTGAGCCCCCCTTTCCTTTTCCTTGCAGGGTCTATTAACCAATTTCTAACAATTCCATCCCACAACCACTTTATGGGTTTTCTTTATGCAGGCCTCTTTCAATGAAAAATCAAGTGTTTCCTCCTTCTGATTGCCAAGTGTTTTGAGTCTGGCAAACACTCGGGTTGATTTGGAACTCATTTTGATCCTAGATGTTTAACAGGGTAAACAAGTTACTTCGGGTGGGCATTTTATCGATAAAATGGACCAAGTTCAAAGAGGCATGGGTCTTTTACAAAAAATTTGAAGGGTAGGTACCCTTGTGGAGGGCACTCGGGTGACAAACAGGGCCTTTGCAAATTCTTATGAAAGGTGACTCAGAGGCCAAAGTGTCCTTGCGGAGGGAAGGAAAGTGACGAAATGGACCTTTTCAAAAAGCGCAAAGGGCAGCCTTGGGCTCAAGGTGTCCTTGTGGAGGGCAGAAGGTCTATTTGTAAAAATCCAAGGTAGAAAGCTCGTAAAAGAAGGATTCCTTCGAGGAACATGACAAGCCAAATAAGGGATTCCTTCAGAAAAAATGTCTGAAGGAAACCTAAGGAGGAATGCTCGAGGCATGAATTTTTTTAGACAAAATGTCTGAAGGAATTCCTTCAGACATTTTGTTCGAAGAAATTTGGTGAGTGAAGAAACCTGAAGGAATTTGGAATACAAGAGTTTGAAGGGTAGGTGCCCTTTTGGAGGACAATTGGTCATGAGGAGAGGACCTTTCCATTTTTATGAAGGGTGACTTTCCCTTCAGAAGAGTCCATTTGCAAAAAAGCCAAAGGAATTACCAAAAATGGGTGATAGGCCCACAGACGTCAATTTTAAGGTAATAAGCTAGCCGTTGGAGTTCAAATGTCTAGTGTCAGGCCCGTGAACATCAAATTTAGGGTGGAAAAATAGCTATTGGTTATCAAATGAGATGACAATCCCATGAACGTCAAGTTTAAGGTGATGGGTTAATCGTTGGAGAGGAGCCAAAGAACAATTCTTTCGAACAAAATGTCTGAAAGAACTCACAAGTGGTAAGCATAAGGAAGGAAGTCCTTCGAGCATTTTGCCTGAAGAAATTCAAAGACCCACCAAGGAGGAAGCTCGAAGGGAGACTTAGCGACCCTCCAAAGAAAGAGCCCAAGGAAAGAAAGAGATAGCCCTGAGAGCCTCAAATGGTTAGGAAATAGACAAAAAATAGCAAGAAAAGAGAAGAGAGAGGACATAGCCACACACATATAAGATATATGCTCAGAACACTCTAGGTAGCACAATAAATCAAACACAAGGATGAACTAGACCACGCCAGGTGGAACAAGAGGTGTCGATAGGAGAAGTAAATGCTTGTAGATGGAATAGTCTCCACTAAATAGCCATTAAGAGAGTTGTACAAGCATTTAAGGGAGAGCATGGCCCAGAACATGATGAGGGAGGGCATTGTCAGTTGCTAAGAAAAGTAACCCATACTCTTGTAGGAGTGTTTAATGTAGCCTAGGTAGCAAATTCAATATATGAGACACCTACAGCATGGCTTTCACGAGCGCATTTAATGAGAAGCAACAACAGCATGGGAAAATTCTTCACTGTAGAAGTGTTCAATGCAATATGGGCCTCTTGCTCTTGACTAGTCAAGGATATTTCTCCAATTTCTCTATATATTGTAACCTCTCATTTTTTAATAGGGACATCTCTCAGTTTTATAGGGCGAAGCCTTGAAAAAATTTACCTTTAATCAAAAAAAGTGTTCTACCTCCATTTGATTTTTGCACTTTTGTATATTTTTATGTATTGTCTTATGTTCAGTCATTTATTTTAAATGCTTTCATAGGTTGATGATAGTATATCTAGTGTATTCTAGATCCTCTTCTACAGGTCAACAAAAAGTATCCAAGTTGAAGTATAGGCACAGGTGAGCAATTGTCCAATAGTGTGCCTTTAGAGCACCTCTGGTAGGTTCTTCCTCATTATACCTCCATAAAACCCCTTGTTGAAGCATTGATGTAGTTTAGTTTCTTATTCAAATGAAGTGCATGTCCATTACTTTGGTGCAAAGTGTAGGTAAAAAATTGAGTAGACCAATCAATTCTGGTGCATCACCACTTTAGCTAGGTTTTTTTTTTATAGCATTCCTCTATCTTTTCAACCCCCCCCCATTGTTAGCAATATAAATTCAAGACTTTAAGGTGCATCAAGGGGAGCTAGCCCCTGATCTAGAGATTCACTCCTCAATTTTGCTGCCCACATCAAGAAGAGTGTCTCCATTGTATCGTGCAGAGGAAAAGAGCTGAGTTTCCCTTTCAAAGGGTGCAATCCACTGTGTCAACAATTACCACTCAATACTAACATCCATAAAATATTCCATTGGTTATGAATGATATTAAACCCTCAGAGTGGAACATCTACAAAACCCTTGCTTGACCAACCTTTCACCAATGAATGTTTATTGTTTCTTTACTCTAAAACAAGAGTTCAAATCCTACCTCCTTGACTATGATCAACAGTCCAGTAATTCAAAGCTAAAAACTTTGTCAGACCTGTAATTCAACACATAGAAGAATATACCATTATCTTAAGGGCCTTAGAAATCCAATTTAAGTTTCATACTACTCCAATGCATTCCAAGACTATAAACACACAAAATTCTTTCCTTTCTCATTCACATGAATATCAAAATCATTACATAATTGATCTATTACAAAATCTTATCATCTTCCTTGAGGAGTCTCATACAATTTGTCATTCTCAGACTTTTCTCTCTCTTCTTGGAGACCTCCTACTCTCTCCTCTATGCCATCCAACCTAAAAAATGACTCTTTTTTCTCATTTTCAACGTAGATTTTTGAGTTTCTAACTACCTAAATGTGAGGTCTTCTTTCTTATTATGAAGACAAGACTGCTAACCTCATGAGTATAGACCTTTATGACTTTAAAACACCTTATATAGTCTTCATGGCCCTATTGAACCAACATTTTGTCATCCAACCACCTTAGACTTGAGTTATGCTCTTCTAGGCTCTTTTTAAATATTTGAATTTTCAAATTACTGGTTTTAGAGGGAAAACTCCAAACACCCTCAAACTTATTCCTATGACTCCTAAGGATTCTAAATGACCTCTAATACATCAAAATGGACCTTGAAATGTATCTTGACACACAATACATCCAATCTTGAGCCACTTTTGACCACTAATGACCAAAACACAAGATTGTCTTCTTCTAGCTTGATGCTCTTGCATCATACTCCCTAGGAAGGAGAAAATGTGAGCCTCCAAATTTATTTCTTGCTTTCTAATTCCACATCTATGGGTCCTTCATGATTGACATGTTTCTTCTCTTGTGTTCTCAATCCTTTTTATTTTCTAAATAATTTCTTGACCTCTTCTTGGCTTTGTCTAGCCTGCTTATCCATGCATCTTCCACCTCTATGAGGTATTCCCAGTATTATAGTTCCTTCATTACTACATTTTACACTTTTTATAAGTAAATTTGAACCTTTTAATACTCAAATACAACCAATTGGTGTTTATTATTCTTCCTCATGCTTTTTTGATAGCTTGTTTCCTCTTTGTTTTCACTTGTTTCTTGCTTGTCTAGTGGTGTTTACTTCTTGTTCATGTTATTATCTTCTTCCTTAGGCTCCAATGGATTCTCATTCAGGTTAAATTTTATCCTTTGCTGATCTATACTCTCTTTTATTGCCTCTTATTCAAACTTCTTCACATTTTGATGTTCTTTCCTCTCATCTTATCCACTATGCAAGAGCAATTTCTTGTTCTTGTCATCCTCACCATAGTACAATGTTATTTGATCAATATTGGACTTTTCATATTCATGTTTTTAAAATACAAACTTAGCTTTAACTTGACCCATTGAGTAACTCATCTTGTTCACTTTGTCATACTCCATTTGCTTACTAAGTAGCTTGCCTATTTGTGATTTAACTTTTTTGGGAATGATGGAGTTTTATTCCTATTTTAGTTAAGGGTTTGGATTAATAAATCAGTAAATAATATTACAATAATTACAATATTGATTTGTATAATTTATCTATTATTTTTATCTTTCTAAAAATAGTAATAAATTAGGAGAAATATAACTTAGCTTAAAATATGTTGAAATGACTGTTGTAGGGTTTGAAATAGGTTGTGTAAGACTGGGACAGTGTTGCAAATCAAAATCTGACTTTTGTTTGGTGAAAGAATGGGACCACTGAAAATAGGAGACTTTGAGGTCTGATGTTGTTGTCCTCTTCTATTGATATTATCCAAATTGCTCATAGAGACCTGATTTTTTTGGGTTCTTTATGTTGTTCCTATGTGAGCTTGCCTATGAAATTTTGAGTGTTAAATGTTGACAAAACTTGTTATAATTTTTTTTTAATATTTAAACCTTAACCTTTCATCATGCTTGATAAACATAATTTGAAAAATGGGGGGTTAGTATGTGTAATATGCACTGAATGTGTGATCCACACCCTTTATGTGGGCACATTGCCTACATACCAATACTCTGAAGAGGGATCAAGCCATATGTAGTTCTCCCACTTAATATGCTTTGTGCAATAGTGTAATGCAGATGTAAAAATGACAAATTGAAAGTGCTTGAGGTGGCTATAGATTGGTGTGAGGGTTTGAATATGTTTGCAGCTGTGTTGGGTGATTGTATGCAAAGAATATGAAAGTTTGCCTTAGTGGTTAGTTTGTATTCTTATTTGCTTTGTAAGATTTATCACCTCACTTCATAAATGAACTTTGAATGGGCTTTTATAAGGAACTATTGGTCATAGTTTAAATATATCCAGGCTAGGCTAACATGATGAAGGATAGGAATAAGATGAAATTGATTATTTGGGTTCAAAGTGTGATTGGATAGGAGCACTACAAATAAGACACCCTAAGGTTTGGTGTTATAGTCTAAGTATGATGTTCCTATTATAGAAACTTAGGACCTAGGGGATAGAATTGGCCTGGGAAATAGAGCTTGGCTGAGCTAGAATTAGGGTTCAGAAGTCTATGGATGATCGGTAATGAGTAAAAAGGTGTCTAGTAGGGTCATAAAAGCATGCAAGAAGGAGCTATAAAAAGGGTGTCACAAGCCACACTCAAGTTACCAATTTAGACATTTTATATGACTACATTTGCCCCCCCTTTATGTTAGTGAAGTAGTAAAGCTAAATACTAGGATAAAGGAAAAGTAGAAAGCGTACATGAACTTACCTGCAAGGGTGAAGCCCATGAAGTTATGTGATGTTGAGTGTGCATAGAGAGAGCACATCGTGAAGTGCAAATCTACAAGAAAAAATAAATAGTAGATCAATTCTTATTAGACATGCTATGTCTAAAACAAAAACATAAAAAAGTTGGGTACAAAAGAGAGGAAGAGAAAGGAATGAATACACCTCATTGGGTACGTAAACCAATACAAAACCTATTGTGATGTTGAGTGATGCTAAGTGATGTTGGGTATATATTGTACCAAAAGTAATATCACGAATGGAGCTGAGTGCTCAATTCCTCGAGAGTGGCTCAAGAATGCAACGGTTGACCCTTTGGCTCCATCATCACCTACTAAGTGAATCTATGTAATCATCCATGTGTTAATCGATGTTTGGACTATGTGTCTAATCCCTCTGAGTAGGTGGCTCAAGAATACAAAGGCTAGCTAACCCTTTGGATCCATCATTTCCCTCTAAGTGAAGCTATGAACTAATATTGGTATGCATGTATGTCATATGAGATGGCTCCTAAAGCCCATGAATGCTCTGTAATCTAATAATGTGGCATGGATAGCTGAATGTGTGTTGAGAACTAGGCCAATCTTGGCCACTCTGAAAGGTGGAGATTAGGCTTGTATGAAATCCACTCTGAAACTAGGAACTAGGCTTATATGAAAGCCACTGTAAAATGATGGCAACCACCTACATATAAAATAAGGCACACAACTACTAAAAATACCTAGGTAATGTACTAAACTCAAAAAGAAAAGAAAGCAAATGTGTCATGCACATTGCCCCTGATTACTGGTGTTTGTAACATGGATTCTAATCCAGAAGTTATACCAACTACCCAATCTAAAATTAGAAGTGAGAGATATCATGCCACGTATAATGCCCTTATATCTAGATTCTCTAAGAGAAACTATACTAAAAATGTAATTGTACTTACCTTTTTGTCTATTTTTAGAAAATCTAGGTTTTTTGTTATTTGAACTAGAGCATCAAAAATAGGACACCCTATTATTTGACACTATAGTTCAAGTATCATTTTCTTGTCCTTTATTAATTTTTATCACTGTTCTATGTTCATCATTATTTTCCTAGTCTTCTCTATTTGTTTGGGTTCTGGATGCGATTTTGAGTGTTCTAAAAATTGGTTTTTGACTAGTAGGAGGCTCTGATCTCTGTGACAAAACCCCTGTTTGTTACCCCCACTTCCGAGGGTAGGAATGAATACCTTGCAATGAATGCCCTTAGAAGAAAGAGCCCTACAAGTGTGTTATGCTATGAAATGTATGATATATCAATGATAATTGAAAAGATATCTCAATATATAGCATATGTTGTATTGGAGATTGTTAGATCAACAGGGGTATACCTAGATATATGTAATCAATGTAATAGCATGTACAATATACTGAATTGAAACTAGAAATGTTACTTATTAGTTGTCAAGGAGGGATGGAGCATGATGTCTATCATGGTATCCAAGAAATCAAGATAATGCATGATGTGGATCATGGCATTACAAAATGAGAAGCAAACGAGCAACAAACACACAAGGCAAGCAAAAAGAAGCATACAAAAGTGGCCAAGGGGCCAAGCAAACAAGGGACATGGGCACATTTCACTCAAACCAAGAAATAAAGCATACAAGGCATGTTCAAATGCCACATACACATACAATTGAAAACAAGCAAAGTTGGCATGAGGTCCACAAGCACATAGAAGAGTACAAGCAAAGGACATTGGCAAATGTCCTAAGGCACACACAAGAGACAAAATAGGAACTGATAAATGAAATCACATCTAGCTATGAAAAGTAAGAAAGGAAAGCATGTAAATTCTATAAATACAATTGCATCTAACTAATCAAAGCAAGAAGTGAAAGTATGCAAAATATTTAGTACAAGACTAGGTAGATGCTAAGAAATACACAAGTGTTATATACTAGTGAATGTCAATGGAGTAATCTATGTAAGCTAGTAAGTAATGTACATCAACATGATAAATAGAGTGTGTGGCATAGGAATGATATAACCTGGATGGTGTAGTCATGTAGAAGTTGCCCCCAATGGGTAGATATATCGATGTATGTCTTGAATGTAGAAGTAATATGCCCCCTCAATGGGTAGAGTGAAGCAATTAAAGATTTGGGTGTCACTGCACACACTCAAAGAAGATCAAGTGAAGCATGGTAATGTACATAAATTGACATACAATAGCATAAAACAACAAAATGTAAGTCTAGCATGGTAGTAGAAATGTAAAGCATGGATAATGCATATAATGTTTTTGGTGTTTTTGATTTATTTGAATGTTTTTGTATTTTGATAGGTTATATTATTTTTGATATTTTGAGTTATTTGAATGTTTTTATATTCTTAAAATAAGCTATGTGCAATCAATCATAAGGAGATTATGTATAAGAATTTGAAAATGAGATATATACAATTAATTTTTAAAAATTATGTACAAGAATTTGAAAAGAAAACTATGTACAACAAAATGTGTGTAATGAAATACTATATATGAAATTTGCGTAGATGCATAATATTAATTGGATTTCTAAGTTTCTTTCCTTCAAGTGAGGCTAGATGATACACTTTAGGACTAAGATTTTCAATAATGAGGTATGGACCTAGCCAATTTCGTTTGAATTTTCCTTTGATTTCTTCTTTGGCGTTAACATTACGAAGATTTTTTTTTAGAAAAAGATCATTAACTTCAAACTCTCTGGTGTGAACTCATTTATTGTAGGATCATTGTATACATTACTAGTATATTTTGAGATGTTCAGCTGCTTGAATGCTTGTATGGTCCAACTGCTTGAGCTGGTGTAGATGTTTTTTGTGATAATGGTCATCAGTGAGGATACCTTTGAGGGATACATAGAGATATGAGATTTATAATTCCAATGGTAAAATTTCTTTTGTACCATAAAGGAGTGAATAAGGAGTGGCTCCTATGGGCATATGAATACTTATGTGATAATCCCATAATGTAAAAACTGGTTGATTGTGTCAATCATCTCTGAATTTGGTCACTGTTTTGCTCAAGATGTTGATGGTTGTATTGGTAGCCTCTACTTGATTGTTTCCTTATGGGTAATACGGAGTGGATAACATGTGTTTAATCTTATATTTTGTGCAAAATTTCTTGATAGTTTTTTTTCTTGAATGATGTTCCATTATCAGAAATGATAGTTGCGGGTAGGGCAAAACATGAAATAATGTGAGTCATGAAGAAGCTACAAATGTCATGGATTTCAACCATTTGGTAAAGTATTATGTAGCTGTGATGATGAACTTATGCCCATCGACAGATCTAGGGTTAATCTTTCCAATAAGATGAAATCCCCATAACATAAATGGCTATGGAAAGATAATAGGTTGTAATTGTTGTGACGGTGCATGTTGTAAGTTATTGTGTCATTGAAATTTATAGCATAGCTTTTTGTATTATGAACATTCATCCTCTGTGGTGGGCCAGTAGTACCCCTGTCTAAGCAATTTGTGTGACATGGCCTTTCCACTGAAGTGACCACCACACTCACTATCATGTATCTATATAAGAGCGATTTTGGCTTTTGCTGAAGTCAAGCATTAAAGCAATTATCTATCGAAGGATCGCTTAAAAAGGTCTCTATCAATGATTACATAATAGAGTGATTGTTTGTGTAACTTGCATTTATCATTTCATGAAAAAGTGTTTAGTGTAATAGATTTGTTTATAAAGTTATAGATATTACAAAACCACTCTGGAGTTGTAGAACTATGTGTATTGGTTAAGATGGAAAGGCAAACAAATATGTGTTAGATATCGATGGTGATTGTAATCATTTAATTATAAAAATATCTTGATCATCATTGATGTCGATAGGAATTAGAGATGCATCACTTACCATTACATCTACATGTTGGTTGTCTTTTCTTGGTATACTTTTTATAGAAAAGTAGTCAAACTACGATGATAAACATTGTACCATGTTTTGGTATGGGATAAGATGTTCTTCTTTTGTCTGATAGACATCATTGACATGATTGAATACAAGTTGGGAATCATTGAAAACTTGAATAGATCTAATTTAGAGGGACTGGGAAGAAAACAAACCTAAAATAAGTGCTTCATATTATGCGGTGTTGTTGGTGTAGGATAAGCTTAATCGATATGCAATAGGAACTATGTCACCAAAAGGGTAAATGAAGATAATGCCTACCCCTATGATAAATGTGCATTGAGAACCATCGAAGAACATGGTCCAAGTGTCAAAATGAGTATAATAGGTAGTAAAATCATCTCTAAATGTGTCACTAATAAGATTAGTGTCCAAGAGTGGTGCAGTTGCCAAATGGTCTACAATGATTTAGCCCTTTATTGATTTATGGAGAACTATATTTAAGTCAAACTCTATTAATAATATGACCCATTTTGTGATATGACCAGGGAGATGTGGTTTTGTGATTAGAAACTTTAAGGGATCTACTTTTGTGATAACTTGAGTCTCATTATTGACCATGCAATGTCAAAGTTTTTGTATGGAAAAAACTAATGAAAGACATAGTTTTTCTATTGTGGAATAAATTTTTGCATAATCAACTAATGTACGACTGATGTAATAAACTATTTTCTTGGTATGTTGATCATCATGTTATACTAAGAGTGCTCCTAATGCATGATTTATTACTAAGATATATAGTAGGAAAGGCCTGTCAGGTATAGGTGGTACTAGAATAGGTGGATTAAGAAGATATTGCTTGATTATGTCGAAGCTTTCTTGACAATCTTAGTCCCAAAAAAACTTTGTATCTTTCTTTAATAATCGAGTGAATGACTAAGTTTTATCAACAAGTTGAGCTACAAAATAGTAGATTACTTGGATCTTGCCTTGTAAGGATCAAAGTTTTTTGAATTTAATAGGAGGTGGCATGTCGATAATTGCTTTGACTTTCTTAGGGCCAACCTCTATGCCACACTGAGAAATAATGAAACCTAAGAGTTTCCCTGATGTAACTCCAAACACACATTTATTTGGGTTTAATCAGACATTGTATTGCCTGAGCCATTGAAATATCTTTCATAAATCAATAGCATGATGTTGTCATTATTTGGATTTAGCTAATATATCATCGACATAATCCTCAATAGTATGGTGAATCAAGTCATGAAAGATATGTATCATAATATGTTGATATGTGGCTCTGGTGTTTTTTAATCCAAAAGGCATGACAATTTAAAAAAATGTACCCCAAGGTGTTATAAAAATGTTTTCTTTTGGTTTTCTTTGGCTATTTTGATTCGGTTGTATCCTGCAAAGCCATCCATAAATGATAACATTTCATACCTATCTATGGAATCTACGATCATGTCAATATTAGGTAAGGGAAAATCATCTTTTAGGCATGCTTTATTTAAATCTTGAGAATCAGAACAACATTGAATTAATCCATTGGGTTTCACCCTTAGGACTATATTGGAAATCCATTCAGGGTGTGTTACTGGTTGAATGAAGTTAGCATCTAAGAGGCATTGGATCTCATAGTTCACTAAGAGAGCCACCTTAAGATGCATTTTTAAATTTTTTTACTTAACCAGTTTAACATATGGGTATAAGGGGGTCTTATGGACTGCTATAGATGTATCAATTCCTGGCATATTTGAGTATGACCAAGCACAGAGTTTTGGAAAATCTATTGAAATTTGATAAATATTTGTATCCTCTTCCTTTCATAGGGCAATGACTAACAAGACAATGTGGGGATCCTAATTGGTTCCAAATTTGAAATCAACTATTTCCTTGTTAAGTAATGTGGAATGATCTAGTGTGTATGGGGTTGTAGGAATAGTATCATTTGAGTCAACTAGTATTTCCTGGGGAGAATCTGAATTTTCTCTAATGTAAGCATGGGCATTTATGTGATGAGGAAATTTGTTTTTATGATAGCAAGATGGGAGGTCCTCATATACTTAGAGAAATTGTAGGAGGGATTCATCATTAGAGAATTCATCTAATGTGAACATATCTGGTGAAACTATATCGTTGATAAGATCAGGATAAATTGATGATAATGTAGAAGTATGATTAACTTTATGGTCTACAAGTGCAATGGGTGGATAAAACTTGATATGCTTTGACGTGACAAAAGAAGGTTAATCATGAAGAAGGGTAAGTTGATATCCTAGCCCTTACTTTCCATGTTGTGTGGGTGCCTCGACAGGATTGACGATTCCTTGTTCATATTTTTCAAGACCTTTGCCATGATATACCATCTTATTAAGACATTTAAGTGCAAAAGGAGAGGTGAACTGGTGATTTGGCATCAATGTTATTACAAAATTTAGAATCTTTTGATGTGTTGCATGGTTTGAGGGTACCCTATAAGTAACAGGTTACGTAAGTATATTACAGAGATTAAAGTGTGAAATGTAATTCTATGGAGATTTAGAAACCTGGTATTATTTAAAAGGTTCATTGTCTATTGGGCATGTGCAGATGTAGCCTTTATGACTAAATTTTAGACAAGCATGGAGTGTAGAAGGGATGACATGCATATCATGAATCCAAGGCTGACCAAGTAATAAATTATAATTGAGGTCATTTGGCATGACTTGGTAAGTAGTTGGCAGTGTCTTAGGTCCCAAAGTAAGATTGAGTATTATTTGACCCATGACTTTCCGTGGAATGTTGTCAAAACCTCTGATGTTCATGTCAGAATGGTCTAGATCTTGAGGTTGTATATTAAGATGTTCAAGAAAAGAAATGTTGCAAATGTTGAGTCTTAAACCATTATTAACTAACACTCTTTTTACCCCTACATCATTAGTTCTTAATTGAATATACAAAGGTAGATGTTGTTTGATGATGTGGTGCAGGGGTAAATCCTCTTTCTCAAAGGAAATATGTTCTTTAGTCCATTGCATTGTGTTGAAGATAGAGGCAACATAAGCTAGTTCAGTGGAAATAGGAATTTTAATATTATGAAGGGTTGCATACAACACATCTTTGTAAACATCCAATCATTGAAGGAGCTTGAGAACTGAAACTATATCGAAAGGGGTGCTAAACTAAGTGACAAAGTTATAGCCATGGGTGTAATCAACCTACCTATCTTCATAAACTTAGGTGATAACATGTACCGCATGATCTACTATAGGCATAGAGATGGTAGTAGGTAAGGGATAAGAGCTAGATGTATTAAGCTTGAAGGGAAGAGGAATAGTTATAACCTCTAGTGTTTGCTTGTGTCTAGTAGTGATAGGTAAACACTCAAAAGTAGCCAATCAGTTATATGCATCTAGGTAAAAATTATGTATGTGGAATTAAATGCATGAAATTGGAGTTATAAGTTGTATAGCAATATGTTTATAAAGAACATTCCAATGAGAGATAACAAGCAAGGGATAGAGAGCATGGCATTGTGTACTAATGCATAATTTTTTTTGACTTGTGATATGATATTTCTAATATGTTTAACAAAATAGACCTAAAAAATTTTCCATGTGAGAGATAGCAAGCAAGGGATAGATAGCATGGCATTGTGCACTAATGCATAATTTTTTTTCACTTGTGATATGACATTTCTAATATGTTTAGCAAGATAGACTTGAAAGTTTTTCTATATGAGAGAGAGAAAGTACGTAATGAAACCTTGTATTAAAGAAAAGTAAACATTGCTTTGAAGGAGATGGATCTTAACATGTTTAACAATATCTCTCTTAATTTCATCCCATATTATGAAAAGTAAGCATGAAACAAAAAGAATGAAGCCTTTCATTAACATATAGTAAACTTCATCATTCATGTACATGATATGACCAAGTATGGACTCCTTATTGTTTGCAAGAAATGCTATGAAATGAGTGAAATCCATTTTTTTTTTTTATGTGAAATCTGATTTGGATGTAAGTTGATACCTTGAAAGCATGGGAGCTAATATATGCAACTAGGGTTTGAAAGAAAATGATTTTCAAAATTACTATGGTAAATTTTAAAAATTAAATGGGAAATTCTTATTTAAATATGCAGGAAAAAATCAAAAAAATACTAGAAAAATCTACAATGAATTTTCCCTAGGGTTTATAGGTTTTTTGTGTGCAAAGAAAGTAAATCGAGTTCACCAAATGATTTAAATTTTTTGAGAATAATGGAGTTTTATTCCTATTTTAGTTAAAAGTTTGGATTAATAAATCATTAAATAATATTGTAATAATTACAGTCCTAATTTGTATAAGTTGCCTATTTTTTTACCTTTCTAAAAATAGCAATAAATTAGGAGAAATATAACTTATCTTAAAACAAGTTGAAATGGCTATTGCATCTATTTTGCTTGCTTTGTAGGCTTGTTATCCTCTTCATTCTTCATGCTTTCTTGGGATTCACTTGCCATATGACCCTCTTGTACTCTTTCCATGTTCTTTATCACCCATTTGCTACCTTGTACCTTCTTAGGCTACCACTTGCTTCTCATTTCACCTCTTTCATGCTTCATGCCTTTGCTCTCTACCATGGCAACTTGGTATACCTTGCCATTTGTGCTTTATTTCCACATTTGTACTTGTTTTCCACCTATGCCTTTGCCTTGTTTGACCTCCTGTTTGAGGTTCATCTCCTTCTTCTCACCACTAGTTTATTTCAACCACTTAGGCCATACATATCCATGCCCTTGTTCTTATTTTGAGAGTTTCAATCTATCATTATTTTTCTCAATCTGAATATTAGATTTTCCTTCTTCATACATGCAATTAAAATCAATATTTAGGCATTCATTTACCTCCAATGGCAACTGTTGCAAGCTCATTTATTCATTCATGTCTTCATGGGTAACCTTCATGTCTTCTTGGTGCACCATTTATTTGGTTTTATCTGCTATACATGGCAATGCATCATAGTATACCTCATTCTCTTCAATTTCATCTTATGAAATGTCTTCAATCTCCATTATCTTGTCTTCTTCGAGAGGTTCTTTCTCTTTATCATCCTCTTGCCACTTGATGGGTGATATTTTTGGACCATGCTTCATCAAATTTGAGGCCTCATGCTTGGCCTTCTCCACATTTGTCTTCATACCTACATACACAAAATTGAAAGCAATGTTGTCATACAAAATGATAGACCACATAGTCTCTTTGAATGTCTTTGGCATAGACATTGTCTATTTCTTCTTGTCTTCACCCTCATGTGTTCTTCTTGGCACTTATATCTTCTTATTGTTATCCTCAATGATAATTCTCTTTTCTATCTCTCTTTCTTGTTGCTCACTGATGCAGAGCATACACCAAAACTCTCCCTCTATGCCTTATTCCAACATACACACACTTGAATTTGGTTGCTTGACTTAATGGTCACTCAGTAGTTTCTCTTTCACTAGTTGTATTCAATGTTCTCAGACCTTCTCCAAGTCTGTTATGACCTTTACAACTCTTTTCCCAAAGCACAAGTCTCTTCAAGTGTCAATTCACCCAGTTACACAACTCTTCATACACTAAAGTTAGTCCTTGTAGCCCTATTATTCCTATTTTCTTGATTACATGGAAAATGTACAATGAACAGGAAGAAACCTTTCTAGCTACCCTTTATGGAGTTTCAGATGTGTACCAATTTTCAAGGTCTAACTTCACTTATAGACCCACCTTCTAGCAATTAGCCTTCAATTAGGCCTCTTCAAGCTTAAACATAGCACAATCCCCTAAAATTTATACTAGGAATTTTGTACTAACTTAAAATTATGATATTTAGTTAGAACACATGAAATAGGACTAGACTACAAAGTTTTGGCCTTTTTTGACAGTTAGAACAAAAGATATAGAAGAAACCCTAATTTAGGTCTTATACAACCCTGTACCAGCCTGAGAGCACAAATAATTCAACTGTGAACATTTTAAAGGGTTTCAAAGACTTGTGAAATATTCTATGGCTTTGTCTTGTCCTCACTCAACCTATCTAATCATTGGTTTCCAATTTTCTATCCATTGTCAAGGGTTTGTAACTCCAAATATCTCAATTGTGCAAGAAAATATGTAACTTATAGGCCTATATTAAGGTTTGAAAGCACCTGCCATGTTCTTGACCAAACACAAAGTTTTAACAATGTTCAATGGATTCATAAATACTTACCAAATTATTCAACAATCATTGAAAATATATTCCTTCACCAATCTCTCATACAATTAAACAGTCAATGCCTAGTCATTGAAAACATGCAAGAAACATAGGGGTCTATAGAACTAGTCTTCAAAACAAGAAACTCCTTGTTTCTTGAAACCTATAATCACAACTAACAAAAAGAGCTTTCAGGATCATTCTTGAACCAATTCTCAAGTCCTTTGCTTGATAATCTTACAATGCATAATCTATAACCAACCAAATAATAAAGTCAGGGGTTTGTCTCTAAAGACTCTAGAACAGGGCCTTTTTTTTCTATTCCTTGGAGAAAATCTTCTCAAAACAAACATACATTAGTATTAAAACACACTTATAAAATAATTACCATTATTATTCTTTCATTAACAAACATATACAGTCCAAAAATAAACAACTTATACAGAAATAAGGGTATGTATTTTGTAACAATCTTCAATAGGGTTCTCTCTTTTCATCTATACAAAGTGAAGATTCTTTCCACATGCATCAAATAATATATAACAAACTAACTTACTCTTTCAAATACCAAAGATAACATATCTTTGAATCTTTCTTCCTTGGGCATTTAGATTACAACCTACATACATGGGAATATGCAGGAAAAGATAGAGATACAGACTTCCTTCTTAGAATTTGAATTTTTCATTCATATATATCTTGGATCTAATGCCCATGCTCCTTCGAATACATATGCACAAATCATTGAGAATCCAAAATGGCATGCTTTATAACAAAGGTAACTACCCTGACTGATTCTTACCACCTCCAATCCATTATTGAAAACTACCTCTTATGGTTATTCAAATAATTTATGACTTAAAGCCTTTGATAATATGTTTTATGTTTCCTATCAACCCTTATAGACCTAACATAATCATTAGATAAAAATTATCTAGCTAAGCACATCCAAAAACATCTTACAACTTTTCCCAAACATTCAAATATTTAAATAATGTTTTTTGGCGGGAAAAGCCATAATTCAAATCTCATGTACCTTTAGACTATCAATACTCCACATATGGACTACTTAGGACCTCTAACACCTAAAAGACACTTAATAGACCATCTAAATATAAAAATGAAACAAATTTTTGGTCCTTATAGGATGCCCCTACATCATACTACCAAGCTGATAATAAATGTTTGCCATAGGTGTTGGTTGATGCACTTGGTGTATGTTCCTATTTGACTGCAATGAACCTCCTTATAGAAGGTATATGCTTCTTTTTACCTCTCATAGAGGTGAACATGTTCTCGGGCCCCATAATTAGGCCTTCTTTGGTTCATCTTCTTAAATAGTATACTTGCATATGAAACAACACTGTTAAGAAAAACATAGTTGCTATTATTTTCTTTTTGCCTTGCAGGTGTATACCACTCTTCCTCTTCTATAAATTGATCCACTTTCTCCTTCTATCCATGAGCAACTCCAACTACAAATATTAAGTTTTCTTCTTTCATCTGTACTCTTTATTTTGTCCTCTTCACCTCACATACAACATGTTCTTGGTCCTTCCATGCCACATGCTTGTGGAAACTCTTATTTTGTTGTTGTTCATCGCCTTTATAAGTTCTCTCTATCTCTTGCATATGCAATGACTATCTACTCATTTTCCATATCTCATCTCCTTGATTTATCACTTTTACAAGAGTGTCTTGTGAGTCACTTGATTGTCCTTCATGGGCCTGCTACATATTGCCCAACTCATTGACATTTTATTCTTGTTCAATACTCTCCTTCAAGCATTTGAGTTTATTTATCGATCCTTCTTTGGATGCCACAATCACCTTAGGTTGTACATTCATCTTTGTCTTGTCTTTTTATTTGACTTGTTCCAAACTTTGCTTAAGGGCTACTTGCTCCTTAGTTGCACTTTCATCACAACACATATGTTTAGCATCAAAATTTGGAGCCTTCATGGATCTCCCTTGTGCCTCTCTCTTGGATACTTCATTGTCCATCTTCTTCACTTGCTTGATGTCATTCCCAAACCGTTTATTTTCCATTTTAGCTACAAATTCTATTACTATTTTTTTGTCTTCTCTTTCATAGGCTTGGTTGCCCTTCTTGTTTTGGCTTTCTTCTTTCTTGAGCACTCTCATAGGTGCTATGTTTTCTTCTTTTTGAATATCACTCTCTTGTTTCCTCTTGATGACCTCTATTGTCACCTTACATTCTTGTTCATCCTCTCTTATGTTTGTCTTTTTGGAATCACAACTCTTCATACTAACCATCTCAGACAACTTACCTTTTCTTCTCTCTTTGGTGCTTTGACCAGACCCAAACTTTCCATGGCTTTACTCCAATACTATTTTATTGCCATCATCATTATCCTCTCATATTTTCTTCCTTCTTCAACCTTCAATGAGACAAGAATGTGTATCTCTCCATGTTTTTTGATGGTGTATCTATTAGCTTGACCATCATGAATAGCCTGCCTATCAAGCTGCCATGGTCTTCCTAACAGTAAATGACAAACATCTATAGGCATAATATCACACAAGACTTTATCTCTATATCTTCCTATATGGAATTCAACCCAACTTTATTCACTTACCAGGATTTGATGTCCCTTTTAAACCCATGGAACCTTGTATGGTTGTGGATGTGGCATCTTTTTCAAGCCTAATTTCTACACCATCTCTAAAGACACAATATTATTAGTGTGTCCTCCATCAATCACTAAATTGTAAACCTTACCTTTTACTTTGCATTTGCTTTTGAATAAGATTCTTATTTGGGCTGGCTCTTTGGCTTGATTCCTCTATTTCAATGAGATTCTCCTCATGAGTAAAGACTCATTTATTTCTTGCCTTATTCCCTCATTTACTTCTCTTGTACTATGTTGTTGTATACTTTTGATCATGCTTAATGGACACTTTATTACCCTATGTCCCTCTATATGGCAATGCCAACATTATCCTTGAAACCTTTATCTTGGTCCACTTCTCACATGACCTTCATCTCTTATTGGTTTACCTTATGCAAATGATCTGATCTTTCATGCATGGTGATGTACTCCCATGCCTTCTTGAATTGTTGTTACATCCTTTTGTGGTCTTTCTTGAACCACCTCTCCATTTTCCCTCTCATTTGTCCTTGGTTGCAAAGGTACTACTTGACCTTGTTGCCTACCATTTTATTATTCTCTCTCTATTAATGCTCATTTTTCTCTCTCCTTGAGAGCATCCTCATTAGCCTCCATCCTCATGACCAATGGGGTAAAAAACTGTGTCACTTGGTCTATCATAATCTTGACCAAATCTTCATCTCTGCTAACTTTCTCCATTAAACATTGTACTTGGTTCCCTATCATGAAATTCAACTCAAAACACATGATGTTAATCTTTTAAAAAATCCACTAATAATATTTCTTAGTTCTGATACAAAAATGATGATGAGCATACACCAAAACTCTCCCTCTATGCCTTATTCCAATACACACACACTTGAATTTGGTTGCTTGACTTAATGGTCACTCAGTAGTTTCTCTTTCACTAGCTATATTCAATGGTCTTAGACCTTCTCCAATTTTTTTATGACCTTTACAACTCTTTTTGTAAATTACAAGTTTCTTCAAGTGTCAATTCACCCAATTACACAACTCTACGTACACTAAAATCAATCCTTGTAGCCCTATTATTCCTATTTTCTTGATTATACAAAAAAAGTACAATGAATTGGAAGAAAACAAAAATATTTATATCTACCCTTTATTTATTTTTAGTTGTGTACCAATTTTTAAGGTCTAACTTCACTTATAGACCCACCTTCTAGCTATTAGCCTTCACCAATTAGGCCTCTTCAAGCTTAAACATGGCACAGTCCCCTAAAAGTCATACTAGGCATTATGTACCAAATTAAAATCATGATATTTAGTTAGAGCACATGAAATAGGACCATACTATATTTTTTTGGCCTTTTTATATGGTTGGAACAAAATATATAGAAAAAACCCTAATTTAGGGCTTATACAACCCTATACCAGCCCGAGAGCACAAATAATTCAACTGTGAACGTTTTAAAGGGTTTTAAAGATATATGAAAGCTTATATGGCTTTTTCTTGACCTCACTCAACCTATCCAATCATTGGTTTCCACTTTTCTATCCACTGTCAAGGGTTTCTAACTCCAAATATCTCAATTATGCAGGAAAATGTGTAACTTACAAGCTTGTATCAAGGTTTGAAAGCATCTACCACATTCTTGACCAAACACAAAGTTCTAAAATTTTTCAATGGATTCATACATACTTACCAAAGTATTCAAAAATCATTGAAAATAGATTCCTTTTCCAATCTCTCATAAAGTTAAATAGTCCATGCCTAGTCATTGAAAACATGCAAGAAACACAGGGGTCTATCGAAACACTCTTGAGAATAGGAAACTCCTTGTTTCTTGAAACCTATAATCACAAATAACAACAAGATCCTTCAAGAAATTTCTTGAACCAATTCTAAAGTCCTTTGTTTGACAATCTTGCAATGCATAATCTATAGCCAACCAAATAAAAAAGTTAGGGGTCTGTCTCTACAAATTCTAGAACAGGGCCTTTTTTTCTTATTCCTTGGAGCAAATCTTCTCAAAAAAAAATCCATTATTCTTCAATCACACTTAGAAAAAAATCACCAATTTTATTCTTTCATCAACAAACATATATAGTCTAAAAACAAACAAATTATATAGAAATAGGGGTCTGTATTTTGTAACAATCTTCAACAGGGTTCTCTCTTTTCTTTATCTCTACGAAGTGAAGCTTCTTTCCACATGTACAAACTAATATACAAAAAACTCACTTACACTTTCAAATACCATAGATATCACATTTTTTAATCTTTCTTCCTTGGGCATTTAGATTACAACCTACATACATGGGAATATGTAGGAAAAGATAATAGGTCTAATGCTCATGCGCCTTCGAATACATATCTAAGACTCAGTAAGAATAAAAAATGACATGATTTATAACAAAGGTAACTACCCTAACTGATTCTTGCCACCTCCAATCCATTCTTAAAAATTGCCTCTTATGGTTATTCGAATGATTTATGACTTAAAGCCTTTGACCATAAGGTTTATGTGTCCTATCAACCCCTATAGACTTAACATGATCATTATATAAGCATTATCTAGCTAAGCACATACAAAAACCTCTTACAACTTTCCCCAAACATTCAAATATTCAAATGATGATTTTTGGTGGGAAAATATAGAATTCAAATCTCATGTACTTTTAGACTATCAAGACTCCACATATGGACTACTTAGGACCTCTAACACCTATAAGACACTTAATAGACCATTTAAAGATAAAAATTAAATAAATTTTGGGTCCTTATAGGATGCCCCTGCATCACTCACTTGCCAACATCTCTCCTCTCATGCCTCTTTGGGTTGCTTTCTCTTTATTCTTCTCATCTTTCAAGATACCTTTCTTGTGCCTTCTCACTTTCACAAGTGTCTCTAGTGGCCACTTTACCTTTATTCTTACATTCTAGCCTTTCCCTTGACTTTTTTATTCATTTATAAACTTCATCATGAGCTCTATCTTCTATATATCTTTCCCTAATCTCTTCTTATGTCTTTCACTTCTCTTTTTATATCCATCTTCTCCATTCTTCTTTGTTTTCTAAGCCTATATAGACCTTCCTCTTAGCAAGTATATCAATCTTGCCTTTTAGAACTCTCTTGGGAATTTCCTCTTCTTTTATTCCTCTATCTAGGACCTCTTCTTATCCTCCTTGACTCTCTTTGTATTTTTTTTATCTTCCCTCTTCTCTCTTGTCTCTTTTAGAGCTCCTATGCTCTCTTATCAATCTATCTTTTCTAGTCTTTTCTTAACTAGCTTCTAGTAATTTCTCATAGTAATTTGGGGCTATTATCTCTTCTCTTATCAATATTATACTCCTCTATGCTAACCTTAATATATTGGACTTGCGACTTCTTCTCCCTCAATACCCTACAAGGTTTCATCTCTCATGCATATCTCGTGGCATTATGCATTCAACCCAGATTAGCGAGTTGTAAGGAAATCAAAACAAAATTTTACCCAAGTTTACCTTGCTCTGATACCAAATGATGTAGAGGCAAGTCTCCAATAACATCATTATTTGGTTCTCAATCCAACTAGTCTCTTGATCCTGATAGATTTAATCTTCAAAGTTCCAATTTAGTTCAAATCTTTCTCCTTTTGATGAGGTCTTCATAGTCTCTTTATATATGTACCCATGTATTATTATCCTCAAAGCATTTCTTGATAGCATTAATCTCTTTCCAGTGGTTAAAAACTCATTCTCTATCTTATACAAGTTAGTGCCTTCAAAACTCCTTCATATAATTCCACTAACCTTTTTATTTGGTAACCTTCTTGGGGTTAGAGTATCAAAACATTTTATGGACTTCAAGTACTTAACCTCTATTCCTGGAAAGCTTTAGGTGACCATATCATGATGGTCTCTACCTCTCTCAAGCCTTCAATCAAACTTCAAAACTCATTGTTTACCTTATGGACACAATCTTCTCTTAAGGCTTGTAGCCTTTTTTCGAGTTTTTCACTTAGTTTCCAAAATATATAGCCTTCATTAAATATTTAAAAACATATTGGAGCACCCTTCATTCCCCTTAAACTTATCATAAAGTTACAAGACCTTACTCTTCTTCTGGTTATCATTTCCTTTGATAAAGACCTCAAAATTAGGCCTAATTAAGCCCGTTCCACAACCATTTTATCAAATCCATACCTATCCATATAATATCAAACCCAAAACACTTTATTCTCTTTATATATGATAAGATAAGGGAAATCACAAAGTTTTAGGGTTTTTCAATAGTTGGAACTCTCTAAAATACTAAAACCCTAGTTCTAGGGTTTCTCCCTTCCTGCACAGGCTAAGGGTACAAAGAATTAAATATCTTGAGTTTAAATGAATTTAAAAAGGTCAAACCACCTCCAAGAGTTATTTTTTCATCCTCTTCAACTTTTACAATCTTCTATAATCCTTATTCCATTTGTCACTTTTATGACTGTGCAGAGGTGTAGGCAGACAATAAGGGTTTATTGAGTTACAAAAATGTTATCTTACCTTTGATTTATATTAATTAACATTTGAACACCACCCAAAACACTTATTCATACTTTCCTTAATGCCTTAACAATCTTTTGCAAGCACTATATACTAAAACAGGGTACACACAGTCATAAAGCAACAACGAACATACTAGAAACAGGGGTTTGTGTGTTGACAACCTTCAAACTAGGGATATATTGTTTAATTCTATAATTAGTCCTTACTCTCTCTTCCATTCATTCCAATAATACGTTAGTCACATGCCCATTCCTTGATCAAACACATGAATCTTCTTTAATCCCCTAAAATAGGGGTTTCCTAATGGCACATAGAGCTTTTAACAAATGAATGTTTTCTTTCAACCTCATTAAGGCCTTAAAAGATCTTATTAGGTCTCGTAAGCCTTAATTACACTATCAATCCATCCATCAAACAATCCTCATGTGGTCTCACATAGAACCTTCTTTCTTAAAACATGTGGCTGGCGGAATAAAGCACTAATTGTGTTAGTAAGTAGATTGTGTTTTATTGACTGTAGGTTATTTTCTCACCTTTCAAGATTGGTATTTTAAACAATATACACACCTTCTCATCAACACTCTTTATCTACTAATAATTTTTACAATCAATTTTATGACTCACATTTAAAATCATCAATTAACTTTACCTCTTGATTGTCCAATTGTATGTAGGGGTTGAAGGCATTGAAAACTCCTTCTTTAGTTACCACTCAATACCAACATCCATCTAAAGCTTCCACTGGTTTTGAATGATATCAAACCCTCAGAGTGGCACATCTACAAAACCCTTTCTTGACCAACCTTTCACCAATGAATGTTTATTGATTCTTTCCTCTAAAACAAGAGTTCAAATCCTTCCTCCTTGATTGTGATCAACAGTCCACTAGTTCAAAGCTAAAAACTTTGTCAAACCTACAATTCAACACATAGAAGAACATACCATTGCCTCAACGGACTTACAAATCCAATTTAACTTTCACACTACTCCAATGCTTGTTAAAGACTACAAACACATAGAATTATTTCCTTTCTCATTCACAGGAATATCAAAATCATTACATAATTGATCTATTACAAAATCCTATCATCTTCCTTGAGGAGTCTCATACAATTTGTCATTCTTAGACTTTCCTCTCTCTTCTTGGAGACATCCTACTCTCTCCTTTATGCCATCCAACCTACAAAATGACTCTTTCTTCTCATTTTCAATGTGGATTTTTGAGTTGGTTACACCAACTTATTTACTTTAACTACCTCAATGTGAGGTTTTCTTTCTTATTATGAAGACAAGACTGCTAACCTCATGAGTGTAAACCTTTATGACTTTAAAACACCTTATACAAGCTTCATGGCCATATTGAACCAACATTTTATCATCCAACCACCTTAGAATTGAGTTATGCTCTTCTAGGCTCTTTTCAAATATTTGAATTTTCAAATTACTGGTTTTAGAGGGAAAACTCCAAACACCCTCAAACTTATTCCTACGACTCCTAAGGATTCTAAATGATCTCCAATACATTAAAATGGACCTGTAAAGGTCTATTGATAGACATTACATCCAAACTTGACCCACTTTTGACCATTAATGACCAAAACATAAGATTGTCTTCTTCTAGCTTGATGCTCCTACATTAGTTAACATATCCCCAAAAAGTTTCTTCTCAACATCTAGATGATTAAGATAGGGAGATCCCATCTCTCCCTACCTATTTATCTAATGGTTGAGGCCTTTGGTAGATGGATCATGACTCTCAGCATTTAAGGGAAAATAAAATTCATTCAAACAACTGATGAAGCAGAGGCTTTTACTCATCAACAATGTGTGGATGACACCCTACTCTTTGTCAACCCAACCCACCAAGAGGTTAAGTAAATCAGAGATATGTTATCAAATTATGAAAAGGCATCAATCCAAATGGTTGATAAAATAAAATTTAAGATTTTATGCATTAATATGTCCTCTAATCTTTAATCCTTCCTCAATAGGTACCTGGGATTTGAAATAGTCCCCTAGATAGACGTTTATTTGGGATTTCCTCTATTCAGTGGGGTTGGTAAAAAGTGACTTTGGGAGAAAGTGATAGATAAGTTGAGAAGAAAACTTGGTAGCTGGAAGGGTGAGTATATGACTTATGCTGGCAGAATCATCCTCATCAAATTAATTCTTCAAACCTCGGCTAATTATTGGTTTTATATGTTGAAGGCTTTGGTAGTTGTTATTTGAGAAATGGAAAAGACTCTTGGAAAGGTAAAGGGGATAAGAGAAAATTCCTCTTGTTATCATGAAATAAAGTTTGTAAACCCATTTCCCAAGGAGGAACAGGCATAAGGGACTTGGATAAGGTCATTAGGGCTCTTGTTACTAAACTTGTTTGGTGAATGTATGATAATCTAGGAGCAAGATGGAGTGAGGTGCTTCAAAACAAGTATTTGGATGACAAGACCTCACATAGAATTTTGAAGTCCAGGGGTTTACTTAGAGGATCCACTATTTGGGATAATATGAGGGAAATTAGGGGATTATTCTTGAAAGGCCTATTTTATAATGTTCAAAATATGAAAATAGTGGATTTCTAGGAGGATATATGGATCTCTTAAAACCCAATTAGATTGGATCCTAATGTAGCTAGAGTAAGAGAAGAAAGCATTACACTTTGGGGATGTAAGGTGAAAGATTATTGGGTGGAAAATTTAGATCAAAGAAAGACTCTCAGGAGAGTACTCGATAAAAGGTGGTTATGAATAACAACTCACCCCTCAACTCAATCCCATAGAGGGTTCAATTTGGAAAGGCATTTGGAACTCAAAACCTTGGCCAAAGGATAAAGCCTTCTCTGGCTAGCCACTCATGGCAAAATTCTGATAGGAGAAAATTTTAAAAAGAGGGGAATCATGGGGCCAACTAGATGCATGTTATGCAACACTAATGAAGGAAGTGTGGACCATATATTACTACATTTCCCTTTCTCCTCGGGCTTATGGAATATACTGCTGAGCAAATTTAATTTTACTTGGAGCATCGTCATAACCTCTTAGATCACCTCAAGGCGTGGGAGAATAAAAAGACCCTAAATGTCCTAAAATATATATGGGGAATGGGACTGAGTCTTCTAACATAGAAGGTCTAGCTAGAAATAAATGCAAGGATCTTCAAGTCTAATGGGAGGCATAAAGATGTGGAGGTAGTATGGTCAGAAATAGAGTCAAGCATAACCCATATAGTCTCAACCTTGAAACAAAAGAAAAACAAAGAGGCAAATCTGAAAGAGATTAAGATCCTCCAAATTTGGGGGAGTATACTAGCACTTTATGATGCCATGATTCCTGGTAATAGACAAACAAAGAATACAATACAAAAAAATGTTAAATGGATTTTACCTGATCAAGGAATCCAAAAAATGAATTTTGATGGTGCATCAAAGCATAATCCAGGAGAATCAGGGATAGGGGCTATTATTAGAGACAATAAGGGCCAAGTTAATCTAAGCAGTTTA